>CAJFCJ010000028.1:0-624191 GCA_904063045.1 Dimorphilus gyrociliatus | reverse complement strand
CGGGTTTGTCAATTGTTTTGTAACGGTGTGGCGGGATTTTTGAAGAAGTTTTTAGAGTGAAAATATTTATAGAACATACCTCGGTGACAAGCGGGGTGCAGTCGTTGGTTTGGGCGGGTAGGGAAGAGTGACGGGAGGGAAAAGAAAAAAGGAGAAACTCGAACATGCACCGCTATCTAACGGACCGCGTTACGTAGTAAGCGTCCGTGCGCAAATAGTTCCTTAGTTTGTCTACTACTTTCTTCTCATTTTCTTTGTTATAACTGCAGTTAACATTTGCTTTTTCGTTTAAATAAGTATTTATAACCTAAATACGTGTTTGACATCTTATATTTTTGTCTATTTTACAAATTCTTATTACAAACCAACTAGTAGGACGTCCGGAAGGGCGCAGAAATACTATCGATTATTATGCATATTAGCCTACGACTGATCATGTGATCTTTCAAGATGGCCGCGTACATTCAATAAGTGTTAACTCGAAGAAAATGGAAGATTTATGCGAAACAGTTGATAATTACGAGGAATCTATTAAAAATATAAGAAAAAGAGAATTTCCTCAATTAGAAGGTGTACTTTTCATTGCCAATTAAATGCTTACACTGTCCATTATATGATTGATTATATCGTTTAATTGTTTTATTTGCAATTTAATAGGTCAGTGTTCTGTTGTTTTGTAAAAGAATTACAAAAATAGTACAGTAGCCAGTAATCAACCACTTGTTTTCTGTAACTGATGGGAAAAAAACCTTTAAAGACTTTATTGCAGCCCTTTTATCTATTCGTGTTTTGATGATTACGCTTAATTGCTTTAAGTAAGAAACCTACGTAATGAGACCATGCTGTTACTTTGACAAAATATTAAAGAGCTATTTATCTCATTACTTTAGCATCTTTACTATCAATAGAACCATTGATCTTTCCCTTTATTGGTAGGTTATTTTCTTTTATTAAACGTCTCAATGGGTGTCCTTTTTTTATTGTTAAACCTAACAAATAAAGTCTAATTAACATATAAAAATATCAATTTTCTTATATAACACACTATTAACTTTCCATAATGTTACCTGTTGTTAAAATAGTTAACAACGGATTCTACTAAATTAATTAAAAACAATAGCTCCTTTATGGCCTCGTATTTCACTACTAATGCTTCAATTTCGCATCAGTAAACTTATTAAGTGCTAATTTAAAAAGCAAACGTTTAAAAATATCTATTCAAATTATAAATACGTTCAAGAAGAGAAATAAAACAATACAACATTCTCGCTAAAATCTATTGTTATTCAATTTTTGATTGAATAGATAATTGAAATTGATTATTAATTTTCTTTTTATTTTTTATCCTCCTTCCCTCCCTTTCACACACCACCCACACACACACATATATATATATGTATATATATATACTCTCTTTCTTCTCTCTCCCGTCCCTCCGCACACCCTCGGTCTACTTAATTGCTTAATTATACTGTTTTATATAATTACAGATTGGCAAACAATCTTAGGAGAATATTTTTTAGGCGAAAAAAAACGCAAAACAAACAATACTTTAAATTTTCTTCAAGATATTCTGCGGTTGCTATTGATTAAATATCTTGTTTGTTTTTCAATGTACACTTTGCCAATGATTCCGTGAGGGAAAATTTATGTAAAATTTGATATTATATATGTTTTTATCATTATATTTGAACCTAAGATGTTGGATAATTGGAAAATATTAAAAAAGAGTGAAACGTCTAGCTGTTATAATACTTATTGCCTTAAAAAAAACAGAAATGTATAAAATACAGACAACATTTAAATAATTCCATACAAAATTTCAGACAATCTAATTTGCTTTTATGTCTGCATTGTGTCATATAGGCCAAAAATCTTATATAGGGAAGGAGGTAGGGGAGAGGGGCAGAGAGAGGCTTACTCTTTCAAACGGAAAAATGGAATCAATCTAACCGTTTTTCTTTAGCTTAATATATTTTTTGTCTTAAATCTCCATCTTATATTATATTTGTATACAGTTTCTATAGAAAACTCGTAGTAAGCATATTTATTAAAGATGTTTCTCTTCTATTAACGCTTTATGTTTCTTTCTTTTCTCATTAGATAAAACATATCTTGATCATGCTGGTACTACAATCTACTCAAAGATTCAAATTCAAACTTTTGCGGATAATCTACAGCAAAATCTCTATTCTAATCCGCACAGTAAACACGAAAGTGGCGTGTTTACGTACGATCTTATAGAAAATGTCAGAGAAAAGGTGCTGAACTTTTTCAAGACTAATTCCGACGAGTACACCTTGATTTTTTCCTCCGGCGCAACAGCTTCTCTTAAATTGGTAGGAGAAACTTTTGACTTCCAGGATTCATCCATCTTCGCCTATCATGAGGAATGCAGATAATCTTCAATTTCATATATATAGTGTATTACAGTTTACGCTGTATATATTATATATATATATATATATATTATATAGGCTATAATAGTTTTCTATTGTTGTTTTTTAGAAACTTTAATCTTTACATTATTAAAATTTTAATATGAAACAAAAGGTGTTTTGAACACACGTAGTAGGTTGAAAATCTGCATTTCTATAGGATTGTCATACATCTGCCTTGGGAATCAGGGAATTAATGAAGGACAATGTGCGAATTGAATGCACTAGAACATTTGATTTAACAGGACGAGCCGGTTGTCATAATTTATTCATGTATACTGCTCAAAGTAATTTCTCAGGGAATAAGTACCCTCTGCAATGGATTTCGAGATGTCGAGATAATGGATTTTCTGTCCTTTTGGACGCAGCTAGTTTCTGCTCGACTTCACTCTTGGATTTAAGTGCTTTCAAACCTGACTTTTGTGTCGTTAGTTTTTATAAAATTTTCGGCTTTCCTACTGGTTTAGGAGCATTAATTGTAAAGGTTAGTTTCGATCCATTTTTCTAGGTCAAATTCTCTACACTCTTCGCATTTATCGCGTAGTCCCTAAAGTATTGTCTATAAATAACAAGTAGTAAAAAGAAAAAAAAACAGGAAGAGAATGGGAGAGGATAGAAGGATAGAGGGAAAAAATGAAAAATTTAGCAAAAAGGATAGGGAAGACGGGAATATGTATGTAAAGAAAAAAGTTTAAAAGAACAGAGAATAAGACACTTAACAGTTTATAGTAAAGTAGCTTAATCTTCCCTGGCGACAAATAAGCTGATATAAATAAAAAACAAATAATTTGTGAGTACAACGTATCAATAATCTATATTTAGTAATATAAATTGAACTATAAATGATAAACCAGTCACTTTTGTCACATAATATATTGACTATTCGTTTGTCTTTTTATTCCCCGTAGAAATTTTAATCTTTTAAAGAAGATAATCTGTTGGAACCCGAATAGAACATTGTCGATCCTCTCTCCTACTTAAATTCTTGTTTTTTTTTTCCCTGAGATATTCCCTTAGGATAGATTTTATCCTCACTTTTTCTTATTCAACTATATCTAAAATGCATTATTATCGTCCTTTAAACAGAACTCCTCGGATTATTTGCTGAAGAAACGTTACTTTGGAGGTGGTACTATTCTAATGGCTCTAACTGATACGAGATATCACGTAGCCAAAAAGAATTTACACGAACGGTATAAGTTTACTTTGCAGAAGGTTTCTGCTAATAGAAATAACTGTACAAAGAAGGTTGAAAAGATTTTTTTTTTCTTAACTAAGGATCGTTTTAAAACGAATTTCCTCACTTTGGGGATTGTAGAAAATCTTTTATATTATATATATAAGTATAATGTATACATATATTGAATATATATGTATATATATATATATATTAATATATATATACTGTATATATGTAATAAGAAAACTGAAAAAAAAGTCTCTATTTAAATATAACACATGTTTATCAAACAAAAAAAATCTTGGCATCTTTCTGCTTTTTTCTCTCTTTCACTCTCACTCTCTCCCTCTATATATATATATATATATAAATCTTTCTATATTTTAGCACTTTTTCTTTATTATTTATAAGAGATTAGAAAAGTTTATAGGTCCAAAAGATGTAGCACTAGGATTTTCAAAGTTTGCTTCTTTCACTAAAGTAAAACATATAGTCTATAGTTTACACTATATATGATTTATTTCTTATTGTGGTGTGCATATATATCTTTTTTGCAGCTTCGAAGACGGCAGTTTGCCTTTCACGGAAATATTAGCACTGCAACACGCAATGGTAGCTTTCGAAACTTTGACAGGTTGTCGTATTATATAAAATAAATATTGCATATTTGCTATATATTTTTCTTAATTTACTTCAGTTTGTCTGTCTTCTCTTTCTTTCTTTCTTTCTCATATTCTCCTTTTATCCCTCCTTTCTCATGCTGATATAAAAATATATAGAGACATATGCTATTGTATATGCAATTTCAACTGCATATGTTGAAATTCTTTCTTTCCCTTCACTTTGTTTCAGTTTCTATTTTCAATCAAATTTTCTTTGATAAAAAGAGAGATTTCTATTATTTGTGTGTCTTTTCTTACCTTTCTTTTGTTTCGATACTGTATTTTTTATTTACTTTCATTCTAATTACATTTATTACATTTTCTCTTTATACAAATACAAGAAAGATTTCTTCGCCTTGTTCTCTTCTTTTTTATATATATATAAACTTATTATTTTCTTTTATTTGTTTACTTTCTTAATATTTTATTTTAAATATACATTAATGCAAATTATACAGTATATATACAGTATATAAATATTCCTTCATTTCTCGTGTTTTGCAGGAGGTATACTAAACGTTCAGAATTATACTTTCAAGGTATTATTTATTGCCATTATTTTTAACATAATCGCTTACAAGCTACTTAATTAATTAATTAATTAACACATTAAATTATTATTTTATTCGTAATAGTAATATACAATAATAAGTTCCGTATAATATCGTAATCTCGTTATTAGACAATTAGGTAAATCCCAGTAAAAACAAGCGAATGAAAATGACAGGTGTAGCATTATATTTTTTTAACGCTAATGTTTAAGCAAAGATATTTTCCTACCCTCATTTTTTTTTCTTTTTTCTTTTCTTAACATGCATCGAATAGCTTTATCTGTTTTTCTTTTCTCGGCAGAGAAGAGATAATTTAGTTGGAAATCTCAATTATTGTTGGCCTTATTCCCCCCAATGTATTGCGAGGATTATTATTTGTGTTTTATGAAGGCCCAGAACGGCGCTATATCAGCGTTTCCTTTTACTATTTTTTTAGGAAACTAAGATTAGTCCTTAGTAACCAAAGGGACGAACTGCCAATCAGCAGCAATTAGGTCTGAAAGGGTAATCCAGAACACAATAGAAGACCTTGCATTTATCGTATTGCTTCATAATAGGCAGAGGAATTGTAGATAGATTCTTCCAACTCGACAATTATGTGAATAGAATTCAAAGGAGAAAAGAAATCTGAATTTAGACTAGTAATTTTATAATTTAAAGTCATTTTCATCCTGTCACGAATTATCAGTTTCTCTTAACGAATCAAAATAACCTGATTCCAAGTATTTTGCTTAATTAACCATGATACTTTTAAAAGACCTTTTCCTTAGATCTTTTTCTCTAAGAGAATTTCGATAAAAGTTTACTTATTAATCACTGCCCATTAAATATATTAAGGAAACACCCTGGAGCTAAACGTACATTAGAAGACTAAGGTAAACATGTTTTTTTTCCCTATACCTTTCCTCAAAGCATCCCACGTATTTTTCCCATATATTTTCCTAATCCTTAAATAATTATAAGCTTAAATGAGTACAGAAAAGCCCTGTTAGAATAATCAAATAACGCCTTAAAAAGTTACAAAAAATCCTGAAAAATAGGACAAATTACAGCAACTATATCCAAATTTTCATCTTGATTTCTCCTTTCCATGGGTTGCTCGTAACCGGCTTTACGGTTTTCTCTTCTCTCTTTCATGTATCAATTACAAGAGGAAAGTCTATTGGAACTTAGAAGTTATAGGAGTTATAGGCTTAGGAAATGCTTCAGAGTGTGAGATTTTATAGAATCATCTATGCTTCCTTTTGTTCTTAGTATTTTTTTTCCTCTTTACAGCATCACCGTTTATGGTAAATAATGAAAGAAAGCCTATACGTATTTTCATTATTATTTAAATTATAAAAAAAAAGATAGAAGCTAATATATTGTTATTTTGTCATTATTCATACTCTTTCTATCTTTCTCTCTCCTTCCTTTCCTCTTCTTTCTATCTTTGTTTTTGGTTTAACTTTTAGCTAATTATTTAAAGGATAATGACATTAATTAGAATAAATTAATTTTATTACGAAATAATGATATAGGAATGTATGCTTCGTATTTCGAAATGTTATCTTTATTTTATTGATTGCTTTTTTTTTTAAAAGAAAAAACTACCAGAAAATATTTTATATTTTATTATTTTTATTGTTAAAGCTTGTAAAGAAATGTGCTGGTCGTCTGAAATCTATTCAACACACAAACGGAAAGAAATTGATAGAAATATATTCGTTACACGACACTATTAATAAGGACACGCAAGGACCAGTTATTGCCTTTAATTTATTCGACGCCTCCGGAAACGTTATCGGATATAGCCGTGTCACCAAGCTGGCAAAAGTATTCAATATAGAATTTCGGACTGGATGCTTCTGTAATTTGGGAGCCTGTCATTACTTTCTGAAACTTTCTGACGATGAGGTTCTTAAGCAGTTTGATTTGGGTCACGTGTGTGGGGACGATAATGATCTCATTAATGATAAACCAACGGGTGCTATAAGAATTTCTTTTGGCTATATGACTTTATGGGAGGATGTCGAGAGATTCTTGAAGTTTCTAACTAACTTTGTTGACGAGAACAAGGTTCTTACCATTTTCTACTAGCGCCCTCAAACCATTCCTACGTTTCTTTTATCCTTTCTTTTAAAACAGTCCTACATTTAGCCATCTTAATTCTTCCATTCTCACGCGTATGAGTGTATGGACTTTCTCTATTTTTATAATTTACAGGCACAAAACTAGTCATAGTACTCTTCCATATTAGTTCTATTACGTAGTGGGGCCTGCTCACCACCCTGCTCCCATTTCCGGTGAAAAAGAATCTATTACTATACGAAAGCCTTGATAAAGCTTGATTAATACTTTGAAAGGCTTATTTAATTGTCAACTCATTACTAGATAAATTTTATTTACTTATTAATGGCTTTCTTCCCCGCCAAATAAATTATTATAGTAAGTTTAAAACGTATCTCCTAAGCCTCTCTAGTTTTCCCACTCATTCCCATCATCTTCAATAGAATATATAACCTCATAGATCATGGATATGACAGCTTCCTTTTAAAAATTCAATAGAAACATTGAAGTATGTAAATAAATAAAAGTGAAAATCTGGTTTTTTTGTGTATAGGACTACATGTTAAAAAATAAATCAGCTTTCCCGCCAATTAGTTAGGAAAGTTGTCAAATTACTATTTATAATAAATCATATGTAAGGCCGATAAATAGTTTATTCATGAAGGTCATAGCATTAATGAGTATTCATAAATTAATTTATTCTACTGTATATATGGTTATACTTTAAAAGTAATTTATAAATTTGTATACAATGTGCAAACTATACGTATTAATTATAAACTAAGGTCAGATATGCGTACATAGCTCTATTTCAAAGTATACTCTCCTTTTCAATGGTTAACTTTGATTAGGCCTATTTTAATTAATTTTAAAGATGAAACGAATATGTGAATGAGACGATGATATCTTTTTTGTTTTTTTTTCTTCCCTCAAGGAGACAACCCCAACTAAACACCAGGAAAGGGAATCTTGTTCGGTGGTTATCGAACGCATTTGCGTCTATCCGATTAAATCCTGCGCCGCCTTTGAAATAGTAAATTTACTTCCCCTCTCCTATTTTGGGATCTCTTTAAATTTTCCATTTTTTATAAATCTTTCTTTTTTGTCTACCCTTACCCTAGGATGGAAGCTGGCCAATTCTCAATCAAGAATTACTATACGATAGACAATGGATGATAATAACAGCTAGAGGAGATACTATAACTCAAAAGAAACACGCAAATTTATGCTTAGTTAAGCCAGAAATAGATTTAACTTTAAAAAAAATAACTCTGTCCTATCCAGGTGCGTGACTCCGAAATTTTAAATTAAGATTTAAGTATATTAAACTAATTAAGCCACGTCTCATTTTTCTTCAGGAGTAGACAACTTAATTATCTCTTTAAAGTAACTTTTTGTGAATTTAAACTACTATTAATTAATACAAACTAAAGTATCTTTATTTTTAACTATTATCAAAATTAAGATAAGAATCACTAATGAAAAGAAACGAAAATTTTTATTCTCAGTTCTCAATCTCTTCTCTCTCCCTCTCTCTCTCTCTCTCTCTTTCTCAGTTTATCTTATGAAAATTCGGCACAAAAAAATCTATTCTTCCTACTTTTTTACTCTTGTTTTTATTAGATAAATTTTTTGTCCTTAAACTTGTAAAGAATGAAAAGATAGTCAAAAAACTATTCCAAAGAGTTAGGGAGAAAGGAAGGGGGATGAACCAATGAGAGACATACAGATACAGAGAGACAGAGAGAGAGAGAGAAAGAGATAGCAAAAATGAGTAACTGTCATAAAAGTATTTAAACAAATTGTTACTTTAAAAAGGTCCGTTAAAGGACGAATTACTAGGAAGGCGACTGTTTGTGGAAAAATGTAAGTACAAGAGCCATCTACAGGAAAGAATAAGGGGAATTCTATTTTTGTAAATTCATTTTATCAATTCATTTGGATAAATAGTTATGAATGTCGAGTCGAAGAAGATTTATTCAATAATTTAGTATACTTATAGTTGATTAATTGGGAAAAAATTGTATATAGAATTAACAGGAAATGATAGTAATTGTCCTTTTTTCTATTCATCACAAAGAGTTGAGGGTATTGAAGAAGACGAAGAAGCTAGCGAGTGGTTTAATCAGATATTGGGACTGTCAGGTTGCCGCTTAATTCGAAGAATTCCATGTAAATAAGATAAAAATTAAGCCTTTCTACATAAATATTCAACATTGTAAGTCATTTAAAAGAAAATTATCTGTATTTTCATAAAGTAAATGAAGGAAAAGGCGATTTATTCAGTAATCAAGAGAAATTACTTTTGATCTCTAGAAGTAGTGTTCAATCGCTTCTTTCCCTGCCAAAATTTGGTAACTAAATTTGCACCAATTCTAGGGTTTTCCCTAATTGAATTATCTTCGACAGATGTAAGGGAAGAGGATCGATTCAGAGCAAACCTAATTGTGAGCGGTTCTCCACCCTTTCACGAAGAGTGCTGGAAGGAAATTACGATAGACGGGCTGAATTTAACAGTAAGTTTCAAGAATAGATTAGAAATCTCTAGATGGTGTGGAAATTGAAATTGAAACCGTCTCAAATCGGATTGGTAGAGCAAAAAACCAAACCACAGGCAGTCATTCATTAGACCGTCATGCCATCTGTAGTTTTTTATTTCAATCTTACTTAGAATCTAATTCAAACTAATGGAGTGTTTTTTGACTCAACTTAGAAAACAGGAGATTGTAAACGATGTCAAATGATTTGCATAGATCAGCATACGGCGAAAAAAGATAAAAATCCACTTCTGTTTCTTAATAGATTAAAGAAAAATAAGGTAAAACACACTAAACAATCCATAAATATATACAAGTAGTTTATGTTGTTTTTAATTATTTCGTTCAACTACAGCTAAATTTTGGGATTCTTCTATCAATCAACAATTCCGCAGATTCCTACTTGAAAACGAAGCAAAAATTATTGATATCATAGTTTATATAATAAAATATAACCTATATAGTAATTATATAACTTCATTTAAAAACTCAAAAAAATGTTGTTTAACAGTCACTGTATGAAAATAATGTATAAAATCTTATCAAAGTCTAATTACTGACAGAAAAAAGTGATAAAGTAATGTTTGAGGTTTCGTATCTCCTGCTCGACTTTTTTTTGTCTGTTTGCTATTTTTTTGGCAAAGAATGATGATCTTGGGACGACCAAGACTTTCGTTCTTAGCTTTTAAATATATATATATATATATTATACAGTATACACATATACAAATTATGCAATACATAATATTATTATGATTTAATCATTCAATTAATAAAATGATTGTCTTAAACAGTGTTTAATTAGAGCGACTTTTACGGTTGAAATAATAGAAAAGGCAGTGTTTTTTCAACACGATTATAGTCTAACTAAAAAAACCTGGCTAAACACGTGCAAAGATGAGTGAACCTTTGTAGCTCCTATGTTTAGAAACTTTAGCTCAGTTAGACTCACATTTTTGTTCCCTCGATAAATTTAGCACATAATAAAACTTGCCATTTAAATTATGCTATTTGGTGTAACGATTAAAACATAAGATATCTGTAAAAAAATGAGCAAACTCATTTTTTTAAGCTTGAAAAAAGTTGTCATTATGAGGTAAACATATTCTTTAGTTTTATAAATATAAAGGATACTACAGCAGTTAACAAAGTGGAAGAGGCTTTTTTCAAGAATGACTAACGGTTAATATATTGTTAACCTGTACAGAAGACATAACCAAAGACTGAATATCATGTATAAAAATCATTTACACCACTATTTTATGTACAACTAATCCTAATCGTGGTCCCATAAAAACACCATGACGTTACAAAGAAATAAATAGTAAATGAATCGTTTTCTGCATGTGATCCAACATATTTCACGCTAAATTCGCACAAAGAGACGTTTTACAGTTTTTTTTTAAAATTTGATATTATGTACAAAAAAATGATAAATTCCTATCCCTCATAGATTCAACCCACCCCTATTGGACAACTTCAAATTCACTTTCCCGTAACATTGAGCAGACTATTTTTTTAGCTTAACCTTTAATCCTTTATCGTTATCACCATTTAATACAGGCTCTAATTTTGGAAATTTTTTTGGTCTTTCTGAACTGGCTATTGGACTATGAGCTCTTTTTCTATCATCCTTATCTTTTTTATGCTTTTTATCTTTCCCTTCTTTATGCTTCTTTTTCTTTTTCTTTTTATCTTTGGAATTAGATGCCAAAGCAGCAGGATCATCGGGAGCGGTCGGTACTTTGATACGTATCGTAATCTTACCTAGCTCAAGCTTTTCTTTTTCTGAATCTTTTGGTTCATCCTGCTTGGGTGGGGACGATTCTGGTTTTACTTTGTCCAATGGACTTAATGGCTTTGGAAGGGAGGGCAAAGCGTCCTTAAGTATTTTTGACGGTTCAGTAGCTTCTTTTTTAACTTCGGGTATCTCTCTCTTAGGTTCTTGTTTCGGACCTGTGGCTTCTGGTTTCTTCACCTCCGGCGGTTTCGCCCTGCGTCGAATATTTGCAGGAGGTGGGGATCCGAGAGGAGTTCTTGGCGGAGCTATTTTTTTATGTGGATGGGACTGAGGGGGTTTGCTCATGCTTGGATTCCCAGAGGTATGATGATGATGGGTATTGTGATGATGGTGAGCCAAGACAGGTTCTGTTGATGTTCGTCGTAATGTGCTGGTATCGGTGGAAGGAAGATGAGGAGGTCTTAGTTTCCCTGGTGCAGAATTATGATGTTGATGTGATGAAGTTGCTGGCGGCACTTGAGGTTTCTGAGTTTCACTTGCTGTACTTGTCTTAACTGGTGGTTTGCTAACAGTCGTAGAAACTGGACTGTCAGAAGACTGGGGAGGTGAATCGCTTGGTTTTTTATTCTTAAAATAATTTCAATTTAACATATTTGATATATTTTATAAACATATCGCTTCATACCTCCCATTGCATAATTTTGCTTTTTAATTTACTGGGGCATTGATCTAAAACTGCTAGGAATTCGTCAGTCAGTTCTGTGTAAATTGAAATTGAATAAGGTGAATTAACATTATGAATTTGGTAATTATCTTTTAGCTTTTATATTTTTTTAACAAAATAAAATTGGATATCCTACTGTCAATCAATTTGTTCGTTATGCTCTTATCCGTGTAATGCCACCAAGGTTTTCCTTCGCTAGATTCTGGAATTTCCCAATTTGACCATTTACATGCCAAATGAATACAAACAACTGATACAACTTTAGTTTCGTGTTGTAAACATAAAGTTGTTAAATGTAAACTATTTGTTGCTAGAAAGTAAGATGTCTGAGCTAAATCTTTGGGAGCTGTAAAAATCACAAAATTTAAAAATTTAAAGTATACGAAGAAAGCTGTTTCTTTGCACGAATCCCTGAACCGCATTTAAGGTAAGAATTATCAACTAAATAATTGACAGAATAATAAAGCAATTTTTTAAACGAATGTATTCTTGATAATTGCTTCAACTCCCTTGAAGGAGTTTTTAAGAATATCATCCAAATAAATATTCAGGTATGGTTTTTTTAACTGTTCTTAATAATCTCGGCTCTTCGATTGGATAGACATAAAAGCTGAAATTCTTTGGTCTTGCAATGCAAACTTTTTATGAAAGTAAGTTTAGAAGAGATAGAAAAGTTGTATAATTACCTCTGACTAGATTGCATGTCTCCATAACGTGCATGTGAGGATGAGTGACAGTCAAATCAAATCCTGCACAAACTACTTTATAATCAATTGTGCCTTCCTATAAAAAAGCACTTGCCTAATGTTTGCAGTAAGAAACTCTCGTACTCGATTAATTCTTGACCTTTTTCACTAAATTCCTATAAATAATAAGAACGTTAAAAAATAAAATAATTTACAAATGATAATTAATTACTTTGCTTTTCACGTCCAGGTTCTTTGGATCTTTGTTGTGGGACATCATGTAGCTATATCGGACTAAGTATTCTAATTTTTTCGGTTGTTCTTCCACTTTGGCAGCCAAAAACAAACAAGCAAGGGAGACGGTCTGAAAATGCAGATATTAAGAGTTAATTTATTGTAAGTTTTAAAGAATATATCAAATTTTATCATCTTTATTAGAAATAAAGTACAGCTGCTATAATCATCTCATCTGCCGGTAAATTTAATCAATAATTCAAAATTGAGTTTTTCATTCAGATTTCGGTGAAATTAGGTTGTTTTACAGAAATTCTGAGCTTAAATATATTACATATGATAATTTGAAGTTAAACCTAAGGTTTTTTATATATATTACTTTAAAATTCACACGAAAACTAAAGATACTCAGGAAAGGTAGATCACGTGTTTTTTTAACTTGCTCAAGAGCAAAATATTGAAAAAAAGCTAATACTTACGTTTCTTGAAAACTTCAGGAAGGAATGGAACATGTAGAAACGATGCATATAAACTATAGCTGTATTTATACATAATTGCGTACTATCTAGTTAAGGAAATGACTCATCGAGAATATAATCCTGAATTTTAATTAATCTCTTCCACAGAGAAATAGGTATTTAGCTAACAGTCCCCTATTTGACCTGCTTACTGCATAAAATACTAAATAAGCCATACAATATATAGCGAAAGCCATCAACCTTTTTGACAGCATGCTGGAAAACGAAAAAAAAGGATACACTTGTAATTTTTGTCCTAAATCTTGAATTGTACTAGCAGCTTGTTGCCTATAATATAATTCTTTTTTTCCGTCTACTCCATCTTGCCGGGAAGGCGTATTTTGAAGTTGTTCGGCTGTAAAGATCCATCGTTTGCTACCAGCCGCCATTAATCCCTCCCGCATTGAATAATTTCTCGACGCTCATTGGCTAAAAAATTCTTCTTTCAAATGTTTTAAAAAAAATTAAAATACGAGAAAATAAAGAAAAAACATTTATATCTACTCGCTGAAATAAATTTATAATAAATTTTAGAAAGGTATTTTTTGTCGCGATTTTATATTAAGTATTATTGAATTGTAGTCCCGCAATTAAGATTACGAAGCTTCCTTTTGGATCGGCCATCAAAATCTCATACGCATCACCGTTTTCTCGATAAAAGGAACGGTAATCGTGTGATATTTTATGTAACATTCCAGGTAAATACATAATAATTTATTTAGCTAGCAAGGATTTAAAAATTGCGTGAATAGGAAAATTCATATTATCTTCTAATTTTCAAAGACTAGTAGATGGCGTTACTTACACACCCGCCAAAATTTTCAGATTAACCGTTAATGGATATATATTGTGCCTATCCACACCGAGTGTGTCTCCGAAATAAACACGATGGATACGACTATTGTACAAGCCATTTATTAGAAGACAAAAATAGTCAATTGCAGCAATGTACATATACCGATGCCAAAACTGCACGAAGATGCTGTAAGCCGACTCTGCGGAGTGACCGAAGTGGTTGTAAAGAGCTGTAAGTAAAAATTATTAGTTAAAGATAGCACTCATCTAAAGTCATATGATATTTTTATAGAATGTGCTACGATCATTTAAAAAAGACACAAGCTCAAAGAAGAAAGTTGAAGAAAAAACGCGGCGTAAAAGATACGCCTGACAATTTATTAGGACAACTGGATAAATATGCAGTTAAAAATCCAACAAGCATTGATCCAATTCAAGAAAGTTTAGCCAAGAAAGTTTTATGTAAGAATACTTCCAATATTTCTTATTATAAAGTGTATAATTAACTAAAAGAATAATGAAATATTATCTTAAACTAATTTATATAAAATCTATATAAAATATTAAATCTATTTTTGTTTATCCTTTTTTTCTTTCAACAGGTGAACCAAATGGGTCAGACGAATCAGATCTCGAAAGTATGTGTGTTTCTAACACATGGACTGGAGAAGATGATAGCGACAATGACAGCTTGGACAATGAACCTGCGGAGCCTCTAAAGTGCTTATTAATTTCATTTATATTAAACAAAAGACTCAGTTCATATCAAAAATGCCAATTAAGAGCAATATTTCGTTTATTAGCAATGCGGGAGTATATACACCTGAAGAACTTGCAACCCTAATGAAAGAGAAGCTTATGAGACTACAAACATTATATATAGAACAATTTCGCTATTTACAAGTTTGTATTAAAATATATATATATGTATATATGCATATCTTTCTAATAGGACATTATTTACGAAGTAATTGTATATTTATTGCTCCTGTTTCAGTACGAATTGAAGCAGAAGAGAAGAAAGTATATGTTGGCAAGAAAAATTGAAGCGGAAACAGGCTACGGAAGTACGAGACATGCTAAATATGATCCCGAACAACGTTATGACTACGAATGCATGAAGGCGATGAAGAATTTTCATAAGCCATCCGGAATTGTTAGTAAATCTATCACAATAAAATTCTTTTGTATTATATCTTTTCTTTAAGAATAGTTATTATTAAAACATTGATTAATTGAAAGAAAAATCTGAGGGATCTTTGAGCAGGGATTTAAATAGATTATCTTTCATTATCTTTTACAAGTGAAATGAATTTTTTTAATAAGTAAATTGTTATCAGGAAGCATTGCTGCACGAAGCTCAAAAGAACAAAGGAATTGAAAAGAAGATCGATGACACTGAACTCTGCGTCCAAACTAATTGTCAAGAGCCAGTCCTGCCTGCCACCAAGCACTGCTTGCAGCACATTTTAAGTGATTCTGAACAAGTAGTAAGTGACTATCTTCAAAATCGAAAAGTCTTGTTTAGTAACTGTTTTTGTTTGATTTTAACAGCTTTTTTCGAAGTGTTTAAGAGAAGATTGCGGAAAACCTATTATCTCCCATTGTCCCGACCTTGTATTTTGCGAAGATCATATATTACCACCAACACTGCAAAGTTCCAACTTGCCTAACGAAAATAATCAGACGAAATTGGATTCGTCTATGTTGGACGTGGAGCAGGATTAAAAATTGTTTTGACTGTTACATATAGCGTATAAAAGCTGTTTTTTTCAAAAGAAGAAAAAAAGCATGCTGTATGGATTCTCTTCTTAAGTCGTATTTTTTTAAATGTAAAAAGGTGTACAGATATGGATGTAAAATATCTCAAAGTTACTCTGGTGAAAGAAATAATAATCTTTAATAAATTTTCTTTTACCAAAAGCAAATATTGATATTAATTATATAAATGGTTCAAAGTCTTAACTGTTATATCATTAAGATTATTGCATTCTTTCCAACTGTAAAATTCCACTTGATACTCTCTCCTGTACATTAAGAAACCGTTTTCCGAAAAATAACCCTGACATTCATAAACTTCTAGCCAAACGTAGGCAGCAATGTTATCAGTAGATAATTCAATTGTAAACTTGGTTGCTGTTTTTTTAGTTAAGTCCTTAATTTGTATTTTGGGTTTAGGAAGATTAATGTCTTTATAATAGGCGAGAGGTATCCAATTATACAGAATTATATTGTCGGAAGTGGCTTCAAAGACAAGAAAGAGTTCACTTTTCGAAGCATTTGCCATTTGTAACAGTTGTCTAATATTTTGTTGATATATTTCCGCAGAAGAATAAATTGGCCGTTGGATATTAAACTTTTGAGATGCAATAGGATTTAAAGAACTCCATTTGAAGACTATTACTTTTAAAACTAAAAGACTCTTTTTGACATAGTTTCCGGGCTCTAGGTTTAGCAAAGACCTAAATCTTAGATTATTGTCGTTTGTGTCATTATTGGGTAAGATATCCTGTAGAAAATGTAATTTAATAACATCATTATCTATATAACTTGAAAGAGTCGGATTGGAGTAGAATCTCCTGGCGAAATATTGTAACATCTTCCACTTGCCGAGATAATCTATTGGATAGAAGCATAGTATAATAGAATATATTTACTATTTGTTTAGTTTTTTAAAGTGAAAAAAAGACCTATTGAAGACCACGTTGGCGCTTGCCAAATGTCATTTAATTGCCAATATAGCGTTCCCATAGTATGGCCTTGCCCTTTACTGTTGAAAAAATTTTGCATACGTCTCATTAGTTCGGCTTCTGTCCGTATTCCTTCAGCTTGGTTAATCTAAATGTGAAGAAACGGAGAGAGAGGAAAATCATTTATATTTATTAAAGAGAATAAAAATGCAGTATAATATCAATATATATTGTATATATATACCTACTAACCTGTGTAAGAAACATAAAATCTTCAAAATATTTTTTGGGGTCTTTAGATTTTGGCAAATCTTTAAAGTGACTCTGAATTTGAGCATTTAGTTCTTTAGTACCATTCGGATGATGCTGTCTATTACTAGCAACTGAACTATTGATGAACCAATCCGATTTGTCGAAAGCCGTGTTCATAGTGTAACTTGACGGCCAAGATTGCAAACCAAATTCTGATAAAAACCGTGGTATTGGATATATTGTCCAATTCCAGCTATCACCTATATAATTATAGTAATGCACGTCTCCATAAAGTGGGTCTTGAGGATTATTGGCAACCCAATTTTGTTTCTCAGTTAATAGACCGTTTGATGGACTGGTTTCGTAATAAAAGATAAAAAAGTAGCTTTGAGTTGTGTGATATGATATCAGGGTGATAATGCAAATTCCTTACCTAGAAGGGGTAGAAGGACGAGTGGAGTCTTTTTCGACAATTCCCTTGATGGTCTTAATATATAATTTAATATAATCCTCATAGTATTGGCGATAATTATTCGAAGTGTTGTACCAATTCTCTCTTAGTGCAGCTTCATTTTCGTTATTAAACGACCATACAGTTATAGATGGATGATTTGATAACCTTAAAACTTGATAGTCAATTTCCCTTGCCACATTAACAAGAAATTCTTCATCTTTTGGATACATACTACAAGCAAACATTAAATCTTGCCATATCATTATTCCGTATTGATTGGTCAATTGATAAAATTTGTCTGATTCGTAAATTCCACCTAAAATTAGTGGAATATATAAATAATTATCTCTGAATTAAATGAATTATTTATTTGATTGCAAACCTCCCCAAACTCTTAAAGCATTCATTCCTGTAAGTTTAGCTGATTTTAATAGTAACTCTAATTTTGCAACGCTTATTTCATTGGGAAAACTATCAGCTGGAATCCAATTTGATCCTTTAATATATATTGGTAGATTATTTATTTTAAAATAAAAATAATCTCCTTTTTTATCGTTCCCAATTGGATTTCGTATAAGTTCTATTGTTCTAAATCCGATTTCAACTGTTTTTTCAGTACTTTCGTCAGAAGTAGTAAACTTGATAGTTAGATTGTACAGATTTTGCTTTCCATAGCCATTAGGCCACCACAGCTTTATTGGCTAGGTGTCGAAGAGGAGAAGGCAAGGAAGGACAAAGTTAAAATAAAACTAAAGAGCGGTATCTATTACCTCTTAGAATGTTTGTAAAATCTTAAGTTAAATAGATTCGAAAATTAACTTACTCGGATGACATGCATTGAGAAGTCGTATTTATGCTCATCAGCAAACAGTACTACGTCATTGCTTACTTTAATAACATTGGCGATGGATAAGGTTAATTTTCCTTTTTGAGCCAAAACTACGTTGAAATATAGAGAGCCTTTAACAAACCAGCCCAACTTGGCTATCACAAAGAAGTTTTATATAAATATGCAGTGTATATACAGTAGTATAGTACATATTATATTACTATCTATATTATGCATATATACAGTATATATATTATATACTATACTGTATATAAATGATAATAAAGCTCTTTAATATTCGACTTATTTAACATTTTATAATCGAATTGGTCGAGACCGAGTTTTACTAAAAAATGTACCAAACATAGGCGCCATCTATTGGTCGCTTTATTAAGTGTTAGATAATTATAAATTGAAAATTCTACCGTCTTTGACAGGATAAGCGACAATTTGAGTTAAAGTAGCAGAAGAGTAGAGTCTTAGGTAGACGCTTTTCCAAATTCCTACTCCGGGAAAAGCTGGACCCCAATCCCAACTGAAACTGGACGCTCGTTTTCTGATAAAGTTAAAATTGCATTCTCCATTTTGCACAGTTGGAGGGCACTTTGGAGGAACGTCATAAGAAAACCTCTTTTTATATTGAGATGCTTTTGCAGCTGAATATTTGATAGGAGAAGAAAACTTTACAGTTATACTGTTCAAGGACGCTTTCAGCAAGCTTTTTATGTTAAAAGAGTAGAGTCGAAACATATTGGTTGCTTCATAAATCATTATCTTATTTATATAGATTTGGGCAATTGTATCTAATCCCTCGAAAACTAGTTCAATTTTTCCATGTTTTATGTCGTCTTGGGAGACTGGAATAGAAAGAATGGAAAAATACAATAATGCTAAGCTTCTTTATCTTATTAGTTTATACTAAGCTAATTGATTTTGGTAAAACCTGTAAAATTTCTTGTATAAGTCCAATCGTCAACTCTACTGACCCATCTGTATTTCTGATCATTATCTCTGTAATATAGTGGCTTTTTAAGTATACCATGCGCTCTTAAGTCTGTGTAGACATTACCAGGAACAGTTGCAGGAATATTTGTCAAGTTTTTGCCTGTAAATTTAATTGTTGTTGAATGTAATTTTCCTTTTAAAGACGAATTAAGTGACAATTCTTTATTCTATCTTACTATTTGATCTAAGAGACCATAAACCATCCAGTGGAATATATTTTTCGCTATTTATTTCAAGTATTACTAAAAATATAATAAAGAATTTCATTCTTCTCCTTTTTTTTCTATCAAATATCAAACTAAACAATCACATGATCTGAACGGCACGTGACAAATCATGTGATACAAGTAAAAGTAGACAATATAGGCTAGACAAAGTAGGCTAGATAGGCATGGAAAATACATTCTGTATTATGTGATGGAAAGATGGGAGAGGGACGATAGGAAGATTACTGTTAAGATAATAATTTCATAAACTAGTCCTTAAATTTATTCTTTGTTCCCCTATTTATCTTTATCAAGGTTTAGCATTGACTCCCTAAAGCCTGTCATCGTTCGGCTATGGATTAAGAATTCTATCTTAGACCGACAACATTTAGGTCAAAGAATAAAAAAAGCAAGATGTGCTGTATTTTAAAAAGAGTAACATCTATATTAATAACTTTAAAAAAGAAATAAAATGTACAGAATAAAGTAAATAAAGAGAATCCATCCAAGAGAACTGTTAATCCACAATATATATCACAATTCAGTAGCATTTCGTTTCAATGTTATACTTTTGATTAAATGAAAACTCTTTTAACAATTGCAGTCACTTTCAAAAACTATTTTCTTGGAATTCTCCTAATTTAATCTAATTTTCTTTTCTCTCTGCCTTTCATATCGTTAAATAGTATTTAAACTCTTAAATTTCAAAAATTAATACTTCCTAAAAATCTTCAAAGAGGGAAGCGAAAAGATTTGTAATCTTTTTAGAGAGAGCAATAAGATTATTATTCGATTATTTTGAAAGAGTAATAAAGTTATCATTTCAAATAATTTCTTATTAATAATTTTTAAAGTTGTTGTTTTATGACTTTTAAAGGAAAAAAAACAAATATTTAAAGAACGAATGTATTGTACTATTAAATTTTCTTGCAATATTTATTTCATATTTTTGTTAGATGAAAAGAAAATAAATACTGATTTTATTTGTTTTGTTGCTTAAATAACATAATAAATGTAGATCAAGTGCGTTATAATCATCAACAAAATACTGGTGCGAGATAAATTGTTGTTATTGTTGTTTTCTTTTTTTTATCTAAAAAGCAGACACAGTTATCAATACAAAAGATATTTAATGGTAAAATTTAAATACATACTGCATATCAATATACAGTATATGTATATGTATATGCAATTCCTACAAGTACTTGCACATTTATACTTTAATCAATTTCTGTACATTTTACATGCATATTGTATCTGCCATAAAACTCAAAATAAGAAAAAGTTATATATCTAATAAGATATTCATACTTTATATATGTATATATACATATATATATGTATATGCAGTAAAAATATATTCTTCCCTTCTTTTTGGGTGTCCGAAAATTACTGACAGCATAATTATTAAAATAAAACAACAGTAGTAGAATAAGATATATGTATATACTGTATATAATTAACAAAACAGAAAATTTATATAATTCTCATACCAATAAAACAAGTATTTTACATATAGACTTCATGATAAATCATTATATTATATATTACTAGAAAAATGAAGACAAAATGAATTATTTATATTCGATTTTACACGTTTTCCCTCTCTCTCTTTTTGTTTATATTTTAATAATTTTCAGTGAATGTAAATGAAAGATAAAATAGGCCTGAAGCTGAGAAAAGGCAGGATAAAACACTATATACAGAATACAGAAAAAAAAGGAGAGAGAGAGAGAGAAAGGAGAAAGTGAATAGTTAAGGCACACGTTAAATTCCAGTCATGGTTACTGCCTTTTTTTGCAGTAAACATTCTAATTATTTTACCAGCTCAACATTTTTTAGTTTATTTAACAAAAAAAAAGAAAAATATCCAAGAATATAAAGAAAGTTACTTATAGTAGACTTACGATGAGAATTTAAGTAATTTGTAAATTATTCTTTTAATAGATATCTTTAAATACTGCATAGTTTACCAACCGTTTTTTTATCATGCATAATTTATTGTTTTATGTCATAATACTTACATTATGAAGAAAAAATTAATGCTTTTTATATTTTCTCAATTGATTGTGTCATATTATTTGGAATAACCTTATTAAATTTTAGCTTTCTTTTGTATGAATTGATGATTCTGAAATGGTATTGATTATTTTTTCTTTCTCTATGGATAAAACAACTATTCAAACATTGTTTCTGTCGTTAAAAAAAAGTAATTGATTTGAATGAAACACAAAAAGTTTTCCTTTTTTTTTTCCCTTTGAAAATATTATTACAAGACAATATGATGGATTGGGAGAAACACGAATATTTGACAGTTATATTGTCAATTATTACTGAGAAGGGATTATTAGTAGCCCTTAAGTACTTTAATATGGTTATTTGTCAATTTATATTTGTTGAAAGAATTTATCAAGAACAATAATAGGCTTATTTCGGGTTGTTTAATGACCTGTAATGAATTGTTGATAAATAACCATTATTATATTTAAAGGCCGGAAGCAATACTGGAAGATCCTTCCGACGTTTCCTCTTTGGATAAAATAAAGCCCTATAATTTTTAACCCCATGAAAAAGTAAATGGATTTCATTATAGAAAAAATTTCCGGACACCCACGTCCTAAATTGTTGTCGTTTCCGTTCGGCTACCATCGACAACTCCATTAATATTACTACGATGTCTTGGACTCCCATCAGCCAATTTCCGGTACTCCTTTTCCCGTTCGTCTCTTCTACTCTCTGTTCTCCTCCACCTTTTTAAGCATCTTGTACAGAACATATCGAGAAAAGCATCTCTAAATAGTTTGTTAAAAATAATGTATAGGAAAAAGTTAATAGCTGAATTAACACATAACAAATAATCTGTAATCTCTCTGACGGCTCTGACTCTTGCTGGTTCTTCTGTGTAGCCAGTGAAGAACGACATAATAGCATCAGGACATATGAATAATAGGAAAAATATAATAACAATGATAAGCATTGTAGTTATTCTGTTCCTGGACGCCAATTTCTTATTTGCTCTTGTTTTCCGAAGAGCTCTTATAATAAAAAAGTTCATAACAATAAGAATGAAGACAGGAATTATAGATCGGATAAGGTTTTGAATCCAATTGATAGCCGTTACGAATTTTTTATTCTCCCATAATTCAGTCACTTTTACAGATGGCTCACTAACATTTCGACCATTTAGTACTTTAAATTGGACACTTTTTTCATATCTAAGAAGGTAAAAACAACGAAATATAGAGTCATATATAATATGTAAACTTGAAGGAATGATATATGAATGAAGTGCACATGGATCGAATTAGAAGAGCGAAAGGTTCAACTAAAAAATATGCAATTTTCGCATAAAAGGTAAAAGGAAGAGAGGAGAGAAAGAAAGCAAATTTTTACTTTAATATTTCATATTACGGAATATAAAAGCAAGAGAAAATTGATCTTTTTTTTCTTTCCATTTGGTAGACTAAGCCCTAACTGAACATTTTTAATAATTTTTATATCTTCAAGGTGACGATTATAACCTCTCTCTCTCTCTCTCTTTTTAATGGAATACGAGACGTTTTGTTTCGCAAGGGAAATAAAAACTATCATAGTGCTAGATACTAATGTCTCTTTTCATACAATTCTTTTGACTTTGTTTAAAATATTTATTATGAAAATTATTAATAAATTGTTAGATTAATTTCCAATGTATGGAACATGGAAGGAATAATTATATACTCTTTTTCTTCTTTTAGATGATTTCTTAATTCCCTAAGGTTTACGATTGCTTTTAACACTGTCATCCCCCGCTAAAATAACTACCACTTCCGGTTGAGATTCTTAGGGGAAATTCTATTCGCTTTTTCGGTCAAGCATTAACTTTTTAATTGGAAATAAATTTAGAATTTCTCTTATGTTATACTTTTTTTGTTTTTGTTATAATGATGTTGTAATGAGATTAATTAAAAAGACTAGATTTCATTATTTTACCTTAGCATGTGCGGTATGTTGAGCAAGACAACGATAATATAGATGCTTGCTGAAAAAATTTTGGCCTTCTTTATCGATGTCCACGTCTTTGACCGTGTGGGATGGCAAACAAGAATATATCTTTCAACTGCCACACTGACTGTCAACAAGGCTGAAACGCAAGTGGAATATCCAAATATAAAATGAGCGTATGGATACATATGAACATAGGCTAAATGGTGGAGATCATCGTCAATTTCTTTAAATAATACTACCAGGAAGTAGAGAAAATCGTTGAATACTTTTAAGAAATCTGATACGGCTAATGCCATAAGGTAAACATTAGTTGATGATCTCATATTCTTTTGCGTGAAGATGATGATAATGGCGGCATTTCCAACAACTCCCGGTATGCAGGTGATTGGAGTGAAGAAAAGACCAATCATCCACTGGACGGTTTCGTAAAACTTTATGTCACCATCCGTGTTGTTTAAGGGAGTATGTCTTGTCGTAAATGGGAAAGAGGTCGACATAATCTTGTTCTTGATCCCCTTCTCTTAGCTGCGAAAAAGAGAAGAAATATAGCATGTGATGTATTTAATATGAAATTGGTGTAAATCTGTTTTATTTTTTATAATTTACAGTTATTTATATACAGTATAAATAAAGCATATATATAAATTTATATATATATATATATATATATATGTTTATAAAGTATATTTTATAACCTTATATTTTGTTAGAGCGTATGCAATGTATACATTTGATAAGAATCTAATTTTTATCCTTTTCAATAGTGTTTTTAACGAAAAGGTAGGAAATGACACGGAAGAAAGCTATAACAAATAAAACAAAATTGATCTGGAGAGCCATCTATGGGATCCTATACTCTTCCCTTTTTCTTTACATAATAAAACTTTTCTCTGGCATTTTACTTATTGTTAGGCCTATACTTTTGTTTTTCTTTTTACATTCAATAGGAAATGGACAATACTTCTTTAGATTAGATTATATACAAACCGTATCCCAATCACGAAGGTTAAATAATGATCTAAAGGGGATTTCGAATTCAAAGCATTGTCACTATTTACTTCATAGTGGATCCTCTAAGTCGTTTATTTGTCTTTCTTCCTCGAAATACCGACTGACTGATGAGTGGGGTTAACAACCTACTGCTACAGTGCAGTTTACTTGATTTTTTGTTCGTATTTGGTGTGCGTAAGTAAGAATAAACGAATGATATATCTTGTACTTGCATTTTCAAATATGTATAGAAACTTTAACTAGAACTAGCAATAAAAAGCTTTCAACTATTGTATATAGTTTTTTTCATTAACTTGGCACCTGAAGAAAACAAAGTACTGTTTCTTCTATGTGCTTGTAGTTAGAAAAAAATATGATATATGATTCATACAAAATCTTGGAAGGCTTTCATATTTCTCTCCTAACAATCTTGTTAAATAAATGTTCCAAGAGATATAGGTAATTTATATTTTTAATTAATTAGTATTACATTGTATAACAGAATCATTAGATTATAAATTAGGAAGAAGAAACGTTCTATGCGTTTCTTTTAGAAATACAGGCGAAGAGGGGATAATAGAGAAAAGCAGAGAGAGAGAGAGAGAGAGAGAGAGAGTGACAGGAAGGGAAAGAGAGCAGGAGGGGGAAGGAGAGAAATTTTTTTAAAATTTCATATTCATTCTTGCGGAATATTTAGATTAAAGTAATAGAGCAAATTGATTTTTAATAACATAATATAGAATGCCTTAGAAAGTAAGCAAAGTTTTTCTTATTTAATTGTTTTAGTATATGACAAGAAAATGAAACATAAAGAAGTTGTATACAATGGATTGCACTCTTTTATCTCTCCTCCCTCAGTCCATTTCTGTTTTCACATTCTATAATTGTATTATCATCCCAATCAAATAGCTTTTTCATTGCAATATTTATATGAAGGTTTTGAAAGTTTTTGTAGCCTATATTCACCCACGAATAATCTTATCAAAGATTACTTAGCAAAGGGAAAAATATTCAACTATGACCTTTTTATATTTGTTTGGCTTATCAATATTAACTTAACTAGATTTATGAAAAATTTATACTTTGTATATCTATCTATCAAGGATAGAGAATCTGGAGAATAATTAGAAATTTTATCATTATTTCTATATTATTTATAATATCTATGATAAAATAGAATGTTGATATTTGAACAGTATTATAAAATTATCACAATGTGTAATCATCGTCTTTTAATGAAAAAATAGAGCTATAGATATATAAAACGTATTTATGATAGATAACTGTTAACAAGCATATAATACATACTGAAATTATAAGTAAATATGCAGTGCATCACCTAGAAACATATATACTTTATAAATAATTTTACAAATTGCGGTTTAGGTCTTAAATAAATCTTATAAAGATGAATTGCGTAATGAATGAGTTGTCAACCCTGCTTATAATCGATAGAATTTTTACTCTAGCCTTGGGACGTATAAAAAAGCAGACAAATTATATTTAAATAATATAAGGATTAATATGAAGGATCAAAAAAGGGGGATATGATAAAATTAACCCTTCTAAAAAGCTTTTACTCACCGAACTTTCAGAAAATTTACCATATTATACTTGTAGTTGTATGATAACAAGGAGTTTGAAGAGTAAAATCTTTATTAATACTACTAATACATGCTATATGTAAATTATTAACTTTAACTTATGTAAAAGAAAAGAAAATGAACAATTATCAACATCGTTTGGAAACTGTTTTTCCCTTATTCATTTATAAAGTATCACGATATCTTCCTTTTAGAAAAAAATAAAAGCTGCTTTAGTCTTTCTAAATTATAGTTCATATCTTTTCTTTTTTAAAATTAGGTTTACAAGCAGATTTATACATCTCTAAATATTACTAGTCGATAAATGTATGTATTATATTTGTTTTGTATATATAAATTTATAGATATTTAATCTATTTCTATCATATATGACTGCTACTTATACGATATTTATTCGTATTCATTTTTTTCTTTATCGTCTCTTCCCTTTCTGAACAATATCTCAAGTGACAATTTTGTGCATCAACTCTTCATCGCTAAGAGATGTTTGTACAATATATAGCATAATATAACACAGATAGACTGTGCTCTATATTTCAAATACAGTTTATGTACTCGTTTACAAACAGATTCGTTCTTAAGTGTGCTACGCTGTATATAATAATACAGTTTATGTCTATATCATAAACGCATTAGACGTATTGTTTTCATTTTGAAACCATTTATCTAAATTAACAGTTAACCTTGCGAACCTCTTTATAGCCCTTCTCAATGTTGAACAGAAGACCTACGTTTGACGACGGCTATCAGAGTTTGTGAGGCAGGGAAAGAGGAGAAAAGCTGCTCTTAACGTTACGCGATAAAAGGTTAATGTACTAAGGTATATGAGTGTTAACAGTAAATGCACATGAGAGTTTATTAGCTCCTTAATTAAAGTATATAGCTTGTGAACAATTTGCCATCTTCTTCAAATTCATTGTATTAGGTATAATAGATATTAATTAGTCTCTAATTTAATTTTCATTCTACTTTTCCTTTATTTCTCTTAATTATTTATCAATCTTCCTCCGCTTCCCCCTACCTCTCTCCCCCTCAAAAATTCAGATTGTAATAAAGGAAAAGAAACATTAATCAGTTTTCTTGAAGCAAAAGTTCCATTTATTATTTGACTTTGTGTCTGTTTGAATATAACAACTCTTTTCTTTTCCGACATATGTTTAATGTTAAGCCATTTTTATCAAATTATCGCTCTATTTTCGAGAAAAATAACTGAATAATTAATGATTTGCTTTAGAAAAATTTTGATTTTCTTTTTTTCAATTATTAAAAAATATTTTCCTCTAACAGCCTTTAAGAATTCTTTGAGCCGTATATATTTCTAAGCGAGGGGAAATGTAAATTAATAGTAGGAAGGGGATAGTGAGGATAAAAATAGATAAAACAGTGGGAGGAATGGACGATGGTAACCTTAAAGAATTCGGTAGCTTTACATCCCTCTTCCGTGATATTGGAACGTGACTAGATGCAAATTTTCCTCCTTATATCAGACAATATATTTTTCTTCTGTTCTCTTCTACTCTCTCTCTCCCTCTCTCTATCAATCTACCTGTACACCTATCTAACCATCTTACGCTCCCTCCCTATCTCGCCTGTATATATCTATTACAATGTTTCAGACGTATCGTATCTTTTATTTTTGTGATACTAAATTTCAGTTGTGCAATTAATTAAGTTTTTATCAATCATAATATGATAATAATAGTAAATATTAGGAACGAGGATGTCTAGTGGAGAGTTCTTTGTCATATGAGAAAAAAGTGACCTTAGCATAATACCAGAAGGACAAGTTGCTCAGATATTCTATGAACAGCTTTTCAGGAAATCTTATAAAATCATAAATAGCACTTAATGAATATTGTATTCTAGTTGCAAGACGCTTTCATATAGTTTGTTAGAAAAAATTCTTCGACCTCTAATAAAAAAAAGAAACCTTAATAAAAGAAAATATCGAACATAGAACAAGGTAAACGATCAATTTTAGATTTAGTGACACCTACACAGCCATTGATCAAGTTGAAAACTATTCTCAATTATCTAATAGAGCATCTTTTCTAGGTAAACTAGTTTAAATAAGTGTTTTTGATAGCAATTAAACTAATGAATTAATAATAATTATTATTATGTAACTATAATGTAATGATTGTTAGTATAGCTTGTCATTTCATTCAATAATTTACAATAGATAGTAGAATTTCTTTTTAGGTTAACATCAGAAAAGATTATGAATTATTCATAAGAAAAGAAAAAAATATTGCTATAAATGTCCCATAACACTGCGATAGTAATGATATTAATGCGGTAAATTTGATAAATATGATAATATTAAGTGTGAATGTTTTCTATATTAGTTGTTAATGTCTTATTATAAACAAAAAGGCGAAATATTGAGGATTTAAAGAGAAAAGATGTAAATTTAAAACAAGTAAAAACTAGAAGAACAATAATTAATAGCTATTCAACTATTTTAATGTTACGAGATACTTTGACGAATATTCATTTAATACATAAAATGCCAATGAAGAAAATTAATAGTTGTATAAATATTATATTATACTAAAAGAAACACAATACATAAATATAATAGTAAGAACTAGAATTTATAACACAGAAGAAAAAGGAAAGAGGAGGAGGAGGAGAACGACGAAGAGTGGGAGACGGTGATCTTGAAAATGAATAAAAGAACAAACAAAAAAACAAGAAAACGAAACAGACTATTTAGATATCAATAACAAAAAAGAGAGAATTGCTTTTTCTTTACTTCTATAAATGGAATAAATAATTGATATAAATAGATTTATTTAAAAAACAAACTTTAAGAAACAAACAAAATGAATAGCTGCTTGATCGGTTTAAGATCGTTTTTATTTAAAAAATTTGCCATCCGTGGAGGAATTAATTGATTAGGAAGAATTACCATTTGCCTAGAGGGTGGTTAGAAAGGGGTAAGGGATACAGACAATCCGTTATCGATAATTTATTGTATACTTACTGTCTTTTCTTTTGTGGGTTTTTTAAAAACAATCTGAACTAACATATTTACCTTTACTAAAATATATACGTATATGTTGTAGTGTCTACCATAGCAAATATTGCTGCTTTAAGCCTAGTTTATATTGCATACATTGTATATACTAATATATATATATACGTTATATATTACTCTAGAATAGCGTTTGCGAGAAAAAACCTTCATGGTTTGCAGATAATAAAGAAATAAAAAAGAGAGATGGTTGTAAAAATACAAAACTGCTTGCTTTCGTATTCGTTGCATACAAATTATGGAGATGATACTAACCTATTTGGGACAAACTTCATTACTGAAATTATTCGATAAAGCAAATGAAACCGAACCGTCTTAATAAAATAGATCATAAAGTGTACTGATCAGCCATATTGATTCCTTAGGGCTATTTAATTCTATAATATAAAAAAAAGTCTCTTTGAATGTTATACATACTTCTACATGAATCGACTTAAATCAGCGAGGTTAGATAGAGTGAAAATAACAAATTCATCATAGAATGGTGCCAAAAAAATAAACTATAAAATCTTTAACAATTATTTGCGTCTTTCAGTATATTTTTACCCTATCTGGTTTCTTTCCTCCCCCTCTCTCTCTCTCTATCTCTCGTTTTTTATTTCTCTCTCATTCTTACGCACTCTCCTTCTCTTTCTCCTCTTTTGTTAATAATTTTTCGTTTATATTATCAGATAACCCAGCTCCTTCAGCTCTCATTTCTTTCTTTCCGGATATTTCAATCAGATTTCTCTTTCTATATACAGTATATACTGCATATATATATATATATTATTGGAAGCGATTTGCAGTATTTTCTAAACTAAGCGTTTCAGTATAGTCCTATACATCTGAGAATCGACAAATTTTATTTGTAAAATATATAGATGTATATGCCTGAAAAATTTATCTGAGACTAAAAGATATTTTATTATTATATGGAAACTTTTTACCCTTAAAGTTATAATTACGATTGATAGAATAAAATGTCAAGAGTTATATATTAGACGATAATAGTAGTTAAAACATTTTAAAAGAAATACCTTTATTGTATATTGTCAATCTGGTTTTCTTGGGAATAATTTATGAATATTCATAAATATCCATAATTTTTTTTTATTTTGAGCTTGACATACTTGTAAGTGAAAATAATCAAATATGAATGAAACGTAAGTCTATCATCTAAACTTCTTAATCACCCCTCTCTCCAATCTTTTTTCACTCTTTAACTAATAAGTTATTCATTTGTTTGCTACTTGTAGTTTATACTCTATTAAACAAGAAAACAATAACCTCCTCTATTATCCATGAATGTTTTCTGTTAAAAAATTGCAAATGTTTATATTTTTTTTGGTTCGACAAGCAAGTAGTTAAGAAAAGTAACTTCTAAAATGCACATCACGTGACTAAATTCATCGTCATCGAAGCCTACTATCGCAAGGGAAAAAATATCCTTTAATTGACGTCCTCGATATAAAATTTACTGTAGACTAATAAAATTAAGTTGAGATGAATAAGAGAGGAAGAAGAAGATGCAAATGAAGAAAAGAAAAATGAAACTATGATGATTATAGACAGCAGTCATTGTCTGTTAAAGTAATTATGATTAACTAAAAGATGACTAGTGATAATCCGAATCCCTTGTTTTCAATGTTTTAACTGGAATAATATATCTAGTAAATAATTATAAATTCATTAATAAACCAAAAAGGTATTTACTTTCCTGTGCACGACATTAACATAAGATAAGATTATAGTGCTTTGTCTTTCGTCTAGACAGCGACTATTTCTTGTTCTTATCACTATCACTCAAAATTTCATAACTCGCTTAAGTGATTATGATTGATTATTTATCAACTTTTTATTCGTTTATCGTACAGAGTTATTGGGTAGAAAATGAGGAAAGTTATATTATGGAACGGCAAAAGTGGAAACGATGTTCAGCTCCATTGCAATAATGTTTTTAAAGAGCATCAAAGAAAAGTAACATGTCTATACACTTCTCACCTTTTCTTTGTCTTTTTATCTGTCTCTATTGTCCCCCCTGCTTCTTTCCATGTAAATAAAATATTAAGGTTTAGCGTTAGATTATAACGACAATGCCTATTGAAAAGAAAGCTCTATGATTGTATAATGCTTTTTCATATATAAAAGGGCGAGAACGTGAATTGTATAATATTGTATCATTTAAATAGAGATGAAGAGGGAGTGTAAAGAGGAATAAAAAACAAGAATCGTTTTTTTGCTTTATTAAAGAACAAAAATATATCAAGCAATACTAATAAAAAGTATTATAAATATAGTATACATTTTACAACACACTATATGCATTGTATGCATTGTATATTGTATATTTTTGATTATACAAACATTATAAACAGTACTGTTATCTTCACATCATATTTTGCTAGTTTTTGTTCATATAGATTGCTCTATAAAAGAGGTTTTTATGTCCAAAGGAAAATATTATTTTAAACAAACATTCGTTAATTAATATATACAAAACCTTTGATAATAATTTACTTTCTCTCCATATATTAATATAGTTATATTTAGCCGAAAAGAGAGGAGATTAAAGAAAATTCATTTGGATATGTTGTACGTTTGTTTTACTTATAAGAGATTGCTCTCCTCTTGTTTAAGCTTCTTTCTAGTTAAGAAAGACATTGTTACATTATCTAGATTATATCTTGTACGCCAACGATATTTACGAAATAATTTACTTCCACGCAAGGTTCAATGAGAAAATCACGCGGCCTATATTCAGCGTACATATGGATTAGTCACAAAAGAAAAAAAAATCAATTTATAACGGAATTTATCCAGTTTAGAGAGAGAAAAAACTATTTAACCAAAGAACTGAGGAAATTGTTCAAAAACTTTAAACCTTTCTTTTTTTCCTTTAAAACTGTTTGTCTCTCCTCTCTCTCCTTTCTGCCCTATTTTTCTGATATATTTATCTTATATAATTCTATAGAGAGTGAATATACCTTGTATATTATACACACATTATAAAGCGAAGAAGAAAAAAGGACGACGTAGAGGAAAACTTTTAGTAGCTTAATTAATTATAAAAAAAAAAGATATAGAAGTAAGAGGTCGATAGTGAGAGGGGGTGAAGTTGGCTTTAGGAGAGAACAATGAAAGATGTTTATAAATAGATACAAATTTTAGCATGAATATTTAAAAAACAGTGGGTGGAATTAATATAAATCACAAAGCGTCCTTTTTAAAAGTCAATACTGATAGGAAAACTATAAAAATTAATTACTTTTTCCCTTATAAAATAAATTAACGAATTAGTTAACGAAAATGCTGCATATTCAGTTTCTTCCGCTTTTTTTCAATCGGTTTTGAGAGGGTTTTATTCAGAGCAGAATGAGAAAAAAAATGATCACTAACGCTTTGAAAAAGCGTCTAATCTATAATATATGAATTTCACGGGATTGAAACAAGTTACCGTTTGTTTATATTCAATTTTAATTAGCTATTGGTTTTATTATACAAATAGGAGTGAGAATGAAAATATTAAAAGGAGTTGAGCTCCAAACCAACTAAATTATAAATGTAAAATAAATAGTCCACGTTTCTACATTCTAGGAATTTTCTATGGAAATGTAAATGTAGTGATGAAAGGAGAAATAGAGAAAAAGCGAAGTTTTTAATATAGAATAGTGTTTTTTTTATAGGCTGTTGGTTACCTGAAACATAGCGAACTGATTATAGACAGTAGCATTGTTTTTTTAAAAATTCATGTTTTTCAAATTGACCAATTTACTTTAATGCTACGCAAGCGAGTAGTAAATTCTGAACTATTAATATATTTTGTTCATTAATTTCTTATAGTAGTAAAATTACTCTTTCTCTCCATCTCTCTCTCTCTCTCTCTCTCTCTCTCTCTTTCTATCTATCTACCTCTTTTCATTTTTATTCTTCTGTAAGAAGTTAATTTTTTTGTGTCTGTATGAGCTGACAAAGAGCAGATAAACCGGAAGTCAATAAAAAAAACATTTATAAAGAATCTTTATAAATAGTATTATTCCTTTTTTTCCCTCTTGCCCTTTTATCTACTCTTTTTCTTGCTATCTTTGAGAATTTGTATCTCTTACGTCACTCGATTTATGTCGGCTTCTTTTCCCTTTACGATTGTCTACAGAAATGAGTAAAGAAAAGGTAAAGATAGTTGGACGAGGCATAAAAAGTTATACAACTATAGGAAAGGAAAACATATGATGATTAATATTTCGACGAGAAATATTATTTTCCTTTCTACAGACTATTCATATACTGTATTTGTATAAGTTTATCGTTAACATTACATATTTTAACTATTAACATAACGGGTTAATTTATAAATATATATGGTACTGTATATTTCCTATCATTTCCAGAAGAAATGTATACAGCATATAAATACAGTATATGGATAGATCTATTTATTTATTTAATATCATCATTCTAATCTGTAACAGTTTTACAAGCTATCAATAGTTAAAGGGATATATACTGCTATATAAATCGCTGAATTAATCGACTGTAAAGTCGAAATGGATAGAGTAATCGTACAATGTGTATAACTTTTTAATCCTACCATTCCTAGAAGAAATCTGTTAGAAAATTTTTTCATGTTAACGTTCAATCACCTTTTCGACATTTTTAAATTGTTTTAAGGATTAAATATCTCTCTATCTTTCTTGTTCATTTATCTCTATTAGACTATAAAAAAAGGATTTAAATACAAAATTTCTCCTTTTTTTCCTTCTGTGAATTGGATACAAATTGAAAGATAAAAATTATTAAAAAACTCTAGATAAATCTACTTGGCATAAAAAGTAACCGGAAATATAACAAAAAAGAAAAAAAGGTATTAGGCGAAAAGATAAAAACACTTTATCTGATCTCTACCAGTTTCCTTTATCCAATGGAAGATAGTCATAGAATTTTTAAGGAAGGATTATAAAATGTATACGTTTGCGTTGTTTTTCATAGCCTATTCTCTAAATTTTGTTTTTATATTAGCAGATGAGAATTTATTGCCTAACATTCAACATTGAAATGTATGCTTTTTTAAATGTTATTCTTTGTGTACATCTCTCAATTTCATAATCCTTTGAGATTTATTTTTTACAAAGAGAACTTTAGGAATGAATATTAAGGTATTAACATACATTACTAGGGGCGTATGTCTACACACACATAAATACATGTATATATATTTATATATACAAATAATCATATATATGCACAATGCACTACAACATGAAGAAAATCGCTCTTCATGTCCTTTATTAGATAATTTATAGTTGATGCTTTCTCTTTTTTATACATGGAATATATATATATATTGTATATACGTAAACGTATATATTTGCATATCCAGATATAAATATCCTATATTCCTTATTAGCAGAAAGTATTTGAGATTGAAAGCTTGTTCATAAGTGTCTAACTTACGCAGGAATAAACTATCCAATCATTTCGGCTATTTGAGCGAATAAACTACCCACTATTAGGCCTGCAGATGATCCCGATAGTCTAGAAATTGACCTAAAAATGTATCTGAAATCCTTGTTTGTATCAATAATCTAATTATCACGAAAGGAAGAAAGAATAAAAATTGACCGTCTTTACTTAATTAGGTTCTGTTGTCTGACTGTATTGACGATTTTATAGGTTGATTAATAAGGCGTCACATTAAACGCTAGTGCAAAAAATGAAACATCGTGTTTAAAGGACTATATAATATAACTTGAGTTTACTTCTAGGAATCCTAGAAAATTATTAAAGTACTTATATACTGTATAATATAAAATAAGCGTATGTTTCGTAGTTTGTCATAAACCGTAATTTTTCCTCATGTAATAATAATAAGGTCATATCTATTGTTAAGAATTTGCAATATTGTTACCAAATAGAGATTTCAGCATATAAATGTGATTCTACTGGTGAAGAATCTTCTGTAATTTTGGCTATTAGTTTTATTGTTAAGATAGTATAGAACAACAGCTACCTTCACTATGTGTTTTGTTATTAATCCGATATAAATACTAGTGTTCTTTAGGAAACCTTATATGTAACTACATGTTATTATTAGACAACTAGGATTAGATAATTCCAACATAGATTTATCTTACATTTCATCTGTCAAGAACAATAGGAATATCATCTTACTTTTCTTAAAATAAAGCAATTCTCCCTTCTCTCACAACCATAGCTCTTTCTCTCTCTATTTATATTACTAGATTTGTTAATCATAGCTTGGTTTTATTGTACTCATTTGCATATATTAGTATTTATGAAATGGTTAATCTATTGTGCATATATTTACATGTAAATTACTTAACGTTTTAATTTACTTTGACAGAGTATTTTTTGTAAAGCAACCTCACTACTTTTATTAGTTTTGTCACGTAATAAAAACTTAAGAGCCGATTCAACGTACTTATCCTGCCTTTATCATTTTTTGTCTAGACCAATTAAATATTAATTTGACAATAATCATACTTTCATTTCCCTCTTTATGAAAGAAAGATATAAATGCATGATAACTTCTTACTTTTTATACAAGTTAAATAACGAGTGGAATACAATAATTAGAAAAATAGATAAATAGAATAGTTATCACTACATAAATTTCATTTATATTGTTTTACATATTTATTCATAAACCTGTTGTTACTTATCTTTATTCTTATTAACAGTCTGACCTAAAAACTACTTAAAAGCATAGAGTAAATTAAAAATAGTCCCTTTTTTTTGCTTCCTAAAAATGTTTCGTTTGAATTATTAATTAAGTTAAAATTCAATTAGCAAATACATTTTGTATACTAAATTGAATAGTTGAAGTTTTTTGTAGACATAATTTCTCCTCTTGTTTTCTTAATACAGTCAGAAAAAGGTAATTAACAACAGACAGTGGGAATTTATTTAGTAATATTTTCTGTTTATCTTTAAATATTCATATCTAATTCACTTTAATATTCTGTATAAATATTCAAATTTGTTTAAAACATGATTATTCATGGATTATATATGCATATTTAATATTTATTATTAATTAAACGAAAAAAAAACCTTTGCCTGTCATGCACATCTGGGAAAAAACGGTCTTTTGAAGAAATTGCATTAATTTTAATAATAAGTAGGAGAAAAAACAACGCTTATACGCTTTATAAAATCTATTTATCTCTTTTCGAAGAAAAATTTAATTAGGAATAACATTAAATCTATTTTGTATAATTTATAAAATGAAGAGCAATATAATGTATAAGTTGTAGATTTGACAGTAGAATGCTATATGAATAAACGTTTGTCATCGAATAGATTACAATTTAACAGTTTATTAAATTGGAGGCAATATATAACTGGTGGGCTGCACTAGAAGTACATTCTCTTCATATAGTATTGTAGAGACTATCTTAAATATACAGTATACATATATTTTCCTGATATAAGTATATACTTCTTTTAGAGAAGCTTTTGAAAACAATTGTCGTATTTAGCAAAACAGAAGTAGACACTTTTCCCTTCAGTATACTCTCTTTAATCTGTGATCCTTTAGGAAGAAAACTAACCGCTGAATAGTAGAAGAAAAACACTTGTATAGCAAAGAAAAAGTAATGTGTGAAATTTCAATAAATGAATATATTAATGATGTTCTACGTATGAATATATAGATATATGTTTATATAATTCATTTATACAAATACGTTGCTTTTATTAGTTATGTTTGTTTTTTATAAAGATTTTCTCTTAACATTCCATTTAGAAAAAGGTAAAAAGAAACTATTTAAGTTAACTTTTGAAATATGAATTCTGCGTTTTAGAAATATGAATCTACCAACCTAATTTCTCCTCTTTTTTTGTATTATTATCGTAATAAACTGCGTACAATAAGATATTTATTTTCTTGCTTGTTAATAACGAAAACACTTATTCATTCCCTAATAGTTAATTTTTTTCCGTTTTTAGGAAGATTTCCCCTTTTTCTTAATAAATTAATAATCTTATGATGAAAATAACTCAACAATATATATATATATATTAGTATATATATGGACAGTGTTAGAAAATGGATAAACAGGGTAAAAGTAAATTAGGACATAAACTAGGCCCCTGTCAGATAGTTATAACGGAGTGCTGTATCGAGGCGTATATGATTAAACTTTAACATCAAAGTATAAAGAAGAAACAACTTACAAAATTATTAAATCACTCTTAAACACTGTTAACATTTTAAAGTTTATCAATTCTTAGTTATCTATTTCCTAAAAAATATGGTATTTCATAAAAATTCCATACTGGGAACTTAAAAGCAGTGTAAAGACTAAATAGTAGAAAGAAGATTAAAACCCTTAAGACATTTAAGAGGGAATGACTTGTAAAGCAATTGCTTTGGTTATATTTGTTTTTTATTATTCATATTTTGAACCTATGAACCATTCTCTTAAGTGAGGCTACAAGTCAAACAGTGAGTAATATATAAGTATATTAAATCAACACTAAGGATAGTCACGTAAAGAGAAAATCAAAAAGAAAATTAATGTAGCAGCACGCTTAAAAGTGAGTCTCATTAAGACTAGATACTATATCCGGTTTGGCAACTTTCGACGCCATACGTGCCAGCAAAGAGTTTACAGAAAATTCTATTTTCAACAATTTCAGGACATTTCATCACGTCGATAGCAACCGCAATAGGTAATTGCAAGGAAAAAAAATACTGTCTGATCTAAATTAAATATCTCTTAACAATAATAACTAAAAAATATAAGAAAAAGAGAAAATGTCAGTGAGAAAGAGTTGGAGGAGAAGACTTGTTTTTCTTCTCTTTATATAAACAAGTTGAAATTTTCCATTTAATAACTTTATTCTTACTAATCTTGAATGATTATTTTTTAGCATAAAGTAAGGATCAAGTAATTTTTATAGGTCTATTTGAAAGGTCCTAGATTATTTAGAAATCCTTTTCTCTTAGAGTCTAATCTTTTGGATTTTATCTAAAGATCTTCCTATTCAGCTCTCCTCATCCTTCTACCCTTTCTTCAAACAAAAGATTTTGGTCTTTTCAATATAATTCTCTCCTTCTGCAATCTCTTGTCTCTGCTTTTTATCATTTAGTTATTTCCTTAACTAAATGAAAAAAACAGGATAAAGCGTATATATGTATATAAATATTGTTTTTATGTTATGTTTTTAGGATTATCCAAAAAATTTGATCAATATGTAAAAGAAATCAATAAAAGTTTTTTTCAATGTTCTCCCTTGCAAATCATATCTAATTAATAGATTTTTTACAATACTACAACCTAAAAAATATCGTATTTCGCTCTCTCTCTCTCTCTCTCTCTCTCTCTCTTTTCGCATTTATAAACACAACTTTATAGTTAAAATCCATCAACTAAAAAAATAGGTTATTTCCAAACTAAAAATATAGATAATACCTAGTTTTTATTAAATATTCTAAATAAACTGAAAATATAACTTTGATTCTATCTATGGATGTATAATTTATAATAAAAATTCTATCTTTTCTTCATTACTCTAGGGTAGAAATTTTAGTATAAGAATAATAATAATAGTACGCCTTTTTCGGAAATTCTGTTTCCTTTTTGCAATACTTCTGAAAGATAATAAAGGTTGAAGATTTAGGGAAGGAGAGTTTTCTTTCTTTTACATTTTTATTATCTTGACGTTTCTTTTGTTCGCCTCTTATGTTTTCATATCTATCTCTATATGTTCTCCTATCTGCCTTAGTCTCTCTTATTTTTCCCGCTTCTTCTCTAACTAAGCCCACTCCGACAACTAAGTATTAAAATATAATAGGATTAATAAAGTTTTTAAGTAAAAAAAAACCAACGAAAATACTTAAAAGTAAACTGTTCTGCCTGAAAATATTAATGGAATAGACGCCTAAATCATATATAGGTAAAAGGGTAAAAATGTTTTATAAAATGACGAATCGGTAAATAATAGGCTTTTGACTATTTATGTCATACGTATCAGATTGGAACATTAAAGAAATATTGGATAAAGTAATAGAATAATAAACTTTAAAAGGAAAGAGTACGCTCCATTTTTGTTTATTAGTATTTTATATAAAAGTATATTAATTATCCGTATAAATTAAGTTGTCTATACTTTATTTCTATAAGGTTTTAAATGATAAATTAAAAATCAATAGTAATGAGAGACATAAGAGATTTTAAAGAAAAGGAAACTTACTAACAAATAACTTCTATTTAGTATACAATGTGTTTGAATTATTAGCTAGAAAAGGTATAATTCATTAACTTATTTATAGTGCAATAAAAGATATTTTATTAATTAAAAAATCTATTCAGATTTAACAAATAAGCGATTTTTTCTGATGTAAAGAGAAAATTAGGCTTTAAAACTATTATTCATTAGCTATGAATAGAATAACGAAGAAAAATAGAAAATAAAGAACGAGGAAGAGAGAGAGAAAGAAAGAGAAAGAGTGTGAGAAGGTTAATTTCATCAGGAATACGTTCATTGGTTTGAAAGTTTATCTTTCCCTTTTTGCATTTTATAATTGTATATTTTAAATAATTTGATGATTAATTCTTTGAAAAAATTATCAATTCCAGAAAACTTCGTGTCCAAGTATTAATTCTTAAATGCTAGAGGGGATTTTTTCACTTTACAGTCCTATTACCTTCCAAGAAAGTTGATACCTTGCACGTGACTCTGATCAAATTCTTATCAACACATTAGAAAAACATTGTATAGCTTAATTAGACGCTTTTACTAAGAGTTTTCAAACTATGTACAATATTTACACAGACGTTTACGTACAGATGTACAAACGTATATAAAGATATAAGGAGACATAAAAGAGAAACATCTACCAACCTTTCAATGCATATTTCTGTTTAAAATTGAGAAAGAGACACTCAACGAATGGAAGATATTTGAATTTCGCGTGTTTCTCCTTAAATAGCTAATTACGCTTCGTCTAAATTTCTGAAAATAGTCTCACGGAAAAAACCCGGCGTTAAACGCCGCTCATCGAAGTGCCTTCTGGAGAAACGCAGACAGTTTCGCGCCAATTTCTGTTCGAAGCGCCGTCTACCGACAAAAAATAAAACTACATTTTGAGTTAAGTATATGTAAAGAATATCAGAAAAGTAATTGACAACAGCTGATCATTTTTCTCTCTTCTTCTCTCTTTATTTCTCTCTTTATTCCTCTCTTTCTCTGAAGTTAAGATAGTTGATAAAACTTGGATATATTTACGTATTAAACAATTTAAGAGATTGATATTCCAGTAGATAGTATATCAATATTAAAAAAAATTATAGATACAAGTTTATACATCAGCTTCCTCGTAAAGTTATAACTTTCAGCAAACATTTTGCGGTATATTATACTCATACATAAGATATATAGATATAAGTATGCAGTATATTTAATATATGATTAATATAAATTATTTATCTAAGTTAGAATATTTAGTTGAATTAAAATTTAAAGAATATGTACAAGCTGAAAAGAATAAACCACTCTCTCTCTCTCTCTCTCTCTCTGTTCTTTTATATTCTTATCACGTTAAACGTAGGCGTTAAATTTAAAAAAAAAAATTAAGAATTTTTTCTTTTCTTTTTAATTTATTATTAACTTTTTTTTTTATAAAAAAAAGTGTATTTATAAATATATATATAAATTTATATATATTTATATTTATATATATTCTACTATATCTATTTCATTAATCATACTTTTATAATGTTTTGGGAGGTTTTTCTGTTTGTTTTTTTTCTTGCCATGTTTAGTTTGGAATAATTTCTTTGTTTATATTATGAAATATAAAACTTATGGCACTAATGAAAAGTTCATAGTGAATGTAGTCTATACATATATATATATTTATGTATAAATGTTAAATAATTTACTGCTTTATATATAGAGTATTTAGCGCATATTTTGTTAAAGATGTATAATACGATCATCCGTATTTAAAGTGGTTGTTATTAAGATGTTTATTTATTCAAAAAAGTTGTATGCAGTTATAGAAATTATGGCTATATGTATTTCTGGCCTTCTTTTATGATGTATATTTTATTAGGTTTATAGTTTTCTAGTCATTTATTTTCAACTAATACATTCTATATATTTTCTCTTTTTGATCAATAAATGTAAAAAGCAATAAATCCTGTACTCTACGGGGGTTTTAAAAAGAAATAGGATCAGCTCCATTGTCATTGCACGTAGTCACGTAGTATTCTCATTACCATTCTAGTGACATCTATTGATGAAAAAATCAAATACTTATAATATTATCAATTATCAATTTGTATTATTCACAAAAGATAGACTATTACCTTATTATAATAAAGCGGGAAAAGAAAAAGGAAAAACATAAGGGGAATAGTTATTGAGAATTCGTTGAAAATGTTGAATAGGAAATATTAATTATGAATATTAATAAGATATATTAAGCTCATATTTTAGTAAATAGCTTGTACGGTAAAGCTCAATAATTTTTTCTATCTGCATATTTGCTTAAACTTAGTTGCTATATATTATACATACTTTCTAAGTTTGCTTTATAAGATTGTGTATGTACCGTACCGCTTGATTAATAGCTGAACGACCTCTGTTTTTTCTTCTCTTCTTACAGCCTTTCTGATATTTCTTCTCCATTTTGTTTTTTTTCTCTCTTTCTCTTTGTTCTACGCCTAAACATCTTTTTATTGTTAGTTTTTTTTGTTCTTTAATATTTATTTTATAGAATGAAAGAATAAAAGGAAAAAAATTCCTTTTTTTTCCGATAAAATACTAGAAAAAAGTTTATTTTCCTTTCATTCACTTCCGGTTTTTAAGATACTTTTTCTATTTGTGATGAATAGTTTGATTGACCGTTAAGGACATTAAATAATAATGTATAATAATGAAACAAAGCGTTAAAGAATTTAAAAGTTCGGCTAGCAGTAAAAGAGGAAGAGTGGAAGGGAATAGAATGAAAGTTTTTAAGGAAAAATCGTCCCATATATCAGCCACATTTCCGTCTCTAGATCAATTCAACTGAAAATCTGACAGAATCAATATTCGACTTTTCAAATCCGCTTATTTGCTAATTTCTAAAAACAACTTTTTCCTTGATTGTAATTATTTTTTATATATAATTTATAATTTCTTAGTTAAGGATTATAATTCAATTCATTTACTTAACTCTTTCCTCTATCATCATTATTAATAATAATAATCATCATCATACTTATAATCATAATAAGACAATAGACGAAGAGAAATTATTAAGATATATGGAAAATAATGAAATGATTGCAGAGCATAATTTACGGTTCAGCGTCTTTAATATTTTTTTCTTCTTGGATACTTAGATCCGCATCGTCAATTACGCCAATTTCGCGTAAAAAAATACGGAATAGCATATTTTCTATAAGGCAGGCTGCAGAACATATCTTAACGAATGTATCACTATTTGGTAAGTGTAGTTGTGGGTTGAAAATTGACCATCGTTAGCGTCTTTTGTTCGTTCTTTAGGAAAAGAGAAGGAGTTCTTTAGCGAAAGTAAAAAAGATATGGTATAAAAAGATTTCTAAATCGATAATCGGATCTTGGAGTATATTCGCTATAGACCCCCGACAATCGCTTAATCCTGATGTTGAATTGGGAGAAATTTCGTTCTTTTTTTGAAAATAGTCTAACAATACTTCCCCCTGGCTCTTTACACCTTTCTTTCCTCATTTCAACCTCCACCCCCTTCTTCGCTAATGCCAAAGCACAAAAACGTCTCTTTCGCCCCAGCGTTTCTTTCTGTTGCCAATTGTCGTCGAAGACTTACTAATCAGAGTAAAAATGAAGGATCCTAAGGCGCAGTGTAATTTAGAATGAGATTATCAGATTTATAGATCAAATCAGTAGAGAGAACTATATCGTTTAACCGCTTTAAAAGTACTTTACCAATCGTGATTATAACTAAACATTATAGAAATAATAATGTTTGTAAGAACAAACAATATATCGATGTATTAGCTTCTTTTCTCTCTATATATTTTCACTTATATTTGTTTCAAAATTTCATAAAACGTTGATATATTTTCCATAGTTTTTCTTTTTTTAACCAATTCTTTCTTTGCTTAATAAAGCAAATGTGAAACAACAAAGTATTTAAATACTTTAGTTCTTTTTTACTTTAAACTAATAAGACAGTATGGCATAGGATTTTGCACTAAACTTGAAATAGAAGTAACTGTGATCGTAGTCTGGACAATTGCTTTTTTATAATAAGATTGCTCAGCTGAGCAGAGTCATGTCCTAGTCTTTGGACCGTAAAATTACAAATAATTATAGGCAGAAGAGGTATAAAAAATTTAAAAGAAAAAATATGCTAACCGAATAGAAGGAAAAATAATAAAACGGTAAAAAGCCGAAGGGGAAAAGAAAAGAGTTAGATAGGAAGAACGTCTCTTTACCGATACGTCATAATTTTACACTAATCAGGCTTTTCTCTTTAAGTAAACGATAATTGTTATTATTACTGCTTTTTGATGAAAATATCGAGATTTTCACATATTTCGTATTATGAAAATAAAATCATACTTGCGGAAAAGGGCATGTACACTTCCGGTTCAGTATACAAGTATAATTAATCGATAGAGGAATACTAGCAATTGAACGTGGTTATGATAGTATCAAATATCTGATACAATTGTTTTGATAATAGAAAAAAATTCATAAGTAAATATTGTCAAGTCAACACTTTATAGTTGAGGTTGTCTTTTTCTTTTTTTCTCTTAGTGGGGAAGATTTAATCGTAACAATTATTATAACAATCTCCTATATGCTAGAAGATTCTTTATAATTTATCTTCATTTTTTCTATCCATGATTTTTATAAGATATTTTGGGAAATTCTTTTCTTAGAATGTATAAAATTCAAGGTTGTTCAAAATGGAAAAGTGTATAAAATTAAACATGAATTAAATTAGGAAACCTTCGAAATTTGTTCCATCTGATGAATCCATAAGAAACCTTAATTCCGCTATGAAGAAACTGGAAAAGCGTCTAAAATTTATCGTAATAATGACTTGAAATCTAAAGCTATTCGTAATTTGATACGAATTCTACCAAACATATTTGAATTTCTTCTGTTGTACTGTATGGTAGGGAAATTATGACCTTGGAATATCTAGGAACTTTTAAGAAGAGTTTTTTTCCCGTCTTTCGTCATGTACGTAATTTCTTTATGCCTTTTAGTCAATCCCCATTTTCCTTAATCATTTCTTTATAGATAGAAAAGCTAGACGAACAGTAAAAAGTTTGCTAAAAAATCAAACGGCAATAAGAAGAAGCTCAATTCCTATAAATAAACGCAGAACTAGCCGTAAATTGATGTACAATACGCACGGGAAGAGGAAATAACCGGTGGCCGTCGAATAGAAAAGAAGTCTAAAATACAAGAGCGTGTTAATCAAAAGCAGAACCCAATAAACGATTCTGGAAATGTTCTGTATTCCATAAACGTCATCTGCTCTTAAACTGCAATATTTATATTAAATCGGAAGCTACTATATCCTACTATATTTAATATTATATACGATTTTTCTTTTTCAATTTCCATTTTCAAGGAGATGTCCACTAAATCCACTTTCACCTTTTCTTTAAAACTTCAACAAAATGTTCTCAGCGATTAATTATACCTCCAAATGGATCCAGGTTAACAATAGCTACTTCCAATGAGCTTACATACAGATATATCTGCGTTTATGTAAGAAAAAGAAAATTTTAAAACAAGCATAACGACTCTACTATTTCACAAAAGAAAAGATAAAGGAATAAACTACTTAACAAATTAAGCCACTAAACAACTTAACTATTGATTAGAACTGTTTGTCATTTTCTCTTTTCACATCTCTTCTTCCTCCTTTTCCTTCTTATCTATTGCCTTCCTTAACAAACTCTTTCTTCTTTTAAAAAACAAAATTTAACAACTTTACATATTAAATAGATCGTGGAAATGCAGTAGATTACTATCTATTTTTAACCGCCATATTTTATAAAACTTTTTAGTCTTTGTTTTAGAAAATTTTAGCATTTAAAGAATCCAAGTAAATGTCTATCAATCAATCTAAGTCTGGAAATCACTTTCTAAAATGAAAACATCAAACATTCTTCAAAAGCTTCAGTAGAATAAACTTTTTGAAATTTTCCTCATAAAATTTTACTAATATGTTTCTTTAAAATGACAATATAAACAAAATTTTCTTTTTTTTATCATCATAAATTAGAAGGAAGTACTTTTCATTCGTTTATTCTTTACCTTTGTGATACTTTATACAAGTTTATCGATAAATGATGGAATTAATGTCTTGCATCTTTTTGTATGTATGCTAAAACGATATTTTTAATCGTATATAAACAAGATATCAAGACAGAGAATTGATAAACAATCTGTAACAAATTAGAAGAGACGAGTAAGATGTGTACAAGATATAGAAACTAATCTATTGAGAAGAGAACAGAATTAATTATTTAATTTCTATCAATTGAATTACATTATTGAATAATTCAATAGAGGTGGAAAGAGTAACATTTTAAAAGTATGCAATAAATAGAAATAATACAGAGAGAGAGAGAGAGAGAGAGAGAGAGATAAAGAGAGAGAGAGGGGGATGGGGTGAGCGAGGGGATGACAAACATATATATATAAATATATGTGTATATAAATAGACAGACAGACAGACAGACACACACACACAGACAAAGATCGAAAGGGAAAACGAAAGAAAAAACACAAGGATGATAAGGATATTTTACAAATATCTAAAGTTTTCTATATATTAGTATCTATAGAACCTATTTTTAATATGACAAATTAGATTTAAGCAGATCCAAACCATCGATCGTGATGGTTGTTTCTTAGTTTAATTGATATTTTTTAATGGCGTCTTACAGTGAATAAATAAATACAAAACACATAACAATAATAATAGAAATATTCTACATAACAAAAATTATACTTTAACAATTTAAATTAATTCATTCAATCGTTCAACCATTCATTCATTCATTCAATATTTTCAAAATGTCATCTCACAAGTTAGTTAGATAGAGTAACGATTTTTTTAAAGGAAAATTATCTATTCGGTGGATAAGTCAATTTAAGGAAAACAAAAGATAATTACCTACATAAAAAATTCAGCGATTTACTTCCTATTATTATGAAAATATGACATACTGTTAAAAGTTTACTGTGTAATATTGTTTGTAGTTATACTGCGAGAAAAAAGAATAAGACTGGTGGGAAACGTTTAAAAGCGTCATCGAAAGCTTTGAGGCGTCAAATGGCGCCTGGATAGCATTAAGTTGTAAAAGTAGCTTTCAATCATACAACACATCGGTTGTTTTATAAAAGATGATATATTGTAAAGAAACGATCACATTTTCTTGTTAATATAGCATAAATATGTAGGATATGAAAGGGCAATTTACCTATAAAACCATAAAGAAAAATAACTAGAACGAATAAGATGCTATTCCTATCCTCCATTTTGAAAGAGAGATATAAATATGATCTAAAAATGTAACATTATACGTCATACAAATTAATTTTTAGTATAGGGCTAGATGATATCCAAAAGCTAGGTATTTATAAACTGTGCTATTGTGTTAATATATAAATATAGAATAGATGTACTGCATTTGCCTTAGAGTATTAATTTAGAACATTAACCCAAGCATTACTCTCGCGTCCCCATTTAAATGACCAACCAATTAGTAACATATCATTAATTGAAGTGTTTTAAATTTGATACAAGTAGTTTTTTATTTCTTCTTTTTCTTCCGTTTGCTATATTCCTCCTATCTAAACTTCTACGTGTAATCTTTGGTTCTCACCCACGAATATTTTCTCTCTCTTTTTTTTTATCTATCTATCTATCTCTTCTTAAAATGATATTTTTCCCTGAAATGGGTGTTATTGATCTAAATCTAGTTAACAAGCAAACTTTTTGGATCTTATTCTATTTATCCTTATATATCTAATTGATATAGATATAGATAAGTTTTTTTACTAACCTTACATTGATTTCACTGTAAATAGTCTAACTAATAGTTGAAACATATGCTTACTCCTTCTCGTTATAAAAAAAAGGGTAGAGATAAATGGACTGTAGATTGAAAGACTCTCGAAATATTGATAATAGAAAAGAATGAAAGAGCCATTAAGGGAAAGGGATTCGAGATCTAAATAAGGGATAGATAAAAATAAACTACAAGATTAAAAATAACGATTTAAACTATTTTTTACTATTAACAAGTGACATTCATGTTCATTTGAAAGAAACGCTAATTTTTAAAGATTAGTTTCCAAGTTAAAGTCTTTTACTTTATATTGTATATTTCACTTAAAACGAATAATAGATATTATATGTTAATAGGTCATTCTTTCATATTATGAATAGTTTTTGTATATTTATTTATTTAAAACAATCTACTATCAACTAAAACATTTATTCAATGGATTATATAAAAGGAGAATAAGAATCACTCTTACGACTCTTAAATCTTCTTATCACTTATTCACAGCAACATCTTTAAGTCTAAAATAATGTTTATTGTAATTGAATTTTGGATTATTCCCTATAACTTGTTTCTTTTTGTCGATGTATTACGTAATAAGCATTCTAAGTATTTTTAAAAAGTTTGTTTACTTATAGTTGCAGCTTAAAACGTATCTCTGTTTTGTTTACTCTATAACATTTACTATTCTTTCAATCTTCTTCCAATACTAATTTAATCATGAAATGTGAATTTTTTCATTTTCTATCTTCCTTTTCAAGATATCATTTTAAAACAAATACATGGAGAAATAGAAGCTGAAAATCCATTAAGACTGCTATATAATAGACAATATTAGAATATACTATATACATTATTTACATTTGCCGGCATTAATCTATTTAGTAGTTTCTTACATTAAGTGACAATATTACATTGAACTTTAACCTATCTTCTTCATGTTTTATTACTTATTGTTTTAAAACATCAAGTATTCTTGTTGCTGTTAATTTTCTAGTTGTATCTCTACTTAGGTTTTCCACTTTGCAGATTTTTTTCTACTTTTACTATTAGGATAGTAGGATTATTGTATTAGGAGATGCTATACATGAAAAAACGATTATAAATCCAACAAGAACGGTTTAAATAATCCTTTAAAATAAAATTTAATGTTATTTTGTTTTTCTTTTCTTAGATTTTTCCTATTTCTCTCTGTTCAAAGAAAATAAATGTATTCTCTCCTAATCTATCGATTGAATTTTCTTCCCGGTTAACTTCACCTCTCTTCCTAATATCAAAGGTTAAAACCTAGGTGACTTTTAGAGGTCAAACAAAATGTTTCCTTCTTTTATCTTCATCAACTAAATCATCTTGCTCTTTAATTCTTTCTCTTAGTTTAGTTTATTTTGTAACGTGTTTTTTTGAGGGCATATTCCGATATTTGGTTTCGTACGAGCACACAGCTTACCCGAACGTTTAAAGAATTTACTTTATATTCTCTTACACACTGATTTGTTACTTTCCTTGAAGTATAGGTGGCGACATCTTTCTGCGGAAATCAATTCAGTGTATACTAAGGAGCACATATTACAAACATCTTCTAAATAAGACATTAATCAATTAGAAAGTAAAAAAACTTGAATAAATGACTAAATTAGAGCATTTTAGAATGAAAGTTGAAGAGGTTTTTGCTTACTTTTCTTTATTCTATAAATTTTCTATATATATTCCGTCATTCTAGTTTTCCATAATCCGATTTTCTTTCGACAACGGCGCTTTAGAGTAAATGTAAAAAAAATGAAACAAAAAAAGGAAAATCGCTTATCTAGTAAGTCTGAACCTTTTTATTTAGGTTATACGAAGGGAAGAGTATCCCTATTCTACATCAAAGATGCGTATATCCTTAAAGGAGGGTGTTTTTAACAGCTTAAGAATGTTATAATCAAATATTAAAAAGCGAGAGAGCGGAGGAGAATGGAGGGGGGAATTTTAAAAATCTCTGATAAAACGTAATTCCTCATTCTATTATATTTAATTCCGTAATCTTTTAGTCTAATTAACATTGTAAGGAGATCAACTATTTTACGTATTTAACTTAGCATGAGGGGACTAAATATGAAAAGAGAACACGATTTGCGGATAATATAGATCTATATAACTGTATATAGAAAAAAGAATTAGACCAGTCTATGGCATTGAAAGTATTTTCTTAATATGGTTCTGCCTGTATGAATAATTTCTGCCACAATCAGCCCAGAACAGACTGTAAGCAGCAATGTTCATTTCTCACGCCCACTCGAATAACATTATCCTCATCTTGCTTTTATATATAAGAAAAAGACAGCAAAATTTGAATCTGAATTATAAAATTCCGCAATAGAGGAATAAGTTACCATAGTTGATGACGTAACAATTTAAATGAATCTAGATATTATACATAGAAGCTCGGTTTCTTGTTTTTTTAAAAAAAAACAGAGAAAAAGGGATTGATTTAAGATTAAACATTGTTCTACTCTTTTTCCTTTCATGTAAAATTATTTCAGATTTGGATGAAATTCTAAAATCAATTGACATTGCTCCTATAAATAGAAATGAAGTTCCAAAATTTTTATATCGAAATAAACGATAATCTCTTTTGTCGTTTTGTACAAATAGGGAAATTTAGCCTACTAGAGCAGACGCCATTCATCGGAAAAAGTATCATTCTATCAGTAAGGGTTATATTGAATAATGAAATCTGATAACGATAAATTCTAGAGGCTGGAGTTTTTTGAAGACCGTGCTCTGAGTGCAAATTTCGGAAAATGAAAACAGAAACTCTAATCAATGTAGCAAAAGGAAAATACATTTATAGTGTAATATATTTAACGAAGTAAAAAAGAGAGGAAGAGACAAGAAGGGAAGGACAAAATGGAGAAAGATAGAGGCAACTAAATGGAAGGAAAAGAAATAGAAATATAATGACAAGCAGATAGAAGAAGGAGCAACAAGCAAGAAACGAAACAGAAAAGCTGTTCGTTTTAGAATAAATGAATAAATGCATTAGATGTTCTTCACTATTAAGGAAATCCTCCACTAAGAGAGTCTCTTTATCAGTCATTAACTAAAATCTAAAAAGTATTATATGAAAAAATTTTGGGAAACCTAATAGTAATATTTCTCGGAATTTCATTAAAAGAGATATCTTTACTTGAAGTTTTCTTTGTTTCAGATCACAGAACAAGAGAGGAGGAGAGAATTAAAAAAATGAAAAATAATGGAACAGTATCATAATCTTTAAAGAATTCTTCTCCTAAATCATTTATATAAGACAGAAGGCTTTCTCTCCACCCTTTTCCTCTTTTCTTCCAATTTTTTTATCTTTCGGTAAAAAGTAATAAACTTTTAGATAGTTTTAAAAAAAAGAGTAACAAATAGCTTCGTAAAAAAGCTCAATAAGAATATTAATTAACCTTTTATATAGACATTTCTAATAACTGATCGGACGTACTTAAAAAAGAAAAACTGATAGAAAATGAGGTAAAAGAAAAATAAAAATGCTACAATACAAATAAAACACATTATAAAAAGGAATAAGAATATTTAATTTAAAAAAAAGAGTGTTTGTTTTCTTTTTGGTATAGTATAGCTTAAAATAAAAAGAAATCAGAAGGGGGGAACCCTATAATACACACACAAACATATATATATATACTGTATATATATATATGATTAACTAGAGAAGACATTTAATCGGTTTAATTGTTTGTCATTTGTCAACAAAGGAACCGTAGTTTATTTCAGGCAAGAACTATCTTCTTATTTTCTTTCACCTAAATGCTTTCTTCATCGACCAAATTATTTAACACTTTGTCTATTTCATTTATGCTGGACTGATAATCCAGTTCGTCTGGTGTAATTGTTAAGTCCCTTAGATTCTTTTCACTTTCCGTTAGTTCTCTGTGAACTTCAACCACGGTTTCACCATTTGACAGGTTACTTTTTTCAGATAGATTGATATCACCGTTAATTTTACGATCGTTATTTGATATTTTCTTTTCTGTGATACCGTCTGATAAATCTAAACTCTCAATAGCTTCTTCTGCTCTTTCTAATACTTCAATATGGTTTTTTGGTTCTGGAGGTAGAGGACGTTCAATTTTTAAAGTCTCATCTTCAAATACGAAATTCTTATTATCAAAATTCTCTTGGAAGCGTCTCTTATTGGATTTTAGTGGCGTCGATACACTTCTGTTTGAAAGCGATAGTTATAACCTTGAAATAGATTGTATTTTGTCCTAAACGACCTTATTTCATAAGCTGTTTACTCCCATTGACACATATACATATATATTAGATTTATGTACATATATATGTACTATAAAATTTATATATTTTCACCTTAGCTACATCTATTTATCCTCTTGTTCAATACATGTAAACCATTTTACCCCTAGCGGTATTGCTGGCATCCTTTAAAACAGTATTGAATTCAAAAAGCAATGGATATCTAATCGATAAATCTTGAAAAATGAAATATACAGTGCACATCTCTATTTATATACTGATCAATCATATACTGTATTTGCTATATTTTATAATAAGTGATACTAACCTGCATTTATATCGAAGTACAAGGCAAACGAAAGCAAATAAAACTACAAGTCCTCCTGCGCAACAAGCCGCAATTATTCCAGCATTTATATCACCATTATCATCATTATTGCTAGGATCTTTTATCGAGCTCTTCTCAACAATTCGAGTTGTATTCTCAACTTGAAAAGTACTATAAACGGCAGTCAATAACAAATTTGTTGTTGTTTCATTAAGTAAATTTAAAGTATTAGTAACATTAGTCATAATCTCTCTATTTCTTTTATACAAGCAAAAATCTTAAACTAAAGAGATAAAAATACAGTTCAACTTTCGACGTCTGTCTCTCCTTTCTATCTTGACCGCAAATAAACATATATATACACACTAATGTCTATTTTTGTCTCTATTGGAATTATAATCAAATGAGGAAAAAATGGACGAATAAGTAGATCTTATTTTTCTTTTAAATCCTTTTTTCCCTTTTCTCTTTCTTCACTTTGCGATGTAGAGATAAATAGATAGATTTTTCTTTATGCTAAGAGAATAATTTATCCTTCTTTCTCCTTAAAACCTCGTATTTTCGGTATACTTTCTAAAATACTCAACGTAAACACAGAAGCAGACTTGAAAAACATGATTTAATACTCTTTTATGGCCGTTATTTATTTTTTAATACTACGGGTTTCATGGGCCTAGTTGTTGATGCTTTTCAAGTCCTTTGTACACCCTGTGTCATAGCCATTGTATTTGAAAAGTAGGGCATGAGTTATAAATGACAGATGGCGCTTTAATTGAACATTTTTTAAAGCAATATTGAATAAGAGACTTTTGCTTGACTACAAACATTTCAGTTCACTCAGGGCTGGAACACTATGAGTGGATAGGTGTATGACTAACAGCTTTAACAAAGGAATAAAGTACACACCAAATTTTTTTAAAAAATACAAAAATCATTACTAACGACATCTAGCCGATGGTATATTAGAAGAAAATTTTTTAATAAAAAAGCACGTAATTGAACGTTTTTGACCTAATTCTAAAAATTGAACAAAAGTAATAAGATTATAACTATATCACATCAAAATGAAAATTGATCAACTCGAACAAAAATATTAATAAATCGTTTAAGAACCCAATACAAATTTATTATACTGTTATATAAATATTATAACAAAAATAGACAATTCTAAATATAGTTTATTCATTAAAATAGATATATTTAAAATGTTTCAATTGTATATAACATGTGAATATTTATATAAAATCTTATCATTTTGTTACAGCATTTATCATACAAGATATTCTGTCTGGTGTTATTTTTATAAAGATTTTCCTTTAAAAACCTATATATACAGTATATACAGTATATATATATATATATATTTATTTATATTCTACGGTAATGGTTAGGAACAGAGAGATAAACAGTAAACGGGATAAAATAGAAACGGAGAACATAGAAAAGATTAGAAAGAACTTGGACAAACAATTGTTTAATATATTAAAATATATGACACTACTAGAACTTTTACAAAAGGAAAAGGTATTACAACTTATTAATCAGTAATTTATCTCTATACATTTACTTTATATATACTGTATATAAATGAATTTTCAAACAATTAGGTCTTTTATTATTTCATAACACTCATAAACAGAAAAAAAAGATCATTCTCAATTTATTGTTTCTATATTTTCCAGTTATTCAATTGTTTATATCGAAATATGCACTTCTTAAATATTTATGACTTACTTTTCACAAAGATTATCGGATCCATTAGATAGATGGACAAAAAGAGGAAGAAAGAAAGGTGATTGACAGTTAGAAATAGAGGGTCGAAGGAAAGCTGCTGTTTTGATTTAGATAGGTCTCTATATAGAAAGATGAAAATTCTCTTCATTCTTATCTTAAATTTCCGCTCTTCTCTTCAATTTAACACAAGTTTGTTAATTATATTTTATTATTATTTCTTCATAATGTATAATGCTTCTTTAAGATGGAGCTTTCGTAAACGTTGCCTCTGTGGATGCCGGAGCTACATGCCTATCTGTTTCACCTGGTGTAAAAACAATAAATGGTTTTACATATAGCTGTACTCATGCCTTAAAGCCGATATGGAGAGATCCTAATCCTCTCTTATTTAATTGCTCTAGCATGTGCCATACTAGCTTTTTTGATATTTCTTTTAAAACTTCCTACGATCTGCAATTGATATGTTTCCGCCAAGGTTACGGAAACACTTATATCGGTCAATCAAAAGCAATCAAAAAAGTTGATGTCCAGTGTAATGGTCAAACTCGCCAACTTGACTTGGAGGATGATTACGAGTATCGATGTCATTTAATCAACTTTGTCCATTGTAATAAAATCAGAATTTACGTTAAAGAGTTGACAATTGTTGGAAGCGTTAATGATATTGGATTTAATGAAGTCGGCGTATGGGCACATAACCGTTGGTGTACTTTCTTCCGTTTAATTGTTTTTTGTTTCAGGAAAGTCAACTGATTATTTATTATTCTTTTCTTTTATTTGTAAAGCCGAAATAACAAGTTTTCCGGCCGAAGAGTATGGAAGAAATTATCTAGATAGTTGTCTTTCTATAATACCATCTCCAAAATGTAACAACATTATAAAATATGGACCTACCGACGACGATGTAAACTGTCCATTGCCGTCTTGCCCTGTGGATGGTCTTGAATTTAATGTTACATTAACCGAAGCAATCAGGCCTGACCAAATATGCGCTAAAAATGTGGTCGATCGTCAATACAATTTTTGGCTTATTACTTGGAGCTCAGGCTATACTCAGAGTATAAATCTTGACTCATCACCTCATAACGTCAAATGTTTAAATTATAATGGATCAGATATTGAAAGGTGGGTTAAATTTACTCCAGAAGCTGTCTCAGGTGTTGAAATACCCCAAATTTGGACAATTGATTGGATAGCAGTAATCAAATCTGGTAGACCGTTAATATAGACGATTCTTTGTATAAATTCATGTCTTTTTTTCCTTATAAAATAGAGCGAAATTCGTTGTCAATAAAAGCTCGTGAAGATGAATATAAACTTTACAAAGCTAGACCTGCTAACTGGAATATTACAAAATTTTCTCTAAGATCCCATTCAAATTGTAATGGATTCTATATAATCTTATACGAAAAATTGGCTCCAATTATGACCGTAATGATGATTTATAGATAATTATATTAATCTATTAATTAAAAGAGTTTTTCTTTAAAGTTAACTATGGAAAAATTAACGGCACCTAGATATATATTATCCGTTAATGGTGATGAAGAAACTTCAGAAAATTCATATTTAAGTTGTAACAAATGGGTAAATTTTTACATTGATTGGTCTGATGAAGTACGATTTGGAATACTTTCCGATGATTTAGAAAATGAAACAGAGATACTCTCTATAGACAAAGACGGCCCATTCTTACCGGAAAGTTTGGCAATTAAAACAATAAATAAGCTAAATATCTTTGAAATTAGATTCCTTGATTGGTTTGAAGGTAAAATCTCCTAATTAATTAATCGATAATACAATAGATAACGTTGTGATAATTTTTCTTTTTGTATGCTCTAAATTTAGCCGCAGATTTGGATAAGGATTTTACAGTTGAAGCTAATAGTCCTTCTTCTTGTCTGATGAAGAAACACTTTGAAAATTTAATTGATAGAAATATGGCTAGTTGTATTTCATTTAACAATTGGGTGAAAATGACTGTTAAACACAATAATTTACCGTCAGATAGGGAAACTGTTAAAGTAAAAATTACTGTAAAGGATTTACCTGATGCCTGTGATATCGATAGACAAAACCAGAATAATATTGTAGTTCTTGTACGCACCTCTTCAAATTTTTTGTCTATATGTAAATTAAATAGTCAAACAGGGGCGGGTAATTTAATAACCTGTTCATTTGCTTGTACGTGTGTTGAAGACAATTGCAATAATATTAATATTATGTATACAAAAGTAAATCATCTACCATTTCATATATGTGATATAACATATGATTTCATAGAATAAAAAGTCTGTTTTTGATATCTCTCGAATTAACCTACTGAAGATGACCATCTTGCAGAATTCATCTTTCTTAAAATACTGTATATTCAATATAAAAAATAAGAAAAAAAATATTTTGATTTATTAAACTGCCAATAGATAGACTCGTATCATCAATCATCCTGGTAATTTACTATCTTATTTCCAGAATAATAGTTTATATTGTTTCTTTAAAAAAAAAAGTTTGTGCCCTTTTTTTTCTCCTTCAACTATTTTTAATTAATTAAGAGTAACCTTCATTTAATAATTAATAATTAATAAATCATCAAAGAGATAGAATAAAGAAGACAATTAAATCATTTGAGCGGACTTTTTCATTTTACAGTTTTTAATGAAGTCAATTAGTTGTATTTCATATACTAATTGAAGTTTGATTGTTTGTATTCTCTTTTTCATTTTTACTGTTTTCATTGCTACTTCAACGTTAGGAAGAAGAAGGAGAAAGACCAATGTTTCTCTTTATAATATTATTCATATATTCGCTGTTATTGAAAACTTATCAACTCAATTTAGGTTGTTTTATTTCAAGAAATCATTATTATATAATATATTTTCAATTATAATCTTCTTTAACAGATGGAGCTTTTAAAAATTTTGCTTCATTGGAAAATAACGCTATTTGCAATACGAGTAAAGCCGAATTTGAGGAATTTAATTTTACTTACGAATGTAAAAATTCACTAAGCCCAATATGGCAGCAACCAAGTTCATTTGTAATAAAATGCGGCTTAGAAGAATCTTGTACTTTTGTTAATATTACTGTAACATTTGCAAGAAAATATGACATTCAGCAAATTTGCTTTCGTCAAGGATTCACAAGAAATTCAAATACAACTTCCTTTATTGAGAAAATTCGAGTAACTTTCAAGGAAGAAGACACTCCGAAAAATCTTTTCCTAAATCTTCAAAAAGATTATGACTATAGATGTCATGTAGTTCATTTAAAAGATCAATCTTCTCTTGTTTTTTCTCCTGAGAGATATTACGAACCAGACCCATTCGAATTTGCCCTTGGGGAGATAGGAGTATGGGGTTACACGAGTAAGTCTCAACTTAAAAATTTCCTTTCTCTTCAATATTTATATGCATAAGTCGCTTATATTTATTATTACTTATAGGCGAAAATGGTGAGAAAATGAGCCAAGTTTACGGAAGTAACCTAATAACAAAATGCACTGATATTAGTACTGAAGATAAGAAAGATTGCAATCAAATACAGAATTATTCTTTTGACTATTGGCTATCATCAAAATGTCAGAGATTGAGTTGTAATGATAGCGAAATAAATCTATTATTTAATCTTTCTCAATCAGTGTCCAATTTTAAATTCTGTATAATAAATCCAATAACAGCTATGGGAAATATTCAAATAAAAGTAGCCAAAATATTATGGTCTAATGGCGACAAACAACTATTACAAATCGAAAGAAACAGTGATTATAAGATAAATTGCTTTGATAAGGAACTTGAAAATATTGAATGGTTTAAATTAACTGTTAAAGAAGTTTGGTCCGAAGACCAAGATAAAGTTGGAATAGTATTTATAGGAATGTTTAATAATGGTAACAAAAAAAAATTCATTATAATGATAAATTTACTATTAAATCTTTTAGGTCATTTGGTAAATATCTTAATATTTTCCAGATGATACACTATTTTCGTACTATTCTGGAATAGATTCCTTAAATTCTAATGGATTATATAAAGCTGAAAGTAAAGATTGGAATATAATAGAATTTAGTATTAAAAGTTTAAACGCTCAAGAGAATACTTTTAGTAATTTGATAATGATTTTGTTAAAGGAAAATCAAACATTAATTAAAGTAAAGACAAAGATAAGAGACAAATATTCTAAATTACCTATTAACAATCGTTTTATTACCTATTTTTCAGTTGGAAATTAACAATGAAACAGCAGTATTAAATACGTATAACGGTTTGTCAAATTCTGGTTCTTTGTCTCCAAAATACTTAGAATGGGAGAAATTCTTTGTAAAATGGAACAGCGAGAGTATACAATTTGGTCGTTTATTTGACAAACAAGAAACATTACTGTCAATAAATTCTACTGGTAATAAATTGGACCCAAATAAAGTTCGCTTTGGTTCAGAATCTACAACTTTAGCGCATGAAATTCAAATATTTAACTGGTTTTCAGGTAAAATATATAAAAAATATATAACTACTTTATATGATAAAAATAAAGACAAACAATTCAATTACGTAACAATAACAATAAATAACTGTTTGTCAACTTTTTTCTAATTAATAGATAAAGCAAAGAAAAAGAAGAAAGTTAAAACGTATTCATTTGACATATATACGAATACAAATAATACTTTAAACAATAATACATTATGTAATCAACACTTAGAACTTGCCTACATGTACGATAAAGATGAAACAACGTGTACTAAATTTGATAAATCTAATTATTTCTTGATAAAATTAAAGCCAAAAAACTTCAACAAGAAGTTTCTACAAGTTATTGTTACTTTTAACGATTCTACTAGTGAACGTAATCTTCTAGACGATTCAAATAATTATCTAACTATATATCTTACGGATATTACAAATCCAAAACTGAAGATGATCTGCTCTGGCACATGGACTAGCGAATCTGCGGAAGCAACAAAGTGCAAGTACATATGCGAATGTCAGAATGATTTGTGTAATGATGTTTACATAGTCCTATTCGGATCTGGAAATGGTCAACCCGAAGAAATCTGTGAAATAACTTTAATATAAACGTCTCTAACAGGTTTTTCCCCCTCTCCCTTCCCTATTAAAACAATACAGTAAAACCTTATTTACATGCCTACCACTACGCCACCTAACGTTAAATTTTATTATATAAGTAGTTTATTAGCTAAAGAAAATAGGGTAAAACCAACTATAAAGATATATTTCAATAAGTTTGAATCTATGAATAGGTACGTTATTTAAAATTAGAAAGTAGTTGTAAGATAGATTATACTTACAATAGCTATTGTTAAAAATGTCTAAAACAAGTTTTCTAACAAAAAATAACTTTTCTTCTATTTAATCTTTCCAATCTTGAAGAGTATTTATATATTTATATATACAGTGTATATATAAATATTAAAATATGAATTATATAAATTCCTTATATGCCTTATATAGGAAAAGAGGTAACTTTTAAGTATAATTGAATCAATAGCAGTGTAATCTTATGGATGAAAGAGATAATATATATTTTATGTGTCTATATTTTTCAATTTAAATTATGAAGTAAAAAAAATTTGTTTATTTTATTATCTTATCAGCTGTAAAAAAACAATTTTTTTCAAGGTTGGAAATGAGGTAAAAGGACACACATGTACACTAAAAAATGTCCTTTTTGCTATATATATATATATATATATATATATATATATATATACACTGATATATTGCTTATACACTATTACTTATACAGACACTACTCTTTTCATGCTAAACATTTTTGCAAAGGAGCCACTAGAAAAGTTTTTATGCAACACTGACTGATTATATCGCTAACGCGTTTATAATCTAAAAAGCGATCTTGCCTTCTAGGCCTATAATTATTTATCGGTAACTTTTAAGTTACATTATTTGACTTAGAGAAATATGTTTATTCTACTTTTTTCTCTTTTTTTTTGGAAAAAAACTTATACTTGGCTGAGATAAATGTTTTTTGATTGTTTTGAATAATACGTAAATTTGATAATAGATGGCGTATTGTTGATATGTTTCTATTAAAAAAATATAGGGTGTATGCCTTTCTTATCTTGGATACATAACGACCTAGATTTCAAGGCACCTGCTCCCTCTTGACTTTGATAACAATGCAACATAGAATACAAATTTTGAATAAACCCCAAAAACTTTTTTGAATATCTAGCGGCAAATGTAAACTATCCAATCAACACTCGAATTCCCAGTGCGCATGTCAGTTTTTAAACCTATACTATTGGCCTAGTTTCTCGATCTGCCAGTAGTATGGGAGCATTCGGATAGCTGAGATAGAGACTAACTTGGTGTTATATTATATTCACAGAAAAAGATGATTGATGGAGCAAACTTGCATATAATTTAAAAATTCGAAAAGAAAACTGGATATGCATTATTACTCTTTAATTTGTGTTTTCCTATGTCATTTATTAGCAAACTCTCAAAATCCTTTCAACGGTTTGTACAAACTTTTTTACTATTCTTAGAAATTTATTAAAGATTCAAAAAAAACTTACTTAACGCTGATTTCGGTATCAATCAGCAAATTAAGCTATCTTTTATCAATACAAACAGTAAAAATCCTTATCAAGAGTACCGGTCCATCAGTAGTGTAGGTTTAATGCAAGAAAGGTCGAGACGGAGATAAAAAAAATCTCATTCAGCGGCTTCCGAGCTGCCGGAGAGCTTTTCGAATAATTTCTAGAGCCAAGGTCTCTTCGTAAAAAGATGGGAGGAGAGTGAAAGTGCTCGAGATAAAAGTAAAATTGAATGAAAGAAAGAAAGAAGTCGGGACGGGGGGTAGTCGATAGGAAGGTTAGAGATGTATGATATAAAGAGAAGGAAAGGGAAGCTCTTTTCGATTCTGGAATGCGATAGAATAGCCTACGGGCATTTTTCAACTCTTCTCCTCCTTCCAAGCCTTTTCTCTCCCACTCTCTTATTCCTTTACCCCCCAACGACCTAACCCTAAGAGCTAATTCGATTTTAATTGCCCAAAATGCCTAGCTATCACATTTAGTCGAGTGATGTCGTAAATTTTTGCTTATTTCATGTTTTTTGTCAAGTTTATATCATCAAAATATATTTGTCTGTTTAATCAAAGAAAAGGATAAAATTTGGGTATAAAACGGCTTTAAAAAAATAGCTTCTAGTGTTGTTTATACCGGTTTTATGCGTGTTATTCAATGGCTTCAATAAGATAGCAGATTCAAAAGTTCATAAAATCTTTATCGTATTATTCAATAACTTTTTTTATAGTAATTTCTGATTATCAGCATTTAGTAACTTTTAAATAGCAAACTTTTGTTTTTTTCTTACCTATTACAACCTATCAAGCGTATCCGATAGATAGTAGAGACATGAAAATTGTTATTAGAGGGCGCCACTGTTTATGGTAGATACCATAAGATAAAATGGGGACGATCCTTTTCTAGGCGGGCGGGCTGCTAGCAGATCATATGCCTAGGAAATTTAATGCTACCGCGATTGTTCGTACTTAATAATTTTACAACCAATCTTATCTCTTATCAGAGCGTTTTGGAATAGAAAAAGTTATTGAACTGTTTCGATAGAATAAAAAACTAAAAAGTTTTTCTTATATTCTTTTTTTTTTTAAAAAAATATAAATAAATAAATAAGATAAAATGAAATAAACCAAAAAAGAAACACGTGCCAAACACCTGCCAGGCTGTACGGTGACTTTTTAAAAAAAAACACCAATGACGCTTTACCGTTAGGTTAGGTTCTCTTCCCCTCTCTATATTTATTCTCTTTTTATTTTTTCCTTTCCGCTCTTTAACGGTTAAGTTGACTATTTACATAGGCCAATAGTCAAAGAAGAGGAGTATGACTTAACATCTGTTGTCGGTATATTATTGCTGTTTAAGTCACCTAATTTTTTATGTATATTTATACTTAAAGTTCAAGTTATACGAAAGGTAGACTATTATATGAAAAATATAAGGCGTGACGCGGCGCTTAGAACGAGGATATTGTTGAATAGTAGTCTTTCAAAGAATATATGACAAATAAATCATTCCACTAGTGAGTAAATGACTGGGGGGCGTTAAATAGGAACCGTCACCTCCCAGTTCCAACCTACTCCTTTAGCCTTTTACAGCTTCATGGCGCCCTCCCACCTTCGAATATAAATTGTATATTCTAAAAAAATACGGGTCGAGTGATGCGAATCTTTAGGAATAAAGGAAGTGAAATCTGTATATCACTTCTTTCATCTCTGAGTTTATACTCAATCAGATAACGAAAGAGAGAAGTGGGGAGGAGCGACGATCATAGGGCGAGAAGGGTAGAAAGGGCGAGCAAGGTGCTTAGTAGAGAAGATAGAGGGAGGGGGTCGGAAACGAAGCGATCGTAAAAGATGAAGCGGCCGTGTAATGTGTGTTGTTGCATCTGCCAAACAACTGCAAAACTCGCGTGTTTTATAGCCGGAAAACAGCTTTTGAAGTTGCTGTTTTGAGAATTTTCCTTCCCCCAATTCCTTATAATTTCAAGCTATTTTTTCAAATACTTTCGATTTTTCCCACTAATCCACGAATCTTCTATCAATCAATCTCTAAACATCCGGCAAAGAATTCCACTCTTCTTGAACATTTGTTTATATTTCTGCTGCTTATATTCCTCTTTTTTGGATCCTTGTCAAAGATTCGATGGAGATAGATAGAGAGTTTCAAGACAACTTGATCTATACTTTCTTTTTTATACTGTACTTATATATAGTAATTAATTATCCGATGATTTCTATTATATTGTTTGTCAATTTGTCAAATGTAAAAAAAAAAAGGAAAATCCAAAAAAATAAGTGTGTTTTGCCTTCTTTGAATTAGTTAAGTTGGAAAACTCTTGGAAACACGTGCTGAACAGAGTCAGACTAGTATAAATTTACAATGAAAACAAGTTAAAACTTTTTAATAGAAAGTAAAACTTTAAAACAAGAAAGAAAGCAAAGATATCCATTTATCGATTCTAACGTTTTAATTAAATGCATGTTTTCCTCTTTTATTCTTATGCATACTTTGTACTTAAAATAGAAAGAAATAGAACAAAAATTTAATATTAAATTATCAGTTTATTTAAATAAATATAGACTTTGTTAAAAGTTAATTTTATTAAAACAAAATAGAAGAAAAAAACGAAAATAATAGAAAGAAGAGAATAAGCAGTCGTTGTTTTCTCTTTAATGAAAAATTGGGATAATTTAACTTGTTGAAAGGCAAGATTCCCTCCTTTCTTTGCCAAAGGAACTTAGAACACGTGTTGAATAGATCATTAATTTCATGTAAATTATAACAAAAAGAAAAGAAAAGAAAGTATAGTATATACACAACTGAAGAAGGTTTATAGAGAAAATTAAAATATTAAGTAATATTACTTGAAAGAGAGGTAATATAACTTTGCAAATTGTAAATAAATATTGAAATTATACACAAATAAAGGAAAAAATAGACTCAGTTCTGATATATATTATCAATTAATCTGGAGAAAATGTATTGCAGTTCCAGAGTTTTCCGACCCTATGATTGTAATACGATATAACGCATTTGGTTAAACACATGTGGCTAGTTGCTCAATGATTATATACAGTAGATATATACTATGCAGAAACGTATATAGACAATATACTGTATATGAATTTTTCTTATATTTTCACTATTGAACTTGAAAAGAATAAGAAATCGTTTTGTTAAAAATTTTAAGGTTATTTTATACGTTTTGGACTATGATCTGAACTTGTCTTCTTCTTTCTCTTCTTTCTCTTCTTTTTTTTGGATTCTTGTTAATATCGTGAAAAAAGTGACATATTTTTAAAGAAATCTTTACAAGTATCCTTTTCTTATCTTTATATCCTATTGTTATTAGATTAGAAAGATGATCGCCCAATATTGAAAGTACTTAATAGCAAGGAGTAGGGGAAAAACAATATTCTATTGTCAAGTGCGACATAAAATGACGTTTTTTACTCCATTACCCAGATGTAAAAGTGTCCGATTGGGCGGAATCTGATATTTAACCTCTAACTGTTTATTGTCTCTTAATTATTGTTCAGTTACTTAATATATGTCGGTATAGGCCTAAGGCGTAAAAGTTATCGACAAAGTGATTTTTTTCTCTCCTACCTCTCTACTCTGTGTTATTCTTTTTCCTTTTCAAAGATTGATAGACCGTACAAGATATACAAAATATTACGTTTTCCATAATAAATAGATGTCAAAAATAAGCTTACAGCTCTATCAATGAAATAGTTTCCCTGCCTCTATCTTTAGTTCTCGCTTTCTCCCAGTCTATTTTAATACGAATCAATCTACTTTTAATTTATAAATTGGGGTTATAAAATTCGAAGCACGTTTAATGGGATTCATCGTCGGTTAGGCCTACGCATAACAGATTGGGCTAAACCTAACCTTTTTTATTTTATTCTTTTTATTAACTCTTCAAAAATAACCTTTATTTTTCAATCAAATGTTTCTATATTTGATATTCATAAACAATTTTACGCATTCTGAGCAAAAAGTATTTTCTATTTATATATCATTTGCAATAGTTTCTTTCGTATTTTTAAGACCCGAAACTTTTCTACTCTATTCTATAGTTGACATGCAATCGAGAATTTTTACGTTAAACAGAATAATAGCTAAAGTGCTAGCCTTAATGATAAACATAACCTTGCAAACTTTCTAATGCTCTCCTAACTGTTATGCGATAATTTATTCTATATTCTATTATTGTTGTTATTATTATTATTAACCTTTGCATATAAACTATAACAATATTAATTTATAGACCTACTAACTGTAAAAATCTTCAAACCTCCTTCACTTACTATAAAACAAACTACGTTAACCGCAAATTCGTATAACTAGCTTTATATTACATAAACTCTAAACCCAACGGTGTAAACAATTCTTTTTAAATGTCGAATATGTTGTATGTATGAACAGTTAAATAGGCCTATTATGAGGCAGAAGAGAAAATCTAATAGTACACGTGGGCATTTTTATTCAATCTTTTCTACTTTTTAACCATAAAGAATTTTTAAGAAAAGGAAAGGGCAAGAAAGAAAAAAGAGAATAGAAGAGAGAGAGAGAGAGGAGAGAGATAGATAGATAGAAAGAAAGAAAAGGAAAAGAAAATCTAAATTCTTCAAAGATACCTTTTATATTTATTATTATTATTATTATTACACAAAAAAGGTTAAGAAAAGAATGGCGAAAGTTTTCATACATGTGTTTTTTTTATTATTATTCATAAAGAAAGTATTAAAGTTAAGTAATGGTCTGTATAAAAAAAAAGTGGGTATCAAATGAAAAGAAGTGAATAAGGAAGCACGAAATTCAAAGAAAAACGAATTAATAAGAAATGGGAGGGGTATACAGTATAAGAGAGAGAAAGAGAGAGGAAGAAGGATAGAGAAAGAATCAGAAGTAGCGAAGGCAATTGGTTTATATAAAGAGTTGCAATGTGTTGTTAGTATTTTGAGCCAAGAGAAAAACAGCAAGCCAGCAAGTTTTGCATATAGAATAAACTTTTAGCTTCTTTATTATTCTTAATCATTCCACTCTTTCTATTCTAATAAAAATTACTATTCAATTTTTTCCATTAATCTTCAAATCTCTATTATCTATTAAAAATCTTTCATTCCTATTTTTAACATCTCTATGCCATATACTACGGCATAAAGCAAAAAATATTTTTAGTATTAATAGGCCTATGAGCATTAAATAAAAAAGGAATAGCTATAAAAAAATATATTTGGTAAAGTTTACATAAACTTGAACTACTTAAAAAGTGATAATGTAGGCATTATTTTTCAACTTTAACATTCAAAAATATCCTTTGTATAAAAGTTTGAATCTGAATAAATATCATATATATATATACACTTATATATACACGAATATGACTTGGAAGTTACTGACTATGCCTTAGACAGATGACATTTTGAACAGTTATTTATAAAATGATACTTTTTTTATACTATATATAATTGGGTATTTTTTACTTTTAAAAGATATATTCATTTTAAGTTGAAAATTCCATTAGCGTATTGAAATCAATGGTGAGAGATTCTTTTAAAGCAAATTGATCACTATAAAAGATAAAAATCAACTGTACTCTACCATAAAAAACAGTTAAAAGTTTCTTTTTTTTTCGATTGCAATACTTTTACTGTTTACCCTCTAATATATACCTTTGTAGACCCTTTAAATATAGTGAAATTGTTCAAAATTTCTATTTTTTATCGTGTCTTATTCGAGTGTTTTTCAAGTGTAAACTTGAAGATATTAATATAAAGAGATATATTACAATATTTACAAGTATGATATAACAAGCAGATATGATTGAATATGTCCTTTTCCTTTTACATATTCTATAATATATCAGACCCTATATATAAAATTTATCCTCTCCTGTCTGGCCTCACTGTTGCCCAATTCCACTTCGTCCGATAGTAGAGACCTTTAACAAAAGAATCATTTTATCATGTAAATAAAAAGGATTTAATTTTATAGCTCGAAAACCTTTGAAGCTTTTAATAAAAGGAATTTTAGTAAGAATTTTTATGAACCCGTTAGAAAGTTCACACTCAAAGAAGTCTTTATTTCAATAAACTATTTAAGACAGTATATACTTTTATATTATCTTCATCAACTTGATAAATCTTTCGTTTTTTTCAATCAAACCAAAAAGAAAGAGAGCATTAGGACCTCTTTGCCTATATTTTCTATTCATAATAATATTTAATGGGTTAATGAATAGGGGCAAAAAAATTAGTAGCCGATAGACAAATATGTTTAATATTCATTTTCAACTTTGCGGTATTTGTTAAACGTTGTGTTTAACAATAGAAAGAAAATTTTTTTTTTAAGTGACCCTTTTAAAAATGGATTGAACAGTTCTATAAATGTTTTGAAACAACTGCAAACACGTAAGTTGACATTAAGTGGATGTTCCACCTTTTCTCTTTTCTAAAGTCTTTATTTGAAGAACGTAATCATAAGATTTCAGAACAAAATGGTCACGTTTTAAGATTCTTGAATGTTTTCCTTGAAAATATCTTTATAAGTAATTTAATAGGCTTTACAAAGCTTCGCTTAGTAATTTTAATCCTCGCTCCGTGAATTCTATTATGAATAAATCTAATAAAGAGGAAAAAAGTCTGATTTTATTATATTAAGTTAATGAATTTTCTGTATACAGTATACCATTTATATGGTTTATTACTTAATTGAAAGCTTGGAATGCGTCTAAGTACTTTATTAATAATTATTAATTATTAAAGTCCTTAATAAATCTTTTATCTTTTCTTTAAAATGAAACATCTACAAATTTTAAGTATTCAATAAATAAGTTAGGATATCCGCTTCATTCTCCCTTTCTTTCTTTCTTTTTTCAATCTCTATACCTTTCTTTCTTTCTCTCCCTCTATCCATTAATAGTATTATTCATTCAAAATCTATATACGCATTTTAGTCATTTACACCTGTTAAGAAAGAGATTTATTTATAGAAGGAAATAATATATATAATATAGGCTTAAGATGTTTTACTACACTATAAAATAACTTTAATAGTCTAACACCTTCTGACTGTTTATGTATAATAAAAAAATAAAAAAATAAAAAGATAGATAGATCGAAAGAAGAACAGAAAGAAAAAAATAAATAAATGAACAAGAGAAAGAATAATTGAATGAATGAACGAACAAATGATTGAAAAGAGAGAGAGAGAGAGAGAAGAGGGTTTTTTCTTTTCCCCTCCTTTTTCTATTATTTATAAAGCATACAATAATTATTTTTTTTCTCTCTTTGTCTAATTTAAATAAATAAAATAATAATTACATGCCTAATTAAGCCTATAAATAATTATATTAAATATACAAATGAGAGGATATGTTGTATATATATATATGGAATCCTGTATATGCTCTGTTATTTTTATTGTAAATATGTGTTCTTTTTATTGGTAAAATTTTTAACAGGTCATAAAAAAATAGTGTCTTTTAACATTTTCCTTCTTTTGTCTTATTATTTATCTTTTCTTCAGTTGTAAAATTGACAGAGACTTTAATTCTTATTTTTTTAAGGGAATAAAACCCTTTTTTTTCTTTTTTCTTTAAAAAAAAAACTTATTTTAATAGATTTTCTATAACTTAATTTGTATTGTTTGTTCTAAACAGTTTATATATATATATACTCTATTTTAATAAATATTAAGTAATTCTATGCTTCTTTTTCATATAGAGAAAGAACTTAATATTATCTTACGAATTGGCATTTCTTTTCCTCTTCGTAGAAGAGAAAAATTTGGCACCTGTTAAAATATTTTAACAGCTTTTATAGGCCTAGTAGAAAACCGCAAAAGCCAAAAATTTACAAACAAATCTAGTATTGTTTGTGGTTTTTTTTCTTGTATTAGTTTGGTTAAGGATATAGATACGGTAAAAAGTTGAACTAGGAAATGAATAAGATAGGATATAGTCGGTAGTCTAGAGCGAAGAGGACGGGGGTATTTCCCAATAGTTTTTAATCTTATCCAGAACACGTTTTCTTATCTTAACTATTTCTTTATTTTCTTTTCGTAGTAGTCGTCTAGATTTACAATCAGGGTCAAAAGAGAACTAAGACATACATCCTTTTGGATATGGTTTCTTTCCCTCTTTCACTCTCTCTTAGAGAGTTCTACATTTAGTTCAGTCAAAGAATCTTTAATAAATTAAATAAAAAAATCGTTCAAAACCTTCCTTTTATAGAGTAATAAAATTTATAAAGTACCTAATCCAATCACCTTATTCCAACAGACGAGAGAACGACGTTGTTCTCAATTTCCGGTTTGAGTTTGTCAACATTCGAGCTTAATCTGACAAGGAACGAATTGCTGCTAGGGGCGAGGTATGTAGCTCAAAACCTAATAATAATAGTTATAAGTGATATATAATTGAATAAATATTTATACGTTTTTTAACAGAAATAAACTATTGAGATTGAATATAAGGAATCTATCGGACGTCATTGAACAAATCGAATGGAAGGCGGAGAAAAGGGCGTTATTAAATTGTCATTTGCTCAATTCTACTAAAGTAGGTTGACTTTTATTCTTTGATTGTTATCTATCCATATAATTATCAAACATTACAAAAACAACATATATATATAGATATATATATATAGTATATATTAATATATACAATATATTTAAATAGGTTTTTTTTACTTGCAAATTTTCTCTTTTTTCTTTCAAACAAGATAAAACTTGTAAGAGACGTTCGATTGAATAGAAAATACTTTTTTGAACCTTTAAAGAGAAGGGAAGGTATATAATTAAATTTTAGGCCTACAGAAAAAAATGCTAATAAATTCACGGTTGATAAAATAGTTTTAGGAAAACATTTATAAAAAACTACTCATTTTACCCAGAGGAGCTATATAATGTTAGAATTATTCCTTTTTAAACCCTAATTACATAGTATAATCTCCTTTGAACGAAAAAAAACATTAGTAGACACATTCAGGCACAGACAGACCCGGATATACAGAATACACACACAGTATATCAGTATAGACAAGTACATGTATACATTCATCGTACACGCATATTACTACTGTATATTACTACTTTAATTTCCCCTCTCTTCTTCCACGCTCTTCTCGGCAGTCTGCACAATGTCATAGAATTCAGAATTTAAGGTTCAATAATTTCGATTAGGGTCATAGTTTTATCTTATTTATTTAACAATAAATAAGATAATGGGGATTTTTTATGATTATATTTTTTCCTTTTATATTAAATTGACAAAAGATTGATATTTATGGAAAAAATGTTTATTTTTTTCCTCTTTTCTATATTTTGAATCAAAGACTTTTTTACTATAAAAATAGATTTTGTTTCGGATAAAACCCTCATTAATATGCAATAATTGTAATTTTAAACCGTCATACGTTATCACTGTAAGCCTATATGGTAAGTTTAGCCTACTACCCAAGTAAACAGTAGGCGTTAAATCTACAATTAATAGTCAAACTGAAAAGATTATTAGAAAAAGGAGATATAATACAAGAAGGTGGGGAATGGGCGGGGATAATAGGTAGGAAAAAATACGGACGTCCCCTAATTTGCCAATTCAAATATAATCTTTTTTAACATACACTATATAAATAATTACTTATATCGATGTATTAAGCAAACATTTGTAGCTGAATTTGGATCGTTAACAATTCAGCTTTTACGAAGGAACGTTAATTTAGGCCAATATGTTTACAGTTGTGCTCGAATGAAAACATATATTGTTTACTCCTTCTAAATCTAAGTGTATATATTAATTCTTTGTTAGAAGGATTGGAAAAATATACATCTAAGCCTGATCCATCTTTTCTTTCATTGTTATTATTTCTTTTCTTTTTTATTCTCCTATTTTATCTTTTATCCTATTGATAAGATTTTATTAAGATTATCAAATTACATAAAAACAAGAGGTTAGAAGGAGAATATTACTAAGTACAAAATTAGAAACAAACATATATTATATTAAGGTTTACCGTATTAGTGAAAACATTCGCACGAAGATTAATTTATTTAAATCTTTTATAAATTTTTTAGGTAATTCATTATTTCGCTCAAATAGAAAACTATCAACGGTGTTTTCCTTTATACTATTTAAAGATCTATGCTGTTTGTTAATAGCCAATAGATTTCTGCAGACCCTACTTACTATTTATATATATATACTAATATATACATATGTCCATATTATCCAGGGTAGTAAATTTAAAATATATTTATTAATAGTTTCCTTAACTAGTCTATCTGTTTTAAGCGTTTAATCAATTTAAACAGTCTTTCCTGTTATTACTATTTGTATCTTTTTCTATGAAAATATATCCTATCTGTATGCTGTATGTAAAGAAAGATACGGTGACAGGAGCAAAGAAAAACAGTAGGAAACAATTCAATACTGTTAATAAACTTATATACTGTAGGCCTATTGGAAAGAAATCTCCTTGTTAAGCATGATGAAATGTTTACTTTAAATTTAAAGAGTGTGTAATAAAAATATTTTTTATTTGGACTAGAGTATGCCCGTGGTCAATACGTTTGTAGACTATAAGGCGATTACGTCAGATATATAATGGAAGGATGTATAGTTCTCTTATCCTTGCTCCTTCTTCCCTAATGATCGTTATTTATTTTAATTAACACCTAATTATCCACTATTTTTGGTTTTTCTTTACAGGAAAAATGTGAGAATTTCGTACAAACATTAATCTGGAGAGGGAATCGCATTTTTGCTTGCGGTACGAACGCTGGTAATCCATTATGCGCTTGGACAGCCGTAAGTAGGAAATACGTAGGCCTTTAGTAAAATGAAAGAAAAGATAAAGAAGAAAATAGAAGATAGTATAAAGAGCTAACTTTAATTTATAACTTAATTAACAGGATGATAATTTGTCGACGTTGCAATTTAACTCTACTAATGAGAAAGTATCTAAATTACTATCGCCGTCCTCGACTAATTATAACACAACCATCATTATCTCTGATGACGGACAATTCTACAGTGGAATCTTTATAGAACAAGAACAAGTATTCGATTTTATAAGATTAAAGTCAACTATTAGTACTCAAACTCTTCATGTTGTTCCTAATAATCATATGTGGCTAAACGGTAAGTTTACCATTAATTATAAAAAACCTATTAAATGAATTTCCTTTAATTTTTGACTTAATGAATTTTAATTATAGATCCGCAGTTTGTTTCTCTGTACGAAAATGAGCAGTACGTTTACATACTATTTAGAGAGAGGATTTATCCGAACTGGAAATGCGGTGGTTTTGTCTATTCCAGAGTAGCGAGAGTTTGTAAGGTTCGTAGGGGAAAAATTTCATAGTTGGGGGTAATGAAAGATTTATCAGGAATTTTTTTAATGGTAACTGATAAATATTATTTTCGTTTTACCTATTTCAACATCAGATATTAGCGTCTGTAGACAAATATTCTCTCTTCCTCGGAATTGGCCCATAGCCAATCCTTTTCCTGATTATACTCCTTATATCTTTCTCTCTTTATTACACGCTTATCTAATGGAACATCTTTCAATAAATAGATACATCCTTAATTTACAACCCTTAAAAACTTATTTGAACTAAATAAAAGACTCATTTAAACACTTGGTATAATCTCCATATTGTTTATTAAGAATAAACGTTATAAATCAACTATTTTTCTTTAAAAATTCAACACAATAGAACGCTTAAATCTTCTTCTTCTTTCTTAATTTAATAAAAATAACCCTTTTTTCAGAACGATGCGGGTGGAGCTTCAAGCTATAGGCATTTTTGGTCGAGTTTTGTAAAAGCTCGGCTAAATTGTTCCCTATCCGGAAGAGATCCATTCTATTTTGATTACCTTCAAGATACGATTTTAATTAAGGATGGACATCGTACTATAATTTATGGTATTTTTACAACAGGACCGTAAGTGTACACTTTTTTATTTCCTCTTCCTTTGTTAACGTTTCTTTTAATAGTTGTAAAAACAAAGCTTTTTTTTATCATTTTAAAGAACGAGCGTACACGGTTCGGCGATCTGCTCATTCGATCTGAAGGACATTGATGAAATTTTCCAAGGACGTTATTTATACTTCGATAACGCTGATAAAAAATGGTCTAGCGTAAAAAGTGACAGGGGAATTGTAAGCGTTTTCTCTCTATCTCTTACTCCCTCCTCTATCTCTCTCTCTCTCTCTCTTTTATCATTTTCTCTATATAGTTTATATAAAAATAATAATAAGGTTATTTAGAAGAATTCAATAACATAATTTTCTAATTTAACTATAAATAAAATAAGAAAAAAAAGAGAAAAGGACAGAAATAGAATAATAAAACGATTTAAAAGATAATGGACCCTTGTCTATCTTCTTTTCCTCCTTTTTAAAGGTATTCGTTATTAGTCTACAAATAAGGGAAAAGCAATTTCACAGTAGATTTAAGGGGTCAATCAAAAATAAAAGAATATTAAAAGTGGGTCCATTTTATCCTAACTATCGAAACTGTCTATTGCTGTATTCTCGTGTATCGATGATTTATTGCGACCCTTGTCAAAAATTTCAATTGAACTTTTAAACCATGTTTTCTTTTCTATAGTTTAATTTTTTTCCCCTTATCATATTTCAAAATTCGATATTGAGAGTTTTCTATTATAATAACAAATCTTTATTGAAATATTTGATAAATATTTGACAAATCGTTTAGAATTAATTAAAAATAGAGTTCTATCTTTATCTCTTAGTGCAATAAGAAAATATCAACAAGAAAGACAAGAACGCATATTATTGCCGAAACACTCGTTCCTCATCAAAATCAATCTCCTTTATTATACGCAGATAATCAAAGGTTTGTTGATAGATATATAAAGTTGTTACTACATCTCTAACATCCTTTAGATGGACGAAATTTGTAATTGATATAGTTAAGTTTAAAAATGACGTCTATCAAATATTCTATATTGTTAACTTGGAGGGAAACGTAAAGCAAATGATAAAACTTGGCAACGAGACTTGTGTTCTCAAGGAAAGAAATTTGAAGAAATCAGTAAAGAAATTACAATTATTTCACGATGATACAACGTATTTGATAGCTATGACTAGTGAGAAGATAGTCAAAATTCCGGCTGAGAATTGCAATGCTTTTAAAATTGATAGGTATGGAATTCTCGTTAATTAATTATACTACCAATGTATCAGGTAAATTAATTATATTAATTAAAATTTTATAGCGAATGCTTCTCGAGTCAAAATCCATATTGTGTATGGGATGCAATCTCCTTAAAATGTATTTATAGACGACGAACGGAGGATACATTAGCAAACGATAGGTTATTTAGACCGTTGATTAGCAGCTGTCCTACAATTAATCAAGAACCGATAGCTAAATGGTCAAATTGGAGAACATGTTCTAATTATGATAGTGGACGCTGTCTATGTAGAAACATGTTGGATAAGGTCCAAGTAGCTAATTGTACAGGTATGCCTCGTCATATACTTTTCCACGTCTATAGCGTAAATTTTTAGCACATGTTTTTGGTTAAGAGTTGGGGGTGTAAAGAGAGGGCTCTGAGATCAGACAAAGCTTTTTATGATATGGCCTCCCATCATGAAGATGCGGAGAAAGAATTTCTTTATATATATTTTTTTTTGCGCGCTTCATTTCCTATTTTAATCGATTCTTGCTTATTATTTACTGAGATGAATACTAATTAACCCCTTTTTGTAATTTCCTCTTTCTTCACTACTTTTATCAGTAAAATTTCTTTGCTTCTCTTCTCTTCTTCCCCCTTCCTTTATCTCTACTTCTATTTCCTTCTTACCGTGTCCAAATCCATTCCCTGAAAGCATTTATTTATAACTAAACTGTCTATTCTTATCTGTTATATAATGAACTTCATAAATTATTCTTATCTTATATCAAATAAATGCGCACACGTAGGTAGACAAACCTATGTTCAGCATAAATTTTAAGTAGAACGAACCGACTTTTTTTTTTTTTTTGCACTATCTAATCACAAAAAGAACCAACGGAAACCGTTATAGATTTTAAGCCTATACACTTTTTTACCCGACCTTTCCTAAAATATGTGCTGCATATTCTCAATGTATACGCTATAGACAATATATACTATATATATAATACATTGTTTACATTTAGCTACAATACTGTATATTATGCATATGTATGATTTAGGCCTACTTTTAAGTTCAATTCCATCAATTTTATATTTTTGCGTTTATGTTTTCTAAGTTGATGGACGTTGGTCAATATGGAGTGAATGGTCGGGTTGTTCAAAATCTTGCGAACAAGGCCACAGAAGTAGAAAGAGAACATGTTCGAATCCATCACCAAAGTTTGGTGGTACTTCTTGCTTCGGGTTATCAGTTGAAAAGCAAGCTTGTCTGCAACGTTGTAAAACCAAAACTGATAGGAGTAAGGAAAAATTTTATTAAATTAAAATATATAGCATTTTTTTTTTAAAAAAAAAATTCTCTTTACTTTAAAATAGAAATGGAAAGAGCAAGTTGGCATAATTGGTCCGAATGGGGCCGATGTTCAAAACAATGTAACGGAGGTTTTCAAAAAAGATATAGAAGATGCTCGTCCAATAGATTACCTTGCATTGGTGATAGAACAGAATGGAGATCATGTAATAGTTCACCCTGCAGAGGTCTATTTCTTCTTCTTAATATATATACTTAAATAATAAAAAAAGACATATATTTGTCGTACTGTAATTCACTATCTGAAAGGGATAGAAAGAGTTTTGAATGCTCTTATTTTTCAATTCATAACGACTATAAGTTCTCCAATACTATTTGTATTCTTCAATAAAAAAAGGTCGCCCTCATCCGCTATTAATTATGTGCCAGCTGTTATAAGCCTAATTTTATTTTCCTTTGAGCGGGAAAAATTTTGATTTTCCTCCTATAAATATTTTAAATATTTCTCTCTTTTATAGCTTTCAAAAAATATACAAAATGGACAAGTTGGCTAATTTCGAACATGTCTATTGACGGTACAAAAGAGCAAATGAGATATCGATACGCCTGCAAAGCGAACGTTGATAGATCGTACAATATTAAATTATCAAAACCAAAAATTGAAAGACGAAGATGCATTAACCGGAAATGTCAATTTTATGGTAGGATCTATATTTTTATCTTCCCTTTCTTATTTATTTATTTATTTACTTATTTTTGCTTTGTACACAGTATTTTCTATATTATGATAATTGTTTTTTTTTTACCTATAATTGAAAAAGTTTATCTATTAAATTATACAGAAAGTAGCGAAGTTTATGACGATGAAGGTTGGTTTACTTTTCTGGGGATTGAGAGAAAATAATACAAAAAAATACAAAAACAAAACAAACATAAACTTTCGTCGCACTGTAGACGGCGCTCTCTGCTTTTTATTGTTATCTTATGTTAGATAGTATACTTGTTAAAAAATTAAGTGATAAGAGATAACTGAAAAGGAAAAGTGGAGAGCGCTTCTAAGAGCTATAAAACTTTTAATATATACTCTATAACTAGGACAAATTGGCTTATATGATTTTAACTTGATTTTCAACAACTTTCATTTTCTTATTAGCCTTTTTCTGCTTCTATCTGCTGATCACATAATGTAAAATATGTTTCTTAATAATTTGCTTTAATCTGCCAATAACGCCATCTTGTGGCAAGAAACCGAATCTGTAGTTTTTTTCTGTTTACTAGTTTTAATCAATCGCCGTTTGCTTTTAAACAGTTTCGGAAAAGAATGGCAGAGTTGAAAGTCGAAGGGCAACTGACCAGTACGAAACTTGGTCGGAGTGGTCGTATTGTACGGAGAGGTGTGGTGGCGGTGAACAGTTAAGACATAGAAGATGTAAAACATCCGATAATCTTTGTCTCGGCCACGCTGTTGAGAAAAGGATTTGCAATATCCACTCGTGCCATCCGCAATGGTCTTGTTGGTCAAGCTATTCGGATTGTACGAGAACATGCGGCGAAGGCTATAAAATTCGTACGAGATCGTGCCAATTTGCCGATGGTACACCATCATCCGAATGCCAAGGTTCCGCTATGACGAGAGAATCTTGCGAAATTTTTCCATGTCAAGGTTCAACAGCCTAAATACAAGTATTAAAATTGATTTACATATTTCTAAAATATATCTCTTAGATGGTTGGAACGAATGGTCCCATTGGTCAGACTGTAATGAAAATCAGCTAAAATTTCGTAAGAGGAATTGCGCATTACCATTTTCATATAGCTGTGACGGAAGTTCTATAGAAGAGAAAATGTGTTTTAGACCAACTATTTCCGGTTTGTTTATTTCAATACTAAAAAATAAAAGAGAAATGATTAATAAGTTTATAAAATTGTGGACAATATATCCGTACAGAACTAAAGCAGGAAGAATTTAAATTAAAGTCTTATCATTTGGCCATAGTTGGACTATTATGTTTCCTATTGGGATTAGTTTCGGGTGCAAGTCTAATTTGGTTGTATAAATTCTTAAAGAATAAATTTACTAAGAATACAATAAAAACTCCTAAGGAAGCTATCTACCTTCAAAAGAAAAAGAAAACCGAGGACAATCATTACGAATCAATGGACATACCCAAAAAACGAAGATCTGAAAATGGTTCAATTCCTCCCGAAAGGGCTACTAATACTCCACAAGTTAAAGTCTATCCAAAAACGGATTATAGTTCCAGGTATCATACTTGGGGACCAAAGAATCGACCTGGTTCTGGGAGACATTCTAATCGCGGGCCTAATTTAAGTCGAAAGAGTTCATTTAATAGTTTAAAGAAAAGTCAGGGAAAATTAAATCCTAACGAAAATTACGATCGATTGGATTTTCTAACGCAAAAGTATAAATTTGAAGATGGAACTATGTTATGTTAATAAGACTATAAAGCCGAATAAAAGCCAAAAAAAGAAAGAATAAGAAAAAATACATTTTATCATTTGTTCATTCTCTCTTTCGTTCCCTTTCATACTACAGTATATCCAACCATTCAAAGATAAATTGCAGTGAGATCTGTTCTTTTCATTATTATTTCTTTTTTTGTTGTTTATTTTTTTTTACCCTAGTTATATTAATTTTATTCGTAATGCTAATAAAAATTTAATAACAGGCCTACTTTGTCAAAAAAAAATTTTTATATACAGATTTATGCATTAAAACATACATCCTCTTTGTAAATAAAACGTTTCTAAATATTTAAAATAAAGGAATTGGATAGCTTTAAGAATAAACTTAATTAATATTCATATTCGATAGACTATCTGTCTTATAATATAAAAAAAAACAAAGTATTAGTAACCCTAGGTAAAAAAGTTGAGGTAATGAATATTAATAAAATGTAATATGATTAATATTCATTAATTAATTAATTCAAATTTGAATAGAAGAAACATTAATATCTAAAATGAATTCGTAATAATTGAATGTTGTAAATTTTGTATTAGTTATAATAAAAAATGTGTTAGAGACGCTGTAGTCGTTTCTGATTGAAATTTTGCATTGATATTATCATTACCAATTAAACGATTTGTTATATTTGAATATATTTGAATACCGTTGGGTAATTCTTTAGCAATTTTCTCATCTAAATTACTCAATAAATTTTGAGATTCTTGATCATTTCTTCCACTTTTTAAGAGGTTATTGGCTATTTTAAACAAAGCTAAAAGTCCTTGATTTTCAGCTTTTAAGTTAAGAATTTTTGTTTCTTCATTTTCGTAAATTCTTTGTAAAGAATTAATTTCTTTTTCGTATAACTTTAAACAATTTTCCGATTGATTTACATCAATACGACACTGTTGCAAAAGTTTTTAATTAAATTCTGTATTCTTGATAGAAAAAGGGAAAATACTAATAAAATACTATAAAAAGTGAAATCAATAAATACTGTATGCTGTAGAATACCTCGCTTAATTGTTCTAAAGTAGCTGTGTGAACTGATTCTAAGCTTTTAAACTTTCCTATCATTCTAGCTAATTCTGTTTGAAGGGATTTAACTTCGCCTTCAATCATTCCTTTAACTACTTGAAGATCATCTTTTGAACCTAAAGATCTCCTCATATCGGCTTTAGTTGATATGAAAAATACTCTCGTATACAATTATTGCTTTATTATTTATCGAATTGAATGGAATGAAGATGTTTGAAAAGGATATATTTTAAATATTTAAATTAAATCTAAAGTAGATAATAATAAAGAAATCCGAAGACAAAGGCCTACTAATGACCTAATGAGCTAATATCTAATAATAATAATAAAGCCATCAAACTGTTAATGCTAAATCTTTGAGATTTCTCTCAAATTTCTTTGTATTCATATAAAATTCTTTCTACGGAAAAAATAATAGTTTAAACTTTTTGCGTAAAATATTTAGGTAGATTGAAAATGGGAAAAATACGAAGATTTTCTCTATTTCTTATATTTCTTATTCTTTTGTTGCTTTTCATCTTTAAATTTCTTTTCTTTGTTCTGTTTCTTTCCTTTTTTTTCATTCTTCTTATCTTGTTTTTCTTCTACTTCTTTCTCTTCTTTACGTTCCTCATTCTTATTCTTATTCTTATAATTTTTCTTTTTCTTATTATCTCTTTCTTTCTCAACTTGTTTCTCTCCTCTTTCCTCCTCTTCTTCTCTTTTTTGTTCGTTATTCTCTTTTTTCGATTTTCTTGGTTTTTCTTCTTTCTTAGTTTGCTCTTCTTTTTTATTGTTATCTTCTCTTTTCGGTTTTTCCTCCTTCTTCTTTCTCTCTACTTTCTTCTTTTGATCTTCTTTTTGATTATTCTTTTCCCCCTCTACCTTCGGTTTTTTAACTTTCTCGCTCTTTTCTGTTTCTTTCTTTTCCTTTTTTTCAGCTTGAGTTTTTTCAACCTTCTGTTTTTCTATTTCTTCCACCACAGCTTCTTGTTTGGCTTCTTCAGCAACTTCTTTATCCTCACTCTTTGAAATTTTCTCTGCTTCAACTTCAACAGATTGAGTATTTTTCACCTCTTCTCTTTTTGCTTCTTTTTCACTTTTCTTGACTTTTTCTACTTTTTCCTGACAGCTCAACGGTGCTCTTTCACCTTCAATTGCTAAGAAGAAAACAAGATTCCCAATTAAACATTTCTTTTACTTGAATTAATATTAATAAAAAAATAATTACTTGCTGGCTCTGAACCGTCATTTTTAATCAGACCGTCGTCTATATCTTGCATCCATTGTTGAACAGCTCTACCCTGATCAACTGGTGTTAACGTTGGGAAAGATGAAATATCCATCCATGCAGACTCATACTACAAATGAAGAAAATAAAAATTTAATTGGTTTTCATCATACAATACCAATTATTAAACGTTACTTACTGTTTTAGAGTTGATAAAGCCCAAATGAGGTTGAGATAAATCAATTTTTAACAGAGATTGCCAAACGTCGACCAACTAAACGAAGTTATTAAAATTGTTAATACTATGTATAATTTAATATTTAACAGTTCTCGAATATCTATTAATATATCTCACCATTGGAAATTGGTCTATATCTATAGCGAGCATAGGATTTGCTGTTGCATTACAATATCTAGCTCTTCCTTTTATGACTTTAAAAAATGATCTTCCTGCTGGAGAGGAGGCTGAATAGAAGGCGACGACGTCGTTTTCTCTTTCACCCCATAAAGAGTGAACATTTTCTTTGGTTATTTTCAGTAAAGATGTACTTCTATTTTGTCGAACAAAGCTAACTATTTCTTCAGTTGTGGCAGGCTATTGAAGATAATGGATATGGGTCAATAAAATAAAGAAATAATGTTAGTTTTAAACTTACAATTTGGGGACATTGTACTCTATCCTTTCTAAATGGAAGAACTAACTCAATGATACCAGTTCCCTTACAACGAAGGCTATTGGCGATTAGTTGATCGAAAACAACAAAGAATGGTATGTTGGGATGAAAAAATTCGGCAGCTTGTTCATAAAATTTATAAGCACCACTTTCTTGTTGAAAAAATCCAATAACCTTTGTTCCTTCGTAGCTATCGAAGAGTTTCTTATCTTGTTTATTTGCTATTTGCGTAACCGCAGTAGAATTAACCTAAAAAACGGTTAACACGTACTTAATCTCTGATAAGCAAATGATAATGAAAAAAACAAAATTTCGTACCTTGCTAATGAAAGACAATAAAGTTTCAGGTAAATGATAACCATTGAAATCGAATGGTTTGCCTTGTCTATATACTTTTATTGCTCCTGGTTGTTGTAAGCCTAAAAGTTGTATAAAAAAATGTGTACTTTAAAAACCTTTAAAAGGCCTAATCTTATAGGATTACTATACATACCTCCTTCTGCAGGGGCTCCGTCAGCAAGATTGTATACGCCAACAACAACTTGATTATTTTCGAGAACTTGCGCAGTTGTCTGTAAAGATGTAGGCAGATATAAAAATAAAAGAATTGATAATAATAAAAAAAATTCAGTCAATTGCGTCATAAGTACTAAGATATCCCTGCAAAGAAAATAGATAAGAAAATATCACCTTTTTTATTCTTATCCTAATCAACTATTTCTAATCTTTAGATTTTGTTGAAAGTAAAATATGATGAATAATAGAAGAAAGAGAGTTATCTTTTCTCCTCCTTTCTTTATGTTCTTAGTCAATTCATTGATAGAATTTTAACATTGAACTAGAAAATTATATACTAATATATATATAGGAAGAGTAGAAAATAGTACAATATCGCATCTTAGAGTGATAAAAATGATAATCTCTCTGATACTCTTCTACTTTTATTTAAGATAATTGATAGTACAAGTTTATATAGTAGTTCTTTTTTTTTCTTACAAGGTCATAGCTGACGGGATAGTTCTTCCTTTACGTGATTTATAAAATATTCAAGAAAATGATTAATAGAGGATAACACCAATTCAAACTACTTCTTGTATGTTGATAAAGCAGTATATATACTAATATATATGTAAAATATAAGAAAGTTTTCATAAAAAATCAATAATACCATGTAAAATCATGATATTTTAGCGTTAATATATAGGCGTCATCCCTTTAAGCGATTTTTTCTTTTTAAAGGTATAATACTTGAATTACCAACCTCTAACATTTTATTTATAGTGTCGCTCTTCCCTTTTTCGTTTTGATCATTTGCCAATTCGTAGTGTACAACGACAACGTTCTTATTTTGAAGGGTACTCTGAAGGGTATCGGCGGTCAGACGGACAACTCTTGAAGTTCCATCGTGGTAGGGATACCAAAATCTTTCATGGGCTGAATGCGTCGAGCAAAACGCTAAAAGTAAGATAATCCTAATCATTGAATTCATGATTAGAATGTTTTTCAATTAGTTCCTTTTTGTTGAATCTTTCTACTCTCTTTGAAGAAATATCGTCAATGACTCACTAGGTGAAGCCAGGCAACTGTCTGATACGTTCAATACGTCATAACCGTACAAGCGCCCTCTATCGACAACTATATTTAGAAAGATATTTTTAAAAAAGTATACCTCATGGGGTTTATATTAAATTATAAATAGTTTTTAATTTTGTATTAATATTTTATATTAAGATACTTAAATTAAAAATGTTGTAATACATTTAATATTTTATGAAATAGAAATCCAATTGAACAATAAAAAGTTATCATAAACAACGCCATCTATCTGTTAACATGATAAAAAAAACCGGTTACTTTTTTTTTTGCTTGTTTTCTGTTGAATAAAGTATAGTAAAATATTAAAAATACTTGTAATGATTGAATTTATAAACTAATGAAAGTACAAATTAATACAAGTTTAAAACCACATTAATCATTATTACATTAACAAGATTAGATTGAAATAAAGAGAATTCGAGTGAAATTTTATTGGTCAATCCTTTTTAGCTGCTTTGGATCTTTGTTCTATTCTCGTCCTTAAGTCGTTCGGTTGTTCGAGAGGCGGTGGACAAGGAAAGTGTAATGCTGGCTGGAAGCAGGAAAGATGAGGATAAATGTAATTTGGTTGAGGTACTGGTAAAGTGTGTCTCCAAGCTGGAGTTTGAGGCGGATTAAGATTACGCCATTGTTCTGGTGAATGAGACGGAGACGTACCCAAAGTTCTTGTTAATCTCGAGCGAGTCATTTTACGCCATTTAGCTCGACGGTTCTAAAAGAGAAGAACATATTTGTTCTTGAAAAAATTACAAAATTCTCCTACCTGAAACCAAACTTGAATACGGGATTCTGATAGTTTAATACGAAAGGCAAGTTCTTCTCTAACAAAGATATCGGGATAGTGAGTCCTAGCGAATAGTTCTTCCAAAGCTTGTAATTGTTGTGGAGTAAAGGTAGTCCTATTTCTCCTCTATCAAACAAACAAATTATTATAAGAATTAGATAATAAGACATTAGCTAAGTATAGAAAAATAAAGCTTATTACTTGACGTCTCCTACCCAAAATAAAATCATCTAATAACATATCAGTTCCAACGTTAGAGGTTATTCGAGGAGTGTCCAAGAAAGATAATCCGGTTGTTACCTGTTCAATAAGAAATAGTCATTACGCATGGATTCGTTTTTATCGTCTTTTGTTGTATTTTATTTGTCGATGATCAGCACGATAAAATTACATTAACAAACAAAAAAAATAAAGAAAGGATAGAAATAAAATAAAGGAAACTGCAATTGCTCTTCGTGACGTATTTTAAACTATGTGCAAAAAGTAAGTAATTAAGAAGATAAAATTCAGTAAAATGATATATTTATATTATATTAACATGAATAAAGGATTAAAGATTTCACGACTACACTTTAATGTTTTATTTATGTAAATAAATATTATATATGAATAAATTATATAAATAAGATTTATAAAATTTATAATACTATCTATATGTTACTTTTAAATACTTGTTAACAGCTTATACACGATTAAGAATTTCAATAGATTACAACATTGACAAAGTAGTGATACATTGGAAAAGTTGTGTCAATAGAATTAAGAAAAGGATTATTAATTCTATCATGATAATTTAAATTTAAAGGAGAATAAGGTGTTTCTTTTATTCAATTGTTTGGTTTTTCTTCCTATTTTTTACTTTAGAAGAGATGGGTGGTGGCATTTAGTTCACTTTTTTAAATAAATAACTGTCCTTTGTATGGAAAAATCGAATGAATTATCATTTTGCCTTTTAATCTGAAATAACTTTGATAAATAGTATCCTGCTGCTATGACTAGTATTATATGTCAAAATCATTTTTTTATTAATTAACATTTAAAAAAGTAAGGATAAGTAATACAAATTACATTTTATTTCTCTCTCTCTCTCCCTCTCTCTCATAGTTCGTATACTAAAATTAGTGTTTATTTAAATTAACCTGCTAAGATTATCACTGTTAAGAGAGCGAGAAAAAAATAATCTATTCAATATTCCAAGATAGTATTTAAAATAAATATAACTTTTAAATTCAATTCATTGCCCTTTAATGACTCTTTTTATGTTAAATTCTTACAAATTTATAATTATATTTGTAATACTCCAAAGATTCATCTATAATACTTAGGTGTATACTTACAGACTCTGTTGATTCTGGTAAAGGTCTACTACTATTCATTTGCATTCCACTGTGTAGTAATTTCAACAAGTAAAACGTAACACCATCGACTACCTTAATTCGGATTGTGTAAATAAGGGGATATTGATGAGCATCTGGGAGGAGCTAGCGTGAACGAATCGTCGTTCTCCTCTTGTTATTTTCAACCAATACGCGTCGAGTTATTAAATTCTTTATTAAATATATCTTTTGCATTTTATGTAAGTAATGAGAACGTAAGATGGAATACTTCATTTAAACTTTTTTTGCAGAAACTAAAAAGTTTTAAAAATATTTAACAAATTGTAAATGCTGATAGTAACTCTATTGTTAAAAAGAAAAAAGCTAATATATCCTCCACGCGCTCTAAATGGTGAGATAAATAAAAGAGAGGGAGCCGACTAAGAGTAAAGCAGATTGTTAATTAATTAAACCATCGGTGCGTCTTTAAATGGGTGAAAAACGATGAGGGCGGAAACAATGACCCACCTTTTGAAGAGAAAACAAGACTCCCCGCCGCCCTATACAAATTCCTAACAAATTAAATGTCATTGCATTAAAAGCAAATAGAATAACGTAAAGAAAGGAAGTGGGTATAGAGAAGTGGAGATAGGATAGAAAGGAGTTTAATGTAAAATAGATGAAGAGGAGGACATATGGAAAAAAGTGACTATGCCACGGGAAAAGATAAACAAACTTCTTAAAGGATATTTTAAGGCTATAGCGTCGAAAATTAAAAAATAAATGAAAAAAAATAAAGAAAAAGCTACGTGAAAGCATTATTTTATCTTTTTCACGGAGGAATGGGTTTCTCTTCATTTCCTTATTCTTTTCACTCTTTAGCATTGTCATAAATGCAGTTAATTACGAAAATGGCATATTTGAATAGAAGGCTCTCTCTCTCTCTCTCTCTTTTCTTTCTCCTACTTAAATTGATATTCATGATTGTATGACTTTTTCGGCTGGACGCAAGTTTAAACTTCTGTTAATTTAACTCAATAAATGAAAAGGTTTAATTAGTCATTCATTCATCTTTTAATTTAACCTAAAAAAAACTCGAACTTAACATTACCATTAATCATAATCGTGTCTAAATTCCTGCTTCACTATTACTTTACACATGCTATTTTTATAGCAAATTTATATAAAATTATTTTTTTCATGTATTAGAGAAAGAAAAAATAATATTTAAATAGATAGATATTCATAAATATTATATACATATTTCAAAATATTTATATTATGTGAGAAAAAATTATTGGTTAGTACAAGAGGATTAGAGAGAGTGAAAGAGAGAGAGAGAGAGAGAGAGGGGGGGGAGGGAGAGGGAGAAAGCAATAGGAGAGGAAGAAGTAGACAGCAAAGGTATAAACGAAGACAGAGCAATTAAAGATTACGAATAGAGGTAAGAGATTTTTTTAACTGGATATATCTTGAGTTATAATCTTTTTAATTGTAGTTTATTATCCATACGTTCTGCTTTGTTTATTCTCAATCCTTCTTTGTCTCTCTTATTCTCTCTCTCTCCAAGTGTGTTTTCTTTCCGTCCTTCTTCTTTTTTCTTCCCCTCCTTCACTATCCCTCTTTCTCCTTCTCTCTCCCTCTTTCACCTACTATCAATCTATTTCATTCTCTGTATTTCATTTTTTTTCTCTTTCTTTCTCTTCAGTGAATTGAACATTTATTTCTTTTTGATATATTTTCAATTTTTTTTTTTACTGAATTCTTTCAAGTATCTTCGGTGCGTCACAAAAACCGTCTAGATTTCATTGAGAATACCCCTGACAGCTGATGTTATTTGAGGATACGTAGACGATTAAAAAAATGAAAGTATTATTATGGTAAAATTATTGTTGTCAGAATTCGTCTAAATTACCATGAACCGTCCATGTATTCTTTGATTCTGTGACAGCTTTATCGTAAGAAGGTAAGAAATCGGGAGAACTTTGAAGAACGTTCTGATTAGTATCCCAACTATTCTTTCTCAATAGAATTTTTCGAAGACTGCACCAAAATAGAGCACTGATAATAATTATAATGAATCCTAATAAAGCCACGGCCATTAATGTTCCAATTTGCAAAAGAAATTGAGCATTATTGTTCCATTTATTATTATTATTATTCTTTTCGTCTCCTACTCTATCAAGACTCTCTTTCACCATTGGAACCGTGGATGATGAAATCGTCTTGAATTCTTCTTTATCTTTTAATTTTTGAATGTTGTATTCACCAACCGCTTTAATCAAACATTTGATATCTCTTTCATTGGCAAATCGTCCACCTATATGTATATATATGTAAATAATTGTTCAATCCGCTAATTGTATATAATACAAATAGAAAGACTATAAGATCACTTACGAAATTTTAGACTTATACATATTTGATTGTTCCAAATTTGCCTCTTAATTAGACGTTCATAGGCAGGTACCGTTAATTCATTTTCAGTATTACCTTGTATCGAATAAACAGTCTTTTCGTTATGAAGCAGTTCTAATTTTACAGTCTTCTTTTGCTCAATGCAACAATATCTGTTAAATGTTTAAATAGTTAAACAACAATTTCTATTATCAATAAGTAAATTAGTTATAAAACTTAATGGAAATAAGAAACCTTAAGGAAATTGTTGAATAAGCTGAAGAAAATAATATAAGAATCTTTAAGAGAATCATCTTCTCCAGGTTCGCAGTGGCGATAAAGTACTAAACTTTTAACAGGCACTGATTAAATACTCAAGTTACACTACTCAACTTTAGTATATTATATAATACGTATAATAGTGTAATGATAAATGTATATTGAATTATAGTAAAAGAAAGGAAATATTGAAAATAATATTGTAAGATAAGTAACGTTGTTACATTACAGTGCAGTAGAAGGGTAGAAAGACGATTTCTAAGAAATCAAAGCTATTGACATGTAAAGAGAAGTTGCTATATGGTTGATAGGTATGGTCATAAATTACAATACAAATATATGTGTAGTATAATGGGCTCTTTATCATCTACAAGAGAAACCTCCTATATATTCTTCATTTATTATTTCTAGTTAAATCAAACAATTTTTCAACAATGTATTAAACATAATGAATTATCTTAATTAATAAATGATCAAAAGAGAGGAAGAAAACTAGAGGAAAATTTCTCTATTCTTTTATTTTTTCTTGTTTGTTATAAATAGATTCTACAAAATTTTTGTGTGGTCATGAACTTTTAGTTAAAAGGAAAAGTATCGCCAATGCTAATACAAAATCATTCGTCCATCTTTTACGCTTCACCGAATTTTCTTTTCTTTATGTTTTTTCCCCTATTATACTCTTACTTTCTTATTTAAGGGATACTTGTTTTGTTTTACACTTTCCTTCCACCTTAGACTATATAGACTAGTAAATACGCATATTTTCATAATAGTTATTGGGAGGGGGACGGGGGGAGGGGGGGGGAAGTAATCTATTACTATTTTTATTTTATCATACCTCTCTATTATACATAAACCAATTTAGTAGAAAGGTAAAGGAAGCGAAATGAAGAAAGACTTTGAATATTTTGTATATTTTATTTTCTTCATTTTCCATCACGTAATCCATATTTCAAAAAAAAGAAGAGAGAGAACAGGAAGTACCTATTTTCTTTTCTTTTTTTATAAGAATAATAGCTAAGAGCTAAGGAATAATTAACGTGAATTTTTGTTTAAACTTGAGTAAAATATCTACGAAAAAGAGAGAGAGAGAGAGAGAGAGAACATAATAAATAGAATGATAACTAAAAATACAATAAAGCCATTCAATTAATAATTAATTTTCACGAAAATAAAGAAATACTTGTAAGTATGGAGTACAGAACGAAAATTAATTATTACTGTATTAAAATATTAATAATAATACTTTGTTATTAAATTTAAAAAGAAAAAAAATTCACAAATTAAAATGAAAAGATTTATTCTATAGATAAATATAATATAAAAGTCAATATTTCTTTAATTTTGTTCCTTTTATATAAAATTACTATTGTTATATATTAGTTTAACAATTTTCTTAACAGCTTTTTTTTCCATTTTTGAATAATTATCGAAAGTATTATTTACATATACAAATAGATAAATAATATATAACATATATTAATATATATATATATATATATATATACATTAATATATTTGCGTGTTTGCACACTAATATATTTCGTGATTTATCATTATTTTTCCTAAATATATTAGTATTTATGCACTATTTATTTCTAATTATGTTAACTTTTAGGATTTATTTCTATAGTTAAATAGGAAACTTTATTAATTAATAAGTGAAAAAAGTAACGATACTAATTGGTTGTATTGTTTTCATCAGTTTATCTAATTGTATATATTTTCAATGAACGATACTAAAATCGCTACGCCATCTAAAGGATATTTCTTAACATCAAATTTTGTTCTAATGTAGTTTATGTTACAGGATTAGTACTAGATAAAAACAACAGAGGGCATGACATATTGCAATGTTACGTGTGATCTCAAAAAAAAAGTTGAGAAATAATACAATGTAGTTTGTTATAACTGAGAAATTGATTGATAATTTTTCCTTTCTATTTATTAATTGCAAACTTTGCTGTAGAAAGAGAAGTATAGGAATATGTTTGTAATAAATTTTTAACAAAAGGCTATTGGTGGTTCACTTCCATTGAGACGTTTTTTAATAAAACTTGCAACTTTCTAGAGATCCCATGAAGTTCTTATTGGCATTTGTTATCCCCCTAAATTAATAATAAGAAAACTGCCTTTTATTATGTTCAAAAAGAAAAGAACTCAAGGCTAAACTCTTTTATAGCGCCTCTTTGTGATCACTTTATTCTTCTAGTCTCAGATTTCGCACATTAGTATGAAGTAGAGAAAGAAAAACAATTTTATTCCAAAATATTGGTATTTTTTTCTCTGTTTCTCTCTCTCTCTCTCTCTCTCTCTCTCTCTGTTTGTCTGTCTGTCTGTCTCTCTTTCTGTATGCGTGTCACTTGTTCTCTTTGTGTGCTTTTCTAGTTCTACTTTTGCCCTTCTCGTATCGCTCTCTTTCTCGTCCTCTCAAATCGATAAACTACTAATTAACTAACATACGTTTGAAAAGTCTATGCTATATAAAGTTGTTGTTAATATCAAGAATATAAATAAGTCGAAATATTTATAACAAAGGATCTAGGCGGATTGTAGAAAAACGAAAAGGGCATGATTTTGTCCTTCCTATTCGTCATGATATTCTATTGAAGATGGGTTGATTAAGAAAAGTTTTCCCAAAACATTCAAAAAATAGTGCAATTAGAACAATCTTAAGAAAGTTTCAATGTAGCCACTTCGTTTATATTTTCTCGTTTTTCGCATAGGATAGATGAATAGAAGGTGGGACACGAATAGAAATTATTGATATATTAAGTTTACAGAGCAAATCGACAGAAGGAAAAAACGAAGAAGAATTAGATTTAAGAGAAGAAATATCTATTAGATATTATCCGCAATACCTTAATTTATATTTTTTATGTATTATATTCAAATATAGAATTTAAATTTATAGGAAAAGAAACAAAATTTTCTTTCTTTATTGCAAAAGGAGAAATATAAGAAATTTTTACAATTAACTAAGTTGCTTAATAAATTTTCTCCATTTTCCCTTTAAATATTTAGTTAATACTTGCAAGATATAAATGGTGTATAAAAATCTACTAGAACTAGTACTGAGGTCAATGTCTGAAGATGTATAGTGTATATATTAAGTATATATTATTGTACAGTAGATATATATATATATATATTTATATACAGTATATATAGATATATACATTTAATATGGGAAAAACAAGTTAGAATGAGGTATTTCTTCCTATTCACATTCGCTTCATGTTGTCTTTAAATGAAAGAATCATTCATAAAGTTAAATGACTTTTATAATAAAAAGAAAAAACAAATTTCTATTATAGTCTCTTATTATACGTGTACATACAAATCGATTAATCTAATATATACTAATAGCGTTTATTGATATACATTAGATTATTTAATAAATTGTTTATTCATCATTCTTTCAGTTTTAACTTGTTATTATTTAATATAGTTATAAAAACGAATTATTATATTGTAATATAAAAGAGAATAACCTTTTAAGGGAGGGAGGGGGGAGTTCTTTTTTCTATTTTCCAGAATTTATAATTAATAATGTATGGAAAATATTTATTTAGTGATGCTTTTTCCCTTTAAAAAGCTAAATTTTTAGTTACAATAGAATGAAAGTAGAAGCGGAATAGGACAGAATGCTGAGAATCTATTCATATTTTAGTACCTAAAAAAGGTGTCAAAATAATATTAATTCTATTTTCTTCTTATTTTTCACTAGTATTAATTTGCATTAATACTGGAATAAAAAAATCATATTTCCTCCGCCTCCTCCTCCTCCTACTCCTCCTCCGCCTCTTCCCATTCTCGCCCTCTATTCATATAAAATAAATAATTAACATATTAGTATAAATTATGTAATAAAATAATTGATTTTATTTAGCATATTGAACAATAAGATATTTTTAAATGTTGTACTAAGAAAAGATGGTAGAAATTAGATAGATTGTAAAGAAATGTTTATATTTGTTCTTAGCTATAAAGAAATAATAGGCAGTATATTTTCAAGCAATTAGCTGAATGTACAAAATACGATCTATTGGTAAATATACAATAGTTAGGTGTGTATTATTAATAATAAACTATAATATTAGATTTTAAAGGGTACATTGGACAACAAATATATTTATATACAATATATAGTTGACCTAATTAATAGCCATGAATCAAGCATTTTTATAGCTGTTTCTTTCGTTCCGTTCCGTTTCGTACTAGTTGATTTTTTTATTAAAAGGAAAATAAATATAACATCTATAAAAGAAGTATAACCTTAGAAACTTGTATAAAGAATTCTTAAAAAATCTTTCTCTAATATTGTCTCTGTCTTTCAATTAATTACAATAATGATATTGGCCCAGGCAACCTATTGTCCATCGTACTGATTTTAGTTCCTTGAAAAAACAATAAAAAATACACCTTGTTAAGGCAAAAAGAATAAGCTGCCCTATTGTTATTTGTATAAATATGATCATGCATTACAAGTATAGATGTACAAGGTGTCATACGCTCTGTCCTGATCCATTTCAATGAATAGCATGTTCGCCTAAGATGACTTCCCTTGATAAATAGTTTAAGTTGGTTCTCTAACTTTCTCGAATTGAAGATTTTTACTTCCTTAGATTAAGTTTTATTTAGCATTTAACATTTAAATTTGTGTCTACCAATCGTATTTAAAAAAGCAATCATGCTCTGTTCTCAACTTGGTGCATTTCGAATATATTCTGTATAAGAAATTCTTATTTTTCTATGCATATATTAACAATAAACTGTATGTTATAGACTCTATTAGTAAGCACTCTTAATATATACACTACATGAAGATTATCCGAAAATTAAGATGTTATTTAGCCACCTGATAAAAGTTTTAAGTGGTATAATCTTACGTTCCTTTCACGTTCGGTCTTCTTTGTCCTTCTTCCATCCTCTCTATTGATGATTTTTGTTATATAAGATGATGATTTTAAGGAAAAACGTAAATTTTTCTGTTTTGGAATAGACTGTGCAAAAATTTATTCCTTCGTCTTCTTTTAAATAAAAAAAAGCACTTTCTCTTTACATTTGTTCATCTTTCTATTAATTCATACATATGCATTAAAATATATATATATTAGATATATATATATATATATATATATATTTAGACCAATACATTAAGTTTTACAAATAACGGATGCACTACTGTTTTATCCATCACACACATACACACATAAATTTATACTCTTTTATACTCCAATTTATTCGCGTTTATTAAAGCCGTAAGTTAAAACTTGATGATTTGGTGTTGTTACCGGCGTCAGTCTAGTGTTAAGCGTCACTTTGTCTATTGGAGTTTCGGCCAAACGTCGCCTATTATTCGATTCGTTTTGGGGAGCAGCTATCATTTGCATTCTGTTGTAATGGAATAGATTTTATATTATACTCATCCTCTTTATGTTTCTGTTTTCGCTAAATATTTAATGAAAGGAGTTCAAGTTTTCTCTTTCGAAATATGCCAGTTAGATTTTACCTCTAAAAAAAGTGCTCTTGAATAAAATAGCTAAAGAAAACATGAGGTATATATTTACTGTGTATTTGTGTAGACATGGATAGAAAGAGAATAATAATAAAAGCATGGGAGTGTTAGAAATACAATGATAAAAAGAGACAGAGAGGGAGGGTGAGAGAGAAAGAGTGAGTGAGTAAGTGAGTAAGTGAGTAAGTGAGAAGGAGAGAGAGAAAGAGAGAGATAGAAGTTCTTTTAACCTTAATAAGTAATTCTTTCAGAAACTTTATATTACTCTTCTTACTATAGATAGCATAAACGCAATCTTATACTATATATAAATTGATAAAAGAATGATATTGGCATACCTGTTAGTTAATTTTTGTGCAGTAATTAAGGAATATTGTCAATTTTTGTAAGGATTCCCGTATTCTTTTTTATCATAATATATATCTTTATTAATTCTCAATTAGTTATACCAAGTTTTTTTTTCCTCCTTCTTCTTTCGCAACAAAAGTATACGAAAAAAATTAGATTGCGTTCAAAGAAGAAATATTAATGACAGGTGCTTCGAAAATGATATAAGAGATATCAGAAAAAAATGACACTACTATTTATCAAAAAAAAAACAAAAAAGAAATAGGGGCGGGTGGAAGACCTGAAAGCAAAGGCAAGAAGAAGTAGGAGCGAAAGAGCTAGAAAAGGATAGAGAGAACTAGATAGAGGGATAGAAAGCAAACGTATGATTGATCTTTTCTAAAAATTTCTTCCTATTTGAAATAGCGGAAATACTTTTACTAATTACAGCAATACTTATCGAAAGGGATACCGAGCAGGAACATGGATTTTCTGTTGCCTAATTTTAGATGTGTCCTAACCTACTTTCTCCAACTGTTTTGACTTATTTAATGCCGTGTTTTTTCTATAAAATTAGATTTCGAATGGAGAGTATTGATTATGGCTAAATAGATTATTCGAAGAAAAAAATCGTGAAAAAGAGAAGGAATGTAAAAGATCTGCTTAATTCAAAATAGAATAAAAAGTCCATAATAATTTTTTCTGATAAAATAAACTTGGATGAAAGCAAATATCGTTTTTTCTGATTTATTGTTAATTGTTCATGTAAGTGCCATCTGGAGGAATTAATAACGCTTAATATATGTAACTAAATTATTCATGACAGTATTATTAAACTGATAAGTACCTATTATATGTTCGTCTCTGTTTTTTGCGGAAATTGAAGAAACAAAGAAAAATTGTTAAACTCAATACAAAAAGCATATTGGCCTTTCTATAACATCGTAAAGCTTTCTCTCACTCTTTAAAAGAGATAGACCTAAATGATAAGAAGTCTAAGAAGATAATAAACGCTCTCTTTGATTTTCCTCAAAAGTGATGGAATAAATATTGTTGTAAGAGGGCATCTTAAAATATAAAAGAGTTTTTTTTCCTAAATTATGAATTTGTTTAATTAATTCAGAAGCGCTGTGATTATCGATTCCTAGCTTATTTTCATCAAGACCACTTTATCAGACTTTTAAGGATAGGGAAGGCTTTAGTTCAACTTTTCTCATCCACTATTATTCCTAACACTTTCAACCACCGTTTTCACTTCATCGGTTTTCTCACCATGACAAAATCAGTCAAACTCTGAGTAGAATACCGATAAAGGGTAACTATTTTTTTCATTCAAATTATTGCCATTAAAGTATTTCAATTATAAACTTAAGAAAAAGCCAGAATTATCCTTAGTCAGGAGTGAAATAGTCGATATTGATTGGATGGTTGATAAAATACATTTGCTAATATGTTGATTACGTACCGTCTTTGATTCCTCTTCTCTTTTCTCCTCTTAACTATATGAAATGCTCCATAAATTAGTGGATTTAGTAAGCAGTTGGAGTTGGCGAAAAGCGCCAGCCAGCTAAGGTTCTTTTCTATTTCACTTAATCTTGAAAAAGTAATGTAAACGTAGACGACGTAATAAGGCGTCCAACAAACGACAAAGGCTGCTACAATAAAGGCAGTCATCTTTAGAGATTTCACCTTAGCTTTATGAAACACCTGGCCTCTCCATGTTGAAGTCTGCTTGCTCATCTTGGTTGTTTGCAGTAAGTCGGAAGTTGCTGATGAAACGGAGATCGTATCTAATAAAAGTAAGTTGATATACATTTTTTTTTAAAAATGTCTTCCTTTTCTTGACATATGAATTAACAAATTTACCAACTAAACGGATATTAGAATACATATTCCTAAATGTCAACTAAATCGGACCACAAAATTATTGAAACGGTTAAATGGCAATAAATGAGCTTATTTTTATCTTAATACTTCATATATATATATATATATATATATATATATTGTATACAGTACAAACCAAGATCTTTCCAAGATCTTTTTTTAAGTCTTGTGAGAATAGACAAATTCTATTCGTTAATTCTAGCGTTAGCTAGAAAATTGCAGTTGATTATATTCTGCAATAGAATTTTCGTAAAAATTTGTGATGAAACGTGTTACTTTCTAAATTTATGCGAAAATCTAAATAAACTAATCTTTGTTTATAAACATTCTCCTATATATTGTATATAATCATTATATATCGTTAACTATATTTACGCATGTAATCAGTAGAAACTTATTGAATTAATGTGATATAAATACACTTTATATAAAGTTTTAATGCATGTATATATGAGCATATACTAATATATATGTATAGATATTATATATTATATATGGCCACTGCAGTATATATACATATATATATTACAGTTCGCCATGTTTATTTAACACAGGAATGTTTATTTTTTAAATGATTTCTCTTCTAGATGGATATCTCTTGGTCTTATACAATTTTTTTCTCCCATCAGTAGCTTTGAGGAACGACTTATGAATGAAAAAAAGTTGTCTTTGAGTCGTGGGAATTCGTCAAATCAATAGCTCAATATCTCAATTCATCTCACTAAGCTATATAATTATTCTATGAGCAATCAGAAAAAAAGATTTAAATTCTATAAATGTATTATATTTCCATTTTTCATTCCGTTCTAGTTTCTTACTCTTTATTGACAAGTTGTTTATCACTGTTCTTAAATATTAGTGCCTACTAATTTCTTTCCATTGTCACATCTCTTTCAATTTTACTTTTAGCTCATTTTCTTTTCTATTAAAAATTTTAACGCCAATTTTCTTGCTGTTTCCTACTTCTCTTTACATCTTTTCCTCTGCCTTAAAACTATTCAAGGAAAGGGGAAAACGAGAAAGTAAGAGGGAGATCTCTCAATCAAATTGCATTCTGTAAATCCTACATAAGAGAGTTTTTAAGGTCAGTACCCTATTTTAACCTTTAATGTCCGATTGCATTTAAATAATAAATTATTGTAATTTCAATAAAGCGAAAGTACAGATTATAAAATATAGATATTAGACTTTCAAACCTTGTTGAAAATCTCTCGATTTTCGAACGATTGTACAAAAGATAAGCAGATATGCTGTCAGCATTATTGCCAGGGGTATGATGAAAATTGTGATAATTGAGAAGATGGTGTAAGACTTGTACTTTTTCCCCGATGGCGTTCTGCATTGGTAGAAATCATTGTTGTATGGATGAGGCTCGATAGTAAAGATGAACGCCTGCAAAACGAAAATATCTAATATCAGATATAATTCTTCTTTGACATATATAAATATCTTGTATTTATACAATCTCTTCTTAATGAATCAGCTTGATCTATTAATTAGAAATTACTCTAAATCTAAATTATCCCACTTCTTGCCTATTTTCAATTTCTCTAAATATGTTAACAGTGTTATCATCAAATTTATTGATAGACTAATTATTTATGAGCATTACGTCTCTCAATGATTCTTTAGTTAATTATTTAAAGCTTTAGAAAAATGTATAAATATAAAAATACTTTCTTGGAAAGTAAGAAAAAATGATATTCTCTACTCATAGCCTCTAGAATAATAAAGCTGAAAAGAGTTTGATGCTAAGATAATATATAAAACATATTTTTTATACTCTTATCTTAAATGGAAATATCATCAAGATATATAATTTCAGCCTATAAACATGTTTTAAAATAATCTCGCTTTCACTAAAATACTTGATGAAAAGAAAGTAACAAAACGGTATATTTTTTCTTAAAATATCCATCTTATAATAAAACTTGATAGGCCTACAAATTGATAGGGGGAGTGGGAGGAAAGAGAGGAGAGTGAATGACGAATATGGAAAGTAAGAGAGCGTTTAGAGATATATGTAGAGAAAAGACATCTTTATATATATATTATATGTATCGTCTATAAATATATATACTAATATATACAGTATATATATATATATTTATATATCTGTTTGAGTTTTCCTATAAGTGCTCGAGGGTGAAGATGAGGGAAAAGTGGAGGATATATATATATATATATATATATATATATATATATTGATAATAGACGAAGAAACAGACATAGAGACAGACAGCTAGAGAGAGTGGGGAGGGGGGAGGGGAGATAAAGGAAGAAAAAGAAGAAAAGTATGGACTATTCATGGAATACAAAAATGAAAATAATAATCAGTGATATTAGGAAGAACAAAACAAATAAAAGAAAATTCTGCTGGATAATGCTTGTTAAACGATATTGCTATATTCCACACACGTCTCTATAGCTGGTGTTTTATTCCCATTCCCCTTATACAAAAAATAAGGTAAAATAGTCTAAATTACGTATGAACATGTAAATTAACTTGATCATTGAATTACTGAATTTAATTTAAGCGACAACATAGGATGCAAAAGAAGATCGAGAGGATAGAGTTAAACGTTGGATTTAAAAATCTTTCTTAAGCTGTTTAATCAATCGTAAAGGTGAATTCAAGTATATTCTGTTAAAATAAACCTAATAATTTCATGGGGGAAATTTACAAACGTCCTTCGAGAGTTCAAATGACTAGACGCCTGACTTTTATAGGGTATCTCCATTATTACTTTATTTGATTTTGTTCACTAGTTTATCATTAATTAGAAATTCTTTAGGCTATTTAATTAAATTTCCGATATTTTCCCGATTCAGAATAGATCCAATAGTTCATTTTGGCAGGAGCTTTCTAACTATTATTTTTCCATAAGCAATAACAATTATTATTCATATTTTTATTAATAACTTATGTCTTTAGAACGAAATAATATCCTGTATATTCTATTTACACAGGTGTATTTATGGTTTGCTTTTATTCCAATTTTTTATCAAGTTTTCCAGTGGCGCAATAGAAAATTTTCAGGGGAAAAGCAAAATAAGGAGAGATAAACAACCTCTATACAAGAGAGAGGAGAGATATAGAAAGTGAGTGAGTGAGTGAGAGAGAGAGAGAGAGGGGAGAAGGGGAGAGAGGAAAAAGATTGACATAAAGATTAGGAATCGACAGAAATAAGAAGATAAAAATTGGATAAAGACTAAAATTCTACGTGTATCAATATCTCTATTTTATTCTGAAATCTTATCTAATTTTCCCCTCATTTTAACCCTATACTTCTCTATTAGATTGCATTTGTTATTGGTATTTTTACGCTTATTAAATAGCTTTGCGCTTCATCGAGTATTGTATTATCACTAAGTATCATATTATTTTGTTCAATTCTTAAAAATTTTCATTAAATTTCAGTCTTTTTCATTCTCCTAATTGCATTGACTATTATAAAAGTGATTTGATGATAACTTATATAAATAGAATGGACTATTTAACTAGCGCCATTTCCCCTACTGACGTTTCGTTTAACGGTAAATAATAACGGTAGCCGATTATTTTTCTCTATTCATTTTTCACAACTTGTTTATTTTAACGAGATAGTTTGACTTGAGTCAATATACTACTATCTGCAAGAACAATTGTCTACATTCGGCTAGTCGACTAAATACTCTCTTCTAAAATGGTTTTTTGTTCAGTTTATGTGTTTTTTTATATTTATTTCGAGCATAGTTAATGGAAGAGAGTTATAGAACTGGTTAAAACTTGCATATATAGATATATAGAGATATCTATAATAAGTGTAGATAAATTATACATACTGTATAAACCGCATATACCGTTAGAAATACGAACTATACTCTTATTGCATAAAGAACATGTACCATCATAAATTATATTTTATTGGAATTTCAACTATTATATATATATATACTGTATATACAGTATATATGCTAACATATATTTCAATATTATCTTTAATTTTATCCCCAAAACCAAATGAAACATCATGATGGATGAAATACTATAAATGAAGCGTTTCCGAATATAAATTGCTCATAAAACGGCACTTTATTTTATTCTACGTTATTTCTATATTTATAATGAGGTCACCAGATATGTACTATATTCATTAACTATTTCTTACGTATAATGACCCATCTTTTTCAATTAGCTACTTTTTTTAAAAAGCTATTTAAAGAGGATTGCAGTACCCATTATTTGTATAATTCATTAATAGTAATTGCGCAATTAAATTGATAAACATTAATCTTACTTCTGAAAGTAAAACGTTTACTGAAGTAGCTTTTAGTGGCAAAGTTCACAAGGCTAGTATTCTGATATATCTAAATTTCTTACTACTGGGCATCAATAAGCCTACTCGTATAACCTGAATATTATGCAATGTTCATTTTAGTCTATAAAGGCTCATAAATAATAGGAAAAAGCGAAGAAATTCTTAAGTTGTTGTTTATCTAATTTATCTTTGAAAATGTCGTATTAAAGTGTTTATAGAGATGTTTTATAAAAAAAGATTTTTAATAGAGACTCTCTAAACTTCTTACGTTTTCTTTTATAAAGTCTGCACTTTTGACGATAAACAACTGGATGAAATACCAAAAATTTCTTTCTCTTTTTTTTTTGTTATCATAAAAAAATATGATCTGCAAGAAAATTATAATAAAAAAAAATTGGAGTAAATTTGAGAGAGTATGCTTCCTAAAGATAGAAACACAACAAAAAACGCACACAAAACTATAAAATATAATAGATGAGTTTGCTTTTAAAATAGAGGCACTTTTGATGTTATTTCCGTTGTTTGTACAACGTATAAGCTAGAATTTAGGCACGTAAAGATGGCATTAATTCTATCACATTTATCAAATTTAAACGTCTTTGACGTTCTTTTAAGAAGACAAAATAAAAAATATAATTAAATCTTTTAAATCAGTAGAAAATAAAAAACTAAATAGTTAATCAACTGCAACAGATACTGTAAAGTAACAAGGAAAATATCAAGAAATAGAATTTAATCAAACTTAAAGCTAAATTTAAAAAAATTCTCTCTCAAGAAGTTTAAAATTACGTGTACCTTTATCATAAATTAAAAGTATTGGTTATCTCTCTCTCTCTCTCTTTCTCTCTCTCTAATATCCACATTAATTAGTTTTCTTGTTGTTACTGCTGCAACGTATATGAAAGACGTTTATTGAAAATCGAGAAGATTTTAATAATTTGATATCCTTTTGTTTTCAATAATATTAGCCATCTTAATACAAGCAACAAATAGAAACTTTACAACTAGCAAAAAGTTAACTTTTATCGATTTTTGTTATAGAAATGTGTTTAGCAAAATTTTCCTTTTTAGTCAAAATAAAATATAAGAAAAGGAAATATAAACGTGACTGGAGTAAGATCATAATGATCACAGTGGTACTTTGTATAAATCTGTATAAAATTACTTTTAAATTCTACTGATTAAGGAAGAAGAGAAATGTATATACATAAAAAAATTTACGTCAAATGTATATTACATATATCTATATATATATATATATTATTTTATTAATAAGTTATACCTATATATAATAATATATAGATAGATATTTAATATAAATAGCTGCTAATATAGCATATTTACTGTATACAGTACATATCCTATATTTGAAATATAGAGAATTTGTTGTTAATAGCGACAACTACGACAATCCTAATTTATCTCTTACTCACAAAAATAACAATAAAATATATAAAGAAGGGTAATTATGGAAATAAGGGATTTGAAAGTAAGATAAGGTCTTGATATAAATAGTTGTAAAACTATTTTTGTAGTCATCAGCAATTAACAGATATTTCAAACAGTACGTTTAAATCCCTTATGACTTTTTATTTGTTGTACATATTCATATATTAATATTTATATTATTCTTATAATCTAAATACAATATGCTATATTCGTATACACATAAACAAGCTTGTACATACAATATATAGGCGTATATATACATATATATTAATATATATTAATATAGCTATTGTATATACTGTGGACGTGCATTCATACATATATACAACACAAAAAGCTTTTTAAATAGATTTTTGACATTTTACCGGATAACTTGTGCAGTATTTAACAAAAAGTTCTAGCTGTTAAAGTATAAAGAGGGTTGGTGGTAAGGTGATCGAACGCCTTTTTACGCTAATCGCACTGTAAGTATTGAGAGTAAACCTTTAGCCCAGACTATTTTTTTCACTTTTTCTTTTACTTTTTTGGTTTTGCAGTATCTGGTCAAATCTCTCTCATATAATTAAGGCAATCAGGATTCAGTGAAGCATCACTGAAATTGTTACTGTAAAGCTGTATTTATCTTGGATTGGTTAATACTATGAGGGAGGAATATGATTGGTTTTTAGTGCTTAATAATAGAGGAATAACCAGTAAATGCTCTGCTAGGTCTGTTCTATAATTTTTCATACAATTCGAAAAGTATTACAAAAAGAAAAGTACAAATTATAACGTTACACCTAATAGAAAACTCTATTGAATATGAACTGAATCCGCACGCTATTTACTCTATAATCCAACTAAAGGAAAAATAAAAAGACATGGGTTTATGGCCAAGTTAGGATAAAAAAGCGTACGAACCTGGGGCAAACTGAAAAATATACTGGTAGCCCATGCTACTCCTATCATAGTTTTAGCTCTTCGGGGTGCTTTGTTTCTTCTCAATGGATCCAAAATGGCTAACATCCTATCTATGCTGATAACCACTACACTATAAGTAGAGGCGTACAGAAAGCTGCTTTGAAGCGTCTTGAGTAGCTTGCAGCTAATAAAGTCCGCGTACCATTGAACGGTAAAATTCCAAATGAAATCGGCTAACATACAGAAAACAGTAATTCCAAGGTCGGCAAAGACCAAATTTAATATCAAAGTATTTACAACAGACCGCCTCTTCCTCTCTTTAAAAACCTAAGGACAAGAAAATAATAGCTAACAATAATCAACAGAAAATGATTAATATTACATCTAATTACAACTTATAATCAAATCATGTAGTTAGCCGATTGTTCATATAAGTTCGAAGATGCTTATATAGTTATTAAATATTTTTACCTGAAAGAGAGTTATTGAATTGGCGGTTAACGAGAGGGGACATATTATTCCTAGACCTATTAGATTAAAAACATTCCTTTCCGGTAAAAAAGTCACATTTGACAGATTTGTAGGATGAGGAGGAGTTGTGTAGTACATGTCTCCTGTGGAAACTGTTGATGTAGTTTTAGCGGTAGTTGGTCGAAATCAGAATAAAAATATTTTCTCCCAACTTAAAAGAAGAATAGATAGAGAGGAAGATAAATATATTTTAAGACAGGCAAATAGTGAGATGAATAGATAGACGAACTGGACGAGATGAAGTTCGAGAGGAGAGAGTATGAGACAGGCTTATAGACCAATAGGGGAAGAATGAGGAAAAAAGCTTCACTTTATTAATTATTCACTATAGATGGCGTTGTCGATGTTGAGATAGTACAGGAAGTCTATAATTCCTATTGACGACTCGTAACAGACGACCCGTAACGGAAATTTACAAACAATTCTTCGCAAGCTTTCGTTATCAATCAAAGAAAGCATCTACCACAAAATTTTGGCAGTACTTCGTTAAACATGCGTACAAACTTTTCAAACGAGGCCTATTACTATAATTTTTCCTAGAAGCCGTTGAAAATAGCTATTGTTTCCCGACTATCAATTTTCCCATTTCTTTGTTTCCGATATAGAAAGGACGATGGAGAATGTAAAATATAAAGCATAGGATACAGATGAGAATCTAGTAAGCAATTCTTCAGCAGTAGATTTCTTGCTCGGGGAAGCTCTAAAAGCAGAAATTGGATTGACCGCTCTTTCTTTCATCAGGTCAAAAAAAAAAAGAAATACATACGCATGTACATAAATATATATACTACTATATATATATATATATATATATATTAGTATATTTACTGTATTTATTTATATATTACAACGAAGCGTTTCAGTGCGGAACGTCACCAAATATTTGTAAGAGATTTATTATCGTTGCGTACTGCGTTAATTTCCATACTTTTTCCCCCGTTTCACCCGAATATTCATTAGAAAAACTCGTCTCGTTAAAAGAAAGAAAAAAAAAGGAGGAAAAAAACCGAAATCTTTAAGAGAAATTCTTTCAGCGCACCCGCCATCCTCTTATAAGGGGCTTTTTCCTTTAGTTTTACATTAGGCGAAGAAAATGAGCTTAAAAAAGATACACGGAATATATTGTATATTCAACAGATGACATTAAAATAAACTCTACTTAAGTTAAAACGCTATTAAGAAAAAAACTAGGTTAAAAAAATACGATAAAGCAAAGATTTTCAAAATCAACATTTTCATATACAGTATACTGTATTAGTTGTATATTTGTATATTGTATATAATTATTTAATTATTTACAATATCTCAATAGAAAGAAACAAAATATATGTAGTAAAAGTCTAAATAGCCCTCTTTATACTTCAGAAGATATAGATAATAGTATATAATTACGTAATATGGAAAAAGTTTCATCTGTATTACAGAAAGATGTCATATTTTGCTATCTTCGCAATTATAAAAAAAGTTAGTTTTTTAAAAGAATTACGTAAAGTAAATAAATATCTCTTTTAAATATTGTTAATAGTTTACAGCAGAAATGAAATAACAGATAAACATAAGAATCAAACTGACATTAAGAATAAACTAAAAATTAAATAGACAAAGTAAGAAACAAAACAAACTATAGTCTATAAAAGGATTTTAAATGTAAAGGTTAAACAAGTTTCTCTTGTATAAAAGAGTTCAAAATGGCCTTTTGATATTTTCACAAATACTACCCTTTCTAATTATGTCGTAATGTTGTCGTTCTTCTAGTTAAACACTCTTGTGACATTAAACATTAAAATTTACATTCCCTTGAATATGCAGGTTTCATCATTTCTTCTACTAAATTCTCAAAAATTACCAGAGCAATTAGACAGAAAATGAAAAATTTACAATTTCAATCTTTAATCTATACAAAAGTTACGAAAATATCCTTTTTTCCATCCTTTAAAATTAATAACAGCCTCATAGCCTAACTTTAAATAAAAGATAAGAAATACATTGAAAATAGTCTTTGAAGTAATTTCTCTTAACCTTAAATCAGTAATGAGACGACGAGAAAATAACTAGAGGCTTCTGTGGAAGAATGAAGAAGAAATTTCTTACGGCAAGCTGCCCTTTTCTCTTTTCCTACGTTACCGACTTTGAACTGCTTCAAACAGCAAAAGTTCCGATCTATTTATAAAAACTTCCGGAAATGTTTACGTATTTGCCCTCTTACCCTATTGGTTGCCATATATTTCTGAATAATTTCAAGGTTAATTAATTACATCATCTCTATTTCCAATTAATCTTTTATTTATATAAAAAAAAATACCAGTCTAATCAAACTAATGTTGCACTTAATTTATAAATAAACACGTACCACGGGATACTGTATAATGTTATATATCGTGTATATATTGTATAAATACTGTATGTAGCATACATACTTTTTATAGTAATACACAAAAAAAAAATAAAATATGGATTTGGTTCAAGTATGACAAGTGACAAAAAAAATAAACAGTTTTCATAATAAAAGGTGCTCAAGGGTGAAGAAAATATGGGATAAAACCAATATTTTCTTGCTAACGTTGAGAATGAGATGCTGGCTTAAAACCTTTTGGCATTGGATGAAGTGAGAGAGGCACGTCTACTGGAACCCTTGACTCCTTTGGAGGTGGATTTGGTTCAAGGTAACCTTCGTCTTCATATGGTAATTTATTTTTTGGCCACCTAATAGAATCTATTCCTCCTCTCAATCTATTAGCTATCCGACCAATCATCGTACCGACAGGCTTATCTTTTGGCAGTGAAAATTTAGAGCGTCTCTCTTTTTTGGACTTTTTCTCATTTTTTGTAAAACGTAGTGGTGGTACCGGTGGTGGTATATCTGTAGACGTTGGCTGTTCATTAAGAGGAGAAGGTACAGTTTGATTCTCTAATGATTGTGCATTCGATTCCGCTGCTTCAAATTGATTGATATCATATACTATTTCAGATTCAGTATCTCCCGTACTCGACTCTGCTTTCTTATCTTTCTTCTTCTTTGGTCTTAGACATAAGAATAATAATAGAACAAGCAAAACTATAAGGATACTGGCTCCCGCGGTACTTGATATTATTACTAGTATCGAAACTTCATCATCCTCGTCAGTATGAACTCTTGTCGAGGGGGTATTACTAATTTTTTCGAAAAATTTCATATCAGTTATTCTTGAAAAATAATCTTGCGTCAATTCATCGATGGTTGATCCATTAAAGATCCTATAGACCAACTTTTCAGTGAATGTAGAGAAGAATACGTGTGTTTTGGATGCAGTCAAGCTAATAATTCCCTTTTGAAAAGTAAAGTAATTTTCTATGCTTTTAGTTGTAAAATTCATCCTCATTATTTGATTATCTTTAGAGAAGAATATCTAGAAATATAAAAAGAGATTTATTGTAGTATGCTCATTTGAAAGTCGGAGGATCAAAAACAAATGGGTTGGAAGGGAAAAACACCAGTATATTTAGAATAGTGTGGGCATGTGCGCTCGATCTATTTACTATTATCTGTTTAGATTATACCACCTGTTAATATCGAATCTTTGATAAGGTGTTGCAGTAATGCTTGTAAAGTTTAGAAGCCCTTTCCTACTCTGGTCAGCTGAAATTCCTCATTAATTTAATAGACGCAGGAGGTCTTCTAAATGACCTTAGGGAGATTCGCCTTCATCAACCGCTAATCTTAAAGTACCTTAAAACTCAAATATTCAGTCATTTCGATTACCTAGCTCAGTCGGAGCTTAAGCAAATTCAAATAAAATATCACAAGAGGATGCCGTAATCTTTGTGATATTCTGATATTATTAAATTATCAATAATTTACAAACTTAGATTTCTTTTTGTCAAATAAAATGCACACTCGTAAGATTAATCATTTTTAACTCACTTCGTCATCCAAAATGGAGATGGCGTTGCAAGAATCTTCAAAATAGATTGTTTCAATTTGAAAAGTGTTCTTCTCCTTGTTAGCAACATGTAAACCTCTTGAGTCGGTGAAAAATAAGCCATTATTATTTATAGCCATATCCTTTCCACTTGATATATTTGATATAACAATCGATAATTTGTCACCTTCAAGACGACTTATCTCGTTCTTGAAAAGGACATAAATTTCAGAGCGGTAGGTTCTTACTTTTAGAGGTTTTCTGATATCATTTAAAATTAGGTTTACCCGCGTAGGTTTCATAAAATTTGCTAAATACAATTTAGAAACTGAAAGAGGATGAGAGTCTATCCACACTAATGATCCTACTTCCGGATCCATGTCGAATGTGTGTGGGAAATCAGGTAAATGTTTAGTCCCTGTTATACTAACATTTCCGTTGCTTTGAATTGAAGCTTGATAAAATTGCTTATGATATGGATCGGTAAATAATAAAAATTGTGAAGTTTTCATACCGCCAGCTGTAGAGAAAAAAATGTTCGTTATAATTGGAATATCAAAAACACTTGCATATGCAATACAAATTTGAAAATAAATCGGACAGATACCTGGCTTGCACGTTTTGTAATCCTTGTCCAGTTGAAATCCTATTCCACATGAACAAACGTTTCCCTGATTTAATTGATGACAAAGAGAATTCGACTTCGACTTTGGTTGCATATAATTACTGAAGAGTATGCTGTCTTCTGCTTTTCCATTTAAATCTTGCTTGCTTATTTTCTGCTGTCTGAGACTCTCACCCAATTCTCCTCTACCAACTCTTAGGTTGCTATTGTCCGCCGTCCATATCCAAACATCCCCAAAGGAGCTTAATCCACCTATGCTAGAACTCTGAGTTGCTGGTTTTTTAAAAAAATATTCTCCTTTAGCGTTTAAACATCCAATTTTCCAAGGATAGCAAGAAAAGCACAATCTATTCTCCCTGGAATCAAATATAATATTCTTTATTTGATATTCAGATTCGTATATTTTTTTCAAATTCTTATTTGCCAAATCAACAGAATGAATTTCCTTTTCAGTTGAGATGAATAATGTTGGAACTTTGGTAAAAAAGTTTATTCCCACTGCATCAATAGCCATCGAAGTTATTCTTTCCATTCCTTTTGCCTCAAAGAAAACGGACGGATATCTAGCATCTAGTTTCGCTGTCATTATTCTTTTGGAAAACCAATCTGACCAGTATAGTTGACCGGAAATCCAATCTACAATACTTCCGCTAGCATCTCTAGTATTCACTAACATTTCAAACATTCTACTTCCATCGACCTGTCAAACAACCCAAAAAAAGTGAATAAAAAAAAATAGAACAAAACATTAGAAGCAATTTGTAGTTGAAGTATTACGCAATTTTTCAAAAGAAACAAAAAAGATGGAACAATAAATGTGAATGAATCTATTTCATTAATTAATTACGTATATTGCAAGCTTAGTACAAGTAATTCTGTATTGTTTAAATGACTTAGATAAAATATTATCTTCTTCTTACAAGACAGCAACACGATCGTTTGACAAGCCTTCAACATGTAAAATTATGATCCTATATTTTATAAATATTAGCTATCTTTCCCTATCAGTCTAATTCTTTTTTGCAATCTACTCATCTATCTCCTCTGACATTAATAGTCTACTTATAAGTAAGAAATAAATTGCTATTACCTTGCTACTATACATTATTTGTGACCCAGTGTCTGATAGAAAGAGTAAGTCTTCTTCATTGTAGTAAGCTATGCTCTCAAGGTGAACGAAATCAACTCCAAATGGAATAGGATTGATGTAAACTTCCTCATTTACGCTTGGTGGTATTCGAAAAGATGACCAATAGACTTGATTTGTCATTGAGAACACAATTTTTGGATTGTGAGGAATACAGTTTCTCTTATCTAATTCCAAAATAGCATTTTGTCGGCATCGGCACCCTTCAACGAAACAGAAATCACTGCATATTTCACACTCTTTACATTCTCCCTTATCTTGTGTTTTAAATGCTAAATGTTCGGTTAAAGCATCCAAAGATATTAACTTAAAAGTAACGCCTCAAAATTAATAATTTATATATAGTTTTTTATATTCGTTATCCTGCCTAGTTTAGAGCAAATGATAAACATGGGAATTTCTCAATTGGTTGACTTTACCAATATCAAAGGTCAAATTTCATATAAAGTTTCTTAAATAGTAAATTATACCCCATATATAGGTTACATAATAAGAAGCTATATTATACAATAAGACTGTATGTTGGCTTAAATGCTAATACTATAAGAATATTTTGAAGCATTACTTTTTCACGTTGATAAATTGAGAATGTCGTCTTAATGTGTATCTCCATATCCAACGTGTTTTCATCAACCAGAATTATTTTATCATCGAAGACTGAGAAGGTATTCCTCACTGTATTAGTATTTTCAAAAATATGATATTTTCTAGCTTGACCGTCAAATTGTAAACTAAAGACGTCATAAGATGTTTTACGCCTTTCTAGAACAAAAATACGATTGTCGTGAATTGCTAAATTGGCTCCTATGATTGCATTGCTTGAAAAATTATAAATTATTTCTCTGTCGTTGCCAGATTTTGATGATTTCTCTATTGTTCCCCTGCCAATATCCGACCAAAAGATGTAGCTTAAAATAACAATAGGAGAAATTAGTGATAAAATCAAATAATGTTAATTAATATTCATGAATGATTGATAACTATAGAAACGAGAAAACAATATCTCATTGAATGTCAAATAAGATGCCTAGAGCCATCTGTAAACATGCGACTTTTCACATTCGCTCTCGAACTTTTGAATAGTTTTCATAGAATTGAGGGTTTTGGTAAAATAGAAAGAAAAGAGATATAGAGATAATATATACTTTATATTGTATATAAATATATATATATATATATCTTTAATATCTTTTTATCTTAATTGTACTTTTTACCAGGCTCTTCATTCTGTAATAACTATTCTATCGTTTTCAAACGATGAGCAAACTAAAATAAAAAATGGATAAAAATGACTTGACTACAAAATATATACCTAATATAAGCGTTAAATAAACAAGATCTGCTTTTATCTACCTACAGGTAAAGTAGAGTTTATTTACTAAATTTTAGCTTTTCAACAAAAAAATAGACATATGCTGTATATTTAGTCAGTTAAAATGTTGAAATAAACTCATATATATAAACTCTTTTTTATTACAAAAAAAAGATGAATGATGACATTTTCAAATAGAAATATACATAATAATTTTCATATACTGAATAAATAATATCAGTTATATATATGCAAAAAATATATATATACATACAGTATATACAGTTTATATATATATATATATATTGTTTTTTTTCCCTGTATTCATTTGAATAACAATAATTTGACCTTTTTGAATGAAAAAACTATGATGAGACAATAAAAAAATAGTTTCTCTCTTAGTCAGCGAAATAAAGTACCTTATTTTTTATAATATTTCAACTATTTAAACTTATAGCCTAAATATATATATATATTCTCTATGATATTGTCAAGAGATCTAAACAACATTACTAAAATACTGAAGGATCGACTTACTTATCTTGAACAACAATACTTGTTGGCGTTTCAACCTGTTCAGTGAACAGTGCTTTCCAAATATCTTTTACATGTCCATACTTTGATAGTCCAATACCTATTATACCTTTTGAGGTCCAATAAAATTGATTATTTTCATCATCAAAACTGATAGAAGTAGCAGTTGGCATATTGTCAATCATTAGATCGTTTCTTTTGGCAATGCTCATTAGACTACCATTGTTTAACGACGTTATCCACCTCTGATTACAATTATCGTATGTAATACCGATCTGCTGGGATTTAAAGTGTGGATAACTATCAAATAAACGAGATTTATCATAATTCTGTTCGGTATCAACAAAGCGAACTCTGGTCCAACTATGCTCATTTTGTGTCCAAGCAATAATCTTTGGATATGCTAAATAAAAGTAAGAATATATAAATAGAAGACTTTTTCAATGTAGTCAAAGAACAGAGAAGAAAAATTACCAACACGGATCTATTAGAAAGAGCTCAGTCAGCCAATGATCTCTCTTTAAATATCTATTAAATACTTTACAACTAAGCAATTAATTTTATCTTACTGTAAAATTATAGGAAAGACATTTAATCATTAGTCCTATTAAGTATTGTCTTCATTATAATATCTAGCTTTACCAGATTATCCAACATATATAATATTTGGCTGACTAAGTGTCGTTTAAGATTATCTTATCTTATTCTCTCCCTTCATCAATCATGTTAAGTATATTTTAGAATTAATAATAAACCTTACCAATTTCAAAACAGGATAAAATAACAAGAAAATAGTAAAGAGAATATTCGACCATGGCTGTGATCGTGCTTGTACAATATTCTATCAAGTCTTCAACATCCGATTACTAATATACAAAACTATTTAAATAGGGTAAAATAGAGGGCGCTTTCAACACGACTTTGTTAAAACATTCAGATTTCTAGCCTTTCAAAAGTGCCCCAATAATTTTTCAGTCTGTATCGTAGGGAATCGTGATATGACGAAAATAAAAATTGAACACCTTAAATTACAATCTATAGATATTATATATTTTTGCAAAAGGGAAAGATAGTAAAATATAAAATAAAAATATAGAGCTTTATAAATATTTAATGCAAATTATTTAGCCTAACATAGGAAGGATGATTTATCACAATTACTCATAGCAGAGATGAATTAACAAAATAACATTTGACAAAATATTTTCCCTTAAACTAACTTTATTTCTTTCTTAAAAGTGAAATTCAATTGTAAAAATAGATCACGATTCAAGCCAAAAATAAATTAATTCAATTAAACCGTATTTATACAAAAAAAACACCAATGTTAGATTTGTAATTTATTTACAATTAGAAATATTAGAGCTATAAGTAATTTGTAATTAAGAACATAAGCGTCTATTCTTTTGTTTATAGGAAGAATTTCTTCAAATTATTGTTGTCTATATATCTTATGTATTCATGTATGTGTATATATACTGTAGTTCTTTAATACTTAACTTTCTTTCCTTTTCTATATAAATAAACTTTCTATTTCTTGGGATAGAAATCTTATAATAAATTTATTAATAGGAAGAATTGGAGAAACTAATAAAAAACAAATTTGTAACATTCTAAAATTCAACTACATACAATAAAAAGTCTTTTATAAAATTAACGACAATAACAAAAATTATTGTGATCTTGCCTTTTCCTCAATTGAGAATAAATGATCATCTCCTTGAAGCACATTGAATTGATAATCAGTTTCTAAATGTGTTTTCTTATTCTTTACGGCTACGTATGAACATGCAAAAATTGCTCCTATGAAAACTAATGTCCCAACAACAAGAACTGCAATGGCTAATTGAAAAATAACGGTGTATTACTGTATTTATTGATGTACATGTATATTTATATTTATTTATAATTACCCCATTTAGGCATACTAGACTTGTCAATGCAATTTTCGTCATCTGCCAAAGCTAAATATCGAAATAATTAAAATATTAGAAAGCTGCTTTCCGAAAAGGGAACATGATACAATACGTTTTGCATGGACCCACATTTCTATTGGCGTGTGGCAGTTTTTTGGTAAATCAGTAGTTACCAAGAATTTCCCTTTTGGTTTAACAGCAACACAGGAAAATAATTTATCAACTCTCTTTCCATCAATTATTTCTGAGAAGAAATGTGTATAATTGTCCAATAATATTGAATCATCCCAACGAAGCCTAACTTTAGTACTATCGTGAGAGCAGCTTGGTATCACTTCAATCTTTTTTACAATCAAAATTTCTTTATAATCATTAAATGTCCATGCAAAGTTGCATTGTAAAGATTCATCAGTAGTAGTTAGATTTTTACTACAATGCGTAATACTATAATTTAAATGAGAGCCTTGAGGACATAAACCATGGTCAGATGACTTGCAAGTAGGCAATACTTTAACATTATGTTTGCAATAATTTATTTTTTCACAATTTCCTGTAGATTCATTGAGAAATCCATTGAAAATAAATTTTTCAAATATTCGTATTATATTTAATTAATTACTTACCACAAATACTTGTATTTATTAATAAAATATGTATGATTAACAGTATTACGAATTGAATATTAAGAAATATCATAATTGACCCAATTAATATCTATTATATATTTCTTCTCTGTTCAAATTCTTATATCATTTATTATTAGTAAAAAATTTTATATTAAAAATTGTTATAAATATTGGTCTATAGGCCAAAGTTAAGGTGCAAACGATACTTGAAAAAAACAGGCCTTTTTCCACAGGAGAAAACGTGAACAATGTAAATCATTGGCCTTAACTTTGAATTGAACGATTAACGAAAAGGACAGAATTGTCTGTTCAATATTACTGAAATCTAAAATAAAGTCGGCTTATCCCAATTATATAAATCTTTAATTCTTTTAAGTAAATAATTAAATATTATAATTAAATATATTTTTAATTAACATATAAATAATGAGTTTAGTTTTTGCAAATAACTTCAATTAATTATGAATAAAATATGTAGAATAATCATTTAGTCTTCTCTTAATATACCTCCTATTCGATTTTGATTACTTTACTGATCACAATGTAATAGAATAAGAAATTATTAGCTCTATAACATTATGTATATAGAAATATATATTTGAATATAACTAAGTGTCTTCATTAAAAAGAAAACAAGGCTAAGCTTTTTCCTTCATTCGGCAAAGGGAAACGGCAAAAAAGATATATATACTGTATATAATTTAGGTCATTCGAATAGTATTTATTATATTGGAAATATAGTTTTTTTTATTCATAATGTATATATAGGCGGGGGTGGTTATGTTTGTTTTTATAGGTTTTTAATGTGTAAGGAAAATGTTCGATAATATAAATTTTATTGCATAAATTGTAAAAGAAAGATTGTCATTCATGATTCTCTTATCTCTCAATCCAACATTATATCCCAGAATAAGACAAGTTTAGACAAAACTATAATAAATTCAAGTTTAATATAATACTACGTTAACCCAGCAACTCTTGGAGATTGTAAATTGAACAATACATATTGTATATCTTTAATACTCATATTTATAATAAAGAAAACTAAAAATGCTTTTTAAACTCTTTATAGTGCGCGAATAAAAAGCATAGTTAAATATTCTTATTAAAATTTATTCATTTTCATCTTTATCGTTAAAAGTAATATCATTCCACAGTCTATGAAAGATACATGAAATTTTTTATTTAATGTCGCCATTCTCATATATTTTTCTTGCAATAATCAATATATTAATAATTAAATATATACAAGAAAAGAGTATAATCTAAATAGTATACGGATTTCTTATGCTCCCTTTAATCGACTGCAAAGTATAATTTTTCTTTCTGTCAACCAATTGATGAAAAAAAATTACTGTTGACAATCAATACACAAATGCTATATATTTTATGTGTGTATATACAGTATAAATTAAAAATATAAACACCTATTTTTGTAATTGGCCTAAATAAAAATTAAAATTTTCTTAAGTCAATAAACTCTAATGAAAAAAATATATAAAAAATCATGTTATCATCAAATGAGTTCATGATATAGACAACAACACGAAAATTCCACTTTTTAGACACGACCTTCACCTTTGGGAAACATACACTACCAGTTTTCACAACAAGAATACAAACTTTCGGAATTAAGTTTTTATCATATTACTGATGATATCAACTAATACAAATAGTTTTCAACAATTAATCAAATATTTATAATCTAATAAACATGAAAACAGAACATTTCAAATATTTTAATAAACTGTTTAAATGAATAATAAATAAACATGTATGGATATACTGTATATTCTCTTTGTTGCAGGGAGTTTGTTTTTCCGTTTTCCTATTGACTTTTTATAATAAATAATAAATAGCAAAAATAACCATTTGTAAATAATATTCATAAATAATATAATATCAATGTCTAGTATAGAATTGTTAGCGAAAAAAAAGTATATTTCTAGCCAAAATAGAACAGAGATGCAAATCATTTTGATTTGTAGTTTAAGAACAAAAGAATAAATAATAATTTAACAAAAAAAGAAAAAAAACACATACACACTCACACTCACCTAAACACACACAAAAACTTTACCTAACATGGTTTTTTAGTAATAAAACAATAATAAATAAGTATTTTTTGATAGAAATTGTAATAAATAACTTATAATTTAATGATCAATATTGATAATTAAATTGTTTATCTCTATTCTGTTTATTTTCAAAGAAATGATTGACAACGATCATTCATTGTAAAGTTTGCTTTTTACGCGTAAGAAGTTGTGTGCTGAGTTTTTAGTTAAAATGGAAAATTTATATTTATATTATAGGCCTACCAAAGGAATATTGCTTATATTGTTTATAATTTATATTTAATCATTTTGTTTGAAAAAATAACTGTTAAGTTGACTTTTCTTTTAATATATTTTTAGAAGAAGCCGAGAAGTACTTTATTATTCAAGATGAATATTTATGAATAAGTGTATCGCGCATGCGCAGATTTCCGGAAAAAGATCAAAATGGCTGACGATAATGCGAATACTATCGAGGTTTGCTAAATTTCTATCTCAATTAGTAATCTTGAGTCTTTTTCTATTCGGATATGTAATTTCATAAATTTATCTACAAATTGATAGTTTTCTGGATTGTTTTCTCTTCTGAATTCATACCCAATTATTCATTTTAACTTGCGCGTGGCTCCATGATTCTACAGTTGTATTATGTAGCTTCAATGTTTTTATGATTAAGTTAAGAAAAAACTAGAAAAAAGTCTCATATTGACAAGTAAAATTTACTATAGAAAGGATCAAAGTAGTTCTTTGTCTTACATTCTAAAAAAAATTTGATATCGACTTTCCTTAAAATTTAGCGCGCTTTTATCTACCGAACTACTATAAATTATTTCTTTTCAAACATCAAATATTGTGATAATCTGAATTAATTTTAATTTCGAAAGACATTTTTAGTAGCATTTAATCATTTTTGTTCCTTGATGAACAAGGTATTATGAGAAGATAAATTGAGAATGAGAAAAACTACAGAAAATTTCCATTTTTGCTTTTCATAAAACTAGAACGTTTTTAAAAGGCCTTTAAAATTTTCTTTTATGCGTAAAATAGAATAAAACACGTTCTTCTCCAAATATTAATAATTGATAGGCGTCGAATATTGATCATATCTTGAATGTCTATAGAAATATGACCAATTACTTCCCGTCCCAAAGCTGTATTCTGGTCGGTTATTACAGAATTTTGGTTATTTTAATTCTGATGTCATCTTATTATAAAAAAATACTTATTTATCTTACAGAATATGGTGAAATCCTTTAGAGTTTCGGAACTCCAAGTTCTATTGGGATATGCAGGTCGAAACAAAAGTGGAAGGAAAAATGAACTGTTAGCAAGAGCTTTACAATTAGTTCAGAAAAATTGCTCAGCCTCCATTGAAATGAGAGTTCATGATTTATACAAGTAAACAACATATTTTCTATTCCTTAGTTCATCGTAATAGTCTATAAACTTAGGGAGATAGCTTCAAATATTTAGAGGTCACACTCACTTAGTATTTCGAGTTTCATATACATGTATATTAAAGCCTACATTGAACTTGTATTGAAAAAGATCAGGGTTTTTATACTATTTTCACTTCTAGTATGAGTAACTAAATCCCTTGTTTTAAGAATAAAAAACGTAAATGGACACATAGTTCTATATACATAAATGCATATATGTATATATGCTATATATATACCAATATATATACTATATACAGTATATGTATGTATAAGTGCGTAGTCTACCTAAGGGGCACAAAATCTTGCAGTTAAAATATTTTAATTTATAAAACGATTTATTATAAACCTATTAAAAAGATTACAAATCTTTGTGTCAATCGAATTAATAAAAGTCATACCTGTTTATTTCTTATTGAATCTGTTACCACTTTAATGTTTATAAATTATCTTGTCATTTATTTATATAAAAATAACTTTTTTCTACAAAATACTTAAACAGAAAATTTGAATCGAACAGACGACGATTTCCGAGTAATGCAGCAAAAAACGGTACTTCCGGCTTGGTTGACATGAAAACAAATTTGACCGGTAGGTTGCCCTTTCTCAAATTATTAGCCTTACAACGTACATGGAAAATAATTTAGCTTTTTATTAATTTTTGTTATAATTTTCTATTCATTTCTTTGCCTTTCGTTTGAGTATAAGCGTTTACATTTATTTCCTTCATTATCTTATTTTATCACTCATTCGCCAATTTTCCCTTTCACCTTGAATTGTGATTGACCTATTTTCACACGGATATTCTACTGAAGTTATGGATTTTGAGCTTTCAAATAATTCACTTCTCAAATAATTCTTGAAAGATAGGATATTCTACTTCTGTAGATAAGAACTGATTTCCTTTTTAACCATTGCTTTTAAATTTATCACAATATTGATATGACTACAATTTCTGGTATACTATTTTTTATTGTCTGTTTTAATATTGGTTAACTTGTACAATCTTCTACTTGAATAATGGAAATAATAATCAATTCAACTTTGTTATTGTAGGTTATTCAAGTTTTCCACATAGTTTGCTGGGTAAGCTGAAGTCTGTTGTTTTACTAGAAATAGTTTAAATAAATATAATTTTGCACACCGAAATTCTTGAATGTCTCTTGCTTCTTAGAAATTAGTATTTGCCTCTTGTTTTTAAACCAGTCTTACTTTTCCTTACTTCTCTTTAAAAGGAGTTTATATTATGTATGTTTAATTTTTAACTTTTAATTAACATATCTACTCGTTTTACTTTATTAATGGTTTGATTTTCCTTTTAAAATATGAATAACACTAATATTTGAAAGTTTCAGTTCTATTTTTAATGTGTTTTTCTTTCAGCTCCTCATGTTATGGATTTCTTAGGGGAAACTCCATCATCAACATCTACACAGAGCCATCCAATTCCATGTGATGTTACACTAAAGCCATTACCTTTTTACGACCATCTGGAAAATATATTACCTCCGGTCAGTTTAAGTAAGTAACATCATTTTCTCTATTCTTCATATAGTTTTCATATTATAAAAACTATCTATTTTTTTCAGCGCCACGAGGTACGTCTAGAAATCAGGAGGCTGCCTTTACTTTCCATCTCACACCACACCAAACTCAACTGATAACACAATGCCGGTAGGTATCAGATGTTGTAAAATACATTCAATTTCTTATCAGTTACAAAAACTAATGCTTTGACAATGTGTTTTTAGGGACCCAAGCTTGAGTGGTGGCATAGAATATCCGGTACAAGTACAACTCAGATTTTGCCTACTTGAAAGAACCAGTGAACAAAAAGATGACTTTCCATCTAGTTGTTCAGTCCGTATTAATCATCGAACAGTAACTTTACCAGTATGTATTACTATCGAATTATATAAAAATTTATATAATTATAATGAATAATGCTTTCGACTGCAGAATCCCATACCAACAAACAAGCCTGACGTAGAGCCAAAACGTCCTAGTAGGCCTGTAAATATAACACATTATTGTAAATTATCTTCCAGTTCTACACACTCAATGGTTGTTGGTTGGACAACAACATTTCAAAAAGTAAACCTACCAATAGTTGAATTATTGATGTTATCTAACAAAGATGTTTATTTCTTTTTAGAATTTTTGTGTATCAATTTATCTCGTTAGACAACAAACATCAGATGTATTGATGCAAAAACTTAAGCAAAAAGGGCATCGGCATCCCGATCATACAAAAGCCTTAAGTACGTACATTTTATCGTATAAATACGTTGTTTTAAGCTCCATGTTAAATTACTTAACCTTTTCTAATTCGTTTAACAGTTAAAGAAAAGTTAACAACAGATCGTGATAGTGAAATTGCAATTTCCAGTTTATGGGTTAGCCTACAATGCCCAGTTAGTTTTGTTTTTAAAACATTAGTCAGTAAATATGTATTTTTCTAATAATCTCTCTTAATCAGCTCGGTAAAATGAGAATCAACATCCCATGTCGATGCCTAACCTGCCAACATTTACAATGCTTCGATGCCTCTTCGTTTATAAGAATGAATGAAAGAAAGCCAACTTGGCAATGTCCCGTATGTTTTAAGCCAGCTGATTACAGAGATTTAATTATTGATGGGTAAAATTTAATATTCATTTCATAATTGATGATTTATAAAAAACTAATATCTTATTTTTCATTTCAAAATGAATAGATATTTTGTTGAAATATTAAATGAATGTCCCCTTGAAAATGAGGAGATACAGTTTTTTGAAGATGGCACTTGGCAGCCAATGAAGCCAAAGAAGAGTCTTAAACGCTCTGACTCGTGTAGTAGTTTTGAAGAAAACAATAAAGTATCGCCTGCTAAAATATGCACTGTTATTGATGGTTTGTTAACAGTTTCTAATTTTATTGATTTGATTTTAATTTATTTATTTCTTAGATGGTGATAGTTCTGATGTAACGAGAGAAAGAGAGAAAGAAACATGTAATAATTCAAAGAAATTTATTGATTGCATTGACTTAACAGAAACTGATGATGAAATTCAAACATTTGAGCCGGAAACAGTGACTTGCTTCAGTACGGACAGCCGAAGTGGAGGATCTCCCGTCCGATATACTTCCTCGTCAGAAGATGATGATGAAACAGATTCATTGGAGGGTATAATATCTGCTGCTCAACAGTTAGAAAAGGACAGTTCGGAATTAAATTCTGAGAATTCAGCTACAGCAATTCCTAATCCTTTGGATATGACCACAACTCCGAACCGCCCTTCTCGACCTTCTTGTTCACAGCGAGATTCCCCGCTTGAATTCCTCTACCCTCCCATTACACCTCCGTCTTCCAGTTACCAACAGCAACAGCCTGTATTTCCTGGAGTTTCTTCCTCCTCTTCAGCTGTATATAGAGGGAGAAATACCTCTACCTCCTTAGCTCCTCCACCCGCCCATTCTAACACATCATCAAATAGATACAACCCTTATCCATCAGTCCACTCCACATCATTTGACTCTGCTTATTATTTGCCTCATTCCGTTACGGATTACTCTAGATTATTTAATTTGGATTATAATACCAACATGCAACCAGCAATGAACAGCTTCAGTTTCAGTCAGGATTTGGTGGGGCGATTCTTTAGTTCCAATTCGGATAATGAATATTAACTGATTTTCTTTCTTATTAACTGACTCTCGATTTTACCACTATGCTATATTAATCTTGTTGTTATGGTTAATTCAGAGACCGTTGTATTGTATATAATAATTTTTTTAATACAATCTTCGTGTTGCAGGATCTGGTGTGTGGAGTGTTCAGAATGATGTTCTTGTATTGGAAGAGACTTAATAGCATTTCTATTAAAATTTAAGTACAGAATTTAGAAATGTCAACCGGTAGAGAATTACGCATGCAGCAGTCAAAAGATTTTTTAGTAATATGATTTTATATGGAAAAAGTTATTGTTTTTAATAAGATATTTTAATTTTTTATATTCTACACGATATATTGATAAACGTGTATAAACTAATCGAAATTTCGTTGAGAGGCACTGCTAAAAGAGACTATTAAAATTTAAGACTAACCTCTTAAGCATTAAATTAAGCTACATAGTGTATTACTAATTAAGTAATACAAAATAATAAACAGTATAATGGGAGTATTTAAAACAATAACCATAATTTTTATTATGTTTAGCCATTTTAACTTTTTTTTACAAAATAAACTACTAATACAGTATATTTAACATTTAGAAAGTTTTAAATATTCACTTTTAGCCGCTCTTTTTCATACGGAATAGTCAGGTTCCACGTCCTGTACAAACTCTATTTTTTGCTCAAATTTTCGCCCCCTTTTTAGAATCGAAAATGTTGAAACTTGGTTATGCGCACAAAATCGAAAATCTTCATACGGTCGCCATTTTCCAGAAGTATATTTTCAGTACTGTAAATTGTGCTCGTAATCTGAATAATTCTTTAAATACAAATTAATGGCTCTTAAAAGAATAAATAAAGTTAGTAGATGATATATTGTATCAAATTATTTTCTCATCGTTTGTCATAGAGTATTTCGATAAGATGTTCAATAAGAGTCATGGCGTTCGTTGGTAACGACGTGATTCAATATTATTCGCGTTTTTTTAAATATTTATAATGATAAACTGTTTTAAAAAGGAATTACAAGATTTAGGACGCGATCCGCCAGCGCAATGTTCAGCAGGTCCAGTCGGAGATGACCGTGAGTGTATTTGCATATTTTAATCAAAACAATGAAAGTAACAATTTTTTTCTCTTTTAAGTATTTCACTGGCAGGCAACAATTATGGGCCCGGTAAGCATATCAATTCCAGCAACTTAAAAATTTACTCATAAAAATTATTTTTTTTCTGCTAAAACAGCCTGACAGTCCTTACACGGGCGGCGTTTTTTTTCTGACGATTCACTTTCCTACAGATTATCCCTTTAAACCGCCAAAAGTAAGTAAAAACAATTTGTCCTAGAACATTCCGCGCATGCGCTGTAAAAGCAACATGGCACGTGTATATCTATGATGTATTACGCAAAAGAATGACTTATAGAAATATCCAGAACGATAAGTGTCACCGTTGTAATTTCTCATGGTAGGAAGAGTCTGCCGGAGATACTCTTTCAACAGCAATCTGACTTCTTCATATGATTATTCAGTCTACTTTCTTGTTTAGTTTCTATACCTAGTAGGCGTTTTCAGGTCAAACAATTTATTATTAAAAATAATAAGAAATCTAAGAGGAATTATAAAAGTAACCTTCAGTGGAGATTAAAATGAAAATAATTTCTCTCAAATTGTTCATTTTTTAAAAGACAGTGATTTGTCTAAATTCCACGATTTTATTTGTCATTAACCACGGTTTTTTTCCTGGCCAACCTTGTAATCTAGAAAATGTGCTAATTGTTGCTGAAAAAAATTGAAAAATTTCCCTACATTTTATATTGCAAATATTACAGTTACTTTGAGCTGAAGAAACACATTACAATACTCATAATGTATTTTAAATTGTTATTCTTTTTTATGTATTTTTAACGAACTTTAGAATCTGAAAATAGCGATATAAAAAAATAAATTTTTTGATTAATCGAAAACACACAACTACTTCATTTTAAGCGAAAATATAAATAATAAATAATCTGTCTAAAAAGTTATTCGTAATTTTTTTTAATATGATCAGAGGCGACACTGAGAAAGGTTGAAAGATTTAGTGTAATTTCACCGCTTAAAACTCTAAAGGATGGATAAAGTTACTACCAAAAAAACAATTTTTCTAACTAAAGTTACTTTTCTAAAAGTGAAATTCTATTTCTAAACAGGTGGCTTTCACGACGAAAATTTATCACCCGAACATCAACAGTAATGGGAGTATATGTTTAGACATACTTAGGTCTCAATGGTCGCCCGCCCTGACTATTTCGAAAGTTCTACTCTCTATTTGTTCGTTGTTGTGCGATCCGAATCCAGATGATCCTCTAGTACCGGATATCGCCAGAATTTATAAGACGGACAGAGAAAGGTACAATGATTTGGCAAAGGAATGGACTAGAAAGTATGCCATGTAAAAAAAAAAGAAAAAAAAAGAAAAAAAAGTGAGAAGAGTTAAATGTTTATGGAACTTTTCTTCACGATTTTACGATTACTCCATTAACTTGTGTATTTTCGTACGTTTTTTCATCCGTACATTAAAAGTATATTGTAAAGGAAAAACCGGCGGAAAAGTGTATTCAAGTTGTAAATTGTTTTTTCTATTTAATGCTAGGAAAGTTTTTTGCTGACGGGAAAACGGCTTGAATATTCTTGAACGATTTTTTCTTATAGTAAAGTCATTTTCCTCGAATACATTTGAGGTTTTATTTTGATAAACGGCATTAAACTAAACTTTTTCAGTGCGACCATATACTGCATTTATCGTAACATCATACTTGAATGCAGCATATTTTTATTTGTCCTAAACCTTGTAGGCAACCAAAACCGGAATGAGAAAAAAGGCGACATTCAAATGACCTCAACAAAATGATTGTATTACGAATGTTGATCAGGATACGCCTTGCATATTACCATTTTATTGCACATAAAAATAATAATGCTCATTAAGAGTTATGTTAATATAAAATATAATTACTTTCAAAGCCCAGAATATATTATGTAATTTCTGATGTTAAAAAGAAAAGACGGTAAGTAATTTATTACCACGTGATCAATAACAAGGTCGTACAAGATGGAATAATTTTGAAATCGATTGGAAATAATAAAAGGGAATTACAACATTGCGATTTCGTAACAGCTATATACTTTGCCATAGCTGAATTATTAATATAGAAAAACGAATGTTAACCGGTTACCTATTCGACCGGTTAATTATTAACCGGTTTGGGGTAAACCTATATTTTAATAAGAAAAAAATTGAGAAATGTAATATACTCTTGTTTGCAATAGTGAACAAAACCTTAATAAAATCAAATCAAATTAATGTTTTTTATTCAATATTTGGCTTTAATAAATAGCTATTATCTTTAAAAATAGCCCCTATAAATATAGAAAAATATCCAAGTACTATAGAACAAGTTGACTGATTGGTTTTTTAAGTGGCTTATTAGAAATCAATTTAAAAATCGATAATGTTTTGCTATATAACATGTTTAATATCGATGAACTTTCAAAACCTTTCAAGGAAAAAAGAAACACAATTGCAAACAATTTGTTCAATTCTTATTTGAACTTTCTTTTATATCAGTTATATCTATTAAAATTAACATCTGTCTTCCTAATGCCACCGATACTTTGTAGTTTCTTAATCTTTTCAGTTCTAAATTTCACTGATTTAGGTGTCTTTGGTCTGAGGGGAATATCCTCCAATTCGGTTATAAACGTTGCCGTCGGTATCCTTCCAGTTGATCTCAATAATCTTTTAACGGTTGACGGTAAACTATCGTTTGAGACTGAAGTAGCTTTAGAACTAGGCCTAGAAGGAGTAGCATTAAATCTCGGTCTATATGATTCTTCTAATTTCTCCTTTTCTTTTTCAGTTAGAATAACGTTACTTAACGTTTCGTATTTAATTTCTTCCGCCTGCCAAACATTAGCTTTTCGACTAGTTTTTCTGACAACCATGTCAATAGTTTTAAGTGTTGATGGAGTTTTTTGCCTACTTTCAGTGGGTAACATATAATGCGGTCTTCGTTTTACGCTAGGTGTTCTAGGATGTTCAAGAAGTAGAATAGGTTCCGGTTCTTGTTGTTTCTTTGTAAGAAATGAATTTTTCTCCTGTTTCAGATGAGTATTATGCTTTTTAATTTGTTTTTCAAGCTTCTTTAGTTTAGTTTCTAACAATCTGAAAAATGATAAAAAAAAAGCATGAAAAGTTTATAAAAAAAAAGTATAGAGAAGGAATATTTCAATCGCACGACTAAATGTTTCATTGAAAACAATATATAGTTAGTTATATATTGATAATAAAGAAAACATAGATAGAAAGAGTTGGAGAGAAAGAGATAGAGAGATTATTTAATAAAAATTGAAATAGTAGCTTTCTATATGTATTGTTTTCATTAAACCTAAAATAATTATGTTCATTATGAAGACAAAGTGTTATTCTGAAAGCAAAGTCTATCTTTCTTTTTTTCTCATTTATCAATTTACCTTTCTTCTTTTTTGTTGGTTCGAAGTAGTGTTACTCCTAGCGCTGAATCCTTGGCATTAAAGACGCTGTGTAACGCCTTTTCCATACCAAGCATAGATAATCTATTTTGTCGTCTCATATCTTTAGTTTCTTTAGTTTTTTTCTGTTGTTAAGTTAGAGTTTTCTTTTTTGTTGTTAACACCACCTGTCGGATGATTACTGAATTAATCCGATTAAGTTCAACACTTATTGATTCGTTAATATGACCTGCTATTTACATTATTGAGCGTTTTACACATTTTCCCCTTTTATGTTATTTAGTTGACTAATTAGTCATTTGGGGGGAAAAAGTGTAAAGTATTACAAAACGTGCATATCTATAATCTCTGTAGCTCTTCTCTCTCTCTCTCTCTCTCTCTCTCTCTCTCTCTCTCTCTCGTTCTATATATAGTATATACAGTATGTATGTATTAAATAAAGAAGATACAATTTTAGGCCTATTAGTATATACTATAATGATTTTTCATGTTACTACTAAACATGTATATTGAATAGAAGAATACTAGCAGTTTCGTATTACTATTGTTTTTTTTTTTTTTTTTTTTGTCATCCAGATTGTAATATCAGATGATTAGTCGGTCGCCATTTATACATATGAAAACAACAAGATGTTTTTTTTCATGTATATCTTTCTAATTAGAGGAAATTAATGAAGAATAAATTAAAATAATAATATAAATATACAAAGAAATAACGAAACTAAAGGAAAAAGTTATGACGGGTAAATGCTTCGGACGTATAAATGAAGTATTTGTTATAACGATGACCTTTGCCTTCATTGTCTCTGGTATTCTGATATTTTCGACGTCCGTTTATTTATCGTCTGCATCTACTGTTTATAAAGTTTTTGAAGAGTCGTCGAAGGCTGTTGGGGTATATACTGTATTGGCTAATCGATTAGTTCATCACGGCTTATCTAGTGGTAAATAGGATTTTTGTGATAATTCTTTATTGCTACAGTTATTCTCCTAATTTGAATATTTAAATTTGTTTATTTACTTTTTACGTTACTTTCTTGTTTTATTCGATTAAGGTCTATTCTTGATATTATCTGGATTATGTGGGATTCTAGGCTTATGCTTAAACAATCGTCTCTTACTGATTTCTTTTTCGGCCTATGCTGGATTTGTTATAGCTCTGGTAATTGCTGTAATAGTTTTTGTTGAATTATACCCTTTTGAAGTTACTAATGCACAATTAATGAGAATGGAAGAACACTTGAGAACTTCGTACTTGAAAGATGAACAAGTAAAACAGGTTGCTGACTTAGCCCAACAAAACTTCAAGTGCTGCGGAGTAAATGGCACGGGAGACTATTTGTACAGTTACTTTTATAATAAGACTGGTTACATCGTACCGCAAAGCTGCTGTCGGAAGTATAATCTAACTGGATGGAATGAAACTCAGTATGAAGTAAGGAAATAAATCAAAATGTCTGCTTAAAACTTAAATATATCCATATCCTATCTATTTTCAGCATTGCCGAATGGGTGTTGAATCATTCCTGGTGAAAAATTCCACTTCAACAGAATTATTCTATTCCCATGGCTGTTATGAAAATATCCTTCTTTCACTTAAGACAGTTAAAACGGCTGCTATTATTACTTTAGCTGTCGTACTAATACTTGAACTAAGTCTCATACTAGCGATAATTTACCTCATTCGAAATGATCCAAATTTTAAAGATGATAGTTACGACGTGGAGGAAAGTTCACCCGACTATTTTGTAGGACGAAGAAAACAATTGCAATCATCTATACCCGAAAAGACTGCGTCAGAAGAGTCGGAGAAAATGTCATTAAACTCTCCTAGTTCCCATTCAGTGACAAACTACGATACATTTAGAGAAACACCGTCAATCTAACTAATTAATCAATATTTAATCTTAATTAACTAGGTTTGAAAAAAAAGATAAACAAAAGAGTATGCAAGTAGTAATAGAAGAATTTCTCTATGTCAATCATGCTATATTTACTTTCGTTTTCTTTTCTTTTTTCTCCGTACTCCTTTCATTTACCTACTATCTTTCTTTCTGTCTGTGTGTCTGACTCTCTCTCTCTCTCTCTTGATCTCTTGTCTTCCTTTCCTACTTCATCTCTAGACATATCTATTCTCTAATTTGTGCACACACACACATACACACACACACAAAGACTTTCTCTTTCTCATCATTTCACACAAATCTTGCCATCTCTTCAATTCAGTATACAATTTCTATGAAATTTTTACTTATAACTTATAAAATAATATTAGAAGGAAAATAAATAGTTTTTTTTTTAATAAAAAAAAGAAAAAAAAAGAAATCTAATAAAAATATTCAATACCATTATCGATTGTTTATACAGTTGCTTGCTATGTAATACTAAACAGCTATATAAGTTTTAATATATATGTATATTCTTATATATAAACATATATATTTCTACTTTATGTGATGAAAATAGAAAGAAATAATTTACGCTTTTCTATATTTCGTATATATCCAAATTATAATCTTCTGTGGGAGATTTACTTTTCTTTCAACTCTTTCCACTTCTTTACAAGTTCTTAAGATGAAAATATGATACCATAATTATGTCGGACAAAGACTCTGTATTACTAATTATGACAAAACGATGAACTACAAAAATGCTGAATCATTTTAATCAGAGCTACGACACTGTGAAATTGACTGTCTAATGATGTTAAGCTTGATAATAATGCATCGAATCTACATATTTTATCTGTATAGTTTTTTTTCAGCACATAAATATCCTATCTTCTATTGATAACAATAATATTTTTAAGTATCCACGCCCCATATTTAATAATCTAAGTAATTGGTTCAACTAACAACTAGGTCTTTTTTAAACATTATCAATAAAATACTATACTTTGTAGGCTATCTCTACAGCATATTTCTTCAAAATACTGCAATATATATATAGCGTGCACTGTATAGACTTAAATCTTGTTACAGATTCCGATTGCCTACTTCAATTTCTCAAATTAAACATTCAACTTTATCTTGTTTCTATTTATTAGTGCCTTAAAAAGCTTTTAAGATTGTCTTAAATACAAGGTAGTGCCACCTAGCAACGTTTCTTAACTTCTACGTTATCCCAACACATGTTTCAACGATTAGGCCAACATTTAAGTGGATTATAACTATTAAAAATTAAAGATAATTGTTATATTGAACTTTGATAAAGTTCGTTGAGTATATTTTATTCTGTCGCATCCAACGGTTACGCTTAAAGTTTAACTGGTATAAATTGGATCGGCTTCTTCATTCTGAGTGCAATCGTGAAGGCAGCTACAGCAACATGAGCGTTCGAGAGAGAAATATTGGTTCAAACGGGGACGATGGTGTGTCAATTGCATCATCTAATTCTAAAGTAGGATTGAAGAAAAGAGTTGGATTAGTTGCTGGAATTTCTTTAATTGTTGGAACTATGATAGGTAAAAAAAGGTTTCTTAACATGTTTCTTATCTAGCACGGATTAACGGATTTTTAAAACCTATTAGGATCGGGAATTTTCATCTCCCCCAAGGGAGTAACTAGGGGATCTGGATCAGTAGGATTGTCTCTTATATCTTGGTCTATCTGTGGAATAATATCAATGTTTGGAGCACTTTCACTAGCCGAACTTGGAACTATGATTCCAAAGTCGGGATGCGAATATGCATATTTACTAGAATGCTATGGAGGAAAAGAGAAATATAGATCAATTGGTAGAATACCGGCATTTCTTTTTAATTGGGTTTCAATGTTGTTAATAAAGCCGTCATCGATTGCTATCATATCTCTAACTTGCGCCGAATACGTAATGGTACCATTTTTTGACGACGGTTGCGGTGAGCCTCCAACTCCAAATAAGAAAATCATGGCTGCTCTAGTTATAAGTAATCGCTATAAATATTATTTACAGCAAACTATACGTAATATTAATTTAAAAAATAGTTCTTCTTACTGCTGTCAACTGCTTTTCCGTCAAGTTAGCAGCAAGAATTCAAGTTGTCTTTACAGTTGCAAAACTAATAGCCATCGCTGTAATTATTATTGGAGGAATTGTAAGACTTGGCCAAGGTTTGACTATTAATTAAAACAGTATTGAAAATCTTAATTTTTTCATTCTCTAATCAGGTCAAACAGCTATTTTGGCGACTGGATTTACGGGTACAAATAAACAAGTGGGTAAAATTGCTATTGGTATTTACAACGGCATGTGGGCCTACGATGGATGGAATAATTTAAATTACGTAACAGAAGAGATTATTAATCCAAACGTGTAAGTAGATAAATTTTACAACAACTGGGACAAGTTTATAAAACAAAATTAATCTTGACCGTTAATCTCAGTAATCTACCTCGTTCAATCTTAATTGGTATTCCGTTGGTTACTGTATGTTATCTTTTGGTAAATATTAGTTACTTTACTGTAATGACTCCGGCTCAACTACTGGATTCAACGGCTGTTGCTATTGTAAGTATACATTTCTAATGTAATAAATATTATGTTGGGCGGTTAGTTAGACTGTTAGAAATTAAACAGACATGGGCGGAAGCAGTTATTAGACCGGTAAAATGGATGATACCAATCTTCGTAGCCTTTTCAACATTTGGTGCCGCCAACGGTACAATGTTTTCATCTAGCAGGTACATAATACGTTTTAAAACAAGCTTATCTTCAAATCTCACGCTTCAGGATGATGAAATATTACAGATTGCTTTCCCGTATTTTTTTTGATAAGATGCTTCTATATTTGATTATTTCTTTGCTTTAATTGTTGTTGATTATGTTAATTTTCCCATTGGAAAATTAACGCTCCAAGATATTTTCTTAATTTTTATAATTTGTGATTTTAATGATTTACTTTTAGGATTTTCTAAAAACTTTCGAAGGAGAAATCAGATATAAAATGGTCTTAATAAGTCTACTCATTGCCGCTTCCGCTTTTGGTTCAATAAATGGTTCCATGTTTGCAGCCGGAAGGTTTAATGATTCTTTAATTGATTCTATTTGATAATGATTATTAAAGAATTGGCTAACTAGGGGAATTTAAAAATCGAATCCTTTTTCTCTCCTGTATAGACTCTTCTATGTTGCTGGAAGAGAGGGACACATGGTAGAAGTGATGGGAATGGTTCACGTTAAAAGAAATACGCCAATCCCATCTTTAGTCTTTGTCTCTTTTATCGCACTTCTTATGATAATACCAGCTGATATTGAATCGTTAATTGATTTCTTTAATTTCTCGGCCTGGATTTTTTACGGGCTAACAATGTCTGCACTTATTGTAATGAGATTTACTAGAAAAAATGAACCAAGACCATATAAGGTGAATTGAAAATGAAACGAAATCAAGCTAATTCTACAATAATAACGCTAATATATACTTTTTTCTTTTAAAACAAACTAGGTCCCAATAATCATTCCAATCATCGTTCTGATAGCATCTTGCTATCTTGTTGTTGCTCCAATTATTGATGACCCAAGAATGGAATTTTTATACGCTTCAATATTTATAGTTGGTGGTTTGTTCTTCTACTTTCCTTTAGTATATTTCCATAAAATACCACCATTTATGGGTAAGTTTATGAAAATTGATTAATTTAACAATTTTAATCATTTTCTATCTTTGAAAAAATAGCAACGGTAACCGCATACCTTCAACTCTTTTTCGAGATTATCTCACCAGAAGCTGAGGCAAACGATTAGATAAATTAATAAATGAAAAAGAAGAGGAATAACCGTTTACATAAAAAAAATTCTCGACTTTAACTTTTAAAGAAAAACCAAAAATGACAAACTTAAAACAAAAACAGAAAAAAAAGAAACAATCCAAAAACAACCAAGCAAACGTCTAATTTAATTTGTCTCTCTCAATTGTTGTGTTGTATTAACATTTATTTTTCTTTAAACAATTATTGTAAAATAATAAGTTATAAAATGTTTATCTCATTGATAAATTAAAGTTTTATGTTTTTTTATACCAATTGATAAGATTACGTTCACGCACATACACACCTACACACACAAACATACATACATACATACATACATATACTAATATCTTATCAATTTCTTTAAATCGTGATGTATCATTTATTTAAAGTAAACTTCCATTTTCTCTCAAGTGCCATTTTGATCATATTGATATATTGTAAATAGAATAAGAGTATACAATTTGTAATGTATTGTATAAGATAATGATATATATCTATATATTAATTTTTCTTCTGTATTTATACAAAATAAGGAAGTATTTATCAAAATATTGTAACATTCATTATTATTAATAATAATAAAGTTATGTATAGAAATAATAATATATACGATTTCATGGTAAAGTTATTCTTATCAAATCGGCATTTTTTAAGAGAATACTAACATTCTAGTTGATTTTATTAAATTGTATAAGGTGTTTACAAATTCAAAATTTGTTTCTTCAATTCTGGTTCTTGCTTCAGCAGTGGCTAATTGTTTACCAAGATGATAAATATTTGACTGGGCCTAAATTCAGAGAGTTAACCTTGTTATTCTATTATTTTTATACGAAGATAATCGAATAGAAGAGTATTTCTTTTACCTCAGTTCCAGGTGCTATTTCGGCGGAAAATTCTTCATCAAATTCTGTCATTTTCAGCTTTGTTGTTCGCTTTTTCGTAACGGCGAATAAGGACCAGTCTTCCTATTATTTTAATATCGTTAATATTAGTAATAATATAATTCAAGTTGTGAATATAAAGAATTGATAAAGTTACTTCAAGAAGCGCTTCGTCTTCCATATGTTCAGCGGCTTGAATGATAATTTGTTCGCTATCCTTAACTTGATTATTCCACTTTGACCAGCTAAATGCAAAAGCCGATGATACCAAAGCCATATGTTGATACAGTCTATCTTCAGTAATTGGGTTCTAATAAAAATGAAAGAAAAAATAAATAAATCCCATTTAATGATAAACTCGACAAAAAGGTGTTTTTTTTGACAAACAAACAAACAAAACAAAACAAATAAAAAAAAACCAATACACTCTTCTGAATAAACAAAATATAAATAATAAAGTAAAAAACTAATATGAAAAGTCAAAAAACAAACAAAACAAACAAACAAACAAAACCACAAATTATTCAAATATATCCAACAGTTGTTTGTATAAAAGGAAAAAAAATGGTGCAGTTGTTTGTGCAAAAAAAAAATATAGTGTTTTCTTTATATTAATGATAGAAAATTCTTATATCAGCAATTTTTTAGTTATTAAATAGTCATTTATATTTTCAAAGAAAAAATTCATTAATGATTTATACAATATCCTCCTTGTTCTTGTTCTTCTTGTTCTTCTTGTTCTTCTTGTTCTTCTTCTTAATATAGAATTGTTAATAGATTAGTATAATAGTTCGCTTTTGGGCAAATTCATATTGTATATAGATACATTGCAGATGTTCTAATATATATGCAATAGAGTTATTTACCAAGAAGAAGGATATTGTATTTTATCATAAATATTCTATAAATAAATTTCTGGAATAAATTGCTGATAATTCAATTTTTTATTTAGAAGATAAAAGTTTATAGAGTATAGAATATTCGTTGCCAACTTACTACTCTTGAGCCTCCCTATATGAGGCACAATTGCATTATTAAAACTAAATAAAATATACTTTATAGGCCTATAACTTGTATAATATTTAGTAATGATGATAATAGTAATAAGGTATATAGGTTGTATTTAATATTTTCCTATTAAAAACTTAAAAAGAAATAGTTACTAACCTTATCTGGTACGCTTACATACTTATATGAATCGCTCTCTGGGAAAAGATTTAAACCGGCTGCCTTCATTCTCTATTGATATATTAATATTTTAAATTCTCGTTAATCTGTTAAATAATTTACCGTTATAAATTGATCAACTGGTAGGAATTTTCCTATTAATTCTTGAAGCTCCTCTTTATCGGAGGGTGCTATTAATGCGCAACAGTCGTTCTTTACTTCAATTTCTACTTCTATAATAGCTGCTATAACAGTTATGAGAACGTGATTAACATCTCTTGGCCTAATTTCCCAAGTTTGAAATGGCATATTTATATGAGCATCCTGAACTAATGAGAAAGTACCAAATGACAAACTCTTAAAAGTTAATCTTCTCTCCTCTATTAATGAAAGATAGAAAGTTTTTAACAATTCAATATTCATTAGATTCGAATATTTGTTACCTTCTTCGAAATTATGCTCGTAAAAACCATCAACGGACCATTCTTTATCTTTTTCATTCCATCTAGCAACTTGAGGTTCTTCGCAGAAATAGACGTTCTTCGGTAAACTTAAAAGGAAACGAAGAGCAGAGTTCTTATTATGTAAATTAGCAATAGTCTTTATATATCTAATAAAATATATAAATTTCCTTAACTATTCCTTATACGGAATAAATATAGCTACCAATCTGCTACTGTTACATCTTAACCTTTAAGGACTAAGATTATTGTGAGAATTTAAATGAAACTCTTGATAAGTGATAATTATAATTACGTTAATGTTATAAGTAATGGAAGTTTTTCATCTTTCTTCTGCTCTTCCAATTCTACTCCGTTCTTTTTCTTTTCTTCTCCGTTCTCTTCCTTTGGCTCTTCGTAATGAGCTTTATACGGTACGTAGACCAACTCCTCAGGATTGGACACTAAAATTTAAATACTTGCTCATCAAATATTTAATTGTAATTCATTAATTATAACCTTTCGTTAGAGTACAGTTTTGCAGTGCTCTTGGTTGCGGTGGTAGTTGGCAGAGATTAAAGTGATAAATTCCACCAAGAATTTGAAAAGCTCTCAAATCTATAACGTCTTCGGCACCGTCAAATTCTTCGAAATCAGGAATATCAGGGGTGGGAATTTGTAATGGCTCTTCTTCCATATCGTCTTCTTTGTCTTTTTCCTCTTCCTCCTCCTTTTCTTCATCTTTATTCTCACCTTCTCCCGATTCTAAATCTTTTAATGCTTGATCCAAATCCTTGGCGAGATAATTTATTATTGTATTACATATTGTTATAATACAATAAAATGAATATTAAAATCAATTTACCAAAGTTTCCTCCCTATCAACTTTTTGTTCATTTTCGTCATCTGCTTTCGCCTCACCTTCCTCCTTCTCATCCGATTCATCTTCCTTCTTTTCTTCTTCTTCAATTATCGTCGCTATAGAATTAATGTAAATAAAAATAGTCTATTATAAAGCGTGAATGAATAATTTACGTTCAGCTTTCGGTTTAATTCTTGGATAAAAAGTTTTACAGTGATGGGAGTAATGATCGTAATTTGTTACTAGAATTCTTATTCCCCAATCTGCATTATCATCCAATTTCAATTTAGGAATATCAAATTGAAATCCAATTTCTTCGAAATTATAAGATTTTATCCTAAAAGATTGTTTTAAATTTCAATGAAAACTTAATAATAAAAGAAGATTATTAATTATACCTTGCATTCTTAGCTAAATTCCCCCAGCAAGCAAGCGTTAAATTATTATTTTCAATAACTCTCTCGAGATTCAACGAAGAGGAATCAATAAACTTATAAGATTCTAGGAATACGTTGTATGTTGCTTTTTCTAGTTTTTCCATTAATATCTCTTCTAATTCAACGATAGTCTGATTATATTGCTCCTTTTGCTCTTCTATAATCTCGTTTTCTGGTGTAACTCTTAAAATAGTGTGTAATTCTTCAATTAACTGTTGAGAACGTAATCATTAAAGAAAAAAAATGGTTGTATTTATAGATAACATACATTTAAACATTTTTTGTTATCTGCTAACACTGTATCAATATTGCTTGATGATTTATCCTCTCTCCAAAGATTTATGTAAGTGTTGATCTCGGGTAATAAAGTTGGGTCGGGCCATTCACAGGACATATATCTTTGCCATTTTGCTTTTGACCTAGCTATTCTTGCAAATTCTTCTAGATTTTGAACATTTCTGTCCCAAACTTCTGCTAATTCCTCCAATTGCCATTTTCTTCTTTTTCTTTCCTAATAATTTTGTTATTTAGTCTCAAAATTGGAAAAGAGAAAAAGTTTCTCTTTTGTTGTTATAATGACTAAATAATTATAAATATATATATATATAGACTTTACCTCGTTCTCTTCCTTTTTTCTTTCAATAGCTTCCAAAGCTTCCCGTTCTTTTCTTTCTGCCTCTTCCTTTTCAGCCAGAAGTTTTTGTTCCTCTAGAAAGAAAAGAAAGTACAATTGATATTGTTCCTTCTTCAAATCTAATTAGTAGTCTTCAAACCTTCTTCTTTAGCTTTTCTTTCAGCTTCTTCCTTCTTTAGTTTTTCTTTTTCGGCTTTAGAAAGTTTCTTGCCGCCTTTAGGCTAAATTTTCAAAAACAACTCTCTTTAAATTAGATAATACATGTTGTTAAATCTATTTCTAAGATTATAAATTTAGCTCGTTGCTATCTATGGAATGCTGTTTCATGCATGACATTGCATATTATTTAGTGCACTTGAACTTGCCTCTGAACTTCTAGACGATTCAGCCTTGGTGATAATACAGATTTAAGGAACATAACAAAAATCAGAACATTTATTTAAATATACACCTAATACGTATAAGTTAAATCAATAATGAACTTGTTGTTCATTTTGAAGTGTGAAGATAATAACTTTTGGAAAAAATTCCCTACCATACTTGTTTGTTGTTCTCAAAAAAATAGCTGGAAAACTATATTGAACTTATCAAAGAATCGTAACTAAGCAACGATCAAGCAGACAGCTGTTATGGCTTCTTGATAACTTCCGTATCCTGTATAGACTTTGTTTTCATGTCTGCTTAATAATATTGAAAACTCTACTATCCTTTTTATGAACTAATCATCAGCTGTAGCAGCTCAAATGACTGGCAAATATCGATCTCAAGTGATTCAATTATATAAAAATGTATGCAAAAAGTATCTTGGATAATGAGGTGTTAAACTGATTTCATATGATATATTTTTCTTACAGTTACTTTATCTTGGACGAGATTATCCACAGGGTAGTGATTTTTTTAGAGAAAGACTGAAAAAAGCCTTTATAAAAAATAAAGATGTGACTGATGGAATTGAAATAGAGAAACTAATTGCAAGAGGGAATTATATTATTAAAGAATTGGAAAGTCTTTATATGCTAAAAAAATATAGAACTTTAAAAAGACGGTATTATAAAGATGAATAAACCGTTATTCATAAGCATACATGATATCGATAATGTGTATACAGTCAAAATTTTGCTTTATTCTTAGCATTTAACTAGAGTATTACATTTCTTAACTCAATAAAGAAAAATATACAGTTAACTCGAGATATATAGTTTTGACACTGAGCAGCGACTTTAAATTTTCACTAAAAGAGAATACTGAGTGAAGATAAATTTAACTATAAATTATAATATCATAAGCTGGGCATCATGAAAAGCGTGATTTAAAAACAAATCAGAAAAATTGACCAATTGTCCACTTATTTCTTCTTATGCTCATTTAAGCAGATATTCCAGACTTCTCTTACATCAGACGGGTCAGCAAACTGATGACTCGCTATCATAGTCCTTAACACCCGAGGATCATAGCTTCTAGAGTAGAAGATGAACCGATTGCTATGCTTTAATGGCACTCTCAGTTTGTGAGCCACTATTCCAATATAAGCATCATCTACGCGGAAGAACTTTGTATATCTCATACCAATTGCTAGGCGAACAACGTACTTTGTTGAAAAAATATACGATCCTCCTAAGATAATAGCAATAATTCACAATATCTAATTATATATATTAGGCTATTTATAGTATTAAATAGATAATTTACTTACCAGTAAAGTACGGAGGATAGTGCTGAAAGGGATACTCCCTTAGTGTAACCTGCCACGCTGATAAAGCCTTTCTATTGCAAGGATTTCTTTCTCTTAAATATCCAATAGATAAATGATTAAAATTATATCGTGATGACTTTTGTATATAGTCAAACAAAGCCAAACTGCAAACAAAGCAATCGTCATCAGCAAAAAAAGTATGCTTGGTTTCACTGCAATTAGCCGCAACCCACTCATATTCACCAAAAACTTTATATATGTTGTTCCAATAACGATCCTTAAATGAAAATAATACTATGTCTTTGTGAATTGATGACTCATGTAGGACTTTCCTGTTGTGCACTTCATTGTCGGAAGATGCAACGATAAATATTGTCTTAATATTTAAATTATACGATCCCGAAAATTTAGAACTACCCCAAGTACTTCTTATAACTTGCCTACGATCTTCGTTATTAAATGCCGACTTCACAACAAAAAGAAGGTCAATGTCAGAAGAGCACTTTTCCGGAGATGCTTTGAGACCTAGGTCATCGTATCTGTTTAGGATCTCCACATCAGGATCATTTTTTTCCAAAACATTATTTACAACATCAACGAGATCTACATCTAATGGCCAATTGAATTTGTATAGTGGTTCGGCTATCCAGAAGGTTGTATATCCCCACGCTAAATAATCAATGACTTCGAAAATCAATATAGAACAAAGTAAACATGAAACACCAAGAGGACGACAGCAGCTCCGACGGCGTTTAATTTTCATGAAGTGCATTCTTTTGTACAATAACTTTTAATATGACGAATTGCTATAACATGGTTCAGCTTACACGAAGAATTATTTAGATCATGTGAGAATTTGATAAGGGGAGTACTAAATTCCAAATATCTTCATACAGCACTCACTTACAGTCATTCCAGGAAGATGGTATGCTCCCTTTAACGAACAGTGAATGAAACAGTATTGAAATCAGAGCAATGACCGTGTAAGATCTCAACAGACAAAATTTTTCTGATGACACATAGTCACGATTAGAATGCCAGCGATGTATGATCCTTAGACACAGATATAAACGTAATAATAATCGTGAGGTGGGCTTTGGTTACCTTCAACTGAAGAAAATAGGCATTCAGAATTTGGAAAAAGAGACGGTTTCCCTCTCAATCAGAATAAAGAACCAACCACGCAATAATTAACTGAAACCGGAAGTTGTAGTTGTAACAGTTTTCAATATTTTCAATATTAAATAAGAAACCTTGACATACTATATATATATTAATAAAAAAATATTAGTCACAGATGTAATTTTACTTTCAACAAACGTGACATAAAAATTTTATCTTGAATATAAAATGAAAAGTTATAATCACTTTTAAAAAAAAAGACTCATAAATTCAATTTCAAGATTCTTTAGTTAATGAAAAGACTTTGATTACCTGAAGAAAAAATTTTCTTTATCGCTTAGTACAAACGAATTTTTCGAGTGTAGCATGCTTCTGGGTAGAATGACTTCGACTCTTAGAAAAAAATTACATTTACGATACATGACTTGCAACAGTTTGCTTGAAAAACATCTAGACTTACTTATTAAAATAAAATTTTTTATACTTTATATACAATGATTTTTTTCTAATAAAAGGATACACTTATTTAATTCTTAAATATATTATACGAAACCTTTTATCACGTGATTGACCTTGACCACTGAAACGCGGGAAACCAGCGCGTCTGCTGATTAGTGTAATTGCTGAGTTTTCTTGAAATTTAGTAGTTTGAATTATTAAAAGGTAAGACTAATCCAAGTTTCTATAATCATTATATATATAGAAGTACAAAAGCGTCTGATTTCGTTTTGAGATTAAATAAAATTAACTATTTAATTTATCGCTCAACTTTAGCATGTCAACTCCAAGGAAATCACGTCGAAGAGCAGGCTCAGAAGCTTCGAGCGAATTATCGACAGTAGAGCAGAGTCCTAGAAAAACTCGTATGTTCTTTAATTAAATTGACTAAGATATGAACTTCTTTTATTAACCTGCAGCCAGACGCTCAGCCAAAAAGAAAACTCCTTGTAAGTGATAACTATTGACTAAATTTATTAGCCTAACTAGACATTCGTGTATACAATAGTGAAGAATGTTACTAATTCTGAAGGAGAAAGACCACTGTTTTCCAGTGAACCTGACCGACAAAGCATCGGTATGTATATCATTCCTATGAAATGATTATAATCTAAAATTTTCATTTCAAAAGGACCAACAAGCGAACTCGACGAGGCAAGCTCTCCATTGCAATATGGAACACCGTCATCTGTTAGAACCCCAAGAACTCCTATGAGTGTGAGAACCCCAATGAGAGGACGTCCAGATGTATCAACTCCAGATTTGCGTTTAATTAATGTTCGCAAAGAGGGTGATCAGGCCTCTCAGAGTCAAGATATTGAACACGAACAGGTAGTCTGGGGAACAGACATAAATCTTAATCATCTTAAGATGAAATTTCAACAATTTTTACAACGTTTCGTCGTTGACGAAGCTGTTGAAAATGCTGATGACGCTATGGATATATCACGTCCATTTTATATTGAAAAAATAAATCAGGTAATGATTAAAATTAAAACTAATTTAGTTGCCTGAATTCTATAAAAACCTTTCGCTGCAGATTGCTATAACAGGTGATCCAGTCGTAAATCTTAACTGCGACCATCTTAAAACATTTGATGAACAATTACATCGTCAACTTGTTCACTATCCAGGAGTAAGTAAAATGAAGTTGATCAAATACTCACTAAAATGTATTTTATATTTCAGGAAGTTATTCCCGTCTTTGATAATATTGTTAATGAAATGTTTTTCGAGAAGTACACTGATATAACTCTGGAGCACGAAGTTCAAGTACGACCATATAACGCTGGTGATAGTAAAAATATGAGATCGTTGAATCCTGAAGGTTCGAATAAAAAATTTACAACGGAAAACATTAAATTATCAATTGAAATTGTTTAGATATTGACAAATTAATCACTATATCTGGGATGGTAATTCGAACATCATCTCTCATTCCTGAAATGAGAGCTGCCCTCTTCAGATGTATATCATGCCAGAATACAGTTACATCAGAGTTGGAAAGAGGACGTATTACTGAACCAACTGTTTGCAGAAATTGCAATGCATCTCACTCGTATCAATTGGTTCACAACCGTTGTTTTTTCACAGATAAACAAATGGTTAAACTTCAAGAAGCTCCAGGTTTTTTAATTGTTTTTACGTTAATTCGTTGACTTAACTTTCATCTTACGTACAGAGGAAATGCCTGCTGGTCATACTCCACATACCTGTGTTATGTTCTCTTATATGGATCAAGTAGATAAAGTTCAACCGGGTGATCGTGTCTTTGTAACTGGAATTTACAGAGCCCAACCAATTAGGGCAAATCCGACTCAAAGGAATGTAAAGAGTGTATATAAAACTTATATCGACGTTGTACATTACGCGAAATCAGACGCTAGAAAGATAGGCGACAGCGGAGTTGAAGATGGCGATAGGTAATTTTATTAATTGAATAATATAATTTTTAATAGCTTAAGCTAATCTTTCAAATTAGCGTAATCAAATTATCGGAGGAAAGAATCAAATTTCTTCAAGATTTATCTAAAAAACCAGATATTTATACTCGACTTGCAAAAGCCTTAGGTATTTTTATCATAGACTTGTTAATAATCTATTTGTAAATACATATTGCCGTTTTGCAGCTCCAAGCATCTACGAAAATGATGATATCAAAAAAGGAATTCTTCTGCAATTGTTTGGAGGTGCTAGAAAGAATTTTGCTTCCTCCGGAAGGAATCATTTTAGGTATTTATTATCTTTTTCGAAATGTTTTGTTTTACATAATCAAGATTGTTAAATTTAAAGATCGGAACTGAATATCTTACTTTGCGGTGATCCTGGTACTTCAAAATCTCAATTACTGCAATACGTGTATCACCTTGTGCCTCGCGGCCAATACACTTCTGGAAAAGGTTCAAGTGCTGTTGGTCTTACGGCCTATATAACAAAAGATCCAGAAACGAAACAATTAGTACTGCAAACGTAATATTATTAAATTGAAAATAGATATTTAGTTAATTCATATGTGTGTTATATTTTAGCGGCGCACTCGTTTTAGCCGATAATGGTGTATGCTGTATTGACGAGTTTGACAAGATGAATGATTCTACTCGTTCTGTCCTACATGAAGTTATGGTTTGTGCATTCAAAGAAATCTAGACATATAGTATAAATAAGTATAAACATACTTTATCTTTAGGAACAGCAAACTCTTTCTATTGCCAAAGCTGGAATTATCTGCTCCCTGAACGCAAGAGCATCAATTCTGGCTGCAGCAAATCCAGTGGGATCACAATGGAATAAAGATAAAACAATTATTGAAAATATTCAATTATCACATACTCTGTTGTCAAGGTTTGTTCAGAAATATCATATTATTTCATATTCTTGGTTTATCCTTAATATGTATTCTAGATTCGATCTTATTTTCTTGATATTGGATCCGAACGATGAAACTTATGATAGGCGTTTAGCTTTACATTTAGTCTCATTGTATTACAGATCGGAAGATCAAGTAGAGGATGAACATTTGGTAAATATTTACACATTTATCTCTTTACATCTTTATATAATGAATGTTATTTTTTCTAGGATTTAAGTATCTTGAAGGATTATATATCTTATGCGCGTAATAGTTACCATCCAAAATTGACTGAACCAGCTTCCGAATGTTTAATCGAAGCTTATGTGGATATGCGTAAATTAGGATCTGGTAGAGGCCAAGTGTCCGCTTATCCCAGACAACTGGAGTCGCTTATTCGATTAGCCGAAGCTCACGCTAGAATGAGACTTTCCAGTTCCGTCGATGTCGTTGACGTTGAAGAAGCTAAAAGGTTTATAAATAATATAAAATTGATAATAACGAACTATATATCTACTATATTCAAAATATGTATTCCAGACTGCATAGAGAGGCTCTCAAACAATCTGCAATAGATCCGGCAACAGGTAGAATAGACGTATCAATCCTAACAACTGGTCTTTCAGGCGCAGCAAGACAAAAACGTGTAGAAAACGTTCGCGCACTAAATAAGTATATTACGGATAAATGTAAAACAGCAACGATCAACTATCAGAAATTATTCGAAGAGTTCCGTGAAAATTTAGAAGCGGTAAGTAACTTTGCTTTATCAATTGCATACTCTATTCTATTAATGATATTTATTATTTATTCAATAGTTTTTACCGAGAGAACAGTTTGACGAAGCGCTAAGAGATTTACAAGAAGATGGAAGAATCGTTAGAACCTCTAACGTTATTAGAATTTTATCCTAAAGACAGAAAATATCACCAAATCCTACTTATGATAAACTGTCTGTTTTAGTTTTAGTACTTTCTATTAGGACTTTAGTTATAACCATTTTTTGAAAACCTCCAAAAAAGACGGCTATCATTTCTATATCTTTATTAATATACATTTAAATATATGCTATTTCGTATATGTATAAGTGTAGATCCCTAAGAAAGTGTTCAAACTTTGCATTTATCTCGTAAAAAACAATTTTCTTTTTTATTTCCTATATTTACACTTTGTACTATAATAATAAAGAAATAAAAACAATGAATAACTTACTTGTTTACTGTATTATCTAATAATTCTTAGATATATCATATTGATTTGTTCTAGTTTTGATATACATAGACATTGCTAATCTAACTTTCACAGTTCTTATCATCATTTACAGGTATATTTCATGATAGCAGCAGACGCCCATAAACATACTCTATAAATATATTGAGTTAATCATTATTTACAGTACATAGCTAAATATAAACAATTACAATACTTGTTCTTATTCTAAGAGAAGCAAATTATGAGAGCTGTAATTTTTCTTTTACTTTCTTCTTTCGCCTTAACTGCAGCTAGGCAACGTTATGAAGCAAACTGGGAATCTCTGGATAAAAGACCTCTACCAACGTGGTTTGATAAAGGAAAAATTGGTATCTTTCTTCATTGGGGAGTGTTCTCTGTACCATCTTTTGCTTCTGAATGGTTTTGGAATTGTTGGAATTCGGGCAACCCAAGTTGTGTTAATTTTATAAAAAATAATTATCGACCTAATTGGACTTATGCTGATTTTGCAAGAGATTTTACTGCTGAATTCTACAATGCCACTGAATGGGCTAAACTATTTGAAGACGCTGGGGCCTCTTACGTTGTCTTTGTCTCAAAACATCACGAAGGCTTCTGCAATTGGCCTTCTAACGTTTCATTCAATTGGAATTCAATGGCTGTTGGTCCAAGGAAAGATTTGGTTGGTGAACTTGCCAACGCCATTAGAAAACATACTAAAATTCATTTTGGAGTATACCATTCCATGTTTGAATGGTACAATCCGTTGTATATGAGAGATAAAGCAAATGGATTTCGAACTCAAGATTTCGTAAATAGAAAAGCTCTACCTGAGCTTTATGAACTGGTAAAGACTTATAAGCCCGATGTTATATGGTCCGATGGTGAATGGGAAGCCTCATCTCAGTACTGGAAAAGTCCAGAATTTATTGCTTGGCTCTATAATGATTCTCCTGTCAGAGATACTGTTGTTGTAAATGATCGTTGGGGAAATGAAACCAGATGCAAGCACGGAGGTTTCTTGGACTGCACTGATGCGTATAATCCTGGAACATTGCAGAAACGTAAATGGGAAAACAGCTTTCCTATTGATTCTAGTTCTTGGGGCTACAGAAGAACAATGACAATTGACCAAATTCATTCAATAGAGTCGATGCTGACCCTTCTTGCCAGAACAATTAGTTGCGGTGGAAACCTTTTAATAAATGTCGGTCCAACGAAATCGGGCAGAATTATACCAGTGTTCGAAGAAAGATTACGACAATTTGGATCTTGGATGAAGGTCAACGGCGAAGCTGTATATGAAACGTTTCCATGGAAACATCAAAATGATTCAGTAAATCCGGACTTATGGTATGTAGCTAGAAAACTTGATGGAAAGACTAACGTCTACGCTTTTGTGTTAAAATGGCCAGCAGAGGGACAGCTCATAATGGCAGATCTTAAAGGTTCACCTCGACTAAAACTATCAATGCTTGGTTACACTGGCAAAAAGCCTTTTACTTGGAAAAGTCGACCTCAGGGTGGTGTAATAGCTGCGCTACCTCCCCTTTCGCCTTCCGAAATTCCATGTAATTGGGCATGGGTGCTAAAGCTGGAAAATACTCTTGAATAGAAGACAACAATAATTAAGAAGCGTTCATAATAAATTAACTTTATTCTTAATGACTTTGATATATTAATATATATTTTTGTTTTCAAATTAATACTAATATAATAACCTAAACAAAAGAATGAAATCTCTACAAATAGAAAGAATAGATAATTTCTCATTTCAAAAATCTTTAATGCACAAGTGTTTTTTTTCTATGGATGGCACTCACGTTTTGAACAAAATAAATTTATCCCAAAACTGTCATCATTTTTTTTACATAAAAATATGAAAGATATGATAACTTTTTGTAAACCTTGCGAATAATGAAAATATACTATTAATAATGAATTTTGTTTATGTGTTTGTTTATTATTTTTGTCAGCTTTCTAATTTTTCCTTCAAATTGATTAGTGTAATTTCTTTCCCCTCCTTGTATTTCGTCCTTTAGCATATCTTGACTTCTCATTTCCTCTTTCAATTACTTCTATTAGCTCATTAGCAATCATGGGCTCAATTTCCTATATTGACAGTGTAGTATATTTAGGGAGTTATGTAGAAAAAAAGTCACAAATTTAACAAACTACTTACTTGACCATCTCTGCTTATTTTTACATTCTTATTATCGTTCCATGGGTTATTCAAATGGTTTACTTCGTGGAAATGAACTTCTCGTCTGTTAGAAGAATCAGTAAAAATATATAAAGTGACTCTATAAAGTATAGTTTACGCCAAACATTTACCTTTTCAACCACTCAATTCCAAATTTCGTTTTTCCTTGATCATTATGGGATATCGAAATCATTCTGGCGTAACCTTGAAAGTGTCCACTTCCTTGAACAGAAATAAAGAGAATCACCGAGCCAGTGCTCTAAATTGAGTGATATTAAGTATATTATTACTAAAGCCACAATTGTATAATATAAAATTATCTCACTTTATAGGCATTATCTAAAACCCTTTTAGTGCCATGGGATGCAGACCAAAATCCCGTAACTATTGAAGCATCAATCACTTGTCCATCTGCAGGCTTTAAAACAAAATATCTAACGGATTGTCCGATGGTGGCCATATCAGGCGTTAAGCAAGGACTACTTGAAATTGAGCTTCTACTAGAGCTGCCCCCTATTCCTGGTGTGGAACTGTTTCTCTCTTCCGAACTAGATGAGCTTTCATTTCTATCTGATCTAAAGTTTGATTTTCTACCAGGTGGTAATAACTTCATTCTTGATTGAAAATTTGACATATTCAAGGCAGCTTGATCTTCTGAGCAAAGTGCTTGAACAATTGTTTGAACAACGATCTATTTTTGTATTACAAAATATTAATTAAACGAGTTATTATTAGACAGATAGCTGATGCTTACATCATCTCCATGGAGAGAAGATTTTCCACAGGTTTTAAGTTTTCTTACAATTAATGCATGTAGTTTTTGTCTCACGTTAACAATTAAGGACGCATTCTGTAAAGAGTATGTTTCATAACAAATATTTCTTAGCTTAATATTCTTACCCCATTGTCCAAATACAAATTTAACCAGTCATCAATTGAAAACCTAAAGTTACTCAGAGGTTTCCAATTATTTCTCTTTTCTTCATCATTAGAACATTCCTCCTCGTCATCCGACTCTTGCTCAGGATCAGCCTCAAAGTGATATTGATGAGGCAAAAGACGACTTGGTCCAGCCATAATAGCAACAGAAAATGAAGTAACTACCGAACAGCCTTTTATCAAAGCCAAAGTATTAAATCTTGTCATTTCATCAAAAATTAACCAGTTGTAGGGTAGACTTTTAACAATATCTTTGTGTGATCTGGAATTTACTTGAGATGCAGAGTTCAAAACAGAAGAGGGATGACACCTCACTCGCTTCTCCAACCTTTTCATAAGCAAAAATTTCTAATGTTATCGACTTAAAATAAAACTTTATCAAACATACCGTGTTGAAATTGTTCCATTAGTTCTATCAACAACAGCTAATTTCGGGAAGAGTGCAGACACCAATACTGCTCTTACAACGGGCCATTTATCAGAATTTACATTCATCTCATTCATATCGGCCTCAGGTCCTAAAAATCCAATTGCGGTTAGATGACGTTTTAAGTGATCTCTTGTTCCTTCTACGATTTGCATAACAGCGTAGGAGAAGCAGTTTTGGTAACAAAATATTCTCTCTTGACGATTTTCTTTTGCATTCATATAACCCTTTAGTGAATGAATGAAGCTTATTCTCAGAATTGAGCGGTAAATATAAAGTGAAATATTCTACCTGATAAAATTCAAGATAAGCAATGTGATCACTAAAAGAGTCTTTGGCAAATTTTTCCTTTATACTAGATAATTTTCTTTTTCCTTCACCGCTCGTTGGTAGAACAACTAATTGCATAGATATTTGAATAAAAAGTAATCAATACATAAAATTAACACGCTACTAACAAGGTTCCTTGTAAGACAAAAATGAAGCAATTGTGAGTATTGGATCCAAACATTTTAGAATAGTCGACATTAAAACCATTTTACCACAGTGGGGTGGTACAGGTAATTCTGCTAAATGACAGCCAAGGTCTGTTAAATCTTCAAATTTGTCGAGAGCATCCATTTGCTTCAATATATTTACTGCATTTTTTATTACCAATTGTGGAGGTGGTTCAACAGCCTTTGACAAGAAATCGGCAATCGAGCTTGTAATCGGTGCAAGTAATTTTGTGTGTAAGCATAGCTCCTCCAAAGGACAACGAAGAATTTCGGCTGTTTGATACTTTTGCATATTTGAAAAGCGAGATCTTGAGAATAATCGATAGCATTCTCCAGGTTTAACACGACCAGCTCTTTAATTGCAGATTAATAGTATAAAATTAATTGAAAAATTTTTTAACATAATCCGATATACCTTCCTTTTCTTTGAACTGCACTTGTCTGAGAAATCCAATTCGTCCTTAAGCAATTAGTATTTGAAACAGCATCGAACAGTTGCTATATAGAGTAAGAAGTAAATAACATATGATATAATGTTTAAAATTTCTTATTAATAATTGTTATAGAAGATAGTTTACCTCCTTCACTTTGCCACTATCTATAACATATGAAACATCACTAATTGTGATACTTGTTTCAGCAATATTCGTTGATAGAATCTGATAAAGTAAAAGTATATATTTAAAATTATTACTTAAGAAATATTAGAATAATGTAAAACCAACAATTTTTCGTATACCATCAGGCATTGTATCAAAAACTCTATTTTGATCGTTCGTTGATATCGAAGAATGTAAAAGAAATATTTTATAACTACAAAGAAAAGAATTTACTGGTTAAACACACAAAATAAATACTTTATTATATATTTCTACAAACGTATTAGAAGGTGGAAAGGTATCGGAACCTTCGATTTTATCTTTCAAGCTTAAGATATCATCGTATCCGGGTAGAAAAATCAAAATAGCTCCAGTTGGTTTCTCACTATGAATTTTGGACGTCAATGAGAGGATAAGGTCTACATCTACTTTATCATCATTAAATGAATAGTGGTAGACTTTTAATAATTTTGCATGTACTTCATCCATAGTAGCAGTATCCAAATCGGATTGGTCATCATCTCCCATTTCAGCGATTCTACTTATGCATTAGTTTTATTATTGAAATTAGATTTAAACATTAAGATGCAAAATTGAAACTAACTCAAAAGCACTTAACCATTCTGCTATTTCAACAGAACGATAATGATGAGCGAAATCTAAAGCTTTCCACCCATTTACTGTCTGGAGGTGAACATCAGCGCCTAATCGAAGAAATTGCTCGACACAGTTCATCCAACCTCTTGCCGCTGCAGTCATTAGCCCGCTCACAGTAGTAAGACTATGCTGATAATCAACAGAGACTTTCTCATCAGTTACCAATGATATAATATCATCAATAGCATCTCGTTTTCCGTGCTGGAAAGCATTTTCAATTAATTCATCCATTTTTGCAGTAGTCTCTGAATCCTCAGAAACTGTTTTTGGTTCAGATTGCGGCAAAAGATCTTCGCACCATTGGGCTAAAGCGTCTCGACTCTCCTTTTGTTTACTCAATCGAACTTCGGCCATTTTCATTAAATCATTCGAATAGGATGTCCAATTTAGAACATCCTCCAGAAAGTACTCTTTTACATCAAACATCCTTCCCGGAACTAATGTCATTATTTAATAAAAAGCGTGTTTATAAATTTTACTTTAAAAATGAAAAGGATAATAAACTCTATACACACCACTTATAACCGGACAATTTCCAAAGTATTCGGTAAATAGAGGTAAGTTCAGGGTTGCACTCATTAATATTAATTTCAGGTGAGATTGTTTGAAAAGTAAATCACGAAGAGCAATTAACAGAAAATCAGTAAATTTATCTCTCTCATGGACTTCATCCTATTTCAGGAGATATCAATTAAATTCAGATAAAGAGTAACAGATTTATACTATTATATAGATATTTACCACAATAATATGAGTTACATGACTAATATCATCTCCACTCATCAATGTTCGAAGTAAAATGCCAGTGGTACAAAAAGTTAGGATAGTGTCTCTACTTAGTCTATTTTGATTGAAATAATAAACTTTTTTAATTCGGTGAAAAGCTTATGCAATTTAAACAAACTTTTGTTCTAATCGGATTTGATAACCAACAGATTTTCCGCAAGTTTCGCTTCTCTCTGTTGAAATTCTTTCAGCTAAGGCGACTGCAGATAAACGTCTTGGTTGTGTAACATATATATTACATTTTTTCTTTTTGGCAGTAAATTCCTCCAAAAGCATTTGTGGAACTTGAGTAGATTTGCCAGACCCAGTGTCTCCTAAGACAAGTACTACTCGATTATCTTCAATTGATTTCAATACATGCTCTTTCATGTGATAGATTGGTAAAGACTGTTTAAAGTATTCAAACGGTGCTGTATTTGCTTCAGGTGGAATCTGCCCTTGAATGTTAGGTTGCTTAAATAATAATTTACGACTTTCTTTAACTGAAACTGTAACGATAGAAACGATTCTCTTAAACCAAAATGTAGGATTAAAAACAAAATGCTACTACAAACCGTCTGCCAGACTTCCTCTCTCTGTTCTTGGAACTAAATCATTTCTTTCTCTATCCATTAACGGTTGATGAGACAATAAGTTATTTATATATTGTTGAGTTTTTGCTTTCAACTTAATTGGTGGCAAATCATGTCCACGATTAACCAATTCCTTTTTAGACATTGTAAGTGAACGATTTGCTCCTTTTCTAAGAATTTTCAATGAAGTAAAAATATCAATATTATAGAATGCTTCATTTACAGTACTCAAAAAAACAACTTACCCATGGCTTTTTGACTTTAAACCGTATTCCTTACATAATTCATGCACAAACTTTCTTTCGAGTTTGGAAAGTGCGGAAGGAAATTCATAGTCTTTGAATAGATATTTACAATGTATATATAATCAATAAAAATAACAACAACAATAATAATAATAATAATCTAACTTTTTTCGTCTTCATTTAAACGAAAGCGTTCAAGCGCAGCTTGCACAGCAATTCTGAAATCCTCACTTATCCCTAGTTGATTTTCACCAGACATGACTATACGATTCTGAAGTAAAAATAAAAAAAATCATATTTGTTAATGTGTCGTAATATTTTCAAGGTTTCTGTTTACTCTCTTAAAAAGCTAATAATTAATTACAGAAAATACCTAATTAGATTAGTAAAAGTGCATTAACAAATATTTTAACTCTTCAAAGTGAACATAGACTTACAGTCTTGAACTGCGGAGAATAAAATGAGTAGAAGAAATGAAACTACCCTAGAAGACTGTTATTTCCGTTTCCGCTCGGCATAACTAAAATTGACTAAAAGTCATGTTAAGCTTTTTTGTGCCTTATCCTCAAATGATTAAATTTTCTTAAAGAAGTGTTTTACACTTATTTTATGAATTTGCGTCATAAAAAATTAATAAGAAAATATGGTGTTTATAATAAACGTCATTTACAATCAAAATTTAATTTTAAAAATAATTTAAGTCTTAAAATAAGATATAGCAACAATGAATAATTCTATTAAATATCTCGTAGCAACTATCATCATTTTAATTTGCGCACTATTTTTGGCAAATTATGTATTTGATGCACATGTTGAGAATACTTGCGTTTATGAATTAGTTCAGGAAACAAAATGCCTCTTTAAAAGGGATACCGAAGCTGATTGTAGATCTGAAAAAAGCCTAACTTTTGTTGAAGGATGGAATGGAACTGATTACGAAAAAGAGAATTTATATATAGGCAGATCAAACTTCTTTATAAGAAGGTGCTTAAGAGGACAAAAAAGAACAGAATGTTGCAATAAATGGATCGTTCGGGATGGTTGCTGCAGCGCAGAAGAGAAAACTGTGGCTCAAAAGATACTAACAAAACAATTCCTTAAAAGACAAATGAAAAAAGATGAGGCTACTCCTTAAATCGTCAAATTTTATACAAATAGAATACTTTTTTTTAAAAAAAAACATTTAAATAAAAACCTTAGGCCTAAACTAATAAAAATTCGTCTTCTTTTCTCCTTAACAAAGAATATAATATATATATAAAATAAATACTTAATAAATCTGATTAAAACTCTCATTCTCTTTCTTTTATTTCTTACTTATTTTATATTAGAGAATACAGGGCGTCCTGATTACTTTTCATTCAGTAAGCACTCAAAATAAGTAGTTGATCTATTTCGAAACTTCCGGTTGAACAGGCATCGTTAGAGAAAGGATCTTTATAAAATGAATAAATTAATTTGTTATTACTTCAATAAATTATTTGCATTTTGAAATCATACCTTCGTGTCACGGTCAAATTGAGCACCGCAATCTTCCTGTATTAAATTGTAGGGTAAAAATATATCTAATCCGTATACATTCGATCTTGTATTTAATACTATTCTATCTTCTCCGATTTCCAAATCTAATGTAGCCGCTGTTTTCTGAAAATTAATCTGGTTTTATTTATTCTCTTTTATAACTTAAATATACTAACAACTTTTGGTAATCGAATCTCCGCAATTAAGTAATTAGGATAACCTTCGGCTGGCTCTTGTACAATAGTATATGGTGGTTCAGGAAGCCTTTTAAGATGTACATAATCAATTAATACAAGATAAACAGTTATACAGCCGGTATTTACTTTTTAACTGACTCCCTCATTGGTGTTTCACTATCTTTACTTATCTCCGATACCATTCGACTTATTCCAGGAACTGCATCATCACCTATATCTTCCACTGGCCTTGATTTCGTCCTTAGATGTTGCTCTTGTAGCGTACCTACACTTTTACGATTTTTCAACATGACCCAATCTAGTTTAAGTACATAAATAATCAAATAAAGATTTAATAACTTAATTATTATCATATGTACTTTTATCTAAAGTAGTAGAATATTTATATTCAATTCCTTCAAGAGTAACAGTCAGAAAGAATACCATGAGCATTTGACTTTTTTGTATTCTTGTTATCATGTCAGGGTGTATTACAACGTCATAAGCAGTGCACCCTTTACCACCTATTTTCGAAAGTATAATAGGTTTATTTGCAGTCAAAGTCAATTGTATGAATAGTTACTTTTGTCAACTTCAGCATGAGGTTCTCCAATACTCATTGGTATTTTAAATCCACGTGGATCGTCAGATTCCAGTAATTCTACAAGTTCACTATCAGTCATATCTTGAGCACATGGTACCTAATAGTTATTTTAAGTAATTTATATAATTTTCAATATATTTCGTTCATCGAATACAAACTTTTGAAGAATGGCATATGTTAACAAAAACTTTGTCTCCTTTTTCGTTCTTCATCTTTACGCAAAAACCTAAATGTTTTTAGGAATAAATTAAATCTTGAAAATATTAACAAAGACATTTAACTTACCAGCTTCGGGGACTATAATCACAAAAGGATAATTTGGTTTACTGAAAGGTTGATTGCTTTCATTGTTATCCGACTGCGTAAGTATAAAAGCGTGTAAAGTGTTTTTGTCATTTTTAGAAGTAATTTATAAAAATACCTTAAAGTTAAGCTTATTTAAGAAGCCACCAGATTCTTCAGCTTCTAATAATTCCCTAGATGCCATATTAATACTCCTTCTTTGAAAAGTAACAAAATAGTAAAGATATATGTTTTAAAAGTCAATTTAGCCAAGTGATGCTGATGTTCCTAGTTTTATATAAGATGAAGATACGATCAATTCAAATTGGTGCATTAAATGTATGTGTTATCGATTAAAGGGAGAAATATAGTTAAAATCGGTAACAAAATAAAAGATTCACTCGAAAATACTCGAAAAAGAGGTATTCAGGAATATTTTGTAAAAAAAAACAAAACATTATAAATACTACCAGTTTCTTTTTATTTTATAGTTACCGCTCTGTTACATTCTACAATTGCCCTTCCCATTGAGAGTGTAACTATTATAAAAGTGTAAGAACATTTTATTACAGAATAAGGGAAATTTCTTGTCTTAGTCCTTATCTTAATGCTTTTGGATTTCAAAGAGATACACATTTTAATAGTTACTTCTTAAAATTACTTTTCTGTTTATATATGTCATAAATTTTTAAGATGAGAAAAAGAAAAAGCTACTTGGCTAATCAGCAAATTATCTTCCATCAACTCTTTCGAAGATTTAAAAATCTACCTAGACCTCTTCAGTTTGCTTTTACTTTAAGCTTAGGTACATCAGCCCTTATCTATGCATCAGTGATGTTGTGGTATTTTTCCAATGATCTAACCAATCCTACTTTTCTTGGTATGGACAAATGTAATGCATGTTATGGAAAAAAGCTTTGTCGATCATTCTTAAGAGGTGATTTTGTTCTAAAGGTAATAACTTTCATTTCAAATACTAATGATTCTCTAACAATTACGACCATTTCTAAATTTTAAGGGAGTGTCTGGAGTTCGGGTATTTGACCATGTCAACATTCAGAACGTTTTTTACGCTGTTGCAAATAATAGCATTCCAGTAGTTCTGAAAAAACTAGCTCATAATTCGGAATTTAGAGACATTGATACAAAAATATGCACATTATCAGGATTAAGATATAACTGTGATCTGGATTTAGCTTTATCCCGTTCTAAACCTTACAATGAGCCTCAACTAACAACTTATTCTTTAGGTTCATTCAAAATAATTTTGTCTATTTACTTGACTGTACATTTTATAAACAGAAAACTATTTTACACGAAGCATGCCATGCATGTCTCAAAGGTTATTGGACTATCTGCAACAACATTACGATGACGATTTAACAGACTTTAGAGTCTATAAGGATGCAAGGAAAAGGTTTATTTATACCTTTTCAGTTAATCCAGAACCTTTAATTATCAAGGTGTGAATAAAAATTTCTTTCTTGTATCATATTCCATATTTTCACTAAAACTACCATTTCATACTAATTCTAGGCGTTCCCGTATACCAAAGGATATCCCTTTCCAAAAGCATACGGTGCCTGCGGAAGATATTTAGTAACAGAAAACGCTGGTACCCGTTTAGCAGACTACTACAATGCACATTGGATTAAAAGAGTATGCTGACTTATATAAATAAATATATTATTTCTATAACTTCTTCATTTTAGATTGATATAGCATGGCAATTAATGAAAATTGCTGATAAATTTACCAAAGGATCAAGTGAGAATTTCAAATTCTACTGGACAGATTGTTCCTACGAGAATATATTTATTAATAACAAAGGAAAGGTTGTTATTGTTGATCTTGAAGATATCATTATAATTGATACAGCAAAGATTGAGAGAGGTAAATAATTAGTTTCATAGTTCAGTTAACATTAATTTATATCTTAATTCCTTATTATTAGAAAAGAAGGCAGGTGATTTTGATACAAAGTATAGTCTAAAATTCACTGAATGTAAATCTGGATATGGAGATTGTGTTGAATATTCAACTGAATCTTTATGTACGCAAAAAGAAGCGGATTTAAATTATTATGTTATTTGTAGAAATCTCTTGTCCTCTTATGCAAATCATCACCTCAAACCACGTGGTTTCTTACACGATCTACCCTCGAATATTGAGCAAGAGTATAAAATCAAAGGATTACTTGAAGATTGCGCTAATCCAACAAAGCCTAATGAAAGATGGATAATCAAAGACAAAATTTTACAAGTGCTAAAGGAAATTAAGGATAAACATGTTTAATTATCTTACGCCAACACAATTTTACGTGAAATACAAAGACAATTCGTATTTTACTCACATTTTCTACACAGTTTTCTTGCATTGTCTTTCCTCTTATGAAATGTTTATTTTTAGCATTTTATTTACTGTGATATTATTACTCACTTTGATAGTATTAAATTGTTTTTGCAAATGAATAGTAGTTTAAATACTGTAAAAGTAACTTTTTTAGTAAAATAAAATATTTGAATGCCGAAAAAGTAAGGCTCCCCGGCATATTGAGCAATTTCAGTTGTCAAATACAGCATGGAACCTCAAATCGTATCTTTTATCAGTTTTCACCAGAGCGAAATTAAACAAAACTACGAAATTCTTTATAACATTTTGTAATCTAAACAGGCAATCGTAAAATGACTGAAAATATGCTATTTAACATTGGAGATCGTCTAGTAGTAGATGAAGAAGTATGTACTGTTCGCTTTTTTGGCATAGTTGAAGGAACTAAGGGTAAAATAATACAATAAAAGTAATATTGAGTTTTTAACTCTTATGCCCTCGATAGGCAATTGGTTGGGCGTTGAGTGGGACAATCCAAAGAGAGGTAAACATTCGGGTGAAAAGGATGGCAAGTTTTATTTTAAAACTCATATTCCAAATGCTGGATCGTTTGTAAGACCAAGGCTGGCTCACACTGGCAATAGTTTAATGACGGCACTAAATGAGCGATACGGTATTGTGGAAAATGGGGGAGTTGATAAAGATCTATCAGTAAGAGGATCTAGGGGAAGAGAAACTGCAGTTGAGATGGTTGGAGCTGAAAAGGTTAACCAAACTATGAGTCACTTGGAAAATCTTGTCCAAATGTCTCTGGAAGGTTTTTATTTGAATAGCGTTGAAAAAAATAGTCCAATTCTGAAAAAGTTAAGAGTATTCGATTTTGGAAGGTGTCTTCTAAAATCTTGGGAAGAGGTAAATACTACCTTAATCGTTTTTAATCCCAAAACTTAATTATTTACTAATAAGGTCTCAAAATTCTTGGAGTTTATGCCAAGTATCAATGAAATATCAGTCTCATCAAATCTTTTAGACCTTCCACCGAATCCTCAAATGTTAAGTGAATTTTTCGAAAAAGTTAAAGTACTTGTTACGAATAGAATGTATTTTCGACAACTTCCTGAAATTAACTACTACACTTGGAATGAAGTTAAAAAATTAGGTCAAATTTGCAGAAACTTGGAAGAGTTATTTGTTTGTTTCAACAATATCACAGAGATTGATGATGTTTCAACGATAACAAACATAAAATATTTAAATTTAGAAGGGAATTCACTTGCAGATTTCAATCAAGTTTTAACTCTTTCCGAATTACCAAAGTTAGTAATAAAAAATTCAAAGAAATCTAGATATATTGTATAAAAATTAATATATTCTCTTTTAAATTTTATCTACAGTTTAACAGTTTTAGTCTTAAACGATACGGGAGTAAAAGAAGTAAAATTCCCTGAAAATTTTAATGGATTTTCAAAGCTATACGATTTATATTTAGATAAAAATCAAATAGCTGATTGGTTTAGTATCACTGAGCTTAGAAGGTTACCTTCATTACAAAAATTAAAGTTTTCAAAAAATCCTCTTCTAACGGAAGAAGTTGAAAAAACTGCCAGGTATTCTTTTACTATTACATATTAAACTATAACATAATATCTGTTAATTATTTCCTTCTTTAATAGGCAAATTATTGTTGCTAAATTAAAAAATTTAATTGACCTTAACCGAACACCTGTTACAAAAGTGGAGAGACGTGGCTCTGAACTAGATTATCTTAAAATCTACGGTAAAGAATGGAGAGCCAGTGGAGGACATCAGGATCCATCTAAAAACAATCCTAGCAAAGAATTTACAACAGAACATCCAAGATATCAAGAATTAATTGATAGTTAGTAATCTTTTTCTATCTAGAGGAAGTAATATATTTATACTTGGCTTTTTTTAAAGCTTATGATGCTCCGGAAGATAGCGAGTTAACGCAAATTTCTACTGCTTTAGAAACACAACTAATAGGTGGGAAAAGTTCGATTCAATCTTTTTAATCATATTGAAAGGCTCATATTTTCTATCTATCTAGAAATTAAGCTGAGATATGAACAGAAGTCGAATGGTGATTGGATAGAAGTTGGAAGTTGTAAGAAAAAAATACCAAGTATATAATCCTAAAATACTGATAAACACTTCATAAGTTAAACCTTGTCTTTGTAGGAAAAATGACGGTTTCCAAACTGAAGCAGTTGGCGGGAAAAGCTTTTCGAATTAGAAAAAGGATACACTTATCGTATTCGAGCGATCAACAACCTGAAAGCATACACGAACTTGATAAGGATAATCAAGAGATTGATTATTTTGCTGTCGATACAAATGATACTGTTCATGTTCGTCCTCTATGATTCAAATTAGTATTATAATATATATACAATTTTTAAAATGACTCATTTGAACGTTCTTCAAAGCTAAAAAGTAACTTTACCTTTTTAGAAATTTAAATAGATAATAATTAGTTATTTTTGAATTATATTACTTTTTCATATTCAATATTGATATGAATAAAAATATTTATCCATCCCAATTCCAAAACACTCTTGCTTGAGAAATTTAAACAAGCTGCTGAATTGACATTTATAATCAACTCCGCCCCGAGTTTAGTGCGAATCGCCGCGTGGACGATAATATGGGAAGATTCTGAATTTGATTGCAATTTGTTAAATTGTTCGTTAAAAATGGATTCAGCGTTGAAAGAAGTTGGAATCCCATCGAGTTCGGACCTCAGGGAAGCTTTGCAAAATTCCAACGACCCGATGCAGGCAATTGAGGACTTTCAGGTAAAGATTTAAAATTTGAAGAGATTATAATAGAGAACGAATAAGTTTTAACATGATTTATTTTTAGAATCAAAATGCTATGGTTTTACCCTCGTTAAGAGCCGCCTTGTCCCTATTGGATTTGCATGGAATTCGCCGTTCGACTTTTCATCAGTGCTTGATAGAAGAACTCAAAGAAAAACTTATTAATAAAATTCGAAATTTAGGGGATAGTGAAGATGAACAAGTATGCAAGCAGTTGCAACAAATTGTAGCTAAATCCTGGCCAATTGTCAGGATCCCTATACTACAACCTATTGTAATGGCAGCGTTAAGGCAACTAGGGTCCCGGACAGAGCCAAAAATTTTAAATGAAATCGTAAACAGTCCCGATTTATATGCTGTCGCTCCTGTGGAGTTAAAACGAGCTGTTTGGACAAAGGACGAAGAAAGATTCGGCGAAGAAATTTATCCTTTACTTTCTTCTTATACTAAATGGTGCGATGAGGTTCTCTCCTCTACTGTTTGTGTGTTAACTCAAAATCCAAAAACAAGAAGAGAGCCGTTAGCTGAAGTTGTTAAAATGTTAGGGGATAATATTCAACTTTATGATCAGGTACGTAATTCATAAAATTTACTACTTCTATTTCATCAATTATAACAAAATGAAATTTATCTTTAAAATAATAATTTATTATTATGCAACAGACTTTAACTCTCTTGAGATCACTTTATGTTCGAACGAAATCACCTCATTATTGTACACTAAGAGGTCAACTTTTAATGGCTTTGCATGACAACGATCGCTCACTCATTGTATCACGCGATCCTTGTCATAAATTTGCATGGTGCGTGGATGCTTGCGTTCGAGAGCGTTATGTTTCGGATAAGAGGTGTGCAGAGTTGATAGCATTTGTTGACTCAGTGAGAAGAGGACACGAAGAAGTTATAGCTGATCTAGCTTTAGTTTTAGCAGATCCGTATTGTTTACACTCTTTAGCTTCAACGGTGTTAACAGTGTTAAATTCTCAGCTACAGTCATGTTCATTACCAAGAGAAGACAATCATATCCTATCTTTAATTAGGTTACTTTTATTGGCAATGAATGCTTGGAGGTAGGTAGCTATCCATTCTTGACTAATCATATTTAATTTCAATATAACAGAGACTCTTTCATTATTTTAAATATCTAACTAATATCCTGCTACTTTGTCCTAGATTATTATCTGAAGAAGAAGCAATGGTAGTTAATCCAGATCCCTCAATAATTGTTCACTTTCTACCAATGATACAAGTTGTATGTGCCGATGACGAATTTCGCCTTTTAAAATCGAAATATCTACATTCTACTGTTAATCCTGACAACATACCAGCTGTTCTAGTCGCGGCAGCCAATGCCGAACCCCTTTGTTCCCTCTTCCTGTTACATTTAGCCGTCTTTCAGGCTGAGAGACAAGATAGTCAGGGAGCAGCAAGGACAGTTTGTATACTCTCAAAATGTGGAAATGACTGCTTCAAAGCCAGCTGGTTACACGTTTTAACTTGTGCCTTAGCAAAAAATAGCGACGTTTTGGCTTGCGAAAGAAGATTCCAACAAATTGTGGAAGATTTTTATTTAGCGAAAAAGGATGCGGGTTCAGAATTTGACCATGTCTTGATGCAGCTATGCTCTTTACTTCTTAAGGTTGGCCACAGGGCACCTTCAGCCAGACTTGCAGAAGTTATCGATATTATCTTATCGAAAGTCAGTGACACTAAAATCAAAGAACAACTTGAGGGTTTAAGATCAAAGATCTCTATAGAAGTAACTGAATCTAAATCTCCTACAGTTTAAAGTTGAACACTACTAGTGAACTTTTTATAAATGTATTTAGTCTGTTATCATTTTACAGGATACATTATAGAAAGATGTGGCTGTATATTTTTATATTTAAATCTTAAAGGTTATTAGTTAACTCAACTAATAAGAAGAAAGACACTTAACTTACGTCCTGTCTGTATATTTTTATATACGGGTTCATCGGATGAAAATATTCATAACTGGACTGTTATGGACTAAAAAATCTACTTTAACATTTAACTAGCGAGTACCATACTATGTTGGCCTCCTACAGCTACCATCGTAACCGTTTTATCTTCTAATTGTTTGCCTCCCATAAGCTCAGGTTTCCACCGGTCGTCATCTTCATCAGTAGAGCCAGTTTGAAGAGATGTGGCAGCTCCCCATGAATAAACTTTTCCATCTTTTGATACAGCCAGTGATACCGTTCCGCTTGCCCAAATATTTTTTACTTTAACATTGTCCTCAAAGGGCACTTCCGTTAAGACTTCTGCGTCATCCTTTGTCCCAAGACCTATCCGAATATTTTAGTTTTAGACAACGAAAAGGCTCAGCAAATACAAATTTTTTTTACCTAATCTTCCATATTCGTTTCTTCCTATTGAATAAACCTTTCCATCGGTATCTAAAACAATTGTATGATGAATTGCCCCAACTATTTCCTGAATGCTAAGATTCCATTTCTCCTCTGTAATACGTTCAGGGAAGAATCTATCTTTGCTATCTGGGAAGCCAAGATGCTTATAAACATTCAAGCCAAATGCGTCTAATCCTTTTCCAGAAAGGTAAGCGAAGGTTCCAAATTGAGCGGGAAATATATTTGTGTATTTCACACGTGAATTGATTTTACGTGGATTAAGAAAAACGTCTTTATGCCTATGGTTGGGAGCCATTCTACTAGAAACTCTACCAAGTTGCCCATTTTCAGCTACACCCATCGTGTAAACAGTTCCGTTCTCTCCTAAGATTGCTAAATGATTATCTCCGCTGCAAATCTTAGCCGCTTTTTGTTCCAAATTTACCTGTAATTAATTGGTGTTGTACATGACTACTTCAAGGCAAACGAAAAAACTGTTACTTTTATGGGTTGTTTTATGATATCTTGTAGATTTAGCATACCAAACCTGCCACTTTGAGCTCTGAACACACCCCATACATATATATCACCAGCATTGGTTAATGCTGCTGAATGGGCATCTCCTGCTGAAACCGAGTGAATTTTGACATCTTCTGGAAACTTAACTTCAAGAGGTAAGTATCCATCATCCTCACTGATATCTCTCCCGAGGGCTCCTTCATCATTACATCCCCAACTAAAAACCTTACCGCTTACGGAAACAGCCAGACTGTGCATACCTCCTGCAGCAATAAATACTATTTCTTCAGGTATATTTACTTTGGCTGGTTTTTTTCTCTCAGTTATTGAATCTCCAACTCCGAGTTGACCAGCATCATTTTGTCCGAGACAATAAACAGTTCCAGGTTCTTTGTAAACTTTTCTGCTACATTTCGGAACCGTCTCGACCTAATTTTGTTTAAAATGATGATTAATTAAAAAAAACTTTGTAACTTATCAATTATTACTTATAAAACTTTTTAAACATATTCACATTCAACAGTCAGGTAAAGGGGAAAAGAAATGAGGGTCTTTCGCGAAAAACGCTTATTTCTATAAGTATATAAGGCGTTTTAAAAATCTTTGCAACTTTAAGGATTATCTACCACTAGAGGCGCTAAAATGAACCTTAGGGTAAGTCCTATAGATGCTAACCCCCTTATAATGGAATATGAGGGAAAGTTAAATGAAAACGAGATAAAAAACAATTCATAAATTTCAAATGTAATCATTAAAACTAACCTGTGCCTTTTTTGATACCTTTGGCTGACGAGTCTTTGCGTTGTTATTTTTTACATCATCCTGAAAAAGTCACATATGTTCAATTTCGATCTTAGCATATTTTTCAATTAGCATACGAACGGCATCACTTAAAGATCGTTTTCTTGTGGCAACTTTGCCTCTTTTAGGCTTTTTAGGTTCCTCTTCCTGTAAATAAATAAAAATATTTGTAAATAAGGTTTTTACGACAATTATAACTTAAGTTTAAGGATCATATCTCATAAATTATAAACCGATCAAGATACATACAGGAACGGTCTCAGCCACAGGACGCTTTGTCGATTTTCTTGGCATTCTTAATTCTCTGCTTAAAAACCTAAGTATTATATATTACATATGTATTGTCAATGTAATATTACTCACTAGTATTCTAAATTCTCAATTCCTACTTGCTTTTTTTTAAATTTTTCTGACCGCGTGGTATCCCTTTCAAATTATAGTGAAGGTTGCGTCGAGGTAAAAGCGGTTCCTGTTCACGTGTAGATTTTTTGTCATTGATAACAGTGGGAATACGTATCCATACCATTATAATTAGCCCGCAGTAAATTTAGGAACGCTCGAAATTCGCTGGTAAATAGGTAACGCGGGAATATTTGGTAAAGTAATTGTTGTATATTTTGTTTAATTAGGCAATAAAATAATAAATTAACAGTGACAAGTACAGCATCTATACAGACTTAAAAGAGTTAATTTTTTCACAAATAGACTAAAATCCAGGAGTAGTATGAGATGACAGTCAAGATCAGGTCATGAGAAAAGCTGCAAGCAGTACTTCAGTGTAACCTTATGGTATTAACTATGCAATCCAAAAACACTCGTAGCAATATATCACAAAATATCTTATGCAAAACGATTTCACTTAGTTGTCAATGTTTTAATTAGTTCTTCAAGTGGCATCAATTCTTTTTCCTCAACCAGGTTGAATTCTTGAACGAAGAAAATAAAATGTTTGAACGAAGTGTTTAAGTGAGGTTCTTCCTTAAGGTTGATGACCTAGTCAAAAGAAAGTTATAGAAAATGTAAAAATGTAATAAATATTGCAAAGTATATTATAAGATATCATGTTACGAAAAAAAAACTACCTGGTTAAAATGTTCGTGATAAATATGTGCATAAACGCGAAACATTCTTTTCAGAATAATCTTTGCAATCGATAGAAAACTTTTAGGAAACGGCACCCCTGAAGTATTTATAAATTTCAATTAACGAGTAATGGGTGTTTTTGTAACAGTACCACTAATTAAGAGAAACTATTTTCTTACCAATTTTGGAGGGGAATACTGCTTCATCGTCAAGCTGGTCTTGAACCCAAGTCATTAGATAATCGATGTACTTTGGCGCTGAACATTTAATAGGTTTCTTTACTGTTAAACCATCAGCCCAGTGATATTCATATTTAGGTCCTGCTCTCATAATTGGGCAAGTTTTATCGGTACAAAATTCAGTCAATGTTCCATACAGCATATTTATTTGATTAAAAAAATCCACAGCTGTACAAAAAGAAGAAAACAAATATATATTAAAAGCATCCGATTTTACATGATTAAATGAGTGAAATGGACATTTTTTACATTAATAATGAGCAGTTGAAGCTATTAAATCAGAGATCGTTAAAAGTTATTTATAGCTTAAACGTTAATCTACGGTAAAAAAAGACGGATTTTTCAAGTGAAATATACTTATTGTAGTTTATATAATCTATTCGATGAAATCAATTGTAAAAGAAATTTCGTGTATAAGATAAGACACGAAGCCTAAATCAAATATATCTCTAAAGAGAAGAGATTATACAGTTTTCTTTCTTTGTAAATGATCTATTTAAGAGAAAGCGAAATATTTCTCAAAATGTTTAATAGGGATAAAGTTTCGAGGAACATACAGTTGTTGGAATATACATAAATTTCGTGACCTATATGTCTTACAAATAATCAAATTTTATTGATCCAAGTTACGAATCGTATGATTATTCTAAAAATAATTTAGAGGTTAAACTTACTGTTAACAGCAACCCATTCATTTATATCTTCACCATCAGGCAATTTTACAGCATCTCTTAAGTTCCCTGAGCCTAAAGTAGAAGCAGCATGTTTCATCAACTCATATTGATGACTTCCTTCCACAATCTTCTTCTTCGGCTTAAATGTCTTATTATTTCTTGAACCACTGTCGAATGAAACGTGCCACATTATTGAAAGTTGAATCAAGAATATTATTAGAGTTTGGTAAATATATGTCTCTGAAGATTGCGCACGTTTTATGACACAAAAATTTTTGTTTATTGTTCATCTCGAGATGTAAACAAACCGAAGTATAGAACACTTACAAAAGGAAGCTCATTCTGTGCAGGACGTTGTTGATTAATCTCGAAAGTTAACTGACAAGCAGCTCTTCTGTTACATGATTTGTAACTGTTGTCCGATTAGTGTTTTCAGCACTCTTATACGAGATAATTGTGGATTTAAGAAGCCTCCTGTTATATATATATAGTGTGGATCCCGTCTCTTTCATTAATAATTTCGCAAACTAATTGCCACTGACCCCCAAACCAGTCGAAAAAAATGTACAACAGTTTTTAGCTTAACTGTACTGGTAAAATATACTGAACACTGACAAACACTGATAAAAAGTGTAATAAATTCTTATCTTTTTAGCAAAGAGGAAGTTTTTATAAAGCAAGCTTTAACTAATACGACGTAAAAAGGAATTACTGTAAATAATTTATGATTTTTCAAAAGATATAGGTCAATTAAAATAACCAATTCTCAAAAATGATTTAAGCTTATATAGCAAAATTACTGTACCAAATTTCCAACTGACTCCACTTGAACTATAAACATTTGGTATAAAATAATCACAACAACGTTCACTTATTACTCACTCAACTGTACTTGATAGTTATTTTTTCATCATAATTTGCCTTATCTTAGTAGGGCAGATCTTCCGGCTATTGTTAAATAAACAATAATAACTTCCTGCTTTCACAAGTTTTCAAGTAAATAATATCAATCATAAATTTCGTAAAGAAAATTCACTGTTAGTAGGTCAACAGCATCACTTAATCCATAGTATTATTTAAATATTAATATTATTTTTTAACTGATTCAAATGTCATATTGTTAAGTTTGTTCTTATGTTTTACAAATTATTATTTATTTACCATTTTCATACACTTTATTATTCATTTATGATAAGATCTCGTAATTCAAATTGATATCTACTCTAATAATTGTAATATAAATATGATACATAACACTTTAAATTGTTCAATTACACTTATTTTACCAAGTTTGTCATGTGAGTAGTTTGTAATGAAAACTGTATTCTTTGAAGATGTTTACAACAAACACTTGAATTTATTCTTGTCTATAAGGGTGGCATAACAATTGATTGTTTGCTGCTTTCTTTCATTCTTTCTCTTAATAATATTTTTAATAATCTGATTAAAAGGTTCATAGTGAAAGAAAACTGCTAATATATGCGTTCAATAAAGTGACGCCTAGGAGTAGATCGAACGGTCTTGAATTAGCACGTCGAATCAAACAGGGTTTTCAAACAGAACACAAAAGAATTTCACTATAGGCCTAATGCAACTGGAATTGTGTTTGATTTTTCATTTATGCTCCTGGCTTCTCCTAGCAACGTTGGATTTAGTTTTAAAAAAAATAGAATCAGCCATTTTACAAGTTGTTTTAAAGTTTAGAAGAAAAATATATTTAGAAGAAATTTTAATAAATTCATAATCTTTTACTTTTATTTCGATATTTTTAACTGGAAAGTTAACAAAGTGAAGGAAATAAATTCTATTAATAGATTCTAATCTTCTTATTGGATTAACATCAGTGTTAATCACTTAACAAAAATATTTAAAGATAATATATTTATCTATTTTTTTATGGTATCTATCATTAAGTTATAAAAGCCATATGTCAAACGCCAGTAGTCTATTCAAAAGAACCATTAGTTCAGATGGAAGTATCTACTCTGCAGTTTTTCCTTACAAAAGTGAGTATATAATAGTTTTTATTTTAATTTATTTATGAATTTATATTGCAAAATGAATGTAAAAATTTATTTGGAACAATTAAAATAAGAGAATGTTTGAGTAAATCGATTGGTTGACCATCTTTGAAGGCAATTACAGCCGGAACTACCAGAAACTGATCGATGACCTTATTTACAAGGGTATTGATACTTTCTCTTCAGTCGATTATGTATTTTTCTTATTTTTCAATGCTCTTCCTCTATTATCAATTCACTTAAGATTCCACCTTTCTAAGGGTAAATATTTTTCAATTAACTTAATCAATAGAAAAGAGATAGATCTTATAATTTATTAACAGACATATAATATAGTAATAGAATCAAACTACAGTTTATCGTTATGTAAAAAATTCATGTGTAAATATTTGTCACCTATGAAAATCAATATATGGAAGTCGGATTAGTTTGCTCTCTACTTTTTCCAGCCAACCTTCTTCCATGGTTACCTTATTTAAATTACTTATCTACCATTTCTGTTTTGATTAGGAAAAAAATACTGTTTACTTTATGGGTAAGATATCTATTTTAATTAAAAGTTCAATTAATAAAGTAGTTTATGATGGTGAATAAATGTTGCAAAGAGCGACTTTGCAGGTAAATTATGGACATAATATATTCTTTTTGTAACGATTTATTAAAAGCAGAGTGTACTTAATTTTTCTTTCATATCTATCATAAGTTTCAGACAATTCTCTTTCAATTTAGTTTTAAATTTCATTTTTATTTAGTGGAGGCAGCCAATCTAAATCAATAGTTATAATTATACTAATTATGTATTATTTCTTAGCTATATTATATACAAATATTTAAAATACTCTTTTAAAACTTATCTAATGATCTTCTATACTAAAGAAGCTAGTGAAAATTTTTTTATACTATTTAATTTCTGAGATTATCCTGTGAGAATCGATCTATTTATATAAAAGAATTGTTAAATAAATTTTATTTTCTTTTTCAAGTTGAGTATTTCAATATTTCAAATATTTTATTATTTAGATTTAGTGAATTTGCTTTCCTGAAGTATTAAACTGTTTATTTTTTAATTTCTAACAGTTTATATTTTTTAAAGAATATATATCTTTTACCAAACGTAACTATGTAAACAACTGTTACATTAGCTTAGTAACAGTCAAAATGTCGATTTTCGTTGATTTACCAGACCCTAATATATTTCAAGAAATATGCAAAGGTTAATTATAAAACAAATAATTGATTTTGATTTGAGTTTCTTATTGCAAATTTTCTAATTTATTTGAAACTTTTCTAATTTAGACATATTATCGCCCTTTCAGAATTTTCCTCACGTAGACCGCCGTTCTATGATTATGAAAAAGAAAGAGAAAATTGTGTGTATAAAAAGTTTGATTCGTCAAAGCACTCTCCTGTCTTTTATGGAAAATTACACGCAAGGGTTGATGGTGATTTTTGCTTAGAAGATGAATTTGATGCATCCGTGTCTCACCCAGCAACGATAGGAGTATCACTTGTAGACGAACCAACACCTCCACCTCCACCTGCTCCTAAGAGCCCTCCTCCTAAAGAAAATTGTACGGCAAGAGATTATTGCCAATATTATATTTTGCCTATACTAATACCTGGAATGGAGAAAATGCTTGAACAAGCAAAAGAGGAGAAATGTTTTGAGGTTTTTCCCACATAAAAACCAATAATAATTGATAAACCTATGTTTTTTTCCTTATACTACAGAGAAAACGAACAAAATTTAACGCTCTTGATTTTCTCACACATTATTTGTATACGTAAGTAAACAAACAACATTGAATTTCAACAGTATATTGAACATTCATTCTTTAACCATTTTTAGGCACAATAAACTCTATACTGACAGAGAGGGAGTTAGCTTTGAGGAAATTCCATTTGTAAAAGAGCATTGGAAAACAAAGTGGGCGAATGCAAATATTATTCAATTTACTTTTTTCAATAAAACTTTAAATATTTCCCTAGTCCTCGTCCTCCTCTCCCATTGTCTTTAATATGGAACGAATCCGAAGCCTCTCTGATCATTCAATCGTGGTTTCGAGGATATAAAATTCGTTGTGAGGAGAAGGTCTCCGAACTGCGGCATTGGCAAAAGGAGTGGAGGGAAGATAACGAAGCCGCTATCAAAGCTAAAGTTCAAAATTTTTGGCAAGAAAGGGGTCAGTCAGATGACGATGAAGTTGAAAGTGTTGGTTTATCAAAACCATCTACCAGACCAAATACCGGAACGAAATCTGTTCACCCTACTGCATACGATCGAATGCACGATCCAACTAAACCAAGACCTGTATTAAGCGCAAAAAAGGATAAAGAGAAGAAATCTAACGAAGTAACGGAAGAAGTTAAAGAGGAACCTGAAGTGGAGGAGAAAGAAGTCGAAGAGGTTGAAAAAGTGGAAGTAGTTTTACCAGAGGTTCCTAAAGAAACTTCACCTAAAGCCAAGAAGAAGAGCGTGGGACGTCGTACACCAGAAAAAGTTAAACATTAGGGAGAAAAGAGAAACGAACATTTTCTTATCAAATTTTTTTTGCTATGAGAATAAACCAATAATAATATTGTAATATTTATAAGGATAGGGATAATTGAAGATTTTTTTTCTCTCTTTTTTTTATAAAGTAAAATAATAATAAAAAGCTTATATTTCCTTTTCATAAATCTCAAATTTAAGACATAAGTTTCTAAGTAAAAGTTCTAAATGATAAGATATTTGCCAAGAAATAATGATCTTCACTTTGCTTAAGAGCTTCTATAAAATTCCTCAATGATTCTGGACCCAATCTCATCAGCAAATGTATAAGCCTATTCACTCTATCATGTCTATTTGCCCGACACTTTATATCCAAAATCATATCTTCAGAAAGAACTTCTGCCTTCTCTAATCTTTGTAATAGGTGAATATCAAGGCGAAGGCAATCTAATAAAGTTCCTGAGCACTCTGACAGAACTTGAGTATATGGTATTGGTGGAGGAGTAGGAGTTCTTTGAGGTTGTATTTCTTCTTCTTCATCCTCTTGCTCTTGCTGTTGTAAGAAGAGCTCTTCGGCTTTGCGTTTCCGTTCCTCAGCCATTTCTCGTATCATTTGTAATTTTCTCCATTGCGAAACTATATGATTGAAAAAATGTTATAGAGCTCTTGCTGCTCTTCCTAAGTAATTAAATAAAACACTCACCTACGCTTTGCCAGTTTTTTATCTTTTCGATCAATTCTTCTTTACCTAGTTCATTTAATGCGCTAAAGAGTGCTTCTACAAAGAGAAAGTTTTCTTTGTTTTCTTTAATCTCAATTATTTCATCGTCCCCTTTCTCTTCATCAGCGGTAGTTTCTTCGGCAATATTTTCAATTTCTTCTTTGGTTTTCTCTTCAGTGATTTCTTCATTTCCTTTCATTTCTTCTTCTAATTCATTCTTTGGCTCAACTTCTTTTTCTCCCTCTTTTTCTTTTTCAGTATCTTCTTCTGATGCTCCTTTTTCTTTTTCTTCTGCACCCTCCTCTGCTTCTGCTTCTTCTTCCTCTTGTCCATCGTCTGCCTTATCGTTTTTTTTATCATTGTCGTCGATGGATATATCCGCTATCTTAATAGAGTTCACCGCATTTTGCCAAAAAGCTTCGCAAACAAAATTAATGTTAGTCTCACTCATTTCGTCCTCAGAAATACCGTCACTGTCAGGTATAAGACCGTCAACTAATTTATCCGCTAACTTTAGTTCGTAGACTACATCTTCAATAACTTTGATCATTTCCTCTTTCAATTCTTGCCGAAGAGTTTCGGTTTGAGCGAAGAGCTCCTCCTCCTCATTTTTTTCTTCTTCCTTTTCTTCTTTATTTTCTTCTTCAGGTACTTCCTCTTGTTGATCTTCTTCTCTGGTTTCGTCCATGTTTTATTTTATTCTTCAGTAGCTAGAAGGTTTGTATTACTTAGCAACAATAGGCTTAAACACTTAGCGGCAGATTACCTGGGGGACTCGATGTCAACGAATAGAATATTTTTCTAATCGAAATATTATTCTTCTTCACTTAAAAATGAAATTAAGGGATCAGATTTAATTTTTTAATTATTCTATCTTAATATTTTAAACGAAAAAAGTATTCCTTTCAAAAAACAGATTGGTAGTCTCTTTTTCTATGATAATTAAGTTCCAAAATAGAATAGCAGGCCTAAAATATTCACACTAGATAATGCTAATACAACCATTCAGTAATGATTTGGGAGTGAGCCAATTTCGTAGCTTTTTACGTTTTGTTGACAATAAAATAAGAATGGCGGGAAAGTTAATACCAAGAAAATAAAAACTAAGGAAAAATGATGCTTATAATAGTTTTATAGTGTTTTCTTTTTTTTTTAATAAAAAAACAGACGTTATAAAACTTTTTTTGAACTTTTTATTAGATTTATATTGAAATAGGTAACTTTTCTCTTTCTTTCCGTGGTTGAATAATAGTAATTGTTGATTATAAACTATAGCTATACAGTTTTTATAGCTTTTCAATTATGGAAATGCATAAATTGATCTATTTGCCATACATACAATATATATATGTATATAGATGTCAATTAGTAAAAACTATCGTTATATTAATGTAATTTGTGATTAAAGTAGTGTTATTATTTAATAAAACCATTCTTTATTTTTTCTTCTGGCCCTATAATCTACGCCTTCCATTGATTAGGCATACAGAACGTGCTTACATTTAACTTTTTTATTTGAGCAAGCATGAGTCAAATATTCAATATAAAGGCCTAACTACACCTACGTACAAGCGTTCGTATATAGTTGCAAGTAACTTTTTCTGTAACTCTATGACGTATTTAATTATCAAAAACTATAGATATAGTTTTACGAAATAACAAGTTAAATAAAATAAAACATTCTAATTGATAAAAGATTTCGATATAGGAACTTGTAATTAAATTCCAATGCAGTGTTTGAATAGTTTGTGTTTGTATTAGAGAGAAAAGGATATGGAGAGCTAAGCGAAAAACGCTTTAAGCTAATTAAAGATGAATTAAATAACGAGAAGTTAAAGTTATGGAGAACGAATTACAATTTTGTTCTAAAGATAAATATTGATTTTTTATAGTCATTGAAAATAGCGGCTGATAAAATTCTTATCTTAGCTTTTTGGCTTCCATTTGTTTCGAAGATGAAGCAATGCCAACTTGTATATCTGCTCCTACTAGTAAAATGTGTCTGTTTGAGCAGGTATGAGAAGATATATTTAAATAATTTCTGCTCAAAAGAATATCAATTCAGGAATAAAAGAAATATTTTATTAGAATTGCATCATCAGCAAATTCTAAATAAAGATGATAATTGTTTAATGATATTAAAAGCTCCAGAGAATATAAAGTTATTGCTAGATATTGTAAACTTTAGGATTGATTGTGAGAAGATAGGATTTAATATGAAAGTTGGAGAGATAAATATGAATTGTCAGAATCTGCAAGAGAATATAAACAGTCATATAATTTCTTCTAATATCTATATCAGTGTAACAAACGGAAGTGATATTAAAGACAATAGGACATTTCAATTTTTAATATATCAAGTTCATCATGACAATTGTAATAAGAAAATTTGCTTGAACATATTTAATGAAAATACTACTTCTTCCCGTAAGAAATTTTTCAACTATTGCTTTTACTGATCAAGTAGATTATCTGTTTGTTGCGTAATAATCGCACTTAAATTCTTTTTAATAATTACAAAATTTTGACTTTTATAGCAAAACGAAATGTACGATTATCGAATGCGGCCACATTGGCATCTATAATATTCTCTTTATTTCTACTCATTATTGGATTGGCAGTTGTTTTTCGCATTTGTAAGAAGAGAAAAAAGAACTCTACTGCTCTCAGAAGTAGCAGTAACTCAGTTCCGCCTTCTCAAATTATTTCAAACGAAAATTTAACGAATGATATAATGGTAAGAAATCTTATTTATTCCGCTATCAGATAATTCTTTCTATATGCTTTCTATTTTCGTCTAGATCTCTCCACCTCCGTATTCGGTGTCATATTCATCGCCGTCCGATTTCGTCATATTCAACGCGCATCCAAACAACTCATACGTAAATAACGAACCACCTCCATCTTATGAACAGGTGATAGCGATGCCTCAAAGATTATAAATTGACTATTCTTATAATTTATAGAAAAATCTCCATATACTCTAATTTATTATAGTACATTATAAAATTTATGTAAAATAGAACGTCTCTTTTAAATATAATTCATTAAATTAATTAACAATTAAACTTCTAAACTCATCGAGTATAAATTTAGGAATATGAACTTCTAAGTATTTCTTCTCTAATCCACCATACTTTGCAAAATCTTCAGTAAATGTTAAACAATTCGTTAAATCGGGAGGCCAATCAAAAACTTTTGCTCTAAATTGATAATAGAAACAAGTATATATAAATAAGTAAATAAATAAATATATATACATATATATACAAATTTATTTACCCTGGCAAAGATTCTATTTGAAAGTTAACGATAGCAGCCATATAAGACAAAAACTTATTCATATTGTCTTTATGAAATTGTTTTAGAATGCTAAATGTACCAATAATAAAGGGCGTTCCATCAATGCTATCAGATAACTTTCGAGAAATTAAGTTACCTATAAAAAAATGATTAAAAGTTTATGAATATTCATATATTTTCATGTATATAGTATTTATAGATTGTATTTACCAGCTGATTTGGAATAAATTAACTTCGGTATGTGATTCAATACGACAAAGAACATAAGTAGCGGAAAATTAATATTAAATTGAGTAGCATTTGTATAAATCTATTGGTTAAATGGTAGTTAAATAATAAATATATTAAAAGCGATAAGAAAAGTATACTTTAGTCAATGGATTACTCATTCCACAATTGTCCAAATAAATTGATAATTCATATAATAATGGATTTTCGTCCTTCGGATATGGTAACGAAGGATCTTGATAATGGCGTTCAATATCGGCTAACAGTCCCCTAAGGAAAGAAATTGATTATTATTTATAAAATAAGTGACAAGTTAAACAAAAACACAAAAAAAGAGAAAGAAATATTTAATAAAACAAACTTATTTAATGTTTCCAAAGCGGACGATAAAAATTTCGATTGAAATTTACAAGTTGTATATAGTTCATGAGTTATTTGACGTCTTAAAATTTGTAATTGTCCAATCTTTAAAATAATATCAAGAAAATACTGCCAAAATTTACTTCCTTTGTAAATGAAACCGTTTAGTTTATTAGTTGGTACTGAAATATAAATATAGTCTTATATTCTATATTGTAGAGATATATTTTAATATATTTACTATTTTTTGATTTAATCATTTGATTTACTTGACTTAATGCTTCAACCAAATTTCTATCGTTTTGAACATTTTTCTATAAACGAAAATATCATTACAGTTATAGAAAAGATAGAATATAAATATATAATATAACAAACTTTTATAAATATCGATATATTTTGCATTTCCTGTACGATCATAAATGAAAAAAACCTATCTAAACCGCCTAAACCCCATGTTCCAACGCTCTTTTGTAATTTTTGAAATAATTTCACATTTATTACTTCTACTTTTGTTTTTGTATCGTACCAAGAATTTGTTTGATCAATATAACTTGTAGTTCTAATGAATAGATTAATTATTAATTAATTTAGCCTTTAAATACTTTAAATATTATATTTTACTTAGCATCGGTCATTCTTAAGATCTCTCTTGCTAATCTTCCAATAAAATTAACGGATTGATCAACAGATCCAAATTTTGGAATAGGAATATCAGTTGATTGAAAGATACTCTGCCAATCTTGTACCTTAGTTCTAAGGAAACTGTTGCATTCCTGCTCAACGTTGTAATTAATAATTCTACTCATTTCTTCTTGCCAAATTTTTAATCCATAAATATTAACATAATCCTGAATATATTCGAAAGATCTCCGATATCCGTCCATTTTTTTAGCAACATGATCCAATTTGATTGTTAGTTCCGGTGTCTACATGAATATTATAGAAAAATAATAATTTTTCTACTTTTATAATAAACAGTAAATCAATTTAATTAAATTTAATACTTTTGCCTTAGGATTAAAAACAAGTCCGGTATGTAGGGCTAATGCAACTTGCTTCACTAATTCTTTTCTAATACCATCCTCCAAGAGTTGTTTTGGGTCGATCTGTGAGTATTTTTATTAGATTTTATTAATTATTAGTCATTAACTATAAATATTAATTAACCTTTATTATTCCAACTAATGTTGTTTTCATCATAAGCATACCCTCGGTAAAAATGGATATAGCGTGAGTAAGACGTGCAACTTCTTGCCTTTCTTCTAATTGGGCAAATTGACGCATTTTGTCTTTATCTAATCTAGTAGGAACCTATTTAAGAAAATAAATAACTATTTATAACTCTTGACAGCAATATCGTTTTTTTAGCAAACCTCTTTTATTTTACTAGTTTGTAAGTCAATAATTCTAGCTAAAAGTCCAAACATTGTCTCTGGAATGATTTGTAGGACTTTCCGAACATATGAAACTAATTCTCCCGAATAATATCGTGAAACGCTTAGGAAATCAGGACTTTCGGATTGATTTATTCTTAAAAGTGGTAAATCTAAGGCGGTTGATAACTGTTGGATAGATTAGATTTATAGATAACCAAAACTGCATACTGTATAATAGATATATTATTTATGCAAACTTTTAAGAATGCAGCCCGAAGTTTTGTTACAAGGAAAGGATCCCTCTTTAAACCATTCTGCATAATTTGGGTATAGTTATCAATGATTATCCACGCATAAGACAGATCTCCAATAATTTGCATATTTATCAAAACTTCCTCTTTTATATTAATTATTCTAATCATTTTGTATAAATAATCTCTAGTATCCGTAAGGAATTGTTTAACTTGCATATTACTTTCTAATTGGTGAAATTCTTGAACCTATATTTTAATTAATTATATTATAAATGAATAATACAATTATCAACTAAACCTCTTCTAAAGCTTGAATAAGTTGAACAATTTTCCTTCCAGCAGCAGTTGAATTATCATAACTCAATGATTCAATTTGTTTAGCCATTTCGTTAAACCAAGTTTTGAGATTATCTTAATAACATTTTGAATTAATTATAATTTTCAATTGTTAAACATTTAAGCCTAATAAAATTTACCATTTTTCTCAATTCTAGTCAAAGGTTTTGTGCCAGAAAAAACTTCACTTAACTCTTCAATTCTTTCTTTAGACTCTTTTTTTGAAAATTCCCATTTAGACTCTTTTTCGTTTAATAGTTTTTTAAACATCTATTAGTAATAAATATTAATAAATACTTAAGCAAGATACAAATTAATTAATAATATTAAGCCTTTGCTAACTAACCTCTTTCAATTTAAATTCTAATTGAGCGGTATTTAACAATAATTTAAATATCATATCAAAATTACACTTTCCTTCAGTCATAACTAGATCTCTAAGTTGTTTACAACGTTTATTCAACTCCATATCTAAAAAAAAATGGCATAAAATATTGAGTTATAGCTTTTCATAAATGAAAAATATCATGTTTTTTTTAATTAAATAACTTACTACTAGTTAAAATATTTGTATGAAGCATCATCCATCTTAAAGTGACATTAGCAACTCGAATAAGATTCAATAGCTTTTGAATTGAATCTAAAACATAATCTTCCCTTAGTACACCTTCTTGTAAACATTTCTTGCATTTTGGTAAAAGTTCTTGCGTAAGTTTTGATTGTTTTGAAGTCTGTTTTAAACCGTGATATTAGTTAGATATTTCTTCAGATTAATTTTGTACTTACAATGTCTTTAACATTTTCTGGTAACAGCGTATTGTTTAAAGCGTACATAGCCGCTTTATACGGTTGCCAAGCGTCAATTAAATTAACAATAATTCCCATATAAACACTTATTACCCAATTATCAGGAAAGTATTTATCAACGATTTCTCTCATCTTGGCGGTATGATTATTAAGAATATCGGGTGAGAAATATAAACAAACATAGAGCATTGAAGCTTGGGTTGCTAAAGCAGTACTTCTATGATCGGGCAAAGGATAGGCGGCAATCTATAAAGGAAAACTTTTTAAACTAGTACCAGAAAAAATTAGAGCCTTACTTGATGATAGATATCATCTGATCTTAGACAGCCTAAAATCATCGTAATAAATGTTGAATTTAATGGTATCCGTCTGAAAAGAGTATGAATAACTATAAAATTTAAATGTTCTACGTTATTATTTGTTAATTTATACTTAAAATAATTTTCGGGATACAGCGGTGGCCTCTTCGCTCCATTAGCCATGGAAAATCCAGTATTTCTTAATAACTGACATACATCATCAACGTTTGACTCGGACGAAGATCTTGCTCCGCTAAAATATATAAAGCTAAAACAAAAAACAAAAGACAAAAAACGATAAGATTACCTATATCTATAATAAGAGACGAGTATCCTTTCTCTAACAATTCCTTCGAATTTCATATCGATAATAAGAAGCATAACTCCATAAAGATATAATGATTCACACTACGTAAAAGAGTAAGATTATTAGTTATAATAATGATAATTATTTCAGTATTAATAATTAATTAACAAACCATCAATTGTTTACCATCGCTATTCAAAAGAACCGATTCTAGTGTTTGTTGTATATAGATTCCATCATCCAAATCTTCGATAAATCTATAAGTTTTGTTTGAATACAAAAATTTCATAAATAAATAAATAAATTGGTTAATTAATTAGACCTTTTTAAATCTGTAACATATTTATGAACACCTTCAAAAGCTCCATAAAATCTCGTCAAAATGTCTATATGATTTTCTTTTAGCTCTTCATCCAAATCTTCTAGACCCTTTTTGAAAATATTTCGCATATTTATTAAGTACATTATTAGAAAAATGAACATCATTTAACTAATTCAAAAATAACTTAACAAATCTATTTAAAAGATTAATAATTGTTAGAGCGATGAGTAGTGGTGGTGGTCAATTTACATCTGAAAGTTTGCTAAATTCAACAAATTCAACGAATATCCCAGACTATAGTAATAATAATAATAGAGCAATAATGTTGACAATGGTAGCATTTGTGCTGTTATATATGTCTTTGGGTGTGTTTATATCAAGTATATTTCATGGTGTAACATTATCAAAGATTTCAATTGATGGTAAGAAATCGAGTGGTAATAATCTAATTAAATTAATATTTAGTATTTATCTATGGCCGTTAATATTCTTTTGGAAAATTGGAATTCTTTTATATTATCCGTTCTTTAAAATATTTACTAAAATATGTAAAAAGTCCAGATATCCTCATTCTACTAGTGATGATGATTTTTTCTCCGAAAGAAACTCACTATATAATTCAAGTAAAAATGATAAATTAATCGTTTATAAAGTTGATAATGATAATAGACCTCTATCTTGTAAAGTAAAACGTTAAGTGATTGTTAATTTAATACTGTAATTTCTAATTGAGTTACTTACTGATTTGCTAATAACTTTATTTTCGAATACTTCTGTAGTTCTTAGATAGCTGAAATCGCATACCAATTCGTTGTATTTCGTTTGTTCAGGCGTTTTGAATACATTTGGTATAAAATCTGATAATCTTAGTAATTCTGCTATTATTGCGTTTCCTCTTGCAACAAGACGAAGAATAGTTTGACCACAATGATTATTTTCAGCCAAAAAGTCCATAATTTCTTAAGGGGTGTAAATAGCAGACGACAAATTTACAAATAAATCTCTCAATATTAAGCTTTTCGCCAGCTTTTGTTGCTCTTATAAGGTTACTCAAATTTGCTTGTTTATTTAATTGCCTTTGTAATTACGAATAATAAATAGCAGCAGTATATTCACAATTTTCCAACTTTCTGCTATTAAGCAATACAAAGCGCCATCTTGGCAATCTGTCATGTGACATATAGTAAAACAGAAGTTAGTAGATATGAAACTGTACTACCACGTGATTTGCGCCATTTTTTCGATTTCATAGTTATATATAACTATGTTAAAGAAAATATGCATCCTTCTTCTACAAGTATTAGAGCAAAATAGCTAAGAACAAAGGATAAATACAACTAATAAACTTTAATAGATTTATTAGGTTACATTCCTGTTCTAATATTTAAATGATAGAGAAAATGATGACAAACTTGATAGACTTATTATCAATTATTAATTATTTTTTGCTAATAAGGTATATTTAATATATGAGTATAATATTTAACGATTAAAATTCTTGTTGGCAAGTTTTAATTAGGTCTATAAAACAGACTTGAGAGAAGTAGTCAGTAACTTGTTTTATTTATATAATTGTAGATTGTGCTCAAAAATATTAAGAAGGTATTAAAACAATGTCTGTATTGTAGGACTAAAAATTTCTAGTAAATATAAAAACTAAGCGAAATTAAAATGTAAAATACAGATTTAAAGAGGAGATTTTAATTGTATTAAAGGCAATGTTATCATATTTTGTTGGTTGATAGTAATAGTACTATTGTAATTTAGTTAAGTAATACAATTTTATATTCTTTGTAGACGCTCTACCTTTAAAAGATTTACAATATATTTTTAAAAACCATATATGAAAATGTACAAGCCAACTAGAAGGGTAACTGTACATAGAGGAGATTGGAAATGTATGTAAGTATTTCGGAAAATAGAATAATTACTAATTTAAAGAGAATTTAAACAAATTCTAGATTCTGTGGTAAGATTAATAAGAGATTTTATAAAATGTGCTTCGGTTGTTCTGTTAACTTGGACACTTGTAAGTTAAGATACGGATACTTGGACGATTGGACCTGCTGGTTTGTATTAACTAATAAACAATTAGGATAACCATATATTCTTTAATATTAAAATAAATTATATACATTAATAGTTGTTGTAACAATTACAATATCTCAACGGATAGATGTCATTCATGTAGTAAAGATAAAACCTCTCAAGATGTTACAATACAAAGTGGTTGTATACTAAGAAACGAAACTGAACAAATGCTTCTTCTAATATCAGATCCTCCGTTTATTATTTATTTTAAAAGGAATATGCACAGAAGTCAACTTCACGATAAAGTAATAATAATTTAACTAATTATTTATCTATTAAAAATATTTATATTATATATACATTAAATTAATTAACAGTAATCCTACAGATTATCCTAAAAGAACTAAGAAAGCTTGGTAAATTTAAGCGCAAACTTGAAAAAAATCAGTAATAAAGCAAACTAGCATTTAATTAAATATTTATACTGAATTGTTGATAATCTCCTGAGATTTTCAGATATATTTTTATAGAATATAGAAAAAAGAAAGAAGGCTTATTGGCTTGTGAAAAATTTCATAAAATATTCGGTTTATTTAATTGTAATAGCATTGATGAAGTTATTGCTTTGGACGAGTTTGAGGAGTTAAGTAAGTTATTTATCTGTTTTTATAGGTGTTTTTTAAATATTTAAACTAATAATGATAATATATACTAATATATATATATATATATACAGCCGCGGTCATAAATATCTATACATGAAAAAAAAAATTTTTTTTTTCTATAAAATAATTTTTTTTTGGATTTCTTCAACAAAATTGTTTGTTCTTTTTTTAAATATTTGTTGAAGAATATGTTATAAACCAGAAAATGGATTTAGTTTACTGAAAAAAATATTCTTATATAAAAAAAAGAATGTTTTTTAATTCTATGTTTATTTATCATTAAAAATAGTCCCAAAAAAAATGGCCAAAAATATTTATATAAATTTAATTACATAGTTTGTCAAGGTTTTTTTTCTAAATTTTTGCGTTTTGTCTCAGTCTAAAAACTACTTTTTAATTCTGTTTCCTTTATTGATAATAACTTGCCAAACTCTCTCCCCGATTCCTCTATATAAATTTTTCACAAAATCTCTATTGCTTGTATTGATTTTGTCCACCTCTTCCTGTATCCTGTCCCATAAATGGTCAAGGGTTTTTGGTGTTTGAATTTCATACACTTTAATTTTTAAATAACCCCACAAATTCTCTATGGGGTTGAGGTCTGGAGAGTATGGAGGCCAATCAAGGACTTGAATTCCATTCTCCTCCAGGATATCCATTGTTACTCTGGCAGTGTGTGGGGGTGCATTATCCTGCTGAAAGGTGAAGTTTTCTCCAAATTTTTCCCTCAAAATTGGGAAAACTGTTCCCTGAAGAAATTCGGCATAAATCTCTCCAGAGATGTTGGAGGGAAGTCTTTGGATAAAAACTTCACCATCTGAGGATATACACCCCCACACCATCACTCCTCCTCCACCAACTGGAAGCTTATCTCTAAAGAGCCTTGGCCTGTCATTGAGCTGCCAGGTTAACAGATGATCGGGACCATCCAGCGAAAACCTGGACTCATCTGTGAAGACCACATTTTTATATTCAACTTGGCTCTGAATCCATCCACCCAGTATATTTAATCATGTGGTTTTTGCTCTTGCTGACAAAGGGCATACCTTCAAAATGGGCAGATACTTTGCTCCATTTTTATTTAGAATCCTTCTAATGGTTCTTTCAGAAAGATCCAGGCTTAAGTTATCCTTAATTTTTTTAGCAGTTGCCAACTCTCTTTTTTCCTGCAATCTTATGCATTCTCTTTTAATTAGTGACTTCAGTCTTTCACTGGCTTTGGATGGTCTTCCCCTTTTGTCAGGTTTTCCTGCTCTTTTGTTCTCACAGATATACTGGAGTGAAGGTTTTGGGATATTTAAGTCCGCCTCAAGTTCTTTATAGGTCATTTCAGCTTTTTTCGCCCTTGCTAGCTCTCTAATTTGAGAATGATATTTCATTTTGACAAAGAAATGTAAGTAATTATCTGAGGAGTCAGATTTGTTCTAAATTCAAATGTTCTAAAAACTATTTAGACAAAAAACATGTTTTTATAGATATTTATGGCCATTTTTAAATTATATAATTTAATTGCAAAAAGCACTTGTTGTCTAAAATTAAAAAAAAAAAGTACTTTTAAAAGCTGAAAAAAACAAATGTTGTATGAAATTACATAAAATACCCTTTAAACAACATCATTCTATTTAAGAAAAATAATTTTATTTCTCAAAATTAGAGAAAAATGAGTTTTTAAAAAAAATATTTTCTTTTTTTTCATGTATAAACATTTTTGACCGCGGCTGTATATTTGTCTATGTTCATTATAGATTAATTAATTTAACCAATTCAACACTCTATTAATAGATGTAGAGCTTAGTAGGACGATTGGGCTCTCAAAAGCTTTAAAGAAAATGTCTGAAATTATAGAATATGTTGAAAGTCAACGAAACGATTTGATAAATAACGAAATTACTAATATACAAGAAAAATTTCCAAATTTGAATCAAAATTCTTTAATAAGAATTTATGATAATCTGATGAAAGATTATCCTAATCTCTTACAATTAGTAAAATCGTTAAATATACCAGAGATTTCTGATATGAATAGAATTGATATAATGATAAATATTATTGAAAATTTCAATAAGAATCGAGTATGTAATATATTTTTTATAATTAATATTTATTACAATGTTACAATATATTACAGTTCAATATTCATCCTATAACTCCAAGAAATAAAGTTGAAGATGGAGAAGTTCTTCAAATTTGTGTATATAGACATTTAACTTTCAATTCTCTCTCCCTTTTCCTTATTAAGGCAGTTAATCAAAACAAAAACTTTCCTTAGGGAAAAGAAGATAAGAAAGAGCTTGATGAAAATAACAGGAAAACTAAAAATATGTCAGTCAGTATTTAAATTCTGTTTCTGTCAGTTGATAACTTAAAATGATTCTTTTTAGAGAAAGAAAGTAAAGAAGAGAAGGAAATCGAAGAAGAAATTTTGTAAAGGTTGCCGTGCGAGATATAAGCTAAAACAGAATCAAGACCATTTATTGCAAATGCAAGCAGTTCGAAATGTTTTAACAAAAAATGCTAAAGCACCTGCTGAAAATTCTCTACAATTGCATAAAGAAAGAAAACGAATTTCATCAGCAAAAGATGATTTGGTTGTAAAGAAAATTAAATTCGAAGAGAAGAAAATGGACAACGACGAGCAGGAAAAGAGTAACAAAAAAAATAGTGATAACGAATTGCAAATGATAAACAATTCTAAAGATGAAGAACGAATAGGTAGATAATAAAATATACCTTAGATATATAGTATAAGTGTATAGGTACTCGGGAAAAGCATTCTAGTTTTATTAGGTCTACAGAACTTTGGTCCATTGTTTTCTAGATAGACTTGATTTGATATACAATACTTAATTGACAGTATCATTAAAGTACAACTTTTATGTTCTATTTTGCTTAACGATATCCTTGCGGTAATTGATTAAAATCATTTATGAAAACAAGTCGACTAAAGTATCGGCTCAATATTGATTGAGTCTATCATGGCAGTAATTTGTAATCATGGTAACACGTGTAGGTTGTATTCATTAAAAATGCTAATAACCTGCGCTGTATTTTTATATCTCTATCATATCTAATTTATCAATTGAAAAAGCTGTGGTTTTTTACAAAAAGCTACACCAAAGTTCAATATTCATTATCTCAATAAAAAAGCGGAAGTGGTTTATTTTTCAAAAACTTCTTGAAATATTCATTAAACAAAATATTAATAATATATACATATATATCTCATCCAATTTCTGCAGATAGAGTTGCGTCTCCTCAAACTACAACTTCCGATTCGACATTCTGTAATGAGCCAGTAACTAGCGACAATGTTAACTTGAAAATAGTCCAGTAAGATCTCTAAAGATCGAAAATGATCTATTTTTATTAAGTATTCTTTAGATATTTTAATAATTGTTTGTTTACTACTTAAGTAATATTTCTACGCAAACGAACAACGCGGATAAAACTAATGATATTAACATTACAGCTTCACTTACGAAACAGGAAGGAGAAACAGAAGTATAAATTAACGTATATTCGCTTTTTCTCTGTATATAATTATAAATCTATTACAGGAGTACTTCGAATTATTAAGGTCATCTATAAACTTATTGGAAATGCTAACAAAACAGAAGAAAGATAAGAAGATGTTGAAAATCTTACATAACAAGCTGAAATCTCATTATTACCTATTTATTGATACTTTAGATTCTTTTCTTAAATCTATCTAAATTATAATTAGTCAGTAAATACTCTATTGTTTTAAATAAAATGTATATAATACTCAAGTTACCGTGTTTTTATTATCCTACATTCGGAACTCTGTTTACTCCCATTGTTATTTAGACCTACCCATATTATATTCAGCCAACAAATAACATATTGCAGCAAGGCCATAACCTATTCCTCAAAATAGTAGTAAAATATTCATTACATTGCTCCTCTATGATTTTCCTACAAAGATATAAATAATTATATACATATTCAGCAATGAATAAGATGATAAAAGTTGTTTTAATAACTGGAGGAGGAACTGGAATTGGTCGGTCGACCGCAGTTGAATTCGCCAAAAAGAACTACAAGGTTGCTATAATTGGCCGAAGAGAAAAAAAACTGAATGAAACTATTGATCATTGCATTCAAGCTGGTGTAAAAGAAGAAAATGTTTGAAATAAATTATGTATTCTAATGATATCTTGTTTAACATTCATTCATAATTCAGATTAAAGCAATAACTTGCGATGTCATGATAGATGATCAAGTGAAGCAGTCAGTGAAACGAACGGTGGATTGTTTTGGTCGGTTGGATGTTCTTGTAAACAATGCTGGCTCTTCCCTAATATCGCTATTAAGTAAAATGTCTCTGGAAAACATGGAATACATGTGGAGACTTCATACAAGAGCACCGTTGTTATACATGCAAGTTTCATTACCTCATCTACAACAGAGTAAGGGAAATATCATCAATGTTAGCAGTTTAGCATCTGACAGTACAGTGGTAAGAAAATATTTCTTTTTCTTTAATATATTAATATGTTGTGTAGAAAGAGAAGTATACATTTAATGAAATTGCATAAAGTTTTATTCATAAATATTAACTTTTACCAATTTTAATTATAAATATATCAACTTAAGTATTCAGGCCTAAGTCCTTATGTTCTTGGGAAATCTGGAATGAATACATTAACAAGATTAGCGGCTCAGGGTTTGTTTATAAAGAATTTTTAAATAGTTACTTTCTTTAATTGTCATTATTTACGCTTGAAATAGAATTTGGCATGAAAGGTGTAAGAGTTAACGCAGTTTTACCCGGGACAGTAAAAACTGATATATTTTTTAATAATGGAGGAAAAATGTTAGATGAAAGTGAGCTAGAAAAGTTTTTAAAAGATGAAGCAAGGAAAACACCTATGGGCATTATTGGTAGAAGTGATCAAATAGCTAAAACTATTATGATGCTAGCCGATGACGAAATAAGTGGATTTACTAATGGAGCAATGATTAGAATTGACGGCGGGAGACATTTATTATCGAAATAACAACGCTATTTTTATTACCAGTTTTTATAAGAAATATCTAAAACACTCATTTGTTTTTAAAGTAGTTCAGTTTTTTCTCTTGTATCGTTCGATATTTTAGTCAGAGCTATGAATGAGTTACTAATAAATCAATACCCAATTAATATAGCTGCACCTATGGTTAGATATTCAAACTTACCATTTAGAATGCTAGTTCGGAAATACAATTGTCATGTTGCTTATTCATCAATGATAATTGCCAGTTCATTTGTAAACTCAACACGTGCTAGAAATCATGAATTTCATACAAACAATGAAGATAGACCATTAGTTGTTCAATTTGCTTCAAACGACCCTGACGAGTTTGCTACAGCCGTTGAAATAGTTCGAAACTATAGTGACGGCGTAGATTTAAATTGTGGTTGCCCTCAAAGATGGGCTATGCAGGAGAATTATGGATCCGCCCTTTTAAAGTACGTTGTTCGTTCTTGTAATTGAAGTGAATTTATATATTATTTTATCATTAGATCGCCGGAAACGGTATGTGATTTAATTAGCACTGCGAGGAGAAGAGTTAATATGGATAATTTTACTATTTCCATTAAAATACGAATTCTTCAAGACATGTCCAAGACGATAGAGTTAGTAAAAAGAGCTGAAAAGGTTGGCGTTTCTTATATTGCAGTTCATGGGAGAACACCGAAGCAAAGAAAAGAGCCAGTTGATATTGAGGCTATCAAAATCATTAAAGAAACTATAGCAATTCCAGTTATTGCTAATGGTGATATTTTCACTTTGGAAGATATTAATAAGATATACGAAGCAACCAGAGTTAATGGGGTAATGGCAGCTAGAGGTTTATTAAGAAATCCAGCAATGTTTACAGGGAAAGCACAAACAACTTCCGAATGCATTAGCGATTTTATAGATTTAAGTATAAATCTTGGTATGTCGTATTCAATTTTTCACCACCATTTAATAGATATGACGGAAAGTTTAATGAGTAGAGAAGATAGGAAATTATTTAACTGTATAAATTCAGTACCAGGAATTTTGAGTTTCTTAAAGTCATTGGAAATTGTACGTTGAACTATTTTATTACAACCAAAACAAAGATAACTGTTTTTTAAATTTTCAAAAACATAATTGCAAGCCTTTTTAAAAAACACATTGAAATGTCTCAAAGGAATATCTCTAGAAAAAGGTGGATAAAAGGTCAAAGGTCCATGTCTTATATCTTAAGTGACAAGCTTGAAATAAGTAATTCGAATTTGTCCAATCAATTGACCAGTAGATATCGAATGATATCCAAGAGCCAATATCGTTCTAAAACTAGAAAGGCTGGATCTCAAATGTCTTTATCACTCGCAAACAACAGGCACACATCTTCCCAATCAACATTTGCCAGTTTTTCTGTGGTCAGTGCTCACGATGCTTTCCAACAGCTTCAAATGTCCATTGGCAAACCAAGAAGTGGGTTACCTTATTACATTCTTAACAAGATAAGGGGAAAGAGAATATATAAAGAAAAAATTGATCATCGTCTAGCTACCAAGTTAAGACTTGCTGGAACTCATACACGAAGGTGTAGAGGTGAAAAATAATATACTCGAGAATTGCTTCAATAGAAATATTTATTAAATTATAAACATTAGATTAACAGTTGTTTCACCTCTACTACCAAGATGTACAGCTGTTTTCGTAGCAAATACGTACGAAGAAGCCGATGTTCCGCCTGATGATAAACGTTACTTGAAAATATTCGAAAATTCGGGTCCTTACGATAGATTACCACCAGATTCTTCTTCTAGCCAAGACAGTTACGTCATTGAAGATTTTTTACCAGATTTTTATAGTGATCTGCCTAGCATAGCCGATGAGAAATCATTTAACTTGAATGAAAGATGGACGCAAAACTACCTAAATTATGTTATAATCATGATATTAGCTGTTTCCGCAATTACACTTGTGATATCCATCGCTAATACTGCCATTGTTCAGGGAGTAGATGTTGATTTATGTCAATAATTTACAATTTTTCATGCTTTTTCAAACTAGAGTGTCATTCAATGAATAGTAAGCATATAACACCACATTTGTATTTAACTTAATTAAACTAATTCTTTTGCTTCAACAATTACAACGCTCAGCACCAATTGTTTACAGTATATTCAATATTAATCCATTTCAAAGTCTTCTTCTTCGTCTTCGTCATCATCATCATCATCCTCAACTTGTTCTCCGAGACTTCTTAACTTTGACCTATAATCTTTCAATCTAGTATCTTGATCAGAACATAGAACTAATAGATCTTCTTGTTCTTTCCTAATTGATTCTAACTCTTCCTTAGATTCTACGAGTTCTTTTTCCACTTCTTCTAGGCGCTTTTTCAATTCTGTATCATTACCAGTAGTCTGTACTTCTGGAACTTCTTTGGAGAGGGCTTCGTATTTTTCCTTATATAAACGAACTTCTTCCTCACGTTGTTCCAATATAACACGATTTGTTTCTAAGTGAGCTTTCAGAGTTTGTATCTCTTCAAGAACGTCTGCCTCAGGATGCTTACCATTTACTTCAACCTTCGGCTCCGATTTCTTAGATATTAGAAAAGATAATTAATTTGTGTCTTAATTAATAATTATGAATTTTGCTGTGAATACTGACCATTTCCTGAATAATTTTATCTTTCTCTTTTAAGGCTAAATTTAACTTTTCAAGTTCAGAATTTAGATCGCTTGTATTACAACTGGCATTTGAAGCTTTCAATAAAGAGTTTTGGTCCGCTAATTCTTGAATTTTGCCTAACAAATTTTCATTTTCTATCCTTAATCTTTCCTCTTCCTTCTTTTTGTCATCTAGTTCTTTAGATAAGTTTTTAATACGCTCCTCTGAAGCTGACTGGCGAGCGAAATCATTATCCATCAATGAACCTCCGCTTAAATTCCGCAAAATTTCATCTAAAGTAAAAACAATACTTTTTACAAACTTTTTTCTTAGTTAATACAAATAGAATATTTACTTTCGAGACGTCTATATAATCTTGTAAATTCGTAGTCAAACATTGCTTCATCCGATGAACGATATGATATTTCTTGCTTTTTAGCCGTTCTAGAATATGTCTCAGTCTTGCAGAGGGCTGTCAATTTTTCTGAAAATGGCTCCACTCCAATTCTACGCTCAATCAATTGTAAAATTTGATGTTTGTTTGCTCCGTCAACATTGTCACTGTTATAAAGCAAACAAGTACCCAAAAGAAAAGCACACAGACCTTGAATAATTGTTTCATATTCATCACCCTCTGAAGCAGATATTTGAGAAATTAGGAAAGAAACAGTGTTAGAAATGTTTAGGAAATGTGTAACTGCTATTGGACAATCAGTTAACCAGTGTGCTAGCATCATGAGCAATCCAGCTTTTGTTTGAATTCCACAGTTCTGTGTAAGGATAACGCAGCACTGCTGCATTAAAGAAACTGGTGGATTGCCAAGACTTGTTGCTAATTGGACCCTAAGCATTTGTTCCTTTTGTTGTGTATTATCTGCAATTGAATGCAACAGTGCAACAGCTGCTAACCAAGTCGAAAGTTGTTCGGCACTAAATAGACCACCACATAACAACTGGCCAGCAGTTATAGAACTAGCATCTGCAGAGCTAGGCAAAAGTGTAGCCACTATTTGAGATTGTCCTATTTCGTTTTTGTTCAAAAAACATTGAAAGCAGTAAAGAACGGCGCATCGAAGTGAAAAGGGTTGCTTTTCATTAACCATTGACATTAGTAGCATAACAATTGCAGGTCTTGGTGGTTCACAAGGTGCTGATACAGTGGCAAACATCTCCTGGTTCGCTTTATTTCCTCTGATAGCTTCAGCCACAGTTTTAATAGTTTCTGTGAGAATTTCAGCTGGTATACCACTAGCCATAAGAATCTTACAAAGTTTATCCAAAAGTCCTGAGTAAAAAAAATTTATACATCAGCAATACATATTTTATTACATGAATCTTTTATATCTAACATACCGCACTGATTCATAGCCTTTTGACAAGAGTTTAATTGGGCTTGAACCGTTCGTGGGGTGACCAACGATCGAACTAGTTGAAGCATAAGTAGAACGTTTGTTACTTTTTGAGCTGACCAGCCACGGTCATTATCAACATTTTCGATATCGAAAAAAGCGGGCAGACGCTTTATATAGCTACCCTCTTGGAAAAATGTCTGATTAGATGGATTATTCTGAAGTAAATTGATCAAGAGTAGAAGACAGTCCTCAACAACTATTCCACCATCACTAAATCCTTCCTCTAGAATAATATCCAAAAGTCTCTCGAAAGCATTTTCGAATGCAACTATTTTTTGAATGTTAGCATTTCCCTTTGTTAATTGACCCAACAAAAGAAGACCCTAAAAAAAGCAAAAACAGAAGGATCCTTAGTGAAAAATTCTGTTAAAATATTCTAAAAGTTCTTAGAAAGACTAAAATTCTGACAATAGAACTGTCATAGTAGATATTATAATATATTTACTAGGTTTAGGTTTAGATAAAGAACTAGATTTTTTTTACATAATCCTGATATGAGAACTAAAAATAATTAAAGCTTTGTTCTAGTTATTTGAGGAAACTTATGCATACATCATTTCGAATCACTTCTCTGGAATCTGACAGAATATCCATTAGTTTTGAAACTCCCATTGGGGCAACAAGAATTACTTCCTGTAATTCCTTGCCTCTATGTTCTAATAATAGTGTTATTAATCGTACACAAGGTCTTCGAACGTGAAAATCGTATTCATCTAGTATCTTTAAAAGAAGTGTAATATTGTCTGCATTTTTTACAAACATCTCACTGAATTGAGATCCCAGCTGATCATTAGAGACGGAAGAGAAATCTCCTTCAACATCTGAATCGGAGAAAATTAGTTCATTTTCATTATATTTAATTTAAGAACTTCTTACCCTCTTCAAATATTTCATTACTCATCACATTACATAATGTGTCTAATGCGTAACTTATAATTTCTGTGTCATTTCTACGAAGATCGAAAAAGTTGATTGAAAGGTTTTCCCTAGTTATCAAGTAAAAGCCGACAACTTACGAATCATTTTGCAAAACATTAATTAGAATGTCCATAGCTTGAGTTCCAACGTCAAGTTGATATTTCTAAAATAAAATTACTTTTAAAGTTAATGTCCACAAGAGAACTATTGCAAACCTTTGATAAAGATTTTAGAGCTCTTACGGCATCGCGTCTATCATCTAACAATGTTGAGGACTGGACTCGATCGCACAGCTTTTCAACCTAGAACAAAACGAAATAATAAGCCGCTTGAAAAAGTGATCATAGCGAAACTTCATTCATAGAAAGTAATCGTTTTTCTGATAGTCTATTTAGTAATAGTTTAGAATATTCTTACGATATCTGCACCAGAAGGAGCTGAAGCGGCCGGCTGTCCTCGAATTAGTTTCCCGATGAAAGTTGCCATTTGGATGAAAATAAGGCGCACCACGAAAATTCGGAACGCATGCGCGTATGACGTGGAATATCTAAGGTGGTGCTAAATTGAACGCGTAGATTAGAGTTGTATTTAAGTTTAAGTTTCCCTAAAGTCATTCTGTATTTTCCTAATTAATAATAATAGAATTCTGATTTTTCTTTCTTTTTAAATAGAAATTATTAGACAATTTAGTTTACACAATCTAAAGCATAATTATTTTAATTTTCTATCATAACTTTAACAATCAAGTTTTGTAACAAAAATATATTAACTAGTTTTAACATTAAAAGTCAAAGCAACAATATTAATAAAAAGACGAAAAGAGCAGTTTTTAAAAAGTTCCGTTCCTAGCAAATAAATAAACAAGAAAGTATTAATGACGTGTAAGCCTATAGATGTATCCTCTTTGACCGAGCCCTTTTAAAATATTTGCTATATTCCTACAATCATCAATTCCGCTGTGATGTCGTCCTTCATGCTTTAATTTTAATTGACGTAACATTGGAATCATTCCCCTTGGCCAAGTGCCCGTTACATCGCTAAAAGACTTAAAAAAGATAAGATATTATTATATTTTGTGTGAAGGAATAAAGAATGGAATACTTACTCTTTTAATATTAATCCAACTATTAAAATAGTTTGGTTTATTACAATTTGATGTTCTACATTGACTAGGAAGCATCGTTTTTAAATCCCAATCTCCACAAGTAACAAATGCAAAACTCTTTTCTTTTTCTAGCAATTCTTCTTTCATCCATATGTCAAAATCCTTAAATGAAATGAAATTGATGTTAACATGTTAGGTTTTTATCGTTATTCCTTGTAGAGATTACCTTGAAAACTTCGATAAAATTATTTTCATTTTCTACCATATCTTGAATAATTCCTGTCAACTGTAATAAAATAATTTAGGTTATTCTATGAAAAATAGCGAATAGTTTGTTTGATCTCACCTCTGTACAAAATGGGGTCAACTGGGGTCGATAAACTGGTTTAACGTATCGATGAAAAACTTTTTCACTTTCAAATGTTTGAGCATTCACCTTAATGCACGGAAATTCAATTATTTCCTGAAATTGAAAAATTGTTAACTGTAATAGTTGATTTCAAGTTAAGAGTGAAAATGATATTTTACTTGAGGCTGTATTGAAACTTTATCATCACATGTTGCTTCAAAATCCAAGACTAGAAAATAATCAAAGGCTTGTTTAACTTTAAAGTTTGATGCCATTTTATCAATGACACTTAAAAATCTGATGGGGTAGTGCTTTAATATATTAGGCGTTGGCATAACAAATTTGATTAAGAAAGGGTAATATTGTGCAATTCTTGTCTTTCCCAACGAGCAGTAATTTCCTTTTTGGGTATCTCTAAACAACGGGAGAAAAGTATTTTTTTTATAATATAATCATATTTTATTAGCTTTAAAATGGGTTAATTTTATGCTATAACATTTAATTCAATCAATTATTTTATAATATTACTTAATTTAAATTTAATTTTGCGATATTTAGGCTGGTGAGAGAACTGGAGAATTTTTATTTCCACTATCACTTTAGATCTACCGTAATAAGTCATGTGTAAACAAGACGGTATATGAATTTCGTTAATTAAGCGGGACACAACTGATTACTATATTTAAGTATGCTCCTGAAAGAATACAGAATTTGCATGCCTCTTTCTGTGAAAGAAGTAAGTAACATTATGATTATTAGAATTTAATTGTATTATTTAAAATGCATTTCATTACAGTACAGGATAGGTCAATTATATATGATTGCAAAACATAGTCTGGAACAGAGTGAAAAAGGTCAAGGTGTAGAAGTAATAGCAAATAAGCCTTGTCATGATCCAAAACACGGAGATGGCCAGTATACGGAGAAAAGAATACATTTATCAAAGTAAGTTCCTATGATTCACACTCTTCTTTGAATTAAATCTAAAACATAAACAGCAAATTGCCAACTTGGATGCAGAGTATGATACCGAAGATATTCTATGTAACTGAAAAGGCTTGGAATTATTATCCTTTTACTGTGACAGAATATTCTGTAATAATTATAATTTTTTTCGTTTCTTTTTCATTTTTTTTTCGTTGCTTTAATGTCGGTCACAAGTGGTCTCTTAAACTTTTATTCCGCTTTATCTGTGACCTTAAGTTCTAAATTTAAAAATAAGTACTAAATGATATTCTACTTCATGATCTAAAGTTGGGTTGCCTTTAGTAACTATATTATTTTTACCTTTACAGTGCTCTTTTTTCCCAAGATTTTCTATTGCCATCGAAACAGCTTATGAAGATAACCCAGGAACAACTGAAAATTGTATAAACTTAGAAGACGACGATCTCGCTAAACGCGAAATAGTTCACATAGATATTGTCCATGATCAATACCCAGATAAACATTACAAAAAAGAAGAAGATCCTAAGAATTTCCAGTCGAAGAAGACTAACCGTGGACCGATTAGTGAGAAAAACTGGAGGGAAACTCATCAGCCCATAATGTGCTCCTATAAGGTTGTTAAGGTCTTTTTCGAAGTTTGGGGTTTTCAGACTCGAGTGGAGCAGTACGTTCATTCATGTATTCAAGAAATACTACTTGTAGGACATAGACAAGCTTATGCTTGGATCGATGAATGGGTCGGAATGACTATGGAAGACTTACGAAAATATGAAAAAGACATGCATGACTGCACAAATCGAAAAGTCTTAGAAGATACTGAAATTGCACCAAATGAAGGAGCAGCGCTCTAATTTGTTTAATATTTTTTCTCGTTCTTTCTCTTTTCGATGTTCTTGAACAATGTAGTTTCGTTGTACATTTACTCAAGCGACAATGCAAATCAATTAAATCAAATACACTTAGACTTGCGTGAGGACTCCTTAGTAGTTCAGTTGTAAGAACCGATTGAGGGAGGAGCCATTGCAGTTAATATTCTCTTGATTTTTAATAAAAACCAGTTAATCCAAAGATAACCGTTAAAGGATCATCTCGAAAGCACTCAGCACTAAAGAACTTGTATTAATTAGTTGGAAGTGATATATAAAGATAAACAAATAGAGATAGATAAAAAATAATGATAAGAAAATTGGTGTGATTAGAATTTTATTTTTTTTAGGACATGCAAAAGGGCAATCAATATAAGGTTCTATGTCTTTTTCATGGAGAAACTATAATCAAACATTATCAAGATATGGATATTCAAGTGAAATAAGTCGTATATTATAGCTCTTCAAATAATCAACAGGCCGAATCAAAAACGGTTTGATATATATTGTTTTAATCAGGGTAGCAAAACCTGGACATTCAAATGGAAGAGCACAAATCAACAATGAAAATGGAAATTTTTGTGGCTGTTCATAATATATATTTTAAGTAAGTTAAGCCTATGAAGCTTCCTCAGCTTGGCTTAGTTTGTGTAACACAAGGGCAAATTACAACATTCAAAAACGATGGAAACTCGAACAAGGCTCTTTAATTCGATGAATAATGTTGCTTGGTCTTTGGATGAGTGCTGGCAGACTCGGGAACGGCATCAGCTGCGGGGAAATTCCAATAGTAATTTGGTGGGCCGGGAGTCCAGCAGTTGTCACTGGATAATTTTTGATTTGCATTTAAGTAATACATGATATAAAAGTTGCACATTTCATCATCCTGTGTCATGCTACAAAAAGAAATATTTCGTTATATATCTTTCAAAATTAATAAAGGGTTAATAGTAAATCTTACCCGATTCTAACAGTTTTATCATTATCCAAGTTTTCCATTGTACATCTTGCAGCCAATACATCTCCTCTCTTAATTGTCATTCTAGGACTTGAAATATTGTAGAACATCTCCTCTTGGCGCGGATCCATACGTCCTATTTCAGTCCAAATGCCATTCCGAATTCGATAACCGGAAACAACTCTACCATGTGTGTGGGCATGGACTCTATAAGCAAAAGGATACATGACAACATTTTCAGGTTCCTTGTATAAGCAAGCGGTCTCCATATAAGTGATAGAATGAGGTTTAATTTCTCCACCTGTACCCATAAGATAGACTCCAGCCAGATGATTTGTTCTAAAGAAGCAATTATATTTTAATTGAAAGTAAAAAAACAATATATATTTATATATAGAATAAAATAATTACGGGACTGGAGAAGCTTCTATTATTATACCGGAATTATCTCCATATTTACCACCTAAATGAACATAATTAAATGAGTTATTAATAAATTCATTATTAAATTATTGTAAGTTTAGTGAACGCTTACTTAAGAATTTTTCAACGCTCTTATAATGAACTTGTAGTACTAAATATTTAGATTCTGTATTTCCACCTACCGCAAAAGAAACATCTGCAAAATATTGAAAAATATGTCATTATTAATTTAAGAAACAATCAAAAAAGTTAAGCAAATATTTACCGTTCGGTAATTTCAAGTCTCCTGCATTCATTGCCCAAGCATATATGATCTTTGATCCCGATTGACAAACGGGAGCCTTGTTGTAATGCGTACTCTTTCTCTGCATCATTTCGCCACAATCCCTAATTTGGACAACATAGGTAAGTTGATATAATTTTTCAAATGAAAATTGCTATTTAATTAGTAAACTTTTATTTTACTAACCAAACTTCTTCATCGCTTCCTGGTTCAATGCAAGAATAGAGTAACATATGGTGAGCGGTAGCTGCCTTAGCATGCGGTCTAAACTTGGCTGATAAAGAATGATAGCACCGAGTAAGAACATTTAAATATTTAATTCTTTTCTAATTCTAATCGAATAAGGAAAAGAGAAAATTTAAATAACGAATATATAATTCAATTATTAAACCGCAAATAGATTTGGAAGCACCCTATCCTGCAACAAGTTACTGATAAACGGGGAAAGGTCGGTCCAATGTGAATCATATAACGTTTACATTAAATTACGTTAACCGCAAAAAAACCATAATTTTTCGCCTAATAATTTTATATATTTATTAGAAAAACACAAAAAAGAAGCGAACAAGATTTTTGCTGTCAGCATATTTTTTGTTTTCGCTTTGGAAACTTTTCTTTTTGTAAGAAAAATATAAAAACGAGGAAAATATGGAAAGAAAGTTCTATTTTTTTTTTATATACTTCCATATTGTTCTAAATTAATATTTCATTTATAAGTGAATCATGAAGAATAAAAATTAGATTGAAACTTACTAATGTACTCGGTTAATTCACCCATTTTTATCTGTTTACACAGATATGTATCTCTCTAGAATTGGAAAAAAAGAAAATTGAAAAATTTAACAATCATTCATTAAAGTTTTTATTAAGGTTTTATTTTTATAATATTAAATACCTCCTGAGGTTTGACATTGGGCATTCGAACATCAAATTCAAACCCCGATGTTAGGCAAACAACAGCAAGAGAGATGAGAATCCACATTTTGCTTTTAGCTGTTGTGGCTATACCACCAACAGTATATTTTATGAAAATGAGACGTTCGTGACGTCTAGATATTGATTAACAAATAAGCGGCCAGATAAATTTCATCGTCGTTTTTTCGTTTATTTTTTATTCTTTTTATTTATTATAATGAAACACGTTTTCCGAAATGTATTTGTTCTTTTGTTCTATAATATATATATACTTATTCATTTTAATCATTATTTTATCTTTAATAAAAATATATAGTAGATTGTCCATATTTAATTATTTTAGTGGACGAACATAGTTTTATATTTAATTTAAACTTGTAAATTTTTCAGTTTGTATAGCCATTTATCAGTGGTATGTTTATTTCTCATCATTATTTACCAAAATAATTGATTGTAAGTTGAATAAGTGAAGTTTTTATCGAATTCTTTAAAAATTTACGTGAATAATTTATATGGATTTAAAGTAAATGGAATAACAGTATAATACTATTAATAATCACTTTAAAATGGAATTTTCCTTAACATTTAATATTAACGATCTATTTATTTCTTAAAAAATTTATATTCTTTATTTCGTTTTCTTTTTTTTAATACTCTCTTTAACAAGTTTATGGAATGCTACAAGAAATGGTAAAACATACAGATAGCCAATAGCTTTTCTGGAATGCGTCACGTGACAGCTGATGGCAATTATCAACATCCGGCGTGTGCCGATTTAGTTTGTTGAATGAATATTTAGAAAATTTGTAAATATTTTACTTAAATTTAAAAAGAAAGCTTTAGAATTTAAAAATGAACATTTGATAAATCGAATTCTTGTATGATCTGAGAATAAAACTTGCTTTCTTCTTTCCTCGCAATACTACGATCTGTTCAGACACGTTGAAATTGTGAGACTTAAGGGATATCACCTCCGAAACTACAAAAATGAAGCTAACAGCAGAAATTCTAGCTTCTTCTGCTATAAAACGGAAAAAACCATGGTCTAAACTAGCTTTTGTTGGAGAGGTAGCATTCTATATATATTTTTTTAATAAAGTTAAAAAGTAGATGTATATATATATTTGACAGAAGAAAGAGAGTATTGTTCTATTGGATAAGCAGAGAGCAAGTATTCTTTTTCTACCTTCGGGAAAAACAAAAAGAAAGTTACCAAAACTGCATTCCCATCTGGAAAAAGCATTATGCTATGGAATTTCCTCAAACGGTGAGTAAAGCTTTAAATACTACATTAGAGAATAGTAAAACAATAATTTTATCCAATGAATCATTAAAAAGTTTGATTAAATCTTGTCAAAGTAAAAAATTCATGCCTTTTTTTCTTGAAACACAAAGACTCTAATAAGAGATTATTAACTAATGCATAATAATTTTTATAGTAATCATAACCATAGAAACAATAGAATTTAGAGTTTTTTTTATGAAAAATAAACAGAAAGAACTATTATATATTTTGCTCATAAATCACCTTCAGGTAAATTTTTAACTTATCTTCTCGTGGGAGGTGATATTCTTATTTGGCACAAAGATACTGACTTATTAAGATGGATTACTCCCCCTAAAGAATCTATTACATTCATTAAGCCAAAATTATACATTTCTAATGACGCAAGAAAATTGGTGCTGATAGATTACGATATCTTATTCCTAATACAAGCTTCACCTCAAGAAAATGTACTAAATGAAGAGAAAACTGTATTATGTTGCAGTTGGACAAAGTTAAAAACTGGTTTAACCAACCTAATCGATAAAAACACCATTTATAATATATCATGTTCCTTCTTTTTTTGTAAAGTAAGAATTTTCTAAATTAAAATTTATAATAAGTTTTTTTATAAGATAAAAAGAAGAAATTTTTTATTCTTTTTCTTCCTCCGATATAGATTAGGGGAGAGTGTTGTTCTATTAATTGGACATATAATTCTCATGATATTGTGAATATTCATACATTTTTTATAACTTGGCATCAATTTTCGGATAAAAGGGAACAATATGATTATAAAATTCATCATTTTGAAAGAAATTTAGATTATTTTAATCTTAAGTTAAATAGGCATAGAGGTGCCTATATTACATCTTGTTCGAAAGATGCTCGTTTCCTAGCAATTGGAGCTAATCAAAAGTCAACGAAAGCTACTAAATTATTATTTTATTGTTGGGAAAATCAAATTGTTCACGAGACGGATTTATTGAATTGCGGTATCGAAAATAATCTAGTTGGCCAGGAATCATCGTATGAATATTATTTTTAATAATTAACTCAATTATAGACAGGTTTATTCTTATAGAAACTTTTGGATTTGTGAATTAGAATGGAATCATGATAATATATATGTCGTTGGTGCTCTAAAGAATGGATCACTGTTTGTTTCTAGTCGATTTGGACGATTAATTAACATTGAAACATCTGGTTGCTCTATAATTATGGGACCAAAGCCATTTTTAGCACTTCATCCTAGAATTGCACTAAAGTATGTAATAAACATTTTTATCTGTTAATTTTAAAATTGTTTCTTTTATATAGAAATGAAGAAGATGCCGACATAAGTATTGTTTCTAGTGATCCTCTTCGACAAAAGTATTCTGTTGCTTGCCATCCTAGACTACCAATCATATTGTTTTCAGACGGTTATATGGCTACTGTCTTACAATTCTCTTCGAGTTTAACGAACAAAAATGCGCCAATTTTAATGTTGGACTATCTGTCTCCTCATCTGACCCAACTTCAAAAAAACATGAACCACTCAAATTCATGGCAAAGCGCGACTATAAAAATGCCGAAAATGGATGAAAAGTGCGCCTACAAATTTGAAATTGAACCAAAAAATATGACTGATGAACAGGCTGGCGGTGGATATAGCTTCTTATTAGAACAATCGGGAACAGCAGGTGATGTCTATTTTACTCTTATTTATGAATGTTATGAACATAATAAAGATTAAATTAACTTGATATCGTTAAAATTTTAGGAGCAATTAGATTTCCACATTTAGAAGAGTTAAACTCCACAAAATTCTTTAATGAAGAAGGATTGTCATTAAGGGAAATAGTTGAAAATATTAGAAATATTTGGAATTTTTTATTCAGTTTACCTGGCATGTGTGATGGTTTTGATAATTGTTTTTCATGTTTATCCGACGCTTTAATGGTTTGCTTAAAATGTTTGCTAAGTAGAAAAAAATCTGGCAAGAGAAAGATGCTAACAATCTTTAAAGTTTATAAACAATTGTTTACATTTGCTCAATTGGATTTCCTATATCAAAATTTTGCTTTAAATATCAGAAATTTTGTAAATATCTTCCTTTCTGAGATTTTGCTTAAAAATCTTAATAATTTTAACGATATTGGCAGTGGAATAAAAAATTATATATCTCTTTTGTTTTTTACGGATGCACAAACAAATAGGATATATGAAAGAATGCCAAATTACTCATTGGAAGAAAAATCTTCTAGGTTCGAATCTTTCAGTAAATCAAGGTCATACTGCATTTAATCAAATTTTATTGTTACAGCTACAAAAAATCTTGGTGGGAAAGCTTGAATGAATATTTTTTACAAATGAATAAAGAGTCATTAAGCAATGAAGATGTTCATCAGATTAAAAGAATTTTAAGTAAACAAATAGATTCAAGTAGCTTTCAGATACCAAAATCGGATGAAAATTGTTTAATTGGTTGTAGCGCTTTGGCTATGGATATTTGGGTTCAAAGTTTACATTCAGAGGGTAACATATTACAACATACGATATTTACTAACTTGTCTAAATAAGTTTGTTTAAAATAGATAGTTCAGATGAAAAACGTACTAAAGTCTTACATTCAATTCTTTATACATTACTCATTCAGGTAATCTAATTACAATAAAATTTGATTCAATACAAAATTGTTTCTTTACTGTTTAATAGGACGAATTAAGAGCTGCTGTAGAATTAGTAGAATTACTAATTAGGCAAAAGGATTTAAAATTGGCAGCAACCCTTTGTCAGTCGGACGAATTAAATCTAGAAGCATTAAGTATAGTCTTAAAGGTAAGTTTTAATACATACAATACAAGATATTTAAATAACAATTAATATTAATGAAATAAAAAAAGATACGATAGGACTATGTAAAGTCATTGTTTTATAGAAGAGTGTTTACTATTTTTGTAGAAAAACATAAAAAATACTTCCAGAAAAACTTTAAAGGTATCTCTTAAATCGGCTATGAAGCATCCCCAATATTATAAACGCATTTATCAATTTATTTAGTTATACAATTCTAACTTATAATTATTTATTTGCGAAAAGAGAGGGAAATGTAAAATATTTTTAATTTTATTCGATTAGTATTTAATCAATGATTTGATTTTGGCTATTGTATTTTGATTATTATGGTCATTTTTGTTTTTTTTATCTAATTATATTATATTAAAATATAAAAACATTTTTTTTTAATTATATTATTACTATTGCAGCAAAATGAACAAACAACTCCAATTGTTTATATTGAAAATGAAGCTGTTCTAAAAGTTTGTTCGTCATTGGCTCGTTTTATGGCTGCTTATTTTACAAATTCTGAATTGTATTTGTATCCCGCTCAAAATCCTAAGCCTATTTCATCATTATTGGCGAAAGGGAAAAGTAAATTTCTTTAGTCTTTATTAATTCTTCTTTTAGATAAATATTCGTTATTTTTTTTAATTTCTATTTAGGTTCTGATAGAACTCTGCCTATGTTTCATAGCGTTATCTCTTCTATAATAAGATCAGAAGAATTAAGTAATTTATGGACACCTCACAAAGTTATCGATTACATGCTTTTATGTGGTATGATACCAGAGGCTGTTTGGTTTGCTTCTAAAATGGGTGATTGGAAAACGTCATTTAGCCTTGGATTCGCTTTAGAAGAAAGAAAAAAGATATTAGAGATATGTTACGATAAGTATGTTTTAAAAGTTATTATTTTGTTATCATTTACACCCTTAATTATTAATATTTTGTCCAAATAGGCCTATATTGATCCTCCCAGAGTATCTAACACCGGAGAGCATTTTAAGAACTCATGTTACACCTCTTCTGAATAGGTCGAAAACTGAAAATATTTATGATAAAAATGTAGAATCCGCTTCTCAAAGTTTGGCATTAACACTATCCGATCATCTATTAGCCGCAACTCTCTGTCAAGTAGAATCTGTTGCATGGGTTCTGAAGAGTTTATGTCAAGAAATAGAAAACACCTTAGCGGAATTAGACTTAATGGTAGTTGAAGATTTTTATCTTCCAGCTCCGCCTCTCTTTAGTCTACAAAGATTTGAAGAGGTTTGTATTTTTATTACCTAAAGAAATAAAGCACAATAAAGAACACACAGAACATAGGTTTTATTTATGAATATATACAAAATAAATGATTAAGTAATAAGTCATATTTTAAGGGGAAAAAAACAGAACCTAAAGAGTTATAAGTCAAATAATTATTGTACCAATTGTAGAATGATGAACCTGAGTATACGTGTTATAATGTAAGTAAATATTATTACTAATATATACACGTCCTAAGTTGAGAGCTTCATCACAAACAGAGTTATTTGGAGAATCAAAGATTTTCTTCAGTTTAGAATTAAATTTTTTCACTCACAGTTATTTTTATTATATTTTATTTTTAGCAAATTGTTCTTAAATCTATCTTAATCAACCTATTCCACTAAGAAAGCTCTTCTGTTTTGTCTTTCCAGACATCGTCGTCAACTTATAAAACCGAAGCTGATCTTAGAGGGAAACTATCGAATATGATACACTTATTGAAACTTATGTTTTCATCGTCTAAAACATTTAAACATTGTTCTGTTTGGTATTATCAAAAAATATTTAACAATATTAAAAAATTTCCAAATGTCAAGGTTAGCTTTATTTATACCTGAGACGATTTAATCTGATATATATATATATATATATATATATATACATTTTAACAGTATCCGATCAAAGCGGAAACGAATATATTGCCAGCTGGAGAACAAAGATATCTACAATTCGATCATCTCTTAAATAAAAAACTTAAAGATGAGGAAATAAAGGCAGTCGTGCAATCTTTTGAGAAAATGTGCCAGTATTGTTGGCTTCTACATTGTAGGGACATGATGAATCTTTTACTTAGGAAAAAACTCAAATTATTTAACGAAATGGTAAATTATCATTTTTTATTAAATAACTACGAGATTTATTAATATATTTAATCATTAATAGACTAATGTTTCAACTGATAATAAAGAATATAGCAGTCAAAAGTTTGCTTGGAATTCGCTAATTCTAGATTGCCTTTGTTGGTCTGTTCACTTAGCTCATTTTTCTTCATTACTAAATAATGGGAGTCAAACGGAAGTTTTAAATGTAATTCTTTCTCTTATTCAAGAATTACCTACGTCAAAAAATTCTGCTGACCTTCTTATTCATTTTAATAATCTATTTGTAAACGCCGATGCAGAAATAGATGATAGAATGAAAGAAATACTTTTGAAAAATTGGCAAACATTTAGTCTAAATAGTAGCTTGACACTATCCGTCTATTATTATGAACAGCTATCCAGATCTACTAAACGTCCAAAGAATCAATTTGAATTCGAACCTGAATATCTAACATTTTTAGAAACATTATATGAAGTTGGTTTTGAAAAATATGTAAAAGAAGATGAACAAAATGAAATACCACTTCTTTTATTCTATGGAAAACAGCTGGAAGAAAGTGAATTACAATCTACTAGTCATAAAGTAGCAACAAGTTTATATAAGAGGCAAAACTTTTGTGATTCCGCTCCGTCTAGTGCTAGAGAAGCATCCGATAGTTCAAAGAGCAGTAAAAGAAGATCTAGTCTAAAAATTACACAGGCTGGTCTGTTTAAATGTCGTAGTCTAAACGATCTTGTTGCGAAGGAATGCGCTGAAATGGAATTTTCCTCGATACTTACACATGGAAATTTATATTCCACCTACGGAAATAGAGTTAGTTGTCTATCTATATATACTGCGAAACTAATAAACAATCTACTTTAACCAAAATATTGTTACATTTTTTAGGTATCACCATTGGACACTCCAAGGTCTGATAAAAGAGAAATGGAAAGCGAAAGTTCTAGCGATGTTTTAACTCAAAATATTCTAAGCTATGCTCAGCTGGAACGCTTTGAATTTGGGGATAAATTTTCCGATCTTGAAACAAAACTCGATTGGCTTATGCGTTGGACTGGAAGAAGTCATGTTACATGTGAAGAGAATAGGTTCTCTGTTCGTTTAAAAGTTCATCCACGAATGATATTATATGCTCTGTGGTTGCTTGAACGGGGAGGCTCGCAAGAGAATGAAATTGAACATAAAGTAAAAGAAGACCCTCTCATGAAAACTCAGGGATTTATTCCGTCATCAGACTATCGAACTGTTATGGCATATCCAGTTCACGGAGAACGCATTCCTAAATCACCGAGAAATAATAAACCCGGTAAAAAGTCTAAAACCAGAAGAACTAGTTCTGCTTCAACTGATGACGATTTGACAAGCGTTTCTGCTCTAGATACTGGCCGTTCTAATATAACAGATTTCCTAGACTCTGAGCGTGACACATCAAGGAATCTAACAAATGATGATGTACAAAACTTTATGACCAAAGAGACATCTGAATCAGACGTGAACAGTACGGACAGTGGAATGAAAGCACCACAAGCATCAGCAATAAAGGTAGCTCAAGGCTATTCTACAGGCCGCTTACCAGTTCGAAAGAAAAGTGTAAACAACGATAAGGTGACTCGAGAATTAAGCAAATTCTTGATGATTGAAGAAGATCCCGATAAAGTGGAAGTCTTGGAATCAAACTCACAGAGTACTACATCGATGCAAAGCTTGGATGACGATATACCTTTTGGGAGACGAACACAGAAAATGAAGGTTATCAATGAGTTAACTAATGATTCCGTGTCAGTTCCGGAAAGTTATACTCGAGAATCTGAAACTACTAGTGGTGAGCAATTAGAAGATGTAGAATCTTTTAGGGAGCACAAACAAGAAACAAGCAAAGCATCTAATGCCAATAGTCAATTTCAATTTATCCCAAATCAGCCTTCAATTGGTGAATTAAAATTTCCTGATCAACCAAATAGTTTCCAAATACGCCCTGAACCTCAAAACCAACAAGTTTATGAAAATTCAAATGCACAACCGCAATTTGGCAATTTGCATAAATCACAACATCAAGGTCATTTTGCTTCCAATATGTCACAGCATCAAGGTCAATTTACTTCTAATATGTCACAGCATCAAGGTCAATTTACTTCTAATATGCCACAGCAAACAGCTAATATAACGGAACAGATGCAATATATCGTAAGGAATGAGTTAGCTTCTTTCATCCACGCTCAGCAACAGAGTTTTATGCTTATGTTAAATGTAATGCAACCAGGCGCAAATAAAAGTCCTATACAAAAGCCTGTTGAACAACAAACTCAGACCGAGATAGATAGACCACTGGACGATAAACCTTTAAGAATTGAAGAATTAAATAGGTCTTCGAATAGCAAGAGTCAGCCAAAGATATCTATTCGGAGCGCATTAAGCGAACTTAACGAATTAAAGGAAATAAACCAAAATTTAGCACTTCCACTCCTATCAATATCTAAACAGAGCGAAGCAAAAAAAGAAGAAAAACCATTTCAAAATCTAATGAGTAGATTATCAGAATTTAATAGATCATTTGGACCAAGAGATCCAATATCTTTTTTGAGAATGCCAGCAGAAAAAGAATCTGATGCTTTACCGAAAGTTTGGAGTTCAAGCATGCCTAGAACTGACGCAAATGCGACAGAAATTCATCCTTATAAAAAGTTCTCCATGAGCGGACCGCTTCCTTTGCTTCGCATCGAAAAAACACCTACAAAAACCTTTACAAATATTGAAGATTCTAGAGGATTTCTTCGCCTGATTCCAATGAACGAGGTAGCTGCTTTTGAAAATCATAAGAGAATGGCTGAAGATATGAGATATAATAATCTTCACGAAAAAGGAAAAAAAGAATTATGGAAGAATTTACAAGCTGAAAAGCAAACAGAAAACACCGCATTTAGAATAGAAGATGTGTTACAAGAAGAGAGAATGCTCGAAGATGAAACTAAGATTAGCAAAGTAAATAGACAAGAAAAGCTTGTCCATAAAAAGAGACAAACCTCTCCTGTAAGTAACATTTTTATTGATTTGATCTGTTAGAGAAAAGAATGATTTTAGATAAGTTGATTAAGACTTGAAAATTTGTATTGTACTTTAATTAGCGACAAAAAATGATTCCCATAATTCAAATTCAACACGAAGATAAACAATCCGAAGAAATTGGAAGACAGTATGAATATGAAGACGAAGACGAAGATATAGAAGAAGAAGAAGATGAACTAGACGAAGAAGAAAGAGAAACTGAACAGGATTTAGAAATGCAACATACCGGCTATAGTGATTCAGAGTTTGATGAAGAGGGGGAAGCAACAGATTCTGCTGAACCTTCATTAGCTTTAGCTTTACCCAAAAAGATTGATGATTATGGAGAAGAAGAGGTTTCTTTATCTTTTTTTCTTGCATGAACTTGAGTTTACACTTTAGAGTTACTATTATTTCATGATAAATAGTTCTAACAATACCATACTGTTCTTTTAGCTCGAAAATGCGACTGAAAAACAGGTTCAAACTGAATACAACTTAGATCATGGTTACGCAATAACTCCTGGTAAAATTTTCACCACGTTTGTGCCTTTTATAATTAAGGTTTTTATCTATTTTAGGCCTATTCGATCGTCTAGTAACTGATGAAGAGCTTGAGAAAGCTGATTTAACTTATGCCGAAGCTCAATATAGAGCTGCAATGGAATTGAAAAAGTCAAAAGAGGTAAGTACGTGTAAAAGGGACGTTCTTTATTAGCTAATACTTTTTTCCTATTCTTTTAGATTTCCGGGAAAGGAATTGTTGCTCCCGAAGTTTTTATCGATTTAGAATTTCGCGAAGATAAAAAGAAATTTATAAATGTTGTTGACATAGGAGTTGATGTTATAGAAGAAATCAATAAAGACTTACCAGTTGTCAGGGAGCAAGAAGTTCAAGTTGATAATTTAAATAAAACTAAAAAGTCTGTGGAATATATTGAAGATTCACCAAAACAACATGATAAAGTTACTGAAAGAGTTTTAGGAGATTCTTCTGAAAATGGGTTAGTAGAAATCTCTTTAACAATTCATTTATTTAATTGCCAGATTCATGTCTGTAGAATTTGGAGCAGTGAAAATGTTGAGAAATTATCAAGGCTAAAGACTAAAGATCAGATTAAAAGACGACTAAGCCAGATGGATGAGAGAATTCAAGCTATCAATGTTATGTCGAAAAATATGGATCATGAATTTGAAAGAAACCGTGAGGTTCTAAAGACTTTAGATAGATATACGGATGAGTGGGAGCATCTTGATAAGAAGCAAGCTGTTATGGAAGATGATGACGAAGAAATAGATAGAAAATTTCAAGAACTTGCTGATGAATACGACGAAAGAAGTTCAAAGCTTCAAACATTAGAAGAAGGAGAGGTTCATTCCATAAAAGATTTAGCTGAATCTGTTGAGGTTCAAGAGATTTTGAAAGAGGTCTTTCACGATGAAGAGCCGGCTTCAGCTAGGTCTGCGGAACCAAAAGTAATACTTTCTTCAAGATCTGATAAATCGGAGAAGAAAAGGGGAGAGCTACTTGAATGGATGAAAGTAAAAAAGAAGGAAAAAGATAAAATGTTTCGCGAAAAAAGACAAGAACTTATTCAGAATGAAAAACATCCATTTAACCGAAAGCAAACTGCAACTCAGCCTATTCATAAAGAAGACGAGGAAATTAAGAAGCAAAGACTGAATGAAGCGAAATATAGAAGAATAATGGAGGCCGATGAACTCATGGAGAGTTTACTAAGGGAAAAAATACCGAGAAAAAAGGCTGAAACATCCGTTACACAAATCCTACAGGTGACAAATAAGAGGAAGGACATTCCTTCAGACAAACCTTCCAAGCAAGAGGGAAGAGAACGAGAGCGTGAGAAACAGCAAGACGAAGATCCAGATAGATTATCAATGGATCATTATATGAAATCAATCTATGAGTATGATCCTGTGAAGCAAAGGGCAGTTAAAAGAGTGACATCTATTGGAACTTTAATTTCCGACGAAAAATTTCATGAAAAGCTTCGTGAAAAGCGTCAAGAATTGATTGTCAGAGAAAAACAAGAAGATATTCAACGAAGAAAGCTTGAAATCGAACGAAGGAGGCAAGAGCGTCTGCGAATAGCGCGAGAAGCCGAAGAAGAAAGACAAAGACTTGATCATTTACAAGAAAGACAAGAAGAGGGTGAAGTAATACAAAGTTTCGAAGATTTTTTGAAAATGCAAGAATCTGAAAGAAGTATTCCCAATTCTGAACGAGACACGACAAGAAACACGATAACTTTTGCTGATGAGCCTCGAAGATATTCGGCTCCTGTGGGATCCCATCATCAAGTTCAAAAACAGTCAAGAATTACTAGGAGAGAAGGACCTAGAATAGTAAAAACATACACTCAAAGGCTGGCCGAATTGAGAGTCAGAAGCGATAAAAATTCAGGACGAAATAAATCTGCAAAAGTTAAAGTTCCAAACAGAACATATAGCTCTCTTAAACCGAAAGAACCGCGAAGAAAGCCAGTAAGCTATGTTGAACAGCTAAAGCAGTTACAGCCACAAAAAGGTAAATTTATTGTAATTCTATAAATTGATTATTAACAAATCATAAATTACATAAACTTATTCAGGTGCTCGAATATCGTCAAAACCAAGAAAACTTAAATCTTCAATTAAATGTAAGAAACCTCTTCGTCAACCAATAACATATCAAGATCAACTACAAGCTTTACAAAAGAATACAAAAACTGTAAGGCAAAGACCATACGATTCACCATACATTGATGACCCAGATAGCGATCTTAGTCAATGGAGTGTAAATTCAGATATGAAACGAATCTTATACGATGGAGATACAAGCGCAATTTCAAAGGTAAACAATAATATATTTAAAATTGATAAGATAATTAAACTATTCTTTCCAAATTCATAATAGACAACTGACAGTTACCAAGAAAGCGCTAGGTTAAAGGAACTAGTAGAAGCAGCATCTCTAGCAAGCGATAGTACAGGCTCGATTATCGATTGGGATCGTATTCAAAATATTTTGAATGATGAACAATTTAGTTAAAAAAGTCTTTTTACATTTATCATTATTTTCTTTATTTTATTCTCTTTTACTTCCGGTTCGTCCAAAAGTATTAGTTTTAAATAAAAATCTTTGTTAATAATTTTGAAAAGTATGGGAATGTGAAGATTTTACTTTCGTTTTCCATTTGTTTAGGAGAATAATAACTCAGGTACAACTTTTACAAAAGGATCTCAAAAGAATCTACATATTAGGCCTAATCATAAATATCTACCAGTAAAATTTGCTGAATTCATACTTTCTTTTTATTGTTAAGTCTAGCAAGAACTTTTACGTGAGGACAGTCGTCTGTAAACTTCGGAGATTAAACAATGAGTCTTCTTGAAACAAAGTTGAAAGAAATTGGGGCAGCAGGAAAGATACTGATTTTAATATTGCTAATTAATATTATAGTGCAGATAACTTCAATAGCTCTCCCTGATTGGCTTGAATTCACGAATTACCCAATCAAATATGGCTTATGGAAAGTATGTCATAAGCCCACGTCTATTTGTACCTCTGAAATTCCTGATGTTGATTATTGGACTGCTATGCAAGCTTTTGCAGTAATTGGAACATTGCTTATCTGTTTTGAATTAATTGTATTTCTGGCATCATTGTTTATTTCTTCTTTCACTGTAAGGAAATCATTTTTGACTATGATTGTTCTTAGCTTTCTCGGAAGTAAGTATCGATGAACTTCATAATGTATTAATAGTCATAACTCAAAACTTTAAATTGTTTTTAATTAGTTGCTTCCATCCTGATAACTGCTGGAGTTTGTCTTGGAAAGTTTCTTGAACTCGCAAAAAATCAAAAATTATCAACTGCTTTTTATTTGCACATTGCTTCTGCTGTCTTACAAATATTCTGCGTTACATTGGGTTTTATGGGTCTTAGATGAAAGCCAATCTTGCAGAAAGGAATTTTGATACATTGTATTCAAACACAGAATAGAATACATCATTATTAAAATAATAATAAATACATTATTTGAATTTCTATTATGGAATAGACGAATAGACGTACTTATTTACCTATATTAATTGAATTGTACAATACATAAACCTACACTAGTTTCAAACTTCAAAGAGTATAAATTTAAATAGAGTTGTTTTAATTTTTATTTTCACCAAATGACTAAAAAATAAAAGTTTCTTAGGCCATCATCGAAAATACCACTTAGCTATCATTATTCATATCTTAGTCATTTTAGTCCTAATTGTATAGTTATTTATTTACCGAATAAACTAGGCTGGATTCATACTTTCTTTTTAATGTTAAGTCTAGGAAGAAATTTTCAAAACCCAGAAAATATTTGGTGTTGTAATTTTCGTGTTCGAAAGAAAATCTACTTTTAAAATTATTAGTAATATATTCCTTCTTGGTTCAGATTAAAGTAAAAAAATGTTCTTACACTCAGATTGAATACTGTCCACTTAAATACAACTAGTCAGATGAGTTTATTCAATTAAATAGATTGACAAGTTGCGTAAATATTTAGAATTAGAAATAAAGTAAGAAAAGTTATGCCGACTGGCCAATAGTTATACTACTAAATTCCCGAAAAGAAATTAGGCTGATCAAGCAGCACGCTATCTGCAAAATCCAACCAAATACAACTAAGCCAAAGCCAGCATCTAAATGATCCTTTTTATCAGTATTCCCAACATAGATTCCCCAGGTAAGCATTGTAAAGAAAGCTGTGAAAAAAATTCATTAAAAATTACTATAATATCATCGGAACTAAGAGAGTAAATAGTAAATTGTAGGATAAAAAAAAGGTATTTAGCTTACCGGCTGAAGTGCATAGTGAACACATAAGTATAGTTGATGGGTTTTTCTCAAATATTTTTGTCGTTGTAATTACAGCTAAACAAACTAGTGCACCAACAAGACATAATGTTGAAATAATAGCAAAAGCACCAGATGAAGACAACCAATCAGGTTTGCAATTATGCTTCGTACAACTAGGATCGCAGTATTCCCACAAACCTTCTTTATAACCGCTAATTTTAACCCATTGAGGTATTGATATCCCAATAATATGGAACAATAAAGTTACAGGTAAAACTCCAACGAGAACAAATGCTGGTAATCTCTGATTTTTAAAATTTTCAATAATCTCTACCATATTTTCTTATAATATCATTATTTCTATTTTATACAGTATATACTAATAGTTATTTATATATCGTATATAGTACACCATCTAAGCATATTAGAAAATTAAATGTAATCTACATTACTTATATATACGTTTGTGAACTAGTTGATTATAAATACAAAAAAATAACACATCTGTTTAAAAATGTGCTGGAACATATCGTAATTTTACTGAATGTTATTGTTATTTTTAACAATAGCGTTCATTTCATATTTTTTTGGGTTAAATGAGTTTTTTTAAGGTTATTAATTCGCTCATTCACTTTTATAATTCATTGATATTTTTTTGTAACCTAATTCCTCTCTCTCTCTCTCTATTAATTACTATTATATGTGTATGAAACGGTCTGTATCTCCACACCTTAACGTCACAAATACGAATATAGTGAATTTGAGTGGTGTTGATGCGCTACAACATAAAATGAGGATCGTGAAGAGATCACAACATGCAAACCGCAAATCGAAAACTCACATTCCACTGCAACAATTACTTATTATAATAACAGTAGACGGTATAATGTTGTACTTATAGCAACTTTCGTTTCTGTAACCATACGAATGGTTGCTTTCAGCCAGAACAGAAAATGTCAATTTGCAGCGACATCTTCATTGTATTGTAGAATAAAAAATCATTCACTAATACTTTCGTTCTACATAGGTTTCAATGTAAAATTCGTTTATTTCAAAGAAAAATAATAAACTTCTAAAATGAAAGTTGATTTTTGATGATTTGAACTTCGGAAAACATTTCATAGTAGAATTAATAACAAAACTTATAATAGCACTTTCTGAGTAGGTTGTAAAGTATAAATCAAAGCTATTTCGGCATTACTGAATGCAAAACTAGTTCTATTAGTGATGAAAGCAGATCGAACAATACCTTGTATTTGAAACCAACGCTTAAATTTTTAAGTTGTTCATTTGTGTACAATAATACTAAAGTTCATCTCTTTTAATTTCTGTGTCTTCGAACAATAGTTCGAAGTTTTTAATGTTCTCAATAGGACACTGAAATACCTCTTCCCAATCTATTGCCGAATCGTGATTTGTATCGCAAATCTTAAGAAGCTATGAAGAAGAAAATTTGATAATACTTTGTTAAAATATTTATGAAATTATTTATGAAAAAGTATAAGAACCTCATTAAGATATTCTCTAGGTTCTTTTATATACTGTTTTGCTTCTTCCATAAATTCATCAAAGTGAGTTTCATTTATTACTTCGGCATGTATGAATGGTTCAAATAGAGATGAACGATATTCTTCTAATTTTCTTTGTCTTTGGGACTTAGGATCATCAGAATAAACTTTAGATAGTGGAGTATCGTCTTTGATGAAGTTATTATTGCAATCTTCATCGTCAAACCGTAAAAGATGAGCAAACCAGAAGTTAACAGCTAAATTTCTATTTCCAGTCGACCAAACAGTATGATACCATCCTTTTGGTATGAAAAGACAATCACCTTTTTCCATAATGGCGTGCCACCAAGGAATATTTCTAAAGTTTTCATATATATTCATATCAACCCTTTCAACATCAACTTTGCTGTAAGCACCATTTTTAACCCAATTGTTACTCTCATCCTCAACTTGAGATTTCAACTCCTAATAAAAAAAAGATATATTTTCATAATTCTATCATAATTATAAATAATATTAATAATAGATATTCGCCTTGTCAATCATCCTTAGCTCTTTAACACCATCAAACAGACAATTGATATTATCAATAGAATCGCTATGTAGAACTGATTTGGTTCCTCCGCTACTAAACCACATAACGAGTAATTGCAAATTTCTTAGAAAACCACCACATCTTAGAGACTTAGGAATAATGAGATCATCTGCTGGGACAAATATTTTTAGATATAGTAACTAAATTGGTATAATTATACCCATCATTATTCGAGGAACGTCATAAACCATGTAAATATCACTGTTTTTATACATATCTAGATAGACGGACATAGTTGGATTGATTAAATTTTCTGCTCTATCTTCTTTCTTTCCAATTTCAGCCGTTACATTCAAAAATCCATACTTAGATTTTAGATACTCGTCTGTCCATAGCTTAAATGCTGGTATTTTTGTTGCTCCTTTCTTAACGATAAATGGCTGAGAATCAATTACGTAGTCATCAAAAAAAGTTCCTGGATCAGGAAAATCGTCAAGTTCTATTAGCTTCCCAACTGGATCTTGATGACTTCCGAAAGGTTTATTATGACCTGCGTATTCGCAATTAAAACCGCAAATGATAGCTAAAATAAAGTAAAATTCAAGAAAGCACATGACAATTTTCTATTTTCTTTTTCTACACTGGAATGTATACCAGCTTTCAAAAGGCTGTTCTGGAAAGATTTTTAAATCCTTTATATTTATGCTATTCTATATAGTAGAGAAGTTTAAATGAGAATAAAGGAATATCCCACATTAAGAGTTCTCTTCTGAATATTTAAAGACAGGTATTAAATTTATCATTTGTATAGATAGGAAAGTAATATTTTTACCATGCAAGATATTTTTGTTCTTGTCCTTATATTATATGTTTGTATGAGTATATTATCTTAAAGAGAAAAAAGTCAAGGATAAATAAACGAAAATGTTTCCATTTTCATGATGTCTTTACGCTCCAATTATTACTTAATTGATTTATAAATAAAATAGGTTCTAAATTTTAATATTTACAGCAACTGTTTTGTTATAGAACAGCATGTTCAAATAGAATAAAGCCTAAAAACTTAATACTATGTCAACGTGTGAATTATTAGTTACCAATAACTTTTTATATAATTTACAGATGTCGCTGTGTAAGAAAATCTTTAGGGTTAAAGGAGGGAACTTGATTTGTTTACTTCCGACGCGCGTTACAAGAATCCGCAAGTTTAGTCCACCAAATCTGTTTGTTTTTATTAAATTCAATACATGAAGTAATCGCTCTACTGAATTTATCTACTTTAAAAACAGACTATAGTCTAATTAAGGTAATGCTTCTGAAAGAAGTCTTTAAAAGCAATTTTTTTTACAACAATTACAGGAAATCTAATATCGCTCATTCGCATTCCGATTCCCAAAAATTTCTACAAAAAATCTTTCTATTAATATGAGCCTAAAAAAAAAACTAAGAACAAAAATTGAATTTATTGAGTCCACAGTTTAATTACTCATTTCTTTGTGAGTTTGAAAGTTAAGTTTATAAAAATTAATCGCTTTAGGAAAATTATGGCCCTACCCCACTTGTACACTGCTAGACGACGTCAAATTCAAGATGATCGGCATCAAAATTGGGTTCGACATGCGGAGAGATTACAAAGCGCACATGTCTCTGTAAATAAACACTGCTCTTGGGAATCACCTAGTTCTTTTAACGCCAGGTAGATTGAACAATTATTGACAACACCTCTATAGTGTTATTCTGTAATAAATTGAATCGATTACAGTATGGAAGCGTGGGCAAGAAAACAAGAAAATGAAACAAAAGAAACAAAACTGCAATTTCGTCGTACACAGCTTGCAAAATTGCTTTCAAACGAAAGCGAAATGTATCAAGTAAGTTTTAATATATTTTTTTATGCATTTGTAAATATTATGGAAATTATTTTTAGAGAGAGCTAAGGGATTATTCGGGAAAGCGATTACCATTACATTTAATGAAAGAAAAGACTGAAGCTCTTAAATCTGCAAGAGAAGAAAAAAGGAGAGAGGTTGTAGAGCAGAAATTATACGACCACTGGAGAGAGAACAATCCTGAATTACGAGAAGTAATTAGCTTTAAATTTATACTTAGTAAAATTCTTAAATTATTATTAATTCTCTACCTCACAAGATTGAATCTGCCCGCTTAAGCGAACATGTTATTGATACTTGGCGTGAACAAATTGAAGAGCACGAAATTCTTAAAGAGGAAGAAGCGAGGATAGACGCTGAAGAAGAATTAGAGCGCAAGATTCAGTTGAAAGAAGCCAAAAAATTAGCTAGAGAAGAAGAATCAAGGAAAAAATTGAGAAATGAAGAATTAGCAGCGGCTTTAAAGTACCAAATGGAAGAATTAAGAGAGAGAGAACAAGAAGCTCAGAAGATTAAATTCGAAGAAGAAGAACTGATGAAAGAACGATTGGATGTGGAAGCCTTGAAGGAAGAACGATTAGAGACGGAAAGACAGCGTAAGAAAGCTGAAATAGGGTAAATCAATTTTCATTACATTCAATATCTGGAGCACATTAGCAGGGCAATTTTCAATTATATAATTTGTTACATTGGCAGACGTATATTGAAAAGGCAACACGCAGCCGCTCTCAAGAGAAAATCCAGAGAAGTGCAAAAACAGTTGGAAGAAGATCGAAATTTTATGGAAATTTTAGCTCGTCAAGAGCAAGAAAGATTTCAGCAACAGCAAGATAAACAGGAAAAAGCTCGGGCGGACGCTAAGTGGATGCAAGAAGTTTTAGAGAAGCAATTGCAAGAGGAACGAGAAAGAGAAGCTGCATTAAACTTGCTTTATCAGTAAAAAATTTTATTTATTATATTTTCTGCGGTTATGAGTTAATTATTCTATTTATTAATTCAATTAGAGAGGAAGCAGAGAAGCAATGGGCTCAAAGGGAAAGGCAGTGGGAGTTGGAAAGATTAGCTAGAGAGAAATTGATGAAAGAGGTTTTGGAAGAAAGAGGGAAACAGATTGAGGAACGTTTAGAGATTATTAAGGAGAAGCAAATGAATAGTTTACGTGAAAGAGAAATTCTTTTAGAAGATCTTGACGAATTAAATAATTTGAAAATTTCTGAAGACAACGAAAAGAAAGAAAAGATAGAGACAACTAGAAGAGAAATTGAAAATCAAGTTGCACAGAAGAGAGCGCTCAGTAGGATGGCAGACGATGAAATGGAAAGAGAATTACAGCAGAGTCGATTAGCCGAGAAAGCCTACAGTGAACTACTTGATCAGGAAGCTCAACAATTGAAGAATACGCCATTTACTCCCAGGGTAAGTAAAAAGCACGTTTTTATTTAATATTTGCTCATTCGAACAAATTCTTTTTTCTACAGTATCATGCTCGAGTGAAACAAGCTTGGAACTAAACTTTTGTCGAATTCATGGAGATAAATGACATAAGAATAGAGAGAAGATGATGTAGATTTAAATAGCTTTTGCGTTATTTATCACTTTTACAATACACCGTCCAATTTTTTTACATTTGCTCGCAAAACGATTTATTTGCTGAGACGTAAAGTCGATAAAAAAAATCCATCGAGGCTAGTCAGCATCTATAGCGTTCCCTAATACATATATATATATATCCTATTTAGAATAGTAGAATATATCTTGTACACATTTACAATGGATATGAATAGCCAGTAGATGTCGCAACTACCAGTACAGAAAAGTTATATTTGCAAAGAATTTTCAACCTACCGCAGTATACGTAGCTATAAGAAGAATATCTATACAATATTCAAATATTACTTTCAAATTAGCCATAAATAATTAATACGGCTAAGTTCAGTACTAATTAAATTGAGCTATTTATACCATACGACTATATACATAGAAAATCGCAGTATATCGTGTGTATTTTGTGGTAAATTGTATAAAATTCTTGTTCAAATCAATCAGCAAAATAACTTAAAAAAGAAAGAGAAAAAGTTGAAATATTCGTATCAACCAGTGTCTGTAACGTGTTACTATTAAACAATATATATATATATATATATATATATATATATATACTGTATATATTTATAAATATACTATATATTGGTAAACCTTTACAATGGATTATTTTTTAAAAGAATGACAAGTATTTATAGATTTTAAAAGATTAAGTGTCTTTTTTTTAACATGATTTACACATTTCTAGTAAAGAATCTATAAAGAAGAAGAAAAGAAGCTAATTTATGTATTTTCGTATTTTAATTTAATAAGGAAAAGAGAGAAAGAATGATATTATTGATATAAAATTTCAGTAAAAGAAAACAATTAGCACAATAATATTTACACCAGTTTTATACACGAAATATATACATATACTATATTGTTTATATCTATACTATATATTTTCTTTTAATTATTCTATGTACCAAAATATTTTAAATTCTTTATTTATCACGGGAAAACAACTCTGGTGGCTTAAGGCAATTATTATTGGAAGATTAAAGAAATCAGATATTGGATTTTTTCTTCCTTTCTTTCTTTCTATCGTTACGAATAGTATGCTAGGTTATTTAAATTTCTGGATTTCCTATAAAAATTCCTATAAATCGTTATTTATATGATATTTAAGAGACTTATTTCTCATTTAAAATTAGTCTAACTAACCAGCTATTGGGTTATGTTTACCGGCCGAAGATAGATCTTTCCTTTTCTTATGACCATATAGTTTTTCTCTCCTTATTAACTATCCTCTTATTAAAGACAATAAAATCTACTTTCTTATCTTTTATTTAAGAGAATATAAGTCAATTAATTTTGATTGACTAACCAAAGCTAATTAGGACATACAGTATATTTCTTTCTCCTTTTTTTTACAATGGTTTTTTCTTCTTCTATTTATAGTTCAGTTTATTTCAATTTAAAAAACTAGAAAGCTATAAAAAAAAGACTCCATTTATTTAACAATTCCATCCTTAAATAAAGAATAATTGTTTTACAAATAAGATAAAGGACATAAATTTTTGTATAACGTGGGACTAGAGTATTAATTGCTCTCCGGATATGGTAAAAGTTATTTAAGAACGTTAAAGACGACAAAATGACTGTCTAATTAATCAAATTAAAAAAATCATATGCACGAAATAAATGTCATCTGTATCAGTATTATCTGGCTTAAAATCATGATAAATTATGCACTTGTTATAGGCCGACACGTGGTGGCGCAGGCACCAACCGCACTTTATACTGTAGGGGCATTGGTTTCTCTCTGTAAAAATTTCTATCGATTTGGCCAAAAATTTCCTATATAATATGTCACTTTGCTAAAAGACAGCTGCCTCCAAGGTATGTTTTGATTTTATCGACGATATTTACATATTAAATGATTTTTATCTGCAGGCAGATAATATAGACAACGGATCAGTGTATTGAAAACAAGAGAAAGAGAGAGGGGGAGAGTGAGGAGTGAGAGAGAGCCAGAGAGCGAGTAAAAAGCGGAGAGAAAGATAGAGCGAGAAAGAGAAAGCAAGAGAGAGAGAGAGAGAGAGAGAGAAAAAAAGTCAGTGAATAAACGAGAGAAGAGAAAAAATTTAAACGATCAATGCTGTTTCTACAAACATGGTGAGTCTAGAGTTTTTGTTATTCTTTCTTTGTACAACATTTCATGTAGTATATGTGTACGTAACGTAGGGTGGGATCTCTAAATTCCCTAATCTATATATATATATATATATGTATTATCCACGATATCCCTATTTGAAAATACGAATGGTGATTGCTTCCTTTGTAAGCTTTACCGTTATATTTCTTACAAAAAATTAGTAATTTGTCGTTAGTGATAAGATCTACAAGGCCTTGATTTTGATTAATGGATGGTCATTGGCGGTGTGGAGCAGTAAAGAATTGAAAAAATTACCCATGTGGGTACAATTAGGCATGCACTGTCGGTTTTTAATTAATTTTTTTTTTCTTACCGCTTAAATCCTTCTTAATATTCTTATTAAAGTATCATATTTAGTACACTATTTAGTTGTCTATTATGTTTATTTTCTTTTCTTCCAGTCCTAAAGGCAAATTGTTTCCATCGTTCTACGTCAATTTAAATCCCTTTAAGTAACATTTTCCTTATCAATTAGTATAGAATTTTATACAGAATTTAGATAATGTAAATACATATATAAAGTAAGAATTAATGAAAGAGAGAAGAAAAAGGATAGAGAAAGAATTATTAAAAATGAATTAAATGAAAATATTAAGAGAGGAAGAGAGAGGAAAGGAAAAATAACCAAAAAAAAAATATGTCAAAATGTCAAAAAAGGAAAAACTGAAAAATTTTTGCTGCCAAAGTCAAAAAAAAAAGAAAAAGAAAAAAACTGCTGACACTATTGTGTTTACTCCATCGATATTCTAACCGTATAATTTAATTACGAAAGATCAGATTATCTCTTAAGACTTTCATTTGTAAGACTTTATTTATAAATATTGCTTAATAATTCTTATCTGCGTCATTTCTTTTATATTCATTATTCATTCGCATTAGTCTTCATGGTTAAACCTATATATTGTATTATATATATATATATATATATATATATATATACAGTATATATATTAGAATATACACGTACTGTATTTGTTTATTTATAGATATAGTTTAACAATACATAATGTATACTTTTAAGAGAGACTACTTTTAAGACAATCAATCGTTTTACAGTCAGTATTCAGAAAGATTCTCTCATCTGCCAACAAAACGAAGGGCATCAAACTCAGTGAGACTAGGCCTAACAACAAAGAATTTGAAGAAAAGGAATTGGAGGAGACGCGCCTCGAATGGCAAAAAGAATTAGAGGATATGTCGGATTTTCTTGTTATAAAACCGTCTCAAGAAGCGGACAGTGATAAAGCATTTATCGACGATGATAACGGACTACCAGTTTTCAAGGCGATTTTTGATGTAAATTCTTTCGATAAAAAAGATATTACCTTAAGAATCGAGGGTGATAAATTGCATTTAGAAGCAAAACATAGGGAAGAGAAAGATGATAGAGCATTCGTAAAAACAATGCTTAGAACTCTTGATTTACCCTCTCACGTTGACGATAAACTCATGAGAACAACAATTAATGATAAGGGTTTCCTTATCATAGAAATGCCCTTTCACCTTCCACCAAGGTTTGTACTATCAATAAAACAAACACTTTCTTCTCTTTTCTTTTCGTTTAGTATTAAAGTAAAAGCAAAATGTACATAAAGAGAATAATTCTATTTGATAAGGATATCATACTGACTTTTCACACGTTGGTTTGGTTGCTGTAAATAAAGTAGGCCTATATAATTACCAATTCGCTGTACGGGTTTGTTTTTATTACAAAGATAATTCATATCGTTTCCCATTATTCTTGTTGTAAATTTCCCATTTAAATTCCTTTTCATAGTTTTTGAGGTTATGAGAAAAGAATTTTTCTAAGAAGTAACATTTATTTTTGTTATTTCTACTTCAGCAGATCATTACAACAGAATAAGCCAGGTGTTCATCCTATTATTACTGATCCAGATGGAACAAGGAAAATAAGAGTTAGTACAACCTTGGGAAGGGAATTCACGCCAGACGACGTTAACGTTTTTATAGACGAGAATGATCCAGGAATAATTGCTGTAAGAGCGGCTTACGAAGAAAGAGCCGGCCAATACGGTGACAAAAATCGAATATTACGAAATATAAAAAGAGATATACGTCTCCCATCATATATGAAGGCCAAGAGCGTTAAAGCATCACTAGGACCCACAGGAAATCTATACATAGAAATTATACTTCTAGATCAGGAAAAAACCTATAGATGCTCTATTACTTCAGAAGACGTTACCGATGAGATTTCTGACACTTAGGGAAAAAAACCCAAATGCCTTAGGCCTACCTAAGAAATTTTAACTCTTACTGCTGCTGTAACTAGTTAAACTGCAATGGACCTAGACGAATTTCGTTTTTTCCTTTTTTTCTCATTCTATTTGATTAGGTTAAAAAAAGATTATAATTCAATCTCTATTATATAACTTTATCGCTATAAACTGTATCCTTTACTACTACTACGAATTATTAATAATAATATCAATGTAATCGCTGAGGTATAGAAAAATAGAATAACCATAAAAAGCCTTTTAATAAAATAGAAAGAAAACTATTATTAATTCAGGGGGAAAAAAGAGAGAAAAGGGAATTAAGCGAAGAAACGATGGACAGACTGATAGACAGCCAGTCCAGTCAGCTAGCCAGCCAACCAGACAGATGATATAGAATATGGGTGGAAATTTTTAGGTTAAAAGGGGGAGGGAAGTGATGTCGGGGGGGAGGGAGGACGAGTTTAAAAAGTGACATGGGAGATGAGAAATTATGGTTAAATATTGCTACTATTTTGAATTCTTTATTCGTACCTTCAGGAAATAATAAATAATCAATTAAGAGATAATTTATTAAATTATTATACGCTAGATTAGAGACGGAAATTTCTAAGTAACAACATTATTTAAAGTAGAACTGAGCTTCTTGATTAAGATACTGTAAAATAAAATAACAGTTACAGAACAAAAAAATAAAAGGACACAAGTATCAAAGAAATATAAATTATACAATCTTTAATTATGAATATTCATAATTGTTAATTATACCTGTTTTAAATTGTGTGAACATGTACTCATTGAAAGGAAAAGAATTTTGATTTATTGAACTATTCTCTCTGCATAAATATAAGGGAAAAACAAAACAAATATGTTCTATATATATATATATAAATTACTAGAAATGTTTTTATTCTTAATTTCGTTTTTGTTTGAAGAGACAAAGAAAAATACTTTGAAGTTGAAAGAATAAAAAGAAAAACACAATTCTAATCATGATATTTAATAGTTTGCAATTTGTATAATCGGGCTATAAAGGTAGAAATGAACCTATTCGTCTTTATGGGTCGGAATATCGCACAGCTGCCTGTAATAAATCTGTTTGTTAAAATCTCAAGAGGCGTTTTATTTATACAGAATGCGTTCTGTTATACGTCGTTAATTCACTTGAGGCTTTTTCTTACCCCGTAAAAATCGTCTTAGCGAATAAAGCGACTCGGTACAAAGTTTGCATTGAGAATATTTAACTCAATTGGCGGTTTGTTTATTTAACCTACTTTTAAAAGCAAACTTTATAATTCTTATATGAAGTATCATTTCCAGCATATTTCATTGATATTATCGACTTAAAAAAGTAGGAAATGGAAAGAGTCTAAGTTAATGGACTCTGAGTGGACTATTGATAGATTGAGGTGAATCAGTCAAGTTACGTGTTAATATGCAAAACAGAAATTTACTGTTTTTTTCAATACCTTGAAAAGACCTATAAAAATAATACAAGCATATTCTTTCAACAAATTTTATCTATATTACTTTTAACGGCTGGGAAATGGTATTTTATTTTTTTTCTTTTAGTGCTCTTTTTACTTTTGGTAATACAACTTCCTCAACAAATAGTAAACGATAAAATTTTTTTTTTTCTTTATTCAACCCTCGTATTAAACTACGAATTCTATATTTTTCCTATAACCCTTTTTTTTACCCAATTTCTCTTCTTGTCTTTTATTATCTTTTTTTGCTTGTGCCAGTGAATTTTTTACACTTTCAGGTAAAAAATTAAAAAGTATAAAAATTAGAATTTTTTCTTTTTCAATCGCTCTCTCTTTCTCTTTTTTTCCTCTTCTTCACGTCGAATATCTTCTAAATCTTCACGCTTTCCAATCTTTGCTCTAAAGGAAAATAAAACATATTCAATGTAAATCTAATTTTATTCTCTAGTCTTTAAAATGCCATTTCTGATTTTCCTACTCTAGTTTCATACTTAAGATGGTTATAAATTTACTATTACACAACAAAGGCTAACTTAACCTTTTAAAAAGATATACTATATTACAAGTGGTTTAGCGGTCCTTTGAAGGCTAGCACTACTGTTGAAAGGTCGATTCGTGCGTTTATGCACTTTTCGAATACCGATTATAGAGGAAAACATAAGCAAAGTTGCATTAAAAACAAGATACTGTTTGTATGCATTTCAGAGTAGATACGAGTTTTTCCTACATAAAACCAAGTGACGTGCTAAAAAGAGCATATAATCGCAAATTCATCTCTTATCAGATGTTAGAGTAATTTTAAACCAATCCTTCTGGCTACATGGGAGCCATCTAGTCGATAGTTTTGCAATTAAAAAAGAATTTTAACTCACGATCGTCTCTCTTCTGCGTCAATTTCTCCAAAATTTGACTCCATATTGTCAATGTCATCGAAATCATTTACTCTGTCATATTTTTTTTTATTTAAACCAAAAATTTTCCATATTTCATTTGAATTTACTCCATCACCATAGTCGTCGTCAATAAAATCATTCATTTCATCATCGTACTCTTCTTCATAGCCATAGTCGGAATTATAAAGTTCCTTAGGTATTTTTGGTACAGGTACCGGTGAAGGTTTTCTCTCTTTTTTCTTCTCGACCAGTTTTTGATTAATAGACGATCTAGAAACAGATTGCGTTTGAACAGTTGAAGCTCTGGATTGGTGAGGGACTGCTGGCTTTACGGCTGATCCTGAGGGAGATTAAAAATAAGTTATTTCGCTTTTATCAAGAAGTTTATTTTCCGCCTTTTTCATTGATATTTATTTATAAGACGTGCGTAAAGAAAGAAATAATAAATCCAAGCTTTTCTATCAAAAAAAACAAAAAGAACTCACTTGATGGGGGTTGTGGTGGTACTGCTCTCGAATTTTTTCTAGGACTCTTTTCAGGCACTAAAATTCTTAACTTTTCTCTTCTATCAATTTCTTTTTGCTTTTCTATAGCCTGTTTCCGCTGTTTTTGTTCCAACTCTATTTTTTTCCAATCAACAACCTTATCTGTGGGGAAAAATTGTCTTTGTTTTTATATAGTACAGCAAATAAAACTAGATCTAGTTGATCGATAAAATAGTATCAAACCTTTATTATCATTAGCCTGCTTTATTATTTCATCAAAACTCAGTGGTTTCATATTAGCCTGTCTAACGGAATGTTTAACTAATTTGGGTTTTTTTGACACAGGTTCTGCGACTTTTTCTTTTCTTTTAGAACGTGATTCATCTCTCTCTTTTTTCTTCTTCTTATGCTTCTTTTTTTCACTTTTATTGTCACTTGATATAACTCTTGTTGTATAATTAATATTATTCTTTGCAGCTAAAATGTCTTCCATCTTTTGCGACAAAGGTTTCAAGCCCAGCTGGGATGCAGGAATCAAATCACTTCTGGCAGGTCTAGAGGTGGAATCTTTAAGAGTTGTTGTCTGCCTTGGTTCAGTGGCTGAAAGCTTGTTTAACGGTTTGTGTAGCACTTTTCGAGCTTTTTCTTGCAGAGCAAGTCGATGCTCTCTTATTTCAGCATCAGTCATAGGTTTGGACTTGTTATTATGAGCCCTCCTTTCCAAAGACTTTTTGCTCTTTCCATCATTACTTTGGTGATTAGAAAGATCTTTATTCACTTTTTCCATAATTTTTCTTTTACGTTCAGCTTTCTCCTCAGCTTTATATAAAGATTCGATTTATATTTAATAATGCAACAATTTTGCTATCTACTTACAGTTTGTGTCCTTCTGCTTTCGTAAACGTTCATCTCTTTGCAAGTTTTTCAAAACTCTGTCCCGCTGCGTGTTTTTATCAACCTTTGTCTGTAAAAGAAAACAATAGCAATATTGAATAAAACAAAAACAACAAAACAAAAAAACAAATATTTTAAATTTAAATATGAAGATCTCTTTAGAAATATCAATAATTATCTACTTTTAAACTCAAGTAATTTTTATAGTAAATCGATAGACCGTATGAGATCTATGTAAAAAATTTTCATGGGCGATAATAGGCAAATTTAAAACCCTGGATGTATTACCTTATCTAGAAGGCGACTTTTTTCCTGAGCCGCCCTCATTATTTCGTCAAAGTCCATTATTATTAATAATCTAATCGAAACTACGAATAAAAAATGTTCCAATGACAAAATATAATGAATTCGTCACTGGAACTAAATTCAGTACAGTGAATGTTTATTTCCACTTCCGCTTACGAAATCGACTATACACAATATCCGCTTTGTCAGCTGTTTCCTTTTTAAAGTTTGTTAGTGAAATCAAAATTTTAGTAGAATAGAGAATAAATGAAAAGTAGTATGAAATATTTTAAAAAAGGATTATGTAGCTGATAAAAAAAATTTCAAATTTACAATACTTTTACATTGATATTTCGAAAAAAAAGTAAAACACTTATACAAAGTTGATATTGTATATGAATATTCTTTTTTATTTATTTAAAATAGTAATACTAAGATTAAAATAACTGAAGTTTTTTTCTTTTCTTTGTTCAACAATATTTATTTTATTAAATAAATATATATATATATATTAAAATGTTATCAGTTTGAAATATTAGAACTTGGTGCTTGTTTATGAGCTATATATAAGAATGCTATACTGCTTAGAGCACTAACTAAGAATATCACATCAAACCACCGGTGATAGAAGTTAAATTGTAAATCCCCCAATACTTGAGTTATAATTATTCTATGGAAAAAATATTTAGAATATCAAGGATTAATCATTAAGTTAGGCGTATATATATATTTACCTATATTCCAAAGGCATATTCATTCTCATAAGAAGAACGCACGATACAAAATACATGCCCTGTTGTTTATTTATTTTATGTTTAATTAATGAAATTTATTCAATATGCTAATTATTCTAAAAAAGTTGATATTATTTAATATGAATAAAAAATTAATTACCATTATTTGAGCCAGAGCTAAAACAATCACGTTCGATGATTTACTACTTGCAATTGCATAAAAAAACTTTAAAAAGAGAATTACATTAGCAAATATTTATTGTCTATATAGTATATTATATTTTAATCTGATAAATGAATGAGATATAAAGACCAACCTTTGTTAAAGTTATTAATAAACCTCGAATAGACGTTACTACAATTATTCCAACGAGAACGAAAGAAATTTGTTGCGACCAAAATTTTACGTCGAATTGAATGGCAAAATAATTAACAGCAATTTCAATACCCCTCGTTACAGGGTCAACTTTTCCAACACGGTCAAATACAATATTTATTGTGGCCATGAATATTTTCCAACAACAATATATAGAGAAGAAATGGCCTAATATATTAAAATATCTCCCTTTAAATGTTGTCGAATACTGAATTCGTTCTTGTTCGTTATGTAAATCGACTGACTCCAGAAAAAGTTGCCTACTTAATTCTTCTAATGCTTCTGCTTCTTGCTTAAGAATTTTTATATCTAGATAATAATAAAAGGAAATATGTATATACTGTATATAGATCATTTTGATTATTATTGCATTCCTTTTAACTGAATCTTGTCACATACTTTCGTTATTTTGCGATGAAGTTACTTGCTTTATCATACTCCAAAATCCTCTTCTTTCTTGTGAAACAGCCGATCGTCTCATATTTTCTCTCTTTTCTAACGCAATCCTTAAATATTAAATTAAGGGTTAGATAGTTAGTCAATGCAATTACATATATAAAGTATATAATATTAGTATATACCTCTTTTTCTTCATTAATATCATATCCATAGTTTGCATAATTCTTTTCTCAACACTCTGAATATCAGTATTACTTACTTGTCTAAAAGATAGAAATAAAATAAAAATCAAGTTCAAAAGACCTTAGGAAATAAGGCATAGAATTACTAAGTTGTACAACTATACCTGACAAAATATGACATATAAGTATACGGACAATTTACAGCACCGAAACCAGATAGTATAGCCATTAATGTTACACCAACAACACCTACACGACCAATACATTGCTCTATTGATATTATCCCTGAAGATATAATTTGATATTCATTATTAAATGTAAAATATATATATATAAATATATATATACATATTTATTGTATATATACTGTATATTGTATTTTACCATGTTTTGGACTATGTATTGGAAAAGGATCACCTAATTTCCAAAAGAAATAGATAAAAGCTAGCCAACAAAAAACAGCTAAAGCTACTTTGGTTCTTCGTTTTCTTGGTACTGTTTGTAAAAATAACAAAAATTTAATTTAATAGGTTTTACTTTATCTATTTAAGAAAATAACCTAATGGAATGTTTCCAACTATAAAATAGGCTATATAGAACGGTAGAACTGCTATTACTATTACTAACATGCAGAAAAGTATTAATTTCCAAAAGAAGAATCTTGAACTGTTCAAATAATATCAAACACAAACATATTAATGAAATAGCTAAAAAGTTTATTATTTTTTCACAAATTTTTAATAATACTTACTTCGAATTTAGAAAGCCCAAAATTTCAAATATAATGAGCTCAAACATAGTACATGATAGGGCGAAAGTTATTGAGAAGACTAGTAATACTACCCAATGATGAACCTAGAATTGAGAATAATGAAAGTTCATACTGTTAGTTGAACAATTGTTTTCTTTTTTAATAAACTATATATTAACCTCATAATCGCGGAAAAGTTGCTTTAGGAAAAAAACCCAACCACCGCCAAAGAATAACGACTGAAAATAGATTTTTAAATTATTTGATACACGATATTGAAGAGAGATATCATTAGATTGATTTTGTACCAACCAAAGAGAAAAGAATGATACATGAATCAAGGATTAATGACATTTTTAATATTTATTTTTACAAATAATATTTGAAAACTGATTAGTTTTTATAGTTCGATAACTTATAATGAACAATTTTTTCGACTATAAGCCCCGCATCGAGTGTTTTTCTAAGTTTACCAGTTTTTCTATAATTGGAAATCCACGTGATCACTTGTTTACAACATGGCGTCTACTGTAGGTGAACCGTCTCTAAATTTGGAAAAAGGTATGATCTTATCATTTTACAATTGAAATTTGTTATCTTTAAAATTTCTTTTACATTCATCATTAGTTGTATAATCTGGACGAATTAATAATTCGTATATTTTCGAATAGGTTATCTATTTTTTCACCTAGTCTCAATGGCTTACTACGAACTCGTTCTATATCTGTTGACTAATTGCCATGTTAAATCACAGTATACTGAAAAGAATCTAAAATATATGTGTTTTTTTTCCAGATGTTGCAAGAGCAGTAGAATTACTGGAACAGTTGCAAAAGAGTAAGTATTACTTGTTGTAGTAGTTTTATTGAGAAATGGTCCGGGTAAAAAAATCGAAAATTGTAAATTACTATCATTTCATATGACGATTGAAGCGTGCAGTTCTCATTTCGGGGGTCTTTCCATAGTTAATCCCGTTTCAGAGTCTACAATAATTTAATATATTCTAGGCACGTTTATTAACTTTGTCAGAGGCTAATTGATCGACTTAAAAGTAGAGTAGCTGTTACTATTCACATACCGTCATAGAAACTGAAAGCTAACGTTAAACGTTATATTTACTATATATTCACTGTTATATTTTTCTAATTTTCCGCCTTTCTTCTTTTTAAAAATATAGCCGAAGTTGCGAGTCCCAAGTTAGCTGCCCTTCAAAAAGTACTACAAAGTGATTTTCTCCACGCTGTTCGAGAGGTTTACGAGAATGTTTACGAAACGGTAGACGTTCACGCTAGCCCGGAGGTTGATTTTATTTTGTTTTCCTTAATCAAATAATTAAGTATATTTTTAAACTTCGAAATAGGTTCGAGCAAATGCTACAGCTAAAGCAACAGTTGCAGCGTTTGCTGCCTCTGAAGGACACGCTCATCCAAGAGTTGTCGAATTGCCGAAAACTGACGAAGGTTTAGGATTTAATGTAATGGGAGGAAAGGAACAAAATTCACCAATTTATATATCGAGAATCATTCCAAATGGTATTGCCGATAAAATAGGTGGATTAAAAAGAGGCGATCAACTATTATCCGTAAATGGAGTTGTAAGTAATTTATTATTTGTCCACGACAAGAGGTAAATCAAATTTGTAATTTGATAGAGTGTTGAAGGCGAACCACACGAAAAAGCAGTCGAACTATTGAAAGCTGCCTCTGGTAAGTTTTTTATTATGAATTGTTTTCCCATAATTTATCTATTTATACATATATATGACAAAGAAAGAGGTAATTAATTAATAATCATTTCTTTTTTCTCTAGGAACGGTTAAGTTAGTTGTCAGATTTACACCAAGAGTTTTGGATGAAATGGAGGCTCGTTTTGATAAGCAAAGAACTCAAAGAAGACGCCAACAACCTAGCTAAATTATCATTTGATTAAGGCGTTTAGTCCACTTTTTTAAGTAGTATGTCTATCTCATAAAATTTCCTTTATTTTTATTTATAATTCAACTTTTCTTCACCTTACAACATTCAGGTTAACTTAGTTCTAGAATAATAGAATATTTTGATTACAGTGCAACTTTGTTTTCAATATTTTGAACGATTGAATGACAATTTCTCTAATATAAATGCTAAAAAAGCGATTTATGGTGATTTTAAGCTTGATTAACCAACGAAATATAAGATAAAAAAAGATTCTTTTCAAAATAGTTTGTTGTTGGTTCATATTTATAATTTTTTAAAATAAAAAAGTGCACTGTTTCTTTGTCATTTGTATAAAAAATTATAGACATATTCAATTATTGGTAGCGTATAAACATCTTGAATGGAAAGAACACGCAATAAATATTATTTTTTTTGTCAATTTTTTTCTTTCTTTCTAACTATTTCTTATCGATCTATTGAACTTGTAAGAGGAGGAGGTATAAGAAAATACATAAAAGATAATTTATTGATAGAAAAGGAAGGAAGTTAGTCAGTTAGGTTTTTTTTTCTCTTAGATTTATTCGTTTTCCTTTCTTCTTTTTGTACTTTTCCTCTGATTGAATCATAATTGATATTCATTTATGCAAAAAGTATATATAGGTGTATTGAATAGTCTTATTTTTATAATCTGTAAAAAGTTTATAATGCTTTCGCTTGCCTATCCGATAAATTCTTCTGGACAATGGATATATGTCTGTTTTTTATTTCCTCTTTTTGTTCTTGAATTTCTTCTTTTTCCTTTTCCTGCAAAGAGAGATGTTAGGAAATGTGACGAAACAATATATAGTATCTTTACGGATTGATGCCATTTTATAACCAATGCTCTTCGTCCATCTTTCATTGGTCTTGAATAATTGATCAACTGTTTTTTCCTTTCGGATGTTGTTACAGTTTGTTCAATTACAAGAATAATTTTGGCCCACTATAGAAAACAATAATAGCAAGTATTGGCAGGGGTATATACTCTAACAATAAAATAATACCTGTCTAAGCCATTCTTTTTGGGTTTCGGAGACAACTTGATACGTATTAGCCATCATAGCGATTAACATATTTACCAGAAGTAAAGTAACGAGTACCATATAGACAACAAATATTAACTGTAGAAATTTCATATTAAAATTATAAGAGGTATAGGAATGCAATACTTTCTAACTAATATAAAAAGTATATAGAATAAGTTGAAACAACATTAACCAAACTTAATAAAAGCAAGAAAAGAAATATTTTAACATGGAAATTGAAAAAAAAATGTGAATGATTGATTTAATGGCAATATATATAAATATATATATATACTGTGTATAAAAATATATATAATATATACTAATATACAGTATATACAGTATATATACTTTATATATATACAGAAAAAGCACATATACAGTATATATTAATATAATTTTCTTTTATTTGATTTATTTTTTTTTTTTAAAAAAAAAGAAATAAAATATAAAGAGACACCGAGGTAAGAGACACTGAATTCTTTTGGAAATGATTAAAAGTAGAAGACGGTAAGAATAGGGTTTTTTTCAACATTTAACAACGCTAGGAACCTGGGACATTGTATTGGATGGTGTACTAGAAAAAGCTTCATAAATGTCGGCAAATTCGCCGAGAGACATAATAAACATGCCCATCATTGCTTCTATGGGATGTAGGAAGATATTACTTGGGGTACTTCTAAACATAACGAACATTCCTGCATGCAACTGTCATTTAGGATTTTCTACGACACAGCTAAAAAACTGATATATGATATTTGATTACCCTATTCGTCACTATCAATAATCTTAAATAATTTATAAGACAAGAATTGGTAATCAAGTATCGATATATTACATGTTAGAATAAAATATGAATAAATAAATAAATGTACATTCATCTAATTTATATTCATGAAGACGATAAATAGACTTTAGAATATTTGCAATTATTTATAATGGTTAATCAGATGTCTATTCACGTCTTAACGATTAACTTGTAAAGACTATTAATCGTTATGAATAGTTTGAAAAATTATAGGGGAAGGTTATTTTATATTAATGGTTAATTGTGCCAATGTACTAAACTTAAAATTAAACATTATAAAAAGCTGTATCTATTAGAAAATGTCACATATTTACTGTTTTTCTTTAATCATTTATAATATGACGAATAAATGCTTAACATGCAAAATAAATTAATTAACTTGTAGGATTTTTAATAATCTTTGTTATGTTTCTTTTCCCTACTTGATTTTTATTTATTCTTGAAAATTCTCTATAAAACCTTTCTTTTCTCATGCAAATTATATCATGTTATGAATAGAGTAAACAACTAACTAATTCTTTGTCAATGACAAAGGTTGAATCAAGTACAAATCGAAAGATAGACATGAAGAATTAATTAGCTGAATTAGCAAGAAAATTTTGTTCTTTTTTCCTTTATTTTTTAAACAACTATACTTAAAAAGATAAAAGGCACCTTAGGAACGACGTCATATAATTTGAATTGGTGAAAAGATGAATATATCTCCTTAAATTCACCCAAAGACATAACAAACATTCCCATAAACGATTCAATAGGATCGTGAAAATATGAATATTGTTGAGTATTTCTAAATATGATATAGTAGGCTGTTTTATAATAAATTTTAATTAAACAATTGGAATATATTATATCTTTGCGAATTAATTAGTTAAATTTTAAATTGGTTAATCAATAAATTCTGTCATTTTCTCTCTTTCTCCTTCTCTTTCTCTTCCTCTATTACGTTTTAAATTTAGTAGTATAATTATAAATTTTTAAACCATAAATAAACTTATAAGGATTGTTAGTAAAATTATAACAAATTTGGATAAACTATATGTAGGTATTGGTGAAAAAATTGTGACAAGTTGACTAACTAACTACATATTCAAAGAGTAGCACCATGCACATTTCCACATATACGTGTATATATATATATATATATGTATATATATACAGTATATATATACAGTATATAAATATCGTGGTTTTCTTGGTGCTGTTTTTAGGTGATGGTAAACAAGCGAAGGGTTTAAATATGTACTTATAAAAATATACTAAAACCTACTGTTTATGTATATTTTTATATGCTACATACATAATTTGTTTAATAACTACTTTATACAATTCTTTTCACACCTTCGGTATATAATGCAATTCTTCAAATTCTGAGAATGAGTCGTATAGATCAAGGAACTGTGCTAAATTCATTATAAACATTGCCATAACGGCTTCAAAAGGTTCAGAGAACATCGTCCAAGCTTTATCGCGGTATAAAATGTAGTAGGCTATAGTAAAAACATTCATGTATGTATATGAGGTTGTATGAATAGTATATTTTTTATATTTTGCATCAACCTTTTTGTTTTGTTTGTAAATTCTTTTAAACTAAAGAAACAAACTAATAAAAATCTATGGAGAAACAATTTTAACTAAAAGTTTTTTATGGATAAAAACTTAATACAAGAATTTAAAAAAGAAACGATTTAACCTAGTTTTTATTGGCCATATTTTTTTTTAAATTTATTTCTACCTTTGGAAAAATTCCAAGAAATATTCCAAAATCCGACATACTTTCATAAGTATCAGCAAACTGGGCCAATGACATAATAAACAAACCCATGATTGCCTCGGCCGGGTTATTGAACACTGTATTTTCTCGATTTCGGTACAGTATATAGTAGGCTTAAATAATCAATTATAATTTGTTTTTTTTTTATTTACAGCTTCGAAAGGCTATGCTAACCTAAAAATTATATAGTTAAATATATATATATATATATAAATTTATATATACTAATATATATATATATATATATATATATAATACATTTTATATCAATGCTTATATAGTATGAAAAAGTTTTTCCCTATCAAGAATGGATACAGAATAGTTAATAGTGATAATATAGCAATAAAGATAAAACTAGATATTAAAAAGATATAAATCTTTACCCACCTTGAGAGAATCCAATAACAAATATCAAGTATATCGTAAAGAACCTTAACAAATCAGTTCTAATCATTTTGTAGATCATTACGACGAATGGTCCCACAAGCTTAAAACCGCTAATCAAATGAAAAGAAAACGTTGAAACTAAAGGCGATGATTGATTTACTCTCTTATGACTTACCGACAAAAAAATAAAAAATACGGAGCTGTACACAATATAGCTAGAACCCCCATTACATCTTCGTATGTAAATGCGCATGCGGCTCTTCCAGGAAGCATAAGGAGAACGAAAAAGTTTGCCATAAGAAACATAGCTTTGGCTGGAGCTGACTTTAACGTTTGAAAGAATATCTTATAGCCTTGATGATAGACTTCTTTCAAACTCAATAATATATATATTGTCGCTCCTAAAACCATTATTGATTCTAATACTAATCGAGTGTAATCTTCCCATGTTTTTGTTCTTTGGAGATAGCAAGGATTCTTTATAGTATTGTTTACTAAAAATGTTTGACCGGCTGAGTTGGTTCGATTTTCTGGGCGAATTTTAGGATCAGTATCTGTTCCGGGTCTTAGAGAAAAAGCCACAACAAAAACGGCAAAGTACATTGTGAAAACTATGAATCTTCTCAGGAATCTAAATTTTGCAAATGTCTTCCATTTCTGATCCAATAAATTACCTATAAGTCCTTCTATCATATCTATATGCTCTTGTTTATCTCCATATATTACGTGGTACATTGCAGAGTTGGTATTAATTTCTCCAGTAGATGAAATAGTATCAATATGGTCAAGGGGGTATGCAGCGCAAGTAACATCACCAAATGTCCAATAAACTTCTCTTTCAATTTTAAGAATATGTTCGTACATCTGTTATGATTTTAATACGAAAAGTACTACAACAGACCATTCTTAAATAAAAACAATAAACGAGAATTTATTACACTATAAACGAAAAAAAACTCTTAATAAATTTATGCTTTCTTTATTCTAGATGACGCTTTTAATCCTTCGAAATCATTTATTACTTAACTAAATAACAGATAATATCCTTTATTCTTTTTCATAAATAAATCCCTATAATTTATTATTCATACCTCTTTTTTTGCTAATTTCGCAGCTAAAGTTAGAGGAGTTAACTCTTGATGATTTCTTATATTCAATTTTCCTCCGAGTTCAACTAATAAATCAAACATTTCCTGAAAAGGATTAATTAGAATAAAAACTAAAGTTGAAAAGAATAGATATGCATCTATATATATATATATATAATTAATATATAGATGCATATTAACTTTCGTTAAATATACAAGTTTCTTTAAATTTCTAATAGTAAAAGAAAAAAAAGAAAAGAATAGTCTTTTTTTTTCTTTAAAAAAACAAAAGATACTTTTAATAAAAATAAATAAAAAAAAACTTTATAAACACCTAATTAGTTACAATATTTATGTATATAGAATATACGATATATGAAATGTCTGTATAATTATTAGTTTATATTTGCATATATTGTATATATATTTACAAATACATAACATATAATCTACATACTGAATATTTGTATTCACAACATATTCATGCATATACTATAAAGAAACATATAAACATGTAAATATGCTATGCATAATACATTAGATAGAAAAACAGATATAGAATAAAGAAATGGTTCAAGTGTATTTGTATTATATACTATTCAACATATATATATATATATATATATATATATATATATATATATATATTTCGTATACTGTATATAATACATAAATGAGCCCTTTACATATTATATAAATGAATAACTAACAATTGAAAAATAATTTAGGCTATTTTATTTTATTTTCATTATTTCTTTATATAAACTAAAAGATAATAAAATATTATATTCGTTTTATATTCTTTCTTTTCCATTTTTCCAGTATTTTTCTTTAAGTAAGAAGAAAAATTTGTGTATTTTTTTTTTAAAAAAAAAAAAAGCAAAGTATAAAAAAATATATAAAATTTTTTTCTACAAGAAAAAGAAACTTTTTTTTCTGATTTTTTAAAAAAAAATAAAATAATTGTTTTTTTAAAAAAACAATAATATTAAACTTTCTCTTTAAAGAGTGTTTTGGTAATTTTTTTCCCTTTTCTTTTTGTTTTTTGTTACAAACCTGGGCATTTGTATATTCCTGTATATTTTTTTTTAGAGGTGTACAAAAAAAAAAATCAGGGGTTAAATAAATATATTGACTAAGGGTTTGATTAAGGAATAAGGTAGTGTAGAATTTTTTTTATAAAAAAAAAATTTGCCACTAATTTCACTAGGATCTAAATAGGTTTAATATGATGAAAAGAGGAATTTTTGTTTTTTATCTTTTTCTCAATTAAATATAAATATATATATATATACTGTTTATATAGATAAATTTGTTAATATTAACAAAAAAAAATTAATCACCAAAATTCATTCAATACAAAAACTACATTATAAAAAATAATAAGACATTAAGTTAGTCACAGAACATTCTACTGGTTTAGTAAATAACTGTCGACAATAAAGCCTAAATACTGCAAAAAATGTATGAATACTTTTTACTTTTCAAATTATTAATATTCATTGATTATTGCTTTTCCTTTGTTCTTATTATACGATAATGCTATGTTAAATCAAAATGAATCAAACAATTGCTAATTACAAAATTTAAAGGGAGAATCTTTTACATTTAACTTTATACATTTATATCTAAATATATACATTGTATATATAAATTTATATATCTTTTTATATACACATATATATATATATAATTATATAAATGTATGGGAATAGGTAAAATTCAATAAATATAACAAATAACTTAAACCAGAATAAACTTAATCATCTTTTTTTTTGTTTTGTAAAAAGAAATTCAAACCTCTGGTTGGCAGTACTGCAAATTTTTACCAGGGAAAATTTTATGGTGGTTTGTTTTTTTAAAAAAAAAACAAATATTATTATAATTATTTTTTTAGTTATCCTATTTTAAAAAGAAACAACAAAATTAAACATTCTCACTTTCTTTCATACATTTCCTATATTTAGACAATATATATATTTATATATAGCTATATATATACTGTATATCAATATTTTTTTTTTCAAGTTCTTTTCATAATTTATCTATATTTACCGATAATGTTAGTAAAATTATCTATCACATCTAAAGAATTCTAGGTCTTTTCGTGTTGTTAAGCCTATATAAATGTTAAGAGAAGTGAAAGAGTTTGTATTAATATCTCCCCTAAATCAGAATGATAAGACTAGGATAATCTGTTAGGTTTAGTTAAAAAGGAACGAGGAAAAAAGATTAGAATTCTTTATTTTTTAAAAGGCAATTATGTTTATGATCATTTCCTTCCGATATTATCGACGTCAATCAACCCTTTAATGGCTCTATTAAACGATATTGAAATAAAACAGAGTGCTTTTATTGTATCTTATTTTAAACTATTCAATGAACGAGAACCAAAAAAACAAACGCTTTCAAAAAAATTCAACTCTTTTTTCTTTCCTTTCCTTTTCAACTTTTTCTATTTATAAATTTAAAAACTAAGCCTATGATGAAATATACAAAGAAGGTAAAAAAAAAAGAGATGCCGTTGATACCTTTACCTTACACTTAACTGGTAAAGCATAAATTAAGTATTACGTAATGATGTTTGTTTGAATTTTAATTGATTATTATGAAAAAAGGTTTCTTATATACAGTTTTAGATAAAATACATAGTTTGTATAAGAAAGACTATTAGAAAATTGAACGTATGAATATAAATGAACTTCTCTTAGATTTTAGTAATTCTGAGTGCGAATTATCGACTTGGAAATGTAAATATATAAATGGAACGCAAAAAATCAGTAAATGTCGTTCATTATTAAAATCATAGCTGTCATTAACCGAACTGACGGCGTTATAATTCCGCAATTGCATTGAACAAACACGTCGATAAATCAATGTTTTCAGGATGTGACAGCCAAACATTACAATCATGCTAGACGCTATATTGATTTTTATATCACTTTTTTTCCTCTCTTTCTTCACTAACCGCTTTTAAAAACAGTATTACAAAACAGACTTTATGTTACATACCTTTCCAGTCATTGCTCGTTCCCTCATCTTTTTTTATACATTTAGTTCAATTTTTTAATCAGTTTTAGGACAATATTATTAAATAATATTATATATTACAAGTCTTTACAGTACAGAAAATATAAAAATAAACTTTTTTTATATTATAAAAGTATTTAAACTAATAAAGGTAAAAGTTTAAAGGTCAAAAAATATACTACTTACCTTTTGATCGTGTATAACTAAAAGGTGAAGAACTGTATTCCCATTTGAATCAACAAGATTAGGGTCAGCTCCATTTGCTACTAGTAACCTTACACATTCCTCTTGACCTAGGCAAGCGGCAAATCCAATAGGATATTCACCCCAATACGTATAACCATAATAATTGGTATCGGTTGGTAGATCGTACCATTCGTGTAGCCAGGAATGGGTTTTATAAACTTTTTGGTCTTCCGGAAGGAAAAAGTTACCACAACATCTCTGATGTATATCAGCCTCGTGGTCTAGAAGGAATTTAACCATGGCAGGATCCTCATTTACAATAGCCATATGAAGGACATTCTCTCCGTAATATTCGTCACTCAGGTACATATCCTATTGATAACAATTTCATTGTTAATAAAAAATAGAGGACACAATTGAATTCTATAAACAAAATACGTATATGCTGTAAATATACAAATATATTCGATCGGCTAACCTTGTACTAAAGAAAAACAATGATTATTTACCTTAATCAACTTTGGAAAATGTTTTAATAAACGTTTTGCTAAATCAGCGTGTGACGCTGTAGAACTTAATAAACAAGTATGTAATATTGTTTCCCCAACTGCTCCAAGTTTATCCAATTTCCAACAGATTTCTTTTGTCTGATAGCCATTAGCCTTTATAAATTCGGTGTCCGACATTTCAAAATTGATTTCTGGAGAGGCTTTACAACTTCTATACGCTAAAATCTCTCTTATATCAACAATTTTTCCACGACCTTCATTATATAAAAATGGTTTTACACCCTCAATAATCCTTCTATCCAATTCTTTATAATTTCGACTTTTGTTTGCATCCTTCATTAAATCGATAAGTTCACCGCCTCCTTTGACGTTGACCAAAGAATATAAATCAAAAGTTATACCGGCTGCTTGGGCTTTTACTCCTGATGTGACTTTGGTATTAGTACTTCCCATTGTCTAAAAGAATTAAAGAATATATTAAAAATTATACTAAAGAAATAATGGGTTTGTATACTGTAGAACGATAATTAACATATTGATGAATGTTATAACAACAGTATAGATATAAAATTCAAATGAAAAGAAAAAGTAACCTTATCAAATTACTAAATTTTTATGAAGGAACAATAAGATATTGATCTTTATCTTTTTTTCCTTTATGTATATGTCTCTCTTTTTCTTTCTCTCTATCTCGGTCTCTCTCTGTCTATCTATCTCTCTCTCTCTCCCTTTCACTCTCTATGTCTTTTTTTCTTTTTGTTTTGCAAACTTTTTTTTACCTTTGCCGTATAATTTATTGGATTAATTACTACTCTAGTCAGTCTCCGATATGGATATCCAACATTTATTCTTTCTATTAATTTAATTGCAGTTTATCTAAAGTAGATTGCAAATAAACGCCAGTTGAATAAATATATCAACCTCTTATCTAATAGCAATCTATTTTTAAGCATTTAAAACAAATGATATACTATCCGGGTCATTACTTTTATATAAGATATTAGATAAGAAATTAGACCCACCTGAATAAATGTCAAAAAAAGTACTCTTTTACTTATTCTTATTTCGTTCAGTTGAAGACAGCCAATTGAATATTGGCGGGCGAAAACGGTCTATAGGTGATCAATACGTCCAACACCTGCTAAGCAACGCTACCTGTGCCTTGACAACCCGATTGGACGAAAGTTTGATTGGTTTTTTTTTCCGCCTGTTTCTAACAATTATTCGAATTAGAGAAGAAACCGAATAAAATAAGATGGCTACTATACAATACGGTGGCGGACCGACTTTAGAACAGAGAAGATCCTTCGCTGGATTGAAGGACGGAACGCAATTGCCTGGGTAAAGTGTTTGTCTTTTCTTATTGGCCGTTTGTGGTTAGAATTGTACAAACATTAGAAAACGGTTGAAGAATGTTTGTCATAAGTAATTAGCGTGTTTATTCTTCTTTTTATCCTTTAGGTATCGGGGTTTTATTCCACAGTTAAAATATAGGAATGGAAAAACTTATGGACAAGACACTCACGAATTGCTTACGGTTAGTTGAATTCCCTATTCAATTCCATTGCTTTCTTTTCCTATGTACCCTATTTTATATATTGAATGGGATAATTAAGCCTCCGTTACCAACGTCAATTAGCCTTGTTTAAAATGTCCACTAAGAGCAGAAATTGAACGAAAACTGTCACTAGCATTGTCAAATGGCAAACCCTTTTAACTGGTTTTATCACCTAGCAACAATTCATTAAGCTCTAATTGTTGAAATAAATTCTCACGTAATTTACTTGGTGAAGGAATGACGACGTTAATCATTAAATAAATAACGAACTGAGAAAAAGAGAGAGAAAGCTTAATTTAATTTCTTCCTATCTTTCTTTGAAATTCTCGCCAACGGTTAAAGATAAAAAATCAATTTTTTTGCTAATTCTAAGATTATCGTAGTAATCGACTTAATATTGAATTTTATCGTAATTTCTTCTCTTCTATTATAAATCTAGGCTTTCTTCAATATCCAAGTCCGTTTATGAAAGCCTACGCTAAATTCTACTCTATTTAAATATTTTATACTTGACCTACAAGTCTATAAAGTTATATAGTGAAATATAACGGTTAATTATCGTCCTATATTTGCCTATCTTATATGCTTGATAACAGAATAAAGATGCTAGACCGGAATTGGAACCAATTCCGCCAAGACACCTACGTCTGCCTAAACCTTCGGGAGACAACAAATTAACCGAAGAAATGATTCCCGGCTATACGGGATATATTCCGAGGAAGCCTTTTAAATTTGGCGATACTTATAAAGTCGACTGCGACTATTGTATCGATGAGCACTTAAGAAATTATGAGAAAACTAGTAATGACGCTCATTCTTTGAGAATGAGTTCCAGCTGCAGGCCTGTTCTACAGGCAAAAGCTTTTGACCCCGAGGTCAGGGACCATTTGAACACTTATCGTGATACTCACCCAAGGCGTCCAGTAATGGCTGAGGATAAGAGGTTACCGACAGAACCTCCAGTACCTGGATATTTGGGATTTGTGCCTAGAATCGATGTTACAGAATTGGGACTTGGTGCAAGGTAAATTTACTTTGGTTTCTCTTATAGGGAACTTCATTAATGATGAAAAGGTCGTAAGATGGCGCTTCATAATATAATATTTACAGATATAATCGTACTACGAAACTAGGACTGGAAAATTTTTACGGAGAGACAGAAAGAGCAGCATTAAGCCGATCAACGCCTGTTAGTTTGTACAAAGCTGCTCCCGTACCAGCAGCAGGTCCAGGAGCCATGTACTCTAAGAGGATCTTTGTACAGCCTGGAATGATACCTAAGTATACAGGCCACTGTCACCGTATGTTTACTTAAATCAAAACAACTTGAGCAAACATTGAACATAAACTACTATTTTCCTCTATAGAGAGAAGATATCATTTTGGTAATACTTACGGTGACACTACACGTTCGTTAGAAGTTTGTCAACACGATCAAACTTGTTACGGAGATCATATGAAAACTAAGCTACTAACAGCAACTCCATCAGTTGATACCGTAGCATAAAAATTCAACAGAATTAACAAATAAGAAAGAAAAATAAAGAAAAATGAGAAAGAAATATAGAAGAACAATATAAATGTGATGAATGAAAAATTTATATTTTACAGAGTATTATTATACGTATGCCAAATGGAAGATTGTTTTTTCTTTTAATAGAAAAGCCTTTTAATGGGAATGAGTATTATTTTTAAAGATATCAAGAATTTTTCATTTTCTTTTCTATTTAAAGAAATATCTACTAACAATAATTATTGAATGCTCAATACATGAACGCATTTTTTTGAACAAAAAATTACTAAAACATTACTAAGCAGCATTAAACATTCTTCGTATTATCATATTTTTTATCATCTTTTATTTATTTCTCATTCTCTCCCCATTCTCTTTCTCCCTCTCCCTCTCCCTCTCTCTCTCTCTCTCTTCCTAATAAATTATACTAAAACTTGAGTATATTTTTTTAATACCATTTATTCGTTTATTAGTCATTGTAACATGTATTACTCATAGCTATAGAAACTAAATTTTTAATTTAATCTACCTTCTAAATACGGAATTAATCAATAGAGAAGTTAAAAAGATAAAAAAAGGAAATACAAAATCGAATATTAAAAAAAAAGGTCACAATTGATTCAAAAAAAAATATTACTAATATAATAAATAAGAAATTTTAAATAGGATCGAATCATTAGAACGAAATCCATTTCCGATTCATATAATCCTTCTTATAGGTAGGTCTTGTGACTAGAATAATAGAAAGAAGTTTAACCACTCTCTCTCTGTCTGTCTGTCTCTCTCTCTCTCTTTTCTTTCTTTCTCTCCGTCATTCATTCTTTTCTTTTCAATATTGTGTATTATTGGTAAAACGAATTTGAAATATTCAATAAATTTACAAATAAAATATCTTAAATTACAATAGTTTTATCCATTAACTCTTTTAATTACTACTCAAGTACCATTTTAAAAAAATCTACTTTACAGGAATTATATACTAATTAGGTTCAACAGAAACCAAAATCCATAAACATAGTGGTTCTTTAGTAAAATCAGCTTGAATTTTTTTTTCATTTTGCCCCTCCCACCCCTCTCCTTTCTTTTTATTGATATTATTGCTTTGAAAGGTAAAAATAGGTAACATTTTTTTTTTTCAATTAATAAATCGGATTTTTTTTTCAAATTTGTTAATAGACGCGTAAAAGAAACGCTATTAAACAAAAAAAAAGGGAAAATAGAATAACGCGCTAAAGCAATACCAATACAATCGTGATAGGGATTGGTTGATTATATGGAAACAAAAATAAATAACGACCTCATAAATTAAACGTTATAGTTAGAAGAGATTAGTTACTGCAAGGACGTCTAAATACCTTTTTTTAAGCCTATAATTCGATATGTTATATAAAGAATAAAAATTTTGATCAATTTGATATTCTGACGTTTCTTTTTTTATCTTAAATAATAAAAGCGTTAAAAGATGTTTACCATTAAAACAACAAAGAGTTTAAACATCTTTTATTTTATATTCTTTATTTGGCAATCGTAGCTAACTAAGAAATCAAAGAGGGGATTGGACGCTCAAAGAAGCCTCGTGAAGTAATCGTTTCGCTGCCGTTTATTATTCGATATTGTATGAGAACTTTAGAATTTATATTTACAAGGTTTACAGTACGCTTGGAAAAAAAAAGCGTCTACGCAATTGAAACGATTCGACGTCGCGGTGCTTTGAACAAAAGAAATATTAAAGAGATTCAATAATAATGAATATTTTAATAGATCAAATTCAACAATATTAAATATGATTTTTCTATCTGTGCTACTTAATTTTTTTCTAATAATAACTCTTTAAAATTTAATAGTTAGGCCTAAAAAATTCATTTCTAAACACTATGCGACTCAATTACCTTTTAAGAAAAGAGAAGAAAGAGAATAAAGGTAATAATTAACTTCCTTTCTTTTATGTTTATTCTTTCAATTTTTTGTGTGTATAGTTTAAATATTATTGTACGTGTATTAAAAGAATTGTAGAAAAGAGAGAGAGAGAGAGAGAGAGAGGAATAAAAAGGGAGTGAAAGAAAAGAAAAAGAGCTAAATGAACGCTATACTTTAGGTGTATATTTCATTTTTTTTATCTTTCTTTTTTATAAAGCGTTGACTAAACAAACACCTGGTAAGATTACGCAACCTCTATAATGCTAAAACTACCTTTCCCGTTAAAAAAAAGTACAGAGATATTAATAAACTTCATGAATCTAGGAAAGAGAGAGAATTATTGTTTTTATTGTTGGATTTAACCTTCCTGTTTTATATCCTCTTCATCTTCATCTTCTTCGTCATATTCTGTTTCTTCCGCCGACGCTTCTTGGTATTGTTGATATTCAGATACTAAATCATTCATATTGGACTCGGCTTCCGTAAATTCCATTTCGTCCATACCTTCTCCAGTATACCAATGGAGGAAAGCTTTCCTTCTGAACATAGCTGTAAATTGCTCAGAAATTCTTTTAAACAGTTGTTGGATAGCTGTGCTATTTCCTACGAATGTTGCTGACATCTTTAAACCTCTAGGTGGGATATCGCATACCGCTGTTTTTACATTATTTGGAATCCATTCGACAAAATATGTGCTATTCTTGTTTTGCATGTTCAACATCTGTTCATCAACTTCTTTCATCGACATTCTTCCTCGGAACATGGCGGCAATAGTTAAGTATCGTCCGTGACGTGGATCGCATGCGGCCATCATATTTTTAGCGTCGAACATTTGTTGTGTAAGTTCGGGAACCGTCAATGCTCTATACATTTGACTGCCACGAGAAGTTAAAGGGGCAAAGCCTGGCATGAAGAAATGCAACCGAGGAAATGGTACCATATTAACAGCCAACTTTCTAAGGTCAGCATTCAACTGGCCTGGAAATCTTAAACACGTCGTTACTCCTGACATTGTTGCGGAAACAAGGTGATTTAAATCACCGTATGTAGGCGTGGTTAATTTAAGGGTTCTAAAGCAAATATCGTAAAGGGCTTCATTGTCTATGCAATAAGTCTCATCGGTGTTTTCTACTAGTTGATGAACAGATAATGTTGCATTATACGGTTCGACCACAGTATCAGACACCTTGGGTGATGGAACAACAGAAAAAGTATTCATTATTCTATCGGGATATTCTTCCCTAATTTTTGAAATGAGAAGTGTACCCATTCCAGAACCAGTTCCCCCGCCCAATGAATGACATAGTTGAAATCCTTGAAGGCAATCGCAACATTCGGCCTCCTTTCTGACCACGTCTAGTACAGCATCAATTAATTCCGCACCCTCTGTATAATGGCCCTTTGCCCAGTTATTACCAGCCCCACTTTGACCAAACACAAAATTATCTGGGCGGAATATTTCTCCAAATGGCCCAGATCTCACTGAATCCATTGTCCCTGGTTCGAGATCAACTAGAACAGCGCGTGGAACGTATTTGCCACCTGCGTTAAAAGAACATGTGTTTCTTTTCGATTATTTTTTTCTACGGATTAACCACACTAATAATAAAAAAGAAAGCCGCTTTTCTTTTTAACGTGTACCAAAAACAAGAGCCAGAAATATGGACAATGAATTTACTTACCGGTTCCCTCGCTATAATAGACGTTTACTCTTTCTAATTGAACGTCGCTTTCGCCACTATAGGTGCCCGATGGATCAATTCCATGTTCATCCGATATAACCTCCCAAAACTGTAAATTTAGTTTTTTCGTCTTCGTTTAATTATTTCTTTTGAACAATTAAAAAGTCTAACCTTTGAACCGATTTGATTTCCACATTGTCCTGCTTGAATATGCACAATCTCTCTCATAATTGATACTTTTCAATTAGACGAACAAAAGAAGGAAAATTAAATAATGAGGGAAGATATGAAAAGTTTTGTTTAAACTCTTATTCAGACTTTGGAAATAGTCTTATAAGTGTTGGGTAAACCCCGTCAGCAGTTATAATATATACAACCGTAAAACACAGGCTGTTGCACTTTTTTAATTTCTTTTAAGCCTATCACCTTTCTTTCGATTCTTGTTTTAAACGATTTTTTTCTAAATGATAGAATTTGCATCTGTAATAAAAATTATTAAACTTTTGCTCTTTCTCCGCGTTCTCTACAGCTCGCTCTCTCTCATTTTCTCTTCTTGTCGGCTACAAAAAATTTAGCCTAATCATTTAGAACGAATAAATAGGCAGGAAATTAGATTTTCATCACTTTTCTCCCATTACCCATAATTCCCTATTATTTACAGTTTGTAATGTGCTCGAAGTATTAGATACCATATAGCAATGTAAAAAATTTATAGTTGTTATACAGTATATATATATATATATATATACATATATATATTGTCTTTTCTCCTTTACAATATAGTGAATAATATAATAAGCAATCTATTAAATGCAATACAAACAGACTATATATAATTCTTATAAAAGTAAAATGTAAATACGAAAGGTATTTATTTTAATGTTTGATAGGGCTATTTTCATCATTTCCATCAGTTAATATTTATTATTGGTTGTCAATATATCAGATCGATTACGTAAATACTCAATAGATTAAAATATTCTAGGAAAAGTTTTACTGTTTCAGTGCATTTATTTCAAATTGTCTAGAAAAAACGATAAAAATATATATACATATATAAATTATTCCAAAAAGCGTGTATATATCGTATATATATATATATATATGTATGTATGTATACATCATAATTTATATAAACTATATATATATATAATATGAATATCTCTATTCATTAATAATTTTATTGTTTATTGTATTGCATATATTTATGTTTATGTGAACTTAAGATACAGATATATATATATACATATATATATATATATATATAACATATCCTGTATATATAAGTTAAAAATTTTGGAAGATTTAAAAAGAAAAGGTCATTTTTTGCTGTTGTTTGTTGTTTGTTGTTGGTTTGTTTGGTGGATAAAAAAATGTGCATATTTCATGCAAGAAAAATGACAATAGAATTAAGGGGAAGCGCAACTTTTTGTTGTTTCTTTTTTTTTTCTTGTTTCTCTCACTCATTCATGCATGTATGCGTCACTGATTCTACCTAATTCTCTATCATGCATCAAGACTTTCATTCATTAGTACTTTTCAATATCTTCTCCTTTCTTTTCAAGATAGTAAACAAGCACGACTCTTTTGGGCTAATCTTGCTTTTGCGACCATTCGAGTTACTTGTACAGCTGGTCCTAATTTTGTTCCATTAGCCTGTTTTGCCACTGCAATAGAGCTCCTTCTAGTTTCCGAATGACTTATTTGTCTCGATGGTAGACTACCCAAAAGTTCTCGACTAGACTCCGTCAAAGGATCGGCTATCGTCAAGGATACTAATGCTCCATCAACAGCCCCTAGAACTAGACTCAATCCGCCTTTCGAGCTTACCATAGTTTTGATTTCAGCATGAGCTTTATAATCAGCGATCTGTTTGCCATCTTTAACCCTAAAGACTCGGATTGACCTCCTGCCGGCGTGATAATATGCAACGTGTAAATCATTGGAAGTGAAAAGTGTTGATATCGAATGAACCCCCTCGGCAATTCTTGGAATTAAAACTTTAGAAGTTGTTCCTTTCTTTAATTCGAGTAGCTCAAGACCTCCTCGGTTAGGAGCGTATAAACCAAGTTTTCCATTGCTAGAACATACTCCATTCCATCTCATGATAGAACGAACAAAGCTCTTTTTCTTAATATCCCATAAATTACCCTTGTCACTATCAATCAACGCCACCTGGTGAGGGTCATGAGGCATAGCTACGATGTGCGTAAAATCTTTAAAATTCTGATATTTTGGCTGCATATCATACATTTTTGTTCCAGTTTTCGCGTGAAATACACTTAGAACTTCGTGTCCTCCTTTAGCGGCCATGGAAACAACAACAAGAAATAAGCCGTCGCACGTAACAACGGCATCCTTAAATTTTTTTACATTATACTCAAATTCAAAAATAACATCATGCGAAGGAATAGCACGACATATGCATTTTGCCTTAGAAACTCCAGCTTTAGACACTATAATTGACTTGGTGTCTTCATCAGTTAAAAACAACTGTTGAACATCCCTTTGGGGTGTGGATTGCGTTACCGTACCGGTTTCCACATCCCACATTAAAACTTGGCCAGACTCGGCGCTCACCAGATATTTACCGCAGGACGTTATACTAGCATGAGTAACAATTGACGAATGGGCACTATTAGATAAAGTTTTTAAAAGTTTTCCAGATTCTAAGCTCCATATTCCAACGCAATTTCTAGTTACGCAGGCAGCAATATAAGCGTCATGAGCCAAAGAGACGTTATCGATCGGCTTTTCGTGTCTATTTTTTTTTTGTAACATTTTAATAATTGATATTTCTTAAAGATTTTTTTATGGAATCATATTCACCTGTCTAATGAATGAACGTCTTCCAAAATGTTGTCAAAGTTCCACACTTTAATAGTTTTATCTATAGACGCTGAAACAACTTTATTTTCTTTTTGTACGCAATCTAAAGCGATTATTCGTCCGAAATGGGCGTCTAAAGTCTTTTTAAAAACAACAATAAATTATAAATAGATTAAAGTATACAATATCAAATTGAACGAATGATACCTTTGTTAACTCTCCAGTTCTAGTTGACCAAACATAGATATTCTTTCGAACTGCTCCAACTGCAAATTTATTATTTTTTGTAAAGAGAACCAAAGAAGTTTGATTCTTTGTTGGAATATTTCTAATGCCGCTGGGCAACTGTTCAATACATTTTGAATTGAATTTAGATAACCGTTTACTTATTTGTTTTATTTACTTTTAAATCCAATAATTTGTCTCGAGGCATATTCCATAACTTGAATCCGAAGGCATGAGAGGCGATAAGATATTTTTCATCATCGCTAAGTGATAAAGTAAATAACGGAACTTTATTCTCCGCTAACGTTTTATCGTAGTCCCATTTTCCATTCGAGCGTTTATAGACGGCTACAGCGTGATCGCTTATCTCTATACAAGCGTATAAGGTGGTAAAATCATTCGATAAGGCGATAGCATTATGAAAGTCGAAGCCATTGTCGACTTCGCCATCTTGATTTTGTTGCAATTCAAATATCATATCTTCGTTATTTTCATCTCCAGATTTCCAAATTACGTAACGATTACTGATAATTAAAAAATCATTATAAAAATTTCAATAAATAATTCAATAGAAAAGGTTTTTTATATCAGTTTGTGTGTGTTTTACCTAAAAGAATCCAATTTAACATTTATTATACCAATTTTTATTCTGTCGGTGCTACTCTTGAAGAGAATCTCGTCGGTTTTATCAATTGAAAACATGTATAGGGTTTTGGAAGTCCAAATAACAATATGATTGTCATTCATAGTAGAACCGATTAACGAATCTGAATTTTCTGCGATTTTCTCTACTGTTTTATACTCTCCAGTGATTATGTTACAAACAATGATTTGGTTGTTGTTTGTATAGCTTGTAGCAAATTTATTATTTGGGGAAATATTTAAATTTTGCATTATTCCTTGTAATCCTGGATTTATTTGTCTGAACACATCTCCGGTACTTAAATCCCATATTATGAACACATTCGAAACGGATACTAAATATCTATTGATTTTACATTATATATATAGTATTCATTATTAACTTATATATTTTAATAACCTACCTGGCGTCTGAGGTTATACAAACTCCAAAGGGAGCAAAAGGATGTCCTTCAAGGGAGTACTGCAAAGGACCTCCGGGTGTATGCATACAATGATATATCGGTACAAGAGCATTTCTTTCAATACCATCCGTATCGCATTGTTCAATTAGACTTCTAACTTTTTCGTATTGGCTAACATATGGAAGGAGACGGCCGACAATTTGTGGGCCCACCATACCGGGATAACGCGATAGGACAGAGGCACTTAGCCTCAAAGTGTCCGATACCAGCTTTACCTCTCGGTCATATTTGGTTTGGAGGGCGTCCTCGAAATCATTTAGAATAACAGTTAACGGCATAGAACTTAGCTTAGCATGAAGCCAATTATAGTTGAAAAGGACCTCCTTATACAAAAGATCGATACGGTTCGACCTTATCAAATGATAAGGCAATTCACTCAACTTTCTTAAATTATATCTAACAATATTGCCTTGTTCATCCGTGAAGAAAAGGGGTTGTTCAGGTACTTTCCTATCACTTTTACCACTTTTTTCCGTAAGAAAGAACCTTTGCCTTTGAAGTTCTGAATATTCGTAAGGTTTTTCAACACCACCCCAAATTCCTCGAAAATAATCGGCAATGTTGGAATGAACTTCACGTAAAAAGTTAACATTACGAAAGTAGCGTTCACGAGATGCTTCTATAAATTGGCGATGATACCAATCGATTACATTAACTCCATCAGCTTCTCTCTCCGAAAAATAATTCGGTAGATCACTCCTAAGTCTAGTCCATAAAAGAGGAGGTATCCTCCTAACGGGTGGAAGATGATACTGATAGACATCATTCAAAACCTTCAGGATAAAACACATGAGAATCATCGATTTCAGACTTAAACGCACACACAAATAAATTGAAAAAAAGATTTTACTTTTTCATCGAGAGATAGTAAGTCTTCTAGTTCAGCCTCTGAAACTCCACTCTTAGCAGCCGTTAAATAGCCTAAAGCGTGAGATACTAGTAACTTTCCATGCTGATTTTCAATCCGATCGAGAAGCATCATTACCGAATCGTGTATTGTGAATTTTAATTGAGTGAAACGAGGCTGAAAAAATAATCAAAGATCGGAACCAAATGATCAGATTAAGAAAAGGAAAAATAGCTTCTTACCTGAGTGTAGCTTTTCCATCTGCAAACTTCATCGTAAACAAGCCTAACAAAGAGAGGTAGATTACATTTTGATATTGCTTCCATAACAATTTTCCACTGCTGTTCACTAACAGTCCTTTTTCTTTGGTTCAACCATAATTCTAAAATACCCATTGCCAATTCTTCACCACACGGTTCAATTTTACAATAGTTTTTTTCAGTTTGCATCATCTTTTCCATATTTTTTAATATACTTCCAATTAAAGTTGATATGACAATCTTACAATTTGGTGGTAAAACTGTAGGTAACCAGGGCAATTCGTGGGCGCCATCTTGCGCCGATAAGAGGTCCAAAGAGTCTAAAAATATTATCAAAGGGCTATCAGCAGTTGCGTTACTTAATAATTTTTTAAAATAGTGAGAAAGTGGAGACATTTCATCAGGCATATCATTTCTCGGTAGGTTCCTAATTAAACAGATTTGATTAGATAAACTCTTAAGTAATGGAAGAATACTAGAAGAATCCGGAGAAGTTCCTAAAAATCTAAGGATCAACTGTGGATATTGAGCATTTAACCATAGAGGAAGTTGGCTGTAGGCCTTGGCTAGAATCGATGTCTTTCCGCATCCACTGTCTCCAAACAGAACAAAAGGTTCATGGGATTCGGACTGAACGTAGTCCTTAATTCTATTTAGAATTTCGTCTCGGCCCAAGAAGAACTGACAAGAGTTGGCGCAAGTGTGTAAGTGTTGCAACTGTTCACCATAGACGGCTTCAGATGATAAAGATTGAGAATTTTCAACAGCACTCTCTATAAGCCTTGTTACGTTCCTGTTTGTTAAATGAGTATTTTTGTATTTTTTATAAATATCAACTTTGTTTTGATGGTTTCTTAGTTACAGTTTCTTTTTTGTTAGAATAGTAAATCATTAATAAATTTCAAAAAATAAGCCTACTTGTAAAAGTGATCACAAAATTCATTCAAATAATCCTGATGAGTTTCCCTTTCAATGCCTTCTTTACCGCTCCATTCAACGCTAAAATCGGCAATATTCTCTTTAACTAATTTTTGAGGTAACCTAACATCTCTCAAAGTTGATAACAATTTTTGAGCTTCGCCATCCTTATCTTTTCCAATCATATCAATAAAATTCCTAGCATATTTGATCATATTCAAGTTCAAATTATTAATTCTTCTAAGGTAGGCTAAACAATGGGCATGAGTATCTTTAGCGGTAAGAATTCCATTAATAACTTCTCTGTCGGTAACGGACATGTAATAATTATGAAGTTCTTCTTTAGATATTTGTTTGGCGGCAAATAAAACTTGAACGGCTTTTCTCAAGATTTTTTGCAATTTAGCTAAAATTTCCCACCAAGCATTTTGGTCTGCTTCCATTAATTTTTGTAGTCTTTTATTGTTGAAATTCGTCAATATAGAACTAATTGGCTAAAAGAATAGAATAATATAAAAATATAATTAAATAGACTAACAATTATTAATTATTATATTAATTTCTCTTAGCTTTTTTGTACTTTTTTTTATCTATTCAGCAATAATATATATGTCGTCACCTGCAAAATGTACTCCGGTGGAACGCAATTATTATCAACTTTGTACCATTTATCCATTAATTCCAATTCCTCCGGTTCTCCGCTAGATGAAATTACGCTGCGTATCTTCTCGAAATCCTTTGACTTTATCAACGTTGGTATAGGCCTATAGCCGTACTTTTGCCCGAGGAAAACCTTTTATGGAAACGGAATAAAAAAGAATCGAATCAATCGATACGAAATTTATAGTCCGAATCGATATTGGCAAAAAAATTTTTGTTTTAATGGTTATCGATTTTTTTTGTTCACAATATATTCTACTTACGACGAAATTTGGTCCCATCGATAATCTTTGACAATTTTCTATCTCTTTCATACACAATTCGGTTGTCATATGATCGTCTGTTGCCTCATCTCTAACTCCCCACCTCATATCAACAACTTGAAATTCTAAACCATATTTCTCTCTACAAAGATCCTTTAACTTTGGATAGACGTTTGCCATAAGAGCATTCCTTTCCGTCGTCGTATCTGTAAACATTTACATAAATATATATATATATATATATATATATAAGGTGCGAATGTATTATCTATATTTATATATTATTATACATTTATTATATATATATATATATTTATTATTATATAAATGATATACAATTTCACACTCTTCTTTGTCATTATTATCAATATGATTATAGTAATTATCATCATCATAGTCATTTATCATTTGTATCATTATCATTTTCACAATAATTAAAGGTGTAATACATTAACAATTATTACAAACAAACAAACAAACAAATCAGAAAAAAGATGAGATTTCTTCTGTAATTTGCTCAAATTAAATTAAAAAGTAACCAATCTCTCTTAAAAGGAAAAACTAAATTATGTAGGCCTTATGGAAAAAGAGAAGCAAAACAATTGTTAAAAGATGGATAAGAAAAGATAGAGATAAATAGTGTTTATATACATTTACTTTGAATTATTTAAAATGATAATGAATAAATAGTCTTTTAAAAGTTCTAGTAAAAATTTATCGATTGCTGGTAATAAAGATACTAGTTTAATAAAATATGGTTTTAGATGGATGAAAAATGAAAAAACTTTCAGAGGTCAGTGGATTGGCTGGGGGTGGAGAAGAAAAACACATAGATATTTTAACATAGATTGATACTGTAAAATGTATGAATAATTAGTTATTTGTATAGATAGATAGATAGATTTATAGACTGAATAGATGAATTCTATAAATAAATACAATATTTAAAAAATAAATTAAATTATATACATGTATATAAACTTTTTTTGTTCTTTCTCCTTTTAGTTTCTATTATTCAAATATGAAGAAATGTTAATTAAAATTATTAATTTTTTTTTATAAAAAAAAAAGGGAAAGAGAAAAAGAGTTGATTTAATTTTTTTTCTTTAATCTTTTTTTTCTTTTTTTTTTAAAAAAAAATAAACAAAAGAAAAAATAGGATTGTTTCATTTTTTTTTCTCTTTGCATAGAAAATATTGTTTTGTTTTTTTTTTTATAAAAACAATAAAAAAAAAGTTTTTAAGAAAAATATTTAGGTGATAAATTAAAGAATCACGTTAAGTGTTTTACTAGAATACGTTTATAACATAGAAATTCTTCCAACCTTTGCTCAGAGTGATGAATAAAGCAACCTACAACTAAATAGTACAATTGTTTAGCTATTGTCTAGATATATAATTAAAACACCCGACTGTATCAATATACCAGTAAAAGTAGACGAGGTGAAAATTCGAACAATCCTATTTGCTAGGGATGGTAGATTTTCCAGCCTTCCTAAAAGAACCATTTTTACTCTCTCGTCCAATTTCTCTTCCTCCTCTCCATCCACTTTCGGGTTAGAAAAGTCCTCATCAGCCACCGAAACTTCATCTTGAGCCGACATCCTCCTTGTGAACACTGGCCGTCTATTTCTTCTTAATAAGAGGACGCCTTACCCGGCCAATCAGCGACCTAAGCGTTCTTTTTTCTAGTTCAAGAAAAAAGTACAAGCGTCTAGTAGTGACGGCGCGCGATAATATTGAACTGCGTTCTCGGGCCGTTGTAGAGCTATCGATAGGCGCGACGTCACCGGGCGTTACCTTGGCTTAAGAAACGTCGTAATAGGCCTATTGGATTCTTTACGGTTTCGTTATTTGTATAGGCGAGAGATACGACGTTTTCAATAGGCCTGTAACATTTGAAGAGTTGACAAACCCTTTAGGCCTATTTATAATTATGGATTTCTCATTGCATTACAGTAAACTGTATGGAGTTATAGTTCGATAAAAGAGCTTAGTAATTGTCTCTTGGCGTTTGGTGATATTGGCGTTGGAATTCCAGGCCGATTTAGTTTGTTTAAACTCAAATATAATGATCGAAACAGATTTTCTTTTATGATGTTTGAATTAATCTCATCATTCTTTCCCTATTAACTTTAATTTATTCAATGAATCAATTTAAAATTCACTTGAATCATAGGCAATTTTTATTATAATAAACAAAAATACTCATTATTTTTCCTTTTAAAACTTTTATTATCTCGAAAAGAAACTGTTAGTAGAGCTGAAGTGAGGAAACTGTAAAGTAATGGGGTTATAAGTCTACTTTTTCAATTCGAGGAGTTTTCATACGCTTATTAGCAATGAAATTTAGTTGAACTTTCTGACGTCGCATCCGGTAATCAATAAGAAAATGACAAATTTTTATTATTGCTATCGATATCCTTTCTTTATTATTCCTAAAATAGGCTCCTTTTTTCTATTACATACTCTTCTTAATTATAATGTTTTCTTTTTTTTGTTTTGTCAATGATACACTGTATATAAATATATAAATTAAATGAATAAGATAATAATGCAAGAAAAGGAGAAGAGGAGCAAAGAATTAGAATGAAAAATAAACATTCTCTCTCATTCTCTTTCTTTCTCTTTCGTATTAGAAAAAAAAAACATAATCGAAAAACAAAACTAATAAAGCAATTTTAAACTAATTCGAAACTTCCATGTCACCATGCAGAGCAGGTGATCGAACATCGATTTCGTCAATAAAAATAGAATGAAAATTGTGCAAATTTTCACATCGTAAACACAAACAGTCGTATGTTTTTTTTTTCTCTATCAAATAAAAAAAAATGAAAGAAAGAATCTCGTTGCCGATTTTTATTAGCCAAAAAAAAAACTAATCGATATTGAATAGTTTGATTGAAGAGCGAAAATTTTTTTTCAATTTGTTCCTTTCCATTTTTCATGAGTATTTCAACGATTGATGCGTGACGAATATTTCCTAAAATATTGATTTTTTTTTTTTTTCTTCTTTTTTTTTTGTTTTTTGCTGTTGGCGCCTCAATAATTATAACGTGTTTAATTAAACTGGGACGAATTGAAAAAATCGACAAGAGGAAATCGGTCCGTGATTGTTGGACTACTAATTTATTCATACCTTTTCGTTTGTTTAAATGTTTGCCATGTGACTGTCAACTAGATATATGTTAACAATCATCAGGAGAGTTTATGTTCATACTCTTTCAAATATTAATTTTTCCCGCCTTCGTTAGCGACGCCATCTGTTAATTTAATTGGATTAATCATTTAAACTGATTTTCTTTCGAATATCGAATAAAAAATTAAACAAAAAACTATTGAAATAAATAATTTCCAGTAGGAAAGAGCATATCAAAATTTAATAACCTAATTAATAGCCTTTCCAATAAGACCTTAACAGCGCCATCTATAGGTCGATAAATTAAAAATATAATCATTACTTATTATTATCAAAGTATCTAACATAAAGTTCTCTCTATATACGATATAAAATTTAATTAATTATATATAAAAAATTGCGGTGAAGAGCGAAGAAAAAAGGTAGGCCTCGGCGAGATTCGAACTCGCGACCCCTGGTTTACCTTGTCTCGCTGACTTGTTACGAGACCAGTGCTCTAACCACTGAGCTACGAAGCCTGTACGGTAGGAAGCGCAATTTTTAACCATTTCAATGCAGTCTTGAAATAAAGTTGTCAAATCGATGAAAAATTACCTATTATTACGTCCAATTGCTAAGTATTTATACATAAACATACCAGAGACATTTTTAATTTTTTAAAATTCTTAAATACAAGTTGTAAAACAATAGAACATTAAAAATCAATGAAATAGAGATAAAGTACAAAACTATGAAAGCTGTAACTATGAAAAGTAATTGTTGAAAATTGTCTAGCGTTTAAAGAAACAAAAACTATTCAAAACTAGTTAAACATTCGAGAAATGATAGGAAAATGTGAGATATCTCTTGTAAATAAATTTTCTAAGGTGCTCACACTCGTTTCTATTTTCTAATTTTCTTTCTATTACATCATATCCAACTATAAAAGGAAGAAAGAACGTATAATTTATTAAGTATAATTGTTATTGTTATTAATCAACTTACTAATTCATCGGCATCCTCTTTCGGCGGTGCTTCCTCCTTAATTTTTTCTTCAACAACTTCGGTTAGGAAATCATCACCTTCAGCTTTGGTGACGGAACTTTCTTCCGACTCTAATTTGGTTACCAGTCCGAGTTTTTCTATTATTAATGAATAAATCGAATAAAATATTTTTTCAATAGGTAAAAATTAAATTATCTACCTTCGATCATTAATTTCCAAAATGCCTTTTTATTTTTCTGAAATAAACTCTCTTTTAGGCTAAAGAGGAACTTGTTGAAATCTCTTGGCTCGGAATGTTTTAAAGTTTGAGCTCTATACGCCCTTAAACAATCTATAGCTTTAGAAAACAGTTGAGATCCAAATGAATCGAAGACTAATTGTATTATTCTTTCTCTGATCATTTCGCATGCTTCGTCATAACGATCTCGATCTTTTTGAGATAGAATAGCTAAGAAATCTTCAACTGGTGTTACAGTTCCAATCTATTTTTTAAAACATATAATCAAAGCTTTATAAATATCCTTAAATTTCTATTTAAGATAATTACCTTATCAACTTTTTCTTTCTGTAGATCTGATAGTTCAACATCGTCCATTCTTGGTTTCTTTTCAGATGATTCACCCTCAGCATCTTTCTCTCTGGAGGAAATTTTAGAATATTTTAATACATGAATATGTTTCATATTATATCAATCCATATAATATTTACTCAATATTAAAGACATTATCGGCGGTATCTTTTCCTTTTGCTTTAGCAACTCTCTTTAACGGGAATGTTTCCTTTACTTTCTTCAATTGATTATTTGATGCTTCCTTTACTCTCTCAGACATTTCTAAACTTTCTACCAATCTATCACTTGGTCCGGGTAAAGCTTCAGTTGTGTCATTAGCTCTATGATTTAAGCAATGATAGAGTCTCTGTAAATAGGGATTAAAGAGATTCTTAGGTTTCTTCTCTTCGATCTTCTCTCCGTCCTCATCTTTAACGACAAGCATCATAGAATCAATAAGGCCATCGACAACGTCTAACTGATCATCCGAAGGTTTAAACTTGTCGTTATAATCTGTTATGGTCTCTTCCGAATATGGAAGAGTAGACATCGTAAATCGACGAACATCTTCAGCAAATGGGAGGTCGTGGTAAAAAAATCTTTCCCTATTCTTCTTTTCATCGATATCTGGTTCCAAAACACCAATTTTAGGTGATGAACTAGCACTATAGCATCTTCTAACAATAACGACCTTATTCATTTGTTGACACGCTTTTATTAATGAACTAAGAGCGGCGGCAGCCACTTCGTCTCCTTTCTCCGGATGAACAATCATTGTGCTATCACCCATAAACATATACCTGTTGACCTGTCAAAGGAAATCATTCAACTGAAGAGATCAGTCTGATGAAAATTTACTTAAAATCCGCTTACATTTTCCCGAGAAGTGAATCCTAAAACCTGAAAGCACTTTTCACTTCTAAATTTCATAGCCTGGAGATCTTCATCCGAAAAAGGCACTAATGTACTACCATAGCGATGTCCTTGAACCATATCTTTCCTTTCCACCTCTGTTTCCTCTTCGTCGTTTAAGTGATGTGTACTCTCCCTTATAATAGTGGACTCGGGATCTTTTGCATAAACTGTTTTAAAGCCTTTTGACTTTGCTTCTTTTACTCGGATATAAGCATTTATCGGAATTTTCACATTTTCTGCAATATCAAGTTGACATTTCCAGGCAGTTGGACGGACAGATTTACTTTGATAATTACTCAAAAACTCCCATGTTTCACTGTAAAAGTAAAATTTTATTAAATTATTGAAATAAGTGAATATATTGTTAAATAAACCTGAATGTATAGCATTCTCCGTCAACAGCCTCTAAAATATGATTGACAATTTTTTCACCTAACTTTTGTTGAGGAGTTTTGGGTTTTCTATGAGGAGCAGTCGAGGGTCCTGCACCCCCTTGCGGTGGTTTTCTATCCTCGTCACTTTCATCTTCATCAGGATCTACTCCACTAAAAGTATAAATAGATGTTATTCTACTTAGCAAAAGGAAATTTAACCCAACATACATAACGTTTAAAGCTATATCCGCGGATTTGAGAGATTTAGTGATTGCATCTAGTTGATTGTCAGCCACAGGACCAGCAAGATCAGAAAATAATATTATTTTAGAGCTCACAAATCCTCTTTTACCCCTTTAATTATAAAAAATATAATGCGAACTTGATTCAAAAGATCTACCAATTAAAACTTACATAGTCTGAGAGCGTAAATGATCAGCTGCAACAACAATACCATCCAAAACTAGAAAAAAAGAAATTAATTAAGGAAAAGCTATTTAGTAAAAATCATTTCTTTTAAGGATACAATCGGTTTCATTATCCGTTGGGGAAATGTCATTCTGCACGAATTCCAAAAAAGGCCATGTAACTGTTGCCAAAGGCCTGGCAACTGATATATTATTGTAGCTATCATCATCAGCTAACTCATTTGCCGTTTCATCTGACCCGATAAGAATTAACGAAACTTCGTCTTTTGATTCGGAAAATAACTAAAATAATTGCGTGAAAAATTGTTTAAGTTATGTAATAAATCACGGCCTACTTTTCTTTGAAGAATCATATGAATACAATCTATGGATTCCTGAAGTTTCGTTCTATCGCCCTCTGCTGCTGAATCCATGGATGGTCCAACATCCAAGACGATAGCGATTGCCTCCTAAACGAAATAAAGGTATCATATCAAATGAGGACTAAAACTTGAATTTGAAACTTATTGTTGTAAGACAAGGCAAGTCAAGCCCATAGTATATTATATTAACGTAGAAATATACAAATAATGAATAAATTAGAAATATAATAAAAGCTAAAGAAAGATATTTTACTTTTTCAGATGCCATAATCGATACCGGTTACCGGTTGTTAACTATTTGCAGCACTAACCAAAGTTAGATCAATTAACGATTTTTCTGTTTGGAGTACTTTATAATATTAAATAAACTAGAAAAAATTAACTTATTCAATTCTATCAAGAAATGATCACAAAAACTTGTATAAATGTCAATATGGTGAAGGAAAATATTTTGCTGATTTATCTTTAATTCAATTGCCCAATTTCTCCCTACAATTAAGAAATTATTTCAATAAATTTTGGAAAAAAATGCCTTCATGTTAGAAGACGAAATATTTCTATAATTAAAAACTTTTTGGGAAAAATAAACTTCAAACAGTATCAGAGCGTTATCCTAAGAAAATCATGTGACCAACCACATGACACTTCATAATAAATATGGCGGCTAATGGAACAACCGATACACCCACAAATGTATATTTTTGCCATTCTCTTTTATTTCATAAAATGTTTTTTCGTTAAATTTTTACTATTTAAAATCAAAGACCTATCTTTATTAAATTGAAGAGTTTTAATTACTTTAGCTTGTTCAAATGCTTAATATTATATTCAAATATTTTCCACAAGCAGCCGAATTCGGAGGCCGCGCAAAAATGGGAACGACCATTGAATATATCCGATATAAAAAATGAAGCCAAAAATTGGACACTGGCATCCGATGCTTCTGTACGTAGTCCATAAATTTTGTTAAAATGACGGTTTTACGAAGCATATTAACTTAATACATTCTTTTCAATTCAGATGCTACTTTCCTTACAAAATTATTCGCAAAAACTAGTTTCACGAACTCATGAAGTTGAAAAACTACTTAATACTTTAATTCATGAAACAAAGGTTATATTGTTTAATTTTTTTCTTTAATAATCTGGCTGTTCCTAAAACAGATGACGAATGTTCGATTAGACAATACTTTCAATGACTTTACAATGCTAGCAAACACCCAATTTGTTGAAAATGTATGTAGAATTCATTGAACAAAATAAAAACTATTTAACTTCTAAATTTCGTAAATTAATAATTTACTTTCCAAATATAAAGCGAGTATATGATGAGGAAGTACAAACTGAAGAGAAAAAGGAGGAGACTGCTAAGAAAGAAGTAATTAAAATATAAATATATACAATTTTGTCGATTCAAGCGAATTTTTACTTTTAGCCGAGTCGAGAAGAGGTGCTAGACAGAGTAAAAACTGCTTTGAATCTTGGTTTAAGTGTCTTAGATACTCATTTTGAGAAGCTACAGGCCTTAGGTAATAGTGACTCTGAATCTGGTAGTGATGATGGTAACTATATACTAATACATCCATTTGACCACTTGTTAATAACTTTCTTATTATATAATCAAACAATAGAGTCATCAAGAAATCCTTATTTTCTTGAGGCCAAGGATCCATATATTCATAGAACATTGCCACATCTTATTGCATCTCAGTCTTTCTTTAAAGATGAAAATGTAGGCTTGACCACAACTTATTCTGATGATGAAACGGATAAAGAAGGAAACGATTATGGTTCCGTGTCAGAAAGCGAGGACAGCAGTAGTGAGGATAACGAGCCAGCAGAAGATGAAAGTGAAGATGAGGTATCACAAGACAAAAACAAGGTAAGCTGATTAATGACTCTATAACTTTTTACTTAATTTAATTGATGGAGAAAGTCTGAATCGTATTGTTTTATTAGTCTTTCGAACCGGAATCTGAAGATAATGACGAAGAAGGAATATTCAAAGCTGTCGAAAAGAATGACTTTGCAAAAGAATCTGATGACGACGAAGAAGATGAGGAGGAGGACGAAGAAGAAAAAGAAATGACCAATCCAAGAAAACTTCAAAAAGAACTTTCAAAAACTCTTATTGGAACCCAATCTCAGAATATACTAGAGAAGAAAAAGAAAGAAAAAAATAAAAACAATAAAATAAAATCGATGAAAAAAGAACGTATGAGAGCACTTTTGTTATCATTACTTAGTATTAACAAAGATTTTTATCCTTTTTTAGCCGTTAATTTGTTCAGTGATGAACCACCACCTTTCGAAGATGAAGATTCACCGTTTGCCCCAAGTAAAGGGTTATTCTCAACAAAGGCAGGCTTATTCGATAATGTCGAAGATGAAGATGAAGATAAAGATGATATTACCTCAGGAATAAACTCTAAAATACAAAATAAGAATAAAATAGCAAAATCCAGTCAATTATTTGATGAGAGCGATCAGGAGGAAGATGACTTGTTTATAAACAAAACTAAGAAAAAATCTACTGCCAACCACAGTGCCTTAACTGATACAAAAAGTAGCAACTTAAAGAAAAAAGTAACATTATCGGATGATGACGATGGCGACGATAGCTTGTTTTCAGATAAGAAATCTACTAAAATCATTCCACAAAAACAACAATCTAAGAAAATAGGTCTATTTGATGATGATGATGAAGATGACGAAATATTTAAACCTACAATTTCATCCGAAAAATCACAAGTTGGAAAAAAAACAGTTAAGAACCTATTTGACGATGAAGATGATGATGACGAATTTAGCGTTAGTGCAAATGTTAAAGATAACAAGTCGGAAAATCCCAAATCAATAAAATCTGATACAGCAAGTAAGAAAGCAAGAGATAAAGAAAATAGTCTCTTCAATGTGAGTAATGACGAGGATGACGACATGTTTAATACAAAAACAGTAGGTAAAGCAGAACCCAAAATTGTTACTAAGACTAAAAAGGAAAAAATTGAAGAAGCCCTATCCAAACCTAAAAGAACTGCCACTAAAAAACCAGAGCCACTTAATCTATTCGATGATGATGAAGACGATGACCTGTTTGCTGCTCAGAAGCCAAAAGCAGCTACAACAACGCAAGCTGTTCAAAAGAAGAAGACACCTAATGTAGCATTATTTCAAGATGAAAATAATGATGATGATGAAGACGATCTTTTTTCTTCCAAGCCTTCTGCTAAAAAAACAAAATCAATGGAGAAGAAAAGCTTGTTTTTAACAGATTCCGAAGAGGAAGATACACCGCCTGAAAAACCGAAAGAGGAGTTGAAGAAAAAGATTCCTGTAGGGGGCATTTCGGTATTCGGAAATACTGACATGTTAAAAGCAGCCCAAAAGAAACTAGCAAACAATGAAGAAATTGCTGAGTGAGTAAAAGTTAGAGTAAATTTTTCACTAAATTAAAAATGTTTGAACAATCAGATCAAATAATAAAAAAGAAGATAGCTTCTCCGAAGAAAGCAGTGACCTCTTCACATCCAAAGTGGATAAGCATGAACAAGAGAAACAAGAAGAGAAACCAGAAAAATCTAGAGATATAAAAGAGGAAAATGAAATAGAAAATCCATTGACAAAAAATGACAATAAAAACAAGCCATTTGGTGGAATATCTGTTTTTGGTAATTCTCAATTATTAAATGAAGCTAAATCGAAAATAGAAAAAGAAGATAAAAAAGAAAAATCTGATGTTAAATCAAAAAAGGCACCACAAAAAGGTTTATTTGATGAGGATAACGAAGACGATGACGATGACCTATTTTCTGGCAAAAAATCAGGCAATGCTAAGAAAGTAGAGAAAACTAAGTTATTCTGTACAGATTCTGAGGACGATGATATATTAAAATCAACACCTACAATCGTTAAGTCTAACACAGAAAATATTAACAAAACCACTAATGACAATAAAAAGTTAATAGAAAATTTAGAAGGATCGGAAGTACCAAAAAAGGCATTAAATACACAGGCGAATACTAGGTATATAATTAAATATAAAGGATACTTGTAATTAGAGTTGTTATCAGTATTTAGGAAATGGCCTGGTAATTTTTATAAATTGCATTGGCCTTTAATAGTATTTAGAACAATAGAGCAAATATGCATAAACATAACACATTTAATATTCTATCGGTGGTGCTACAGGGACGAGAAAACTGAAGTCAATACAAAACAACCCAGCCCTAAAATCAAGAAGTAAGCTGTTATTTACATTTGTTATTCATTATTCATCGATATACGGTATTTTAGATCGAAACCCAAGCAAAAATCGCTTTTTGACGACGATTCTGAGGACGATCTCTTTATTCCTAAGGTTTAGAAATCTTAAAATACTTTGGATATTTAATCTCTAAACTTACAAATGTCGCTTGTTTACAGCGTAGCACCAAATCTAATACAAAATTACAAGGCGATCTATTCGACGACTCAGAGGAAGAACTGTTTAAACCGAAAATGTCTAATAAGTCCGCAGAATTATTTGACTCATCTGCGGATGATGATATTAACAATAGCAAAAGTATCGCCAAGTCAGATTTACTACCACCCCTACCTGCTAAACCTCAAAAACAAAAAATTCATGAGACATTAGAAGATCCTCCACCTCTTCCACCTAGATCTCCAATAAGTTCAAGGAGTGTTACTTCAGATGAGGAAAGAAGAAAGCCGATTCCTCGAGCAAATAAATCCGCTGCAAATAAACTACCAATACAACCCGTGCCTTCCATTACAGTGAGTAGCACGGACGAAGATATACCACCTCCACGTCCACCGAGACCAGCTAAATTCCCAGTATCTAAATCCAGTAGTACTTCCCACAAAACGTCTGACAATGATTCGGAGGGAGCAACACCTCCCCTACCAGAGAGGCGCTCTAATTCCCCTGTGCCTCCAAAGGTTACACCAAGAAAGAAGAAAAATAAGCAAAGTGATACAAGTAATTCTAGTGAAAAAAGCGATAAAAACGAGAGTACAGCAGGAAGTTCAGTTGAAAATGATCCTCTAAGCGGGATAGAAGTAAAATCACCAAATCCGCTACCTAAACCTGCTAAAAAACCCCAAATGCCTAAAAAGGAGGTTAACGAATCAAAAACGGATCCGTTCGCCGCCAAGCAACAAAACATCTCCAGGCAATTAGAAGCTTTGCGCGGGGGTAAAAAACCACCACGTGGAGCGGTTTCAATGTTTGGTCCTGCAGTTATTGTACCTAGGCGTGACCCGAATCCGGTTGAAACTTCAAGCAGTCCAAAAGAAAGTTCTGTTAGTATAAAATATAATACTTTGATTAATAAAGAAATCCTAATAGAATTCGCCTTTTCATATTTCTATATAAGCCTTTTTTTTCATTTTCGTTTAGTCTCCAAAATTACTAGGAGCTGAAAATAGAGATAGAATAAGAGTCCGACCGAAAGATAGGAGACCTCCTTCTAGATATATAATAATGAACGATGATAGTCTTAAGGATGTTAAGGAAATAAACAAAGAAGAGAAAAAAGAAGATAATAATATTAAAACGATAAAAACTGAAATTTTATCGAAAAGCGATACAGAAGACGAAACCGACATTTTTGACAAAAAATCGAATGAAATAGATAATAAAAAGGACGTTAACTTAAACTTAAGTAACGATGAAGGAGATATATTTAAGAAATCTTTAGAAAAGTCATTGTCGCCTCCTTCTCGTCCGTTAAACATAGTGAAACAAGAGAGCGACGGTTATGAGAGCGACGAATTGTTTGGAGCTAAAGTTAGGAATATACCAGCCGTTCAAGTGCCAAAATCGAAATCAACTAATGAGTCACAACCTAAAAAGAGAGAAATTCCCAAGAAACCTCTCAAATTGGATGATAGTGACGATGATATATTCAAACCCAAGAATAGTAAAACCTTAATTAAAAAAGATAGTGGAGATAATCTATTCGAAGATTCAGGTAAAAAGAATACAAAGAATTTGTTCGAAAGTGATGATTCAGATTTAGACATCTTCAAACGTTCGCCCCCTAAAACTGTGCCTACTATGGATGATGATAATGAAGACGATGACGGTTTGTATTAAAGATTTAATAACCAACGTTGAACCCAAAGTAGGCTTCCCCTGGAGCACGCACAAAGCTCTTCAATATTTAATTTCATCGACAGATGGCGTACTATTAGCATATCAACATTTTTGTTTATCCCTTTGAGAATACCATAGCAAAGAAAGAGCGGGAAAAATAGCGTTTTTTTTAGTTGTCTAAAATTTTATTCGATAAACAAAATGTTTAACTCAATTAAGATAACTCTAACTTTTTTCAGACATATTCTCCTCTCGCGCTTGACATGGATTTCGGCCATTTTGTTTACATATACATTGTTAACAATGTACAAAAAATACAGTTACATGAGATTCATGCACTTTGGTAAAAGATTTGTGGCCCTTAAAAGGGCCGTTTTCTTAATTTTGAAAAATGTTTAGGTTGACGACTTCGTCTATTTCGCAGCAGCCTTCTTGGTTTTTTTGGCAGCGGGCTTCTTTGCTGCAGGTTTCTTGGCTGCTGGCTTCTTAGGAGACTTTTTAGGCTTGGCGGCAGGCTTTTTCTTTTCCGCGGTCTTTTTGGGGGCTGCTTTCTTGACGGTTTTCGGTTTAGCGTCCTTTTTCGGTGTGGCCTTCTTTTTCGGTTTGTCGGCTTTCGGTTTATCGGCCTTCTTCTCGGCTTTGGGCTTCTTTACAACAGCTTTTTTGGTTGTTGTTTTCTTTTCGTCATCTTTGCCAGGTAGACGGAAAGAACCAGAAGCACCCTTGCCTTTTGTTTGCTTCAGCTTACCATCGGCAACAGCTTTCTTCAGGTATCTCTTGACGAAAGGACCCAATTTCTTCATGTCAACTTTATATGTTGTTTCGATGTATTTCTTGATAGCTGGAAGAGATGTTCCTTTTCTATCTTTCATACTCTTGATGGCATTGTTGACCATAGACGCAACCGGGGGATGGGTTGGTGTAGTTCGGGGTTTGGCAGCCTTGGAGGCTTTTTCCTTCTTTTCCTTTTTCGGGGAGTCGGACATTGTGATATCTGTTCTTCGGACTTCGAACAAAGACTGAATGTTCCTCAGAATGCCATAGCCCTATTTATAGGCAGAAAGCGCGCGTAAAATACTTGGCGCTGATTGGTCGAAAATTTTCTCGTAATCTTTTCGCTTCACGCCAATCTGTGTGCTACGTTGTGTTCGTTTTATTAAAGGAAATGGAAGATTACTCTATAATGCTTAATTACATTTGCTTACATTTTACACATCACATAGATTACAATGCCATGGACATATACACGAAAAATTATTTAAAAATTTTCAGTAGATTTCGAGAAAATCAACTCTAAAGCATAAAATCGTGCATCAACTTGTTACATTTCTGGAAACAATCATTAATTATACAACAACATTTGCTTCAATTATTTTCCAAATTTATAAAATGGTTCCTAATAATGTATTTAACAAATGTACCAAGTTGTAAAAAATTATCTTGAGTCTGAACAGAATAATATCAATTTTGGTTGTGGAAAGTTGACACAGATTTTTCTGTTAACAAGTGTTAATGAAAAAGTTTCAACGCTAATTTCTCTTAAATTACGCATTATTAGTTAATAATTTTTGTAAAGCAGCTAAATGACAATACAGGGTATGATTTTATGTAAAAATATTATAATAAAATAAAAGATTTCAACGTAAAATTTGATATTAAAATGCTCGCGTACATTGTATAGGAAAACGTATGGCTGTCGATGTTTATGCATACTCTATACTATTCCAATATCAGACAGTATTTTTTCGTTTATATTTTTTTGGACATAAGTAAAAATTGAATTTTTCTCTACGTGAAAAGAATCAAATTATAATATCTGGTCGTAATTTTTAATTTATCACTGTGATCAATTGATATTATCGATGAATACATGAATATTATACAGTATACTTGTGTAGATATATGTATATGCAATACAACATACATATACAGTATATGTTATAGAATTTTAACGATTATTAAGCTTCTTTTTTATCTAAATCTCCATCGTTCTCTGATTGATTTTTTAAAGACTTTATTTGGAGGTTTCTTGCATGGTGATTTCTAGTTTTTTAATGACCTCAGTATCAACCTTGACATTCATTACTTTTTAATATGATAAGATTTTAGAATGCCTTTTATAAATTCTTTATATATATATATATAGCGTTTGCTATCTTGGTCTTTTTTATAATTCACTTTCTCTCTTTGCCATTGTTTCACTGTCCCCTTTCGTCTGAATATATCATTTCATTTAATCTTTCTTATGCTACGAAAATCACTCGACCAATTTTCTTCACAATAAATTTCATAGTGAAATGAGTAGCTAATTTGGATTGCATAGAAAGTTAATATGAAAATAATACTTTACCAAAACATACTGCTTTGCATGTTCAAAGACCAAAATATGACTACTAATGAATATGTTATGTATGCAATACAAATTATCAAACTCATTTTTTTAATATCATTAAATAAAATACAATGTATACAGAAAGATAGAGAGATGTGTAGACGCGCAGAGAAAGGGAAGTAAAGGGAAAACTAGGGTATGGCGGAGAAGAAAGAATACAGTGCAAGAGGGAGAGTTTTCTTTTTATTCTTTTCAAAACAAAAGGAAATAAACGGACAGGAAACTGTAAGTGTTTTCCATTGAGCTGTGACAAAAAATTTAGTATGAATTTATAGACTAACGTAATTTCATAATTAACAAGTAATTAAAGAAATTACTCGATCAGTTCCTCCTGATTGTTCACTGTTACGCCTTTATAATGTTATCATTGATTTTTTTCTTTGTATAGTTTGAAGAGGTATCAGCCCTTTTATAACATAGTGAATTTAATTTATGCCATTGAATAAATTCTCATTTAATTAGTTAAACTAATTATCATCTAGTCAGAATATTAAAAACAACTATATTTTGGATATAAAGCATCGTAAATGTATAGAAAATAGGTAAAAAGGTATTTGTATTGGACAATAGCCAGCCTATACCATATATGCACAACTTTTCATTCTAATGTACAAAAGAGATTAAATGGTACGCGTCGTCTAGGTGTGCCTTTTCTCCTGAATCCCTTCACCCACCCTATATGCACATAATGGAAAAAGGAAACTTTCCTACTCCTTTCTTCAATATGATTTCTGCTTTGTATATTTTATAGATGTTAACAAATATTTAACATAATCTTTTTTTTTTAGAAAACAATGTATTATTGTTATTGTTAAAGAAGAAAGAGAAATCTGTATATATTTATATTTTCATATTTGAAAAGAAAACTTAATTTTTTTTCTTTTTTGTGTTATTGCTAAAAAAAAAACTTATTATATTAAACGTTTATACACTACATATTTACAAATATATTCAAACTGCTTTAAAAATGACGTAGGATATTGTAAGTTTCTTTTTATCTCAAATAAAAACAAATATAATTATATTTTTTAGCACATTTCTTCTTTTTTTTTCTTTAGGCTTTTCATAAATCATATAGATTCTATTTATCAATTTGAACTTAAACACATGTAATTATTTATACTGTATATATATAATTTTTTTTTAGATACATACGGTATAAAGACATACATCTACCATGCATTACTCATTTGTTGGCTTCTTTTTTAGTATTAGAACAGATCGTTACTTGTAAAGTCGTAATATGGAAAAAAAAAAACAAAAAAAAAAAGAAAGAAACAATATTTGATAGAAAGAAATGATAATATAATGTATAATTATAAATAATGCCTTGCTTTAAAGCATTTCATTTGAATTTGGTTCCGTAGAAATCTCGTTCTGTACAGTTTCACTATCGGCTCTTTCATGACTTGAATCGAAATCCATTTTTGAAGATTTCTTTTTAATATCTGCATTCCCCATGCGAGCAAATTCGCTACCTCTTTTTTGTCCCCGTTTTTCAATACGTTTTTGAAAGTAGCGCAGCAGAAGGTTGCATTTTTCGTTTCTAATTACTGTGTTGAAGAACATAAAAGATCAAAAATAACATTATTAATCCTTTTTCAATTGGTATTATATATAATACAACGTAAAAAATATCTCAAATACAATTATAACGTTCTACTAATTATCATATCTCTACACTCTTCAACGATCTGACCTACGTGCATACTGTTAAAAGATTTTTATCAGCAACTTTCATTTATTACATAATATAACTTATGTTTAAATGTTTTATGAATAAATGTAATGGATAATTACGTAATATTTTACACTAAGACCTTCAGCGGGTATTTTCTTCTAATATTTAAATGAGACTGTAACTCTATCCCCACAAAATTCTGGAAACGTTTATCGCTTGACAAAGGAATTCAGATAACATATTAGAAAAAACAGATTTTAAAATTCAATAACGAAATTATAATTAGCTCTTATCGCTAAAGAGCTCTTTTTCCCCTATCTATTTACACAATTGAGTATAATCCTAATCAGGGATAGACAAAAGAAACAGAAAGAGAGGTTTAATATAAAGAACACCAATAGATATAAATAATAGCTTGTTTTAGTTGTGTTCTATCTTTCTTAAACTTTTTTTTAACTTTATTACTAAAAATGATAATAAAAAAAAAACATATGGCTTTCCCAAAACCGAGCAGGTGCTTAAGCCACAACTTTCACATTTGTATAACGACGCTCAAGATGACGTAATATTACATAGGAGAATATTTGCTCTGAATAAGCCGAATCTAGTTCATCGTTATAGCAAAACAGAAATCACCATCTAATATAAATAACCAGATTTATATTAGTGCCTTTATAAAGTTAAATATTTGCTACATCAATCAGCCGAATTGTAGCATCTTCAACAGAAAATAATGCTTTGTCAGTATTCATTGGAAGTGGGACAAGATTGATCTGTTTTCCGAATTTAATTATTTCGGTTGATTAGGCATTAATTTTTTTTTTGGTTTAACATTAAATCACTATAATATAAATAGAATCATATAAAAACTCTTACATCACTCTCACTAATATCAATTAATGTTACTTTTTAATACTGCTTTTCCTAAATATCAAATATCAGAAACTTAATTTGTCTTCCTAATTTTCATATTATTTTATATGTTGCGAGTCTATAGTTATACTTACATTTCGCATTAGGGTTATCTTTTGCTACTATGATGCTACCTTTTTTCCTTTCCTGAAATATACGTTTATTATTTTCAAGTTTTGCGCGAAATAACAAATACATACTATTCGAGATGATGGTTGGAATTTAGAGAAGTTCTCTGGGTTGAACGTTGGAAGATTATCCAGAAAATGTTGAGACTGCAAAGAGCGATAATATGTCAACAAGTATCAATTACATGATGTTTTGTATAATAAACAACATTTCACAACGAAGGTCGAGTTCAGCATTTAATACCTATCATAAATATTCCAAGATAATATCACTTACCATAACTGATTGTTTAAATTGTCGACGAGTGTCGACTTCAACTAATTTCCACAGATAGAATACAATGCGGAATTACCGTACTAGGAGCCAGTTTATTTTCCGAAATTTCCTATTTCGTGCAGCTCATTCCAGCTCGATATTTCTTATTCCGGGACCTTTGGTTGAAATTTACGGTTTTTTCCACCATTATTCGATAAAAATTTGTAATTAAAATCATGTCTGATAATGATGATTATGATATGGATGATAATGATGACTACGGATTGGTGAGACAGCAATTTTTTGACATTTTTTATTAATTCATTACGCGTCCAGCTTACGCCAGAGAGTTAAACCTGTCTTTGGATATTATACTTAAGAACGTCATATCATTACAACTTTAAAATTCCTTGAATAACTTGAGTTTATAACAGCTTTTGTTAAATGTAACTACTCAGCTAGCCTGTTTTAATAGTCTCTCATCAGTTCACTGCCATATCACGATTGTAGATTACATAAAATCGTTTTTGATTGCTTTAGGATTACTCCGATGAAAATGAATCTGAACCAGATGTCGATCTAGAAAACCAGTATTATAACTCTAAAGCACTTAAGGAGGACAACCCGGAAGCTGCCATAGAGAGTTTTCAAAAGGTTGGTTTTCTAATGTATAAGCACGTTTGGAAGCTAATCACCTATCAATCAGGTTTTAGAAATCGAAGAAAAAGAAAAAGAAAAAGGAGAATGGGGCTTTAAAGCCCTAAAACAGATGATAAAGATTCATTTTAAGTTGGTAAGGGAGGACATTAATTTTATACTAAGTGATATGGTCTTATATAATTATTTTGATGTTTCAGGGAAATTTTGAAGAAATGATGAAGCGTTACAAACAATTACTAACATATATAAAAAGTGCCGTGACAAGAAATTATTCTGAGAAATCTATCAACTCTATTTTAGATTATATATCAACATCAAAACAGGTAATATATTCTCATTAATCTTATTGCTCATTACTTTTTAGTAACAACTTTTTCAAATTTGCATTTTACAGATGGACCTTCTACATAATTTTTACATTACTACTTTAGACGCTTTGAAAGAGGCAAAAAATGAACGTCTGTGGTTCAAGACGAATACAAAGTTGGGAAAATTATATTTTGATCGAGAAGAATATCCAGCCCTTCAAAAAATATTGAAACAATTGCATTTAAGTTGTCGAACTGCGGATGGCGAAGATGATCTAAAAAAGGGAACGCAACTTCTAGAAATATACGCCTTAGAAATTCAAATGTATACTGAACAGAAAAATAATAAAAAGTTGAAGGTAATGTCATTCACCAGTTTATACTCTTTAAACTTAAATTGCTTCCATTCAATTTAGCTATACTATATCTAATTGTTATAATTTTCAATTAACAGGCTCTTTATGAGCAATCGCTTAAAATAAAGTCTGCTATACCTCATCCTCTTATTATGGGTGTTATAAGAGAATGTGGTGGCAAAATGCATCTACGTGAAGGAGAATACGGAAAAGCACATACAGATTTTTTTGAAGCGTTTAAAAATTATGACGAAAGTGGAAGTGCTAGAAGAACAACTTGCTTAAAATATTTAGTGTTGGCTAATATGCTTATGAAGTCCGGTATAAATCCCTTTGATTCACAAGAAGCTCAACCATACAAGAATGATCCAGAGATAACAGCTATGACAAGTCTCGTTAGTGCCTATCAAAATGATGATATTAATGGTTTTGAGACAATTTTGAAGGACAATCGCACTACTATTATGGAGGATCCATTCATTAGAGAGCATGTAGAAGGTAAGCAATAATTTTTCAATTCCCATCCCCAGTGATAAATTTATTGATTAGTCTAAATCTAGAATAATCTATATTTTTTTCCAGATTTGCTTAGAAATATCAGAACTCAAGTTTTGATAAAATTGATTAAGCCATATACCAGGATTCACATACCTTTCATTTCAAAGCAATTGAATATAGACGCATCGGAAGTAGAGAGTCTGTTAGTTGCCTGCATCCTGGATAAGTAAGTATTTGTCCTGATAGTAATATTTATCAATATATATGTATAAATAGTATCTGTTAGTATAGGCCAACAAAAAATTTGTATATAAACATGTTTTTCTCCTTGTCAATGACAGAATTTATAATAATGTAAAAACCCCCTCTACTCTTTTTAGCTCGGTGAATGGTCGAATAGATCAAGTTGCCCAAGTTTTGGAATTGGATGCTGAAGTAAACTCATGCAAGTATTCGGCAATCGATAAGTGGTCTGATCATGTCGACTCGCTACACATGAATATTTGTAACAGAATAATTTGATGACTTAAACAACGGAAATCATTTAATCGTTTCTTATTTTTGAATAAAGATATACTTTTTATATAATTATCCTTGAATTCAACGCAATTTCTATAAATAGAATACTACGCCTTTCAAGACAAAAGTGTTATCATTATAAGACAAGAACATAAATAATTACAAAGGTGTGGCCAATACCAACCTATAGGCATCTGCCATTAAATTTAGCGACTTGCCTCCCCGCCGCAGTTATAATATAGCAGAATAGAGCTGTTATAAAATGTGAATTGTTCGAAAAAATTGAGAACTTACTTTTTAAAATTATTGCGTTTATTATTCGGAAGATAAGAAACTTTATTATCAGAACATAATGAATTAAGAGTTAAACAGCAATAATATATTCAACAGGGGGTAAAATTTATTGTCTCATAACAAAAAATTAGAAAATAAATCCAGATCAAACTGGTATAAACTGAAACGAAGTATATAAGACAAGGACATCAGTTTCACTCAAGGTCCTGAATAGTGAAGAACGTCGATATATTGGCAAGTTTAAACAACGAATATTCATCTACTTGGGTAAGTAAGACAATGAATAATATTTGTAATCTATTTACTCAAAATATCAAAGATTGTGCTTGTAACACTCCGTAATAATATTCAATTATATATATATACCTATAATCTGATAAGTGAAAGCATATATATATATATATATATATATTTGATATATTTACTGAATTATAACATTTGGGCCCAAATTAGACAATTATCACATGTCAAGAGCATGTTTTCTAGCCAATGAGCAATCGGTTGTGAACCCTCTCACGTGACTATTCTATTTGTGGTAGGTCAGGGCAATAGTCCAGCAATTTTGATGATGAAAGCTTTTTCTTTTAATAAAAATAATAAAAATTTAAAAGTAAAATTTACAATTGAAAAAATTCAACTGAGAAATAGGATATGTAATATTGCGTAAGCCATTTACGAATATGATTCTTTTGGTTTCTTTTCGTAAAAATTTCAAAATTTTCTAAAATTCTGACAGATGGCCCAAATTCAAGCGAATTGGAGTTGGAAATCTGGATCTGAAAAAGTCAAATTATCTCCCTCTAAACTTATTGCTTATATAAATAATGATTTCGTCGATGGTGCTAAGGGGACATCTGTTGTTCGCAGTGATCGCCCACTTCTTGATGGTATTCACTATTGGGAGATATTATTTCACGAACCTCCCTGTGGTGCTTGGGTAGTTGTTGGTGTTTGTAGTGAGAACTCTCCTACATACTCACCTGAAGTCAAAAATCTCCTCGGCGGAACTGATGATCAGGCCTGGGGTTTAAATTATAAAGGCACTCTCCATCACAATAAAAGAAAAATTTCCTGTTGTCAACCATTTTATTCCGAAAACACAACTATTGGTGTCGAATTAAACGTTTATACCGGAAAATTATCTTTCTATAAGGATGGAGAGCTGTTGAACGGAGGCTATAAACAACTTTGGAAGGCGAAAACACTCTATCCAGCCGTTTGCAGTACAGCTGCTGGTACTGTTGTTGAAGTTGTACAACGATCTTATATGTATGGCAATCTTCAAGATATGTGTATCCTAGTTTTATTAAGAAACATAAGTTCATCTGGTGACGTTGACAAACTACCTCTTCCACCTATTATTAAGGGACGATTACAGAATTTATTTTAATTATAAACTGATACCTTTTATGACTGAAAAGTCAGCTTTATTTGGAAATCTATTATCAGTTAGTTTAGCTCTCTTTATGGTGACACAGTTCGATTAGTTCTTGCAAAATATTGTCGCTTATAGATCTAATTGAGTATTTTTTTTTCTACATATAATTAAAAGACTTTTTTAAAAAGCTCCAAATTTACCACTTGATAAACTTTTATATGCATATCTGCGGATGAAACGAGTTAAGTCAGTGTTCTTTTTCTTTCTGCTGGTTTAATTATGCAAAAAAAAGAAATGAAAAATTATTGCTATCTTTGTCAAGGTTATATCTGCAAGGATTTGTTGATTTATTTTTACTATTTAATAACTTAGTATTATGTGTTATATATGTATAAAAATGTATATATATATACCTTATAAACCTAAGTTGATTTTACCTACATTGTTATTAAAGCTTAATAAAGTTGTTTACATGCAACAGTATGTTATTTAGCTGGCGAAAAAAATTAGAAATAAGAAAATCTTATCTGTTGTTTATGTGTTCTACATTTTCGCCTGATATTCACTTTTAACGTCCGATAACGTTTATTACACAGAGAGAGAGAGAGCGAGTGATACAAAACACATTATATAAATTTTTTGCATTTACATGTCATCGTGTCCTGGTATTGGAAATTTTAGAGCAAACGATTCAACAGCTTCCTTTAGACTTGAAATCTGTTTAGTATATTTCTCAGTAGCAATGATCTCTTTAAATGATTTTAGCGTCGGTTCACTTTCCTTATTTGCTTCAATAGCGATCTTAACAGCTGTGATAAGTGTTATATAGATAATTAGAAAATTTTACTTCGCAAGATAATTTTTATAGATTAAATAGTTAAAATATTTCAATACCTCTATCGAAAAATTCAACAACTTTTTCAAAGTCCGCCTCGGTCAAATTTCTAGAGGTTAGAGCAGCAGTTCCAAGTCTAAGCCCACTAGGCTTTAAGGCGCTCTTATCGCCTGGACAAGTGTTCTTGTTAACGGCTATAGACACATCTTCCAAAACTTTTTCGGCTCTAGCGCCATCAACGCCATTAGGTCTTAAATCAACAAGGCACAAATGATTGTCAGAGCCTCCGGATACAATTGTATAGCCCAATTCCATAAGTTTCTTGCACATTCTCTGGCAATTGAGAACAACTTGTTTGGAATATTTTTTAAAGTCATCAGTATCGGCTTGCTTTAGAGCAATACCTACTCCAGCAATGGCATGATTGTGGGGACCACCTTGAAGTCCTGGGAAAACGGCTTCATTAATTTTCTTTTCGATATCCCACATAATCTTTTCTCCTGATTTTGAGATCTTTCTTACACCTCGTCTGTAGAAGATCATGCCAGATCGTGGTCCTCTCAAAGTTTTGTGAGTTGTTGTTGTAACAATATCACAATATTCGAAAGGAGATGGAACAACTCCAGCAGCAACTAGACCAGATATATGAGCCATATCTGCCATCAATAAGGAATTATTTTCATCTGCTATTTCTCTAAACCTCTTATAATCTAAATTTCTAGAATAACAGCTAATTCCAGCAATTATCATTCTTGGTTTAAATAGTTTTGCATTTTCTTGCAGCTTGTCATAATCGATCAAACCGGTGTTTTGATCAAGACGATATGGCATAGATTCGAAAAAGATGGATGTAGCCGAAATCTTTTTTGTGGGGGTATAGAAACCATGAGTCAAGTGACCGCCATCGGGGAGATCAAGACCCATAATACGGCCATGGGGTTCAACTAAGGCAGTGTAAACAGCAAAATTGGCAGGACTTCCGGAAAGTGGTTGAACGTTGACACCCCATTCACTAGCATCAAGATTGAACGCTTTTAAAGCTCTTTTTTGGGTTAATCTTTCCATATCATCAATATGTTCATTACCGCCATAATATCTGTAAATTTAAAAACGAAACAAATTATTTACTAATACCAACGCCATCTATCGGTAATTACTAAATGCAATCTTAGATAACATTAATGATAATTATCTGATAACTTAAAGAAACAGAAAGAAACGCCGGTGCTAGCAGTTAGCGTAGTTTGGTAGTAAAATATTTTTTCCCGTTATATAGCTCAAAAGAACTTCAGTTAAAAAAAAAAGCGAATATAAAGAACTCTTAAAATTTTTTACTCGATTAAAATATCATCGAAAACTAGTGCAATTTCAACCTAAAGAATCCAAAAAGGTCACTCTTAATTGATACCAAACCTAAAGTTAAATTTAAAACCTGAATATGAGACAACGCACGCGATTTTATTCAAAACGCTTTAAACAATTAATACAATAGCTTTACCTCTGGCCTGGTTGACCTTCAGAGTACTTATTATTTAAACAACTTCCCAGAGCTTGAAGAGAAGCTCTACTTGCGAAATTCTCTGATGCAATTAATTCCAGGCCTCTTCTTTGTCTTTCTTTCTCCTTCACGATGATTTCATACATTTCCGGGTCATTAGTACGAATATCTTCGCAAAGTGAATATGAAGTTTTTCCATTTGATGCCATTATATCTTTGTATGTTGAATTTTAGTCGCTAAACTATAGCTTTCACGTTGAATAGATATTGTTCAACTGTTCTTGCTATCTGGTAGCTTTGAAAGAAGTGAGGAAGAACACTTGGCGCGAAAGCAATTTATTAGTTTTCGTAAACCAATCACCAGCCTTGTATCGTTAGCCAATCCCAGTCGCTGTTATTTATATTTTTGGATAGCACTAGTTAATAATACTTTGAAGTCTTTTTCATTTTGAAAATTCAGTACTGTCATCTTTATTTACTGATAAAAGGGAAATTTTTTGTAATGGGAGATATTCCTGAAAATGCACCTGATCGTTCGTAATTTACTTAGTTTATTTGAAATCTTTATTCGTATATTTGAATCGTTCTCTTTAAGGTAGTTAAGTAATTTAAGAGCGATCTTAGAGGATTTTAGGCAGCATGATTGCAGAAGTCCTTAAGAAATTCTATCAATTTCAGATTGTCCTGGAACGGAAAGTGATCAGGCCGGAACAGCTTCTGCATGTGCAGGTTGTCCAAACCAAAAAATATGCGCAGCCGGTCCACCACCAGAAGATCCTGGTAATTCAATTCCACAGTGTTTTTTTTGTTTGAACTACTTATTTTTAATAATTCAATAGCAATCCAGGAAATTAGAGAAGTGTTAAAGAATGTAAAAAACAAGATATTAATATTGTCGGGTAAGGGTGGAGTTGGCAAAAGTACATTTACTGCTAATTTGGCCAGAGCATTTGCAAGAAATGAAAATATTCAAGTAATATTTCAAAATATTAGATTACGTAATTCAATTATTGAAAGATAATATTTAATTACGTAGGTTGGAGTTTTGGACATTGATATTTGTGGTCCTTCTATGCCTGTTATTTTAGGTTGTCAAGGAGAACAAGTGCATCAAAGTGGCTCCGGATGGTCTCCCGTTGTAAGTTTCGAAGTTTATATCTTTTGCGATATATTATTTAATGCCCTTATTTATTGCAGTATGTAGAAGAAAACTTAGGAATAATATCTGTAGGATTTCTATTGAACTCTCCTGACGAGGCAGTTATATGGAGAGGACCAAAGAAGAACACGCTTATAAAACAATTTTTAAGAGATGTTGATTGGGGAGAACTCGACTATTTGTTAATTGACACTCCCCCAGGAACAAGCGATGAACATTTATCTGTAGTTTCTTACATGAAAGAGGCTGGTGTAACTGGTGCTGTTGTCGTAACGACTCCACAAGATGTTGCTATTTTGGACGTTCGAAAGGAAATAAACTTTTGTCAAAAGTTGAATGTTCCAATTTTGGGTATTGTAGAAAATATGAGTTCGTTTGTTTGCCCTCGATGCAATGTAAATATGACTATTTTTCTTACATTTTCATTATATTGATTTAAAATTTCTTTTCAGAAAGCTAACGAAATATTTCCACCAACAAACGGTGGAGGTCAACGATTAGCTGAGGAAGTTAATGTTAAGTTTCTAGGTAGAATTCCACTCGATCCAGAATTAGCAAAGAGTGCCGATCAAGGACAGTCGTTATTCGAAAGTGCTCCTCAATCAATGGTAGCTCAAGCTTTAGAATCCGTTGTGACAAGTAAGAAACACAATTTTTAAAAATATTTTCTATCTCTTTCATTGAAAAAAAATAATATTAAAATTCATCATTTCTGTTTCAGATATTAAATTGTTATGCGAATTAAAACAGGATTCAGAGACAGGCGAGCATCAGAGATGAGAGGTTTCTAAAGATGATAATACAAGAAAAAATAAGCAAATGTTACAAGGGAACCTCGACTGTTTTAGTATTAAAAAAGAAAAAAAGAAAAAAAATAAGAAAAAGATTTGATTTAGTATACGTAAAATAATTAAGGCTTAAATATGTTTTTTTTTTGTTTTTTTGAAATTAAAAATTTTTTAGGATCATATAGAAACTTCAGATGAAAAATTCAAAAATATATTATCCAATAAAATGTTTCATGATTAAATGACGTCTTTATTGTTTAGGAAGTCCACACATTTCACAGGCTTCTTTTCCTATCGTATTATGAAAAGTGCAATGAGTACAGGCCCATTGATCATCTGGCTGGGGTGATCGTATTGGTGGAAGAGGCTGTGCATTTGGACCGACGTAATTTTGATTCGGTACAGGAGTTGGAGCTTGGGCCGTCCTCAATGTTTCGACGGTTTGCCATTCTTCTCTCGCAAGCCAAGATCCTAATCTATCCATATCTCTTTCTTTGAGAATGGCACTTAGTTCTTCAACTGCACCTTTTAATGGTATCATATCACAAGTCGACAAATATACCAAAAGGTGTAAATCATTCAAAGCGTCAAAAAGTCGCTCTGCTGGATATTTGTCCAGGTATGATGATAAAGTATTAAAATCTTGAGAAGCCCCAATGCTCTGTCGGTTTGCAACAGGGAAAGTATCTCTGCCACCATTCAACGTATAAGAAGGTTCTAGAGGGAAGGCAACTTGCAAATCGACTAGTAGATATTCGACAGGAAGGGGCCGAGCTAAAGAGGTGACCTCATTACCAAAAGAATCTTTGAGCTTGTAAAATACATCTGGTACATATTGTTCGTTAGACGATTCTTTTACATAACCTAATTCTGGGGCGTCTATTGTTGGTATAAAGCATCCATCTCTTACTAAAGCCATACATTGATTCGAGACTTGATATCCTTCAAAATGAATTTGATTATCTGCGTCACCTGGTTGAGACGATTTAAAAAAAAAATTGATTAATAATTGAAGAGTTTCAGTTATTATAATTTTACCTGTTACTACGACAGTAACAAATTTCGAACCAAAAAATGTATCTCTGGCATATCTACATTTATTCGGATGCGCATTTTGGAAAGTCGCAGCCAACATACATTCCTGAGCGGAGAGAAAGAATGAATCAATTGTTCCCCGATGATGCTCTACTGTTCCCATTTGTAAATCTTTAGCAGATAAATCGGTAAATATCCATCTGACAACGAAAGGTGTTTATTGCTAAAAATTAATTCAGCTGTTGAAATACAAACCCTACTCTCTGTAACCCTAAACGACCTGCGATGTCTTCAACAGTGGATTCCAGCGGATCCGACATATTCAATTTAACGCTTTGTTTTGAGGATATTTGAGCTGGTTCGTATATAGCGCAAACGACAGCTTTTATTCCTAGAGGAACATCCTTGTGTTGTTCGTATCTGTGTTGAAACATTTACTAAAATAGAGAAGAAACTTAATTTTAATAGTAACTACCTTCCGTACAAGTATCCAATTCTTTGATTACCACTCTTTCTCCAAAAATCTAAGAACCTATCCATTATTTGGGGATTCTCAAACTGCACATAATCTACGTGCCGATAACTCTGTCTATTTAGAGTGACAGCGTTAGGCTGACATTTTGTGCATATACCACCAGGCCAAGGAGGATGTTCCAAACATCCTGGTTTAATTTTGCAGCTTATGTTTTCTAACATGACAAATTTCCCCCTATTTCATTAAATTACATGAAATTACAAAACGTATTTAATATATAAAGTATCATATTTACTTATCAACACCGGATCGTAATTTCCTCAGGTATGAATGAAAAGACAAAAACTTAATTGGAGGATCAGCATTTCGTAAGTATTCCTCATCAAAGGGCTACAAAAAAAGGAAATAAAATACACGATAAAACAAGAATTGATGACTCATGATAATCTTTCAAAAAAAAAATAGCCAGCTATTTATACATATGTTTAATTTCAAAATATTACGTTATGTTAAGCATATCTAGTAAAATTTACCTCCAATGGTACGCAATGAACACACTTTCCAGTAGGTCCGTGTCTGCAGAGTTGCTCATTCCTTGCTCTGAACGTTCTACCATCTTCTTTTTCTAATTCTAAATCTACGTCATCTTCCTTAAAGGGGGGAACACTTTTTTCTGCGTTATATTTGACTTGATTTGTACCATTAATACAACTATCTTGCTGTTGCTGTTTTTCGTCCCATTCAATCAACAAAATATCCCCATGTACTAATCCATAAGATTGTAAACTTCTTTTTTCAGATCGGATAATTTTTTCAGACTTCTTTCTATCTTTGTAAAGGTTGAACTCTTCTTTTATATTAAATAACTCTTGAAGCTAATCATTAAAAGAGAATATTAAGCTACATAAATGAAGAATGTATACTTACTTTCTCAAATAGCCTAGTAACTTTGTCGGATGTCTTACAATTGACTCTTTTAACTCCCTCAGCAGATTGAATTCGTAAGACCTGTTTTGAGATTATAGAGTGACAGCTGATCTCGAATTGTAAGATATTTATATTGAATTACTGTAATTTCTGTTTGAAATGAAAAAACAGCGAAAAAGCACTACTCACGATGTTAGACATGATGTATCGTAGTTGTTAAATACTATGCCCGTAACACTTTATATATTTATTAAACTCGTTGATTCGGTAAACTAGTTGCTTGTCATCATGGACGTTTTTGTTTCTTAACTGAGAACCGGTAACTGACCGGTAAATGACGTAGCATATATGAAAATTTTGTAATAATAAATCGAAGTTGAGCAGGGAACCTAGAAAAAACCGGTAAGACTTTCAAAATGGCGTTCTCCATGAGAGTGTGCGGTGCAAGTTTATTATCACAAACTTTAAAGAAATCTATCAATTCTCGAATAGCAATCAACAACTGGAAAGTGAAAAAATTTGAACTTTCAACACTTTCAAAGAATAATAAAGAAGTCACCGATGATTTTAGCAAACTATTTCGCAATTATAAACACACGAATCAAAGGTTCTCTACTAAAAGACAGCTTAATTTGAATTCTTTTTCTAGAATTCAGTCACGCAATTGTCATATTTTAAGAGCCCAACGAATAACTACAAATAATGTAGTAGCTCGGGGTAGCCGACTATTTTCTAGTCAAGCAAGTTCAGGAGATGGTAAAGTTCCTCCTCCAGAGGAAAATCCTAAAGTTGATGAAGAGCCTGTACGAATAGAAGCTAAAGAAGGAGGCTTAAGCCCAACTGCAGTACCTGAAATTCCAGAAGTTCCTCTAGTTGCAATAAATAAAAACCCAGTGTTTCCTCAATTTATCAAAATGGTTGAGGTTAGCTATTTCAACAATTAATAAGATTCTATTTGGTAATTACTACTAAAGATTACAGATCGAAACCTCATGAATTTGATTCGAATGAAGATGAAAATGAACAGGCCATATGCGGGTATATTTTTAAGAAAGGACGAAAAGTTTGTAGTGTACACATTTTTGTTAGGCATATCCTAAATATTTTTATAACAGTAACGCTTCGGATATTGTTAAGTCAATCGATGAAATTTATAACACTGGAATTTTTGTTAAAATCCATGAAATTGAGGAACATAAGGAATTCATGAGGATGATCATTCAAGGTGAAAAAAGGTAAGGTTAAGTTATTCTTGCAAGCTATTGCGTCATAGTAACTTGTCTTTGTTATCTAGAATCTATATACAAAAAGTTCTCCCCTTCCCTACTGGTAAGCTTCAGATGGTTATTTTTAGCATTTAGAATAATTTTTACTTTGCATTTTAAGAGGAAGTCAAAGGTCGTCGCAGACTAAGGAAAAAGATCGTAGAACCTTCTACTGGGGACACCGATGCAAAATCCGCAGCGGTTACTTCAGATACACCTTCAGAAACTTCTCAAGAGTCTACCGATAGTATCCCTGTTGATGATTTGGAGAAGAACACGAACCAGTATGCTGATGCCGAAACAGATTTGGCGAAGGAATCGGAAAACGATGTAAACGAGGCAACAGAAGAGCATACAGCTCAAACCCCAATTTCTCCTCCCAGTGGAATAATGATGGTCGAAGTGAAAAACGTTAAAGAACTGCCGTTTAAACAAAATGATGAATTTAAGGTTGATAAATAACGTTTTCTTATATATTATAAATCATAAATTTACAACTCTTTTAGGCTGTAACTGCTGAGGTTGTCAAAACTATCAGAGATATTATTGGAATGAATCCATTACATAGGGAGACAGTTGCACATTTACTTCAGGGAGCTGGTCGAGTCATTGACAATCCAGTATATATATGCGATCTTGGTTAGATTTATAGAATAAGTCTTGATTTGTAATAAAGTGAAAATCTTGGTTTTAGGTGTATCCTTAACTTCTGCTAATCCATCTGAAATGCAAGAAGTCTTAGAAGAGAAAGATGTTCTAAAACGACTAAAACTTACACTAGACTTACTAAAAAAAGAGCATGAGCTAAGTAAATTACAACAGAAAATAGGCAAAGAGGTAATAAAATATGTCTAATATATTCATATTGTAACATCAACATGAAGAGTATATATAGTATTTCTGTTCTTGAATTACTGCGAATAGGTTGAAGACAAACTATCAAAAGAACACAGAAAACATATGTTGAAACAGCAATTACAGCATATAAAAAAAGAATTAGGAATTGTTAAAGAAGATAAGGATGATCTTATCGAAAAATTCAAAGCAAGACTTAAGGTATTTAGCGTCTGTTTACAATATTGTTCAATAAAATTTACATAGTTAATTGAATAAAACAATAGGATCTTATCGTTCCTGAAAATGTACAAGAAGTAGTAGATGAAGAAATTCAAAAAATGGGATATTTAGAAAATCATTCAGCTGAATACACGTAAGTCTTAATAAGATATTAGCATATTAACTTAATGATTAATCAATTCTTTATAATTGTTATTTTTTTGTTTTATTTAATTTTAGAACTACAAGAAATTATTTAGATTGGTTAACGACTATTCCATGGGGAAAATTCACTGAAGAAAATCTTGATTTAGATAGAGCGAGAAATATATTACAAGAAGATCACTATGGATTGGATGATGTAAAAAATCGTATTTTAGAATTTATAGCAGTGAGCAATTTAAAAGGCTCAACGCAAGGGAAAATTCTCTGCTTCCATGGTCCACCCGGAGTAGGCAAGACCAGCATTGCTCGTTCTATTGCTAGAGCTTTAAATAGAGAGGTAATTAATTTTAATCATTTCAATTTAAAGATAATCTTAGATGTGGGATCGTTTTTAATTGTTTTGATTATAGTATTTTAGATTTAGCGTTGGTGGACTTGACGACGTAAGTGAGATAAAAGGACACAGAAGAACGTATGTAGCGTCGATGCCAGGAAAAATTATTCAATGTCTAAAGCGTACAAAGACTCTTAATCCTTTAATTTTACTGGATGAAGTAGACAAAATAGGAATGGGACGAAAAGGGGATCCCGCGTCAACTCTCCTTGAATTATTGGATCCAGAACAGAATTCAGCGTTTTTAGATCACTATTTAGATGTTACGATAGACTTGTCGAAAGTTTTATTTATTTGTACGGCAAACGTTATCGATACGATTCCACCTCCGCTGAGAGATCGTATGGAAATGATAGAAGTTTCTGGGTACGTTGCCGAAGAGAAATTAGCTATTGCAGAACGTTATCTTTTACCCCAAGCAGAAAAATTATGTGGGTTAGACTCAAAGAGAGTTGAAGTTTCTAACAATGCCTTGGTGACTCTTATAAAGAATTATTGTAGAGAAAGCGGTGTTAGATTTCTACAGCAACAAATTGAAAAAATGCTAAGAAAAGCAGCTTATAAAATTGTCAGTAAGGAAGTGACTGGAAATATAAAAGTTGATGACAATAATCTAACTGATTATGTTGGTAAACCAATTTTTACCAGCGACAGATTATATGAAAATACACCACCTGGAGTTGTCATGGGTTTGGCTTGGACTGCCATGGGTGGATCAACTTTGTTTATAGAAACTCGTTCAAAGTCTTCTGTTGCTGCGAAAGTTCTGAATGACAGTGAAAATAAACCAGCTCCAGCTCCAACAGGCACCTTATTTCTAACAGGCCATTTGGGTGAAGTAATGAAGGAGTCTTCATCGATTGCTCACACCTACTCACTTTCGTTTCTTGCTAAGCATAGACCAGAAAATTCATTTTTATCTACATCACATATACATTTACATGTCCCTGAAGGTGCAACACCTAAAGATGGTCCGTCTGCAGGAGTAACAATGGTTACAGCTTTGCTAAGTTTATCATTGAATGTCCCTATTCGACAAAATGTTGCCATGACAGGAGAACTTTCATTAACTGGTAAGGTTCTTCCGGTTGGAGGGATAAAAGAAAAAACTATTGCTGTAAGTACTTGTGATAGCTTTTAGATATTGACGAAATTCTCTTTACTCTCTTTTATTTAGGCGCGCAGAGTCGGTGTCGATTGTATTATTTTACCATCTGAGAATAAGAAAGACTATAACGAACTTGCCAGCTTTATAACGGAAGGCCTCGAAGTACATTTTGTTGATAATTACGAGGATGTTTTTAAAATTGTTTTTCCCTCTGAGAAATTATAGAATTTATTATTTTAATTATTGATTTCAAGGCAAGCCCGGCTGTTCATCAATCGACTTCTTCATCTTTTTTCAAATGATATAGAAAATAAATATAAAACAAAAAGCTTAAAAAAATAGTATTCTTTTTATATTTGGTTATAATTTGACGAAGCCCTAACTGAAGGATTACAAGTGCGTGACGTAATACAATCTTTAGTAAAACAGCATCCATCTCTTACAAGTCCTGGAACAGTTTTCCAAAATTCAACATTTGGGATTTGTTCAATCCCCTGGGCCCCGGTAATAAAACGTTTAAAGCAAAATCCACCAATTAAGTAGATAATGACGCCGATAAAAAATCTATTGTCAAGTGAAAATAAAAACACTTTAAACTTGAATGACTTGAGATAAAATTCCACTTACAATATACATAAGACACTTCCGAAACTTATTCCTGTGTTCTTGTCTTCAGATTTCTTAGCACATAGGGTTGGTCCGAAAAGACTAAAGGCCTGTATAAATTCGAAGATAATAGGCAAGTAATAGACAAGATAAGATTAGAGAAAGAAACACTTACATATTTATCATCCGTTGGATGATCATTAATCTTAAATTCTTCTGTTTTACCGCATTCCAATTGAACAAGAACAAGTTTTGAATTTTCTTGTTTGTATCTTAAGAAGATGGCGCCATCTTTTTCTAGTATTGTGTAGTTTTTAGAAGCTAAGGACTGATATTTCGATGAATTATGTTCACACATCTGTTGCAGACAAGATGACACGTCTTATATAAGATTATCTATTTGGATTATAGTTTTATTTATATTTCTAATCATTCTCACATGAACATTTTGACAAGGTTTTGTCAAATTGAAAGATTGGCAGGGTGTATAGTAAAAAGTCTCATTTGTCGTCGTGTTCGTTACATTATATCTTCATAAAAAAAAGAAGTATTTTAACTTTTTCATCCTTTTTATAATCGGAATTTACTAGATTTTTGTAGGTAAAGGTCAAAAAATAACTATTAACCTAGGTTTTTTTTCTTGGTTGATGTTTTTCAACTTCGAAAAATCTATAAGATGTGTACCATTACTCAATATACATTCATTTGTCTTTACCCATAATCCAAAACATATAGTTAAATAAGCGAAAAGACAGAAAAGAGACAAATAATGTTGTCGATACATGCAGAATTTCCTTGATTTTTGTTTATAGGTTTAATTGACCTTCACCTTAATCATTTTATAAAAGGCGGGATATTTAAAAGTATATTTATGACTTATATGGTAGAAGAAAGAAGAGACAAAAAGAAACGTTTATATTTGACGTTTCTCCTATTCTTATCGAAGAGATATTTGCAATTTTATTAAAAATAGAGATATTATTGAAAAAATATTAATATTCAATTGCCAGCAATGAAATATTAAATTAGAAAACTTATAATAAAAAGGCAGCGCAAAGTCCAGCAATAGCCGCTATACCAGTTAACGTCAAAACGCCTAGAACGATAATTTTTAATAAGTGTTTGTTTCTTATTCTGCGATTAGAACTATCCACAGCCTGAAAATATTGAGAGTAAGATAAATAGGAAAAAGAACAACAAAACTACTTATGAATATTCATCATAATCTACTAACAGAAACGGCTGTTAATTCAGTCATGGAAGTTGCTTGGAAACTTGTAGCCCTTTCTTTTGGAGTAAAATTGAAATTAATGAATATGTTTAAAAATATATATGATAAATATTGATACAAATTATTTACCTGCCCAAGGTGTTGTATCCAATTTTGTTATTACTTCTGTAAGACGAGCTGAAGTTGATTGAACTCTTCTATATATATTTAGAAAAAAATGAAATATAAGAAAATAGAGGATAAAGGATGATAAATGAGCGGAAAAAAAGAAGAATGAGAAGGAGATAAAGAGAGACGAATAATAATAATAATAATATTTAAAGAGATAAGAGATTATTTATAAAATACTAATAACTTTTTAAAACATTCAAATCTTTCCTGTTCAACAGTGAATTTATCAACTTTACTTTCGTCCAGATATTGTATATTTGCCGAATTTGATTGTTTTATACTGTAAAGTTGATTTTTAATCTCATGAATTCCAGTTTTAATAAATTTGGAATTTTTTGAAAACAGTGGATAATCCGTTTGTAATCCAAGAGAATTTTGCATAACTCCAATAACGAACTCTAGGCATGCAGTTCCAATTGAAATTGTCGAGTTTTCGTCTGAATTTTTAAAACTTTTAAGAAAGTTGGAGTTGAGTGCTATTTCACATATTCTTCCCCATGTTTTGGCTAATTCATCTCTTAGATATTCACCATCGCCGCTTCCTCCAATGTCCCGTGAGAGGTAGGAGAGTCTAGCCGTTTCTCTGCAAAGTTTACGCAGAGGTGTCTCCATTTTTTGAGCGTCTTTCATACTCATCTTACAGCAAATGTTACTAAACTAGATTAAATAACAAACGAGTGATGAAAATTTCGTCCTTCATTAGTTCTATCATAAATACATGCAAAATTACTGATTATATCTGTTCTCACCTGTTTCTCTATCGTCATTAAGTAAAGTGTGTCAGTGATTTTCGAGTGGGAAATTGATTGATTCACTAGGCTTAGTTTTTCGTCTACGTCCCTTCGTCCAATATATAACGCTTATATCAGCGTTTTAGATTGTAATTTATAGCTTTTTATTATTGCATTGTTAATTAATTGTTAATTATCATTTATTAATATATTTATTTTAATTATATAAACTATATATTACCTGTTCTACAAGCTTTATTCTATATATCTTATTGTCTGGAGCTTTTGGTCAGCTTTGATAACACCTTTTAACATAATTTATATATATACATATAATTTTATCTGCACTCTTCTACTTCTCTTCTCCCATAATTCTTATCACATGCACACCGTTAAACCTAACATACAATACATACATACATCTTTTTATTCTGTCTCTCTTTCTATATATATATATAGAGTATATATATATAAAATACAAGTGCTATTACCTATTAAAAATAGGCCTATTATTTATTATAATTAGAAAGCACCAAATTCAACGTGCACCGAGACTTAGTTGTATAGAAAACAATTTATTCTCTATTTATATTGTTTTACAATATTGATTTAGTAAGATTGTCAATTTACGAAACTTGAAAAGGAAAACTAGTGTAATGTACAGTAAAAATAACAAAAAACAACTGTACAGCAAAACTGCAAAGAAAAAAGTCAAATGATAAAAAAAAGGACTAATTTTTTACGTAAATTTCCAATTTGCAAAAGTTATTAAATAAGGAATAAAATTTAAAGAGAAATGATCCTGTTTAGCATAATAATTGTCTAAAATATTCAATAATTAACATATTCATTTGCATAAATTGGAAAATAGGAAAATTCAAAAGTACTGAGAGCTCATTAAGAGTTTTTTTTAGTATATCGAAGACCAAGACCAATATCAATTTTTTTATAAATCGATTTCCATGCAATAAGCATTAGGTTCTAGACGATAAATATAAGTTGAATTTGAAAGAGACCAATGAATAAGGTCATTTAGTCTAAATTTAAAAGGATATAAAATATTTAATGTACTACGAACTGGAAACTGTACAATCAGAACAACTATGAATAAATTATAGCAAGAGCCATCTACATTGGTCCAGACTAAAAGAGAATACAAGAGCACAACTAACAACCGTTCATACTATTAAGACATTAGTGAATGTTTCGTAAATGGTTTAAATTGAACCTTAGCTGCAAACAGAATGATAAAGTAGAATTCGGGTCAGTAACAAAAATAAAAATACCGAATTGGCCAATAAAAGTGTGAGTAATTTCAATTTGGGCGTCTTAAAACTACCCAAGGAAAAAGTCATTCTCGATATAAATGCCGAAAGCTAATTCAGGTAGAAAGATCCACAGTAAAACTGTTAAATTTAATAATCAGAGGATATAGAATGATAACCTGCAACAGGAAAGTGATGAAATAAAGCAATCATTGCTGCCAGTAAGACTTATAATGATTGAGAAGATTTAACTATTTCCTTTTTAAAAAAATAAAGATGTATGGTAAAGCAGACTTTATAATTAAATACGATACCAATTTTAATAGTAAGGAACCCATTCCATAATTAATTGCTGCTGTTCTTATCCCGAAAGTAATCGAAGATACCTGGTAAAGGCAAATAAAATTTCCAGTCTGTTATTTTATGCGTTCCTTAAAAAGTATTTTAATAATTGGTAGATTCTATTAGAAGTGAAACAACTCAAGAAGAAGAAAAACAAAAAGGGAGAGTAGGGAAGCAAGACGAGAATATTTGACGCGGATCTAGAAACCTGCTAAAGATATTAAGAGGTTCGTGAGAAAAGCTGTTTTTTTTAGCGTAGTGAAGAAGATAAATAAACAAAATGAAAAAAGATATTTTCCATTATATTTACATAGAAAAGAAATCATCAAAAACTAAACAATAGATATTTCAGATAAATATAGGAATAATGGTAAATTCCTAGAATTCATATCTGTACAAATTCAACAAAAGCACATATGTAATAAATTCTTTTTCTTCAGACACGCAATGTTATAATTAATATTGTAAAATTATTAATTTTAGAAATAATAATAAGCTATTCTATTTTAGACGCTGATTTATGCTACACGAAGGTTAGGAGAGCGTGTTTTTTAGATTTATTTATAAATGTATTTATAAGCATTTTGAAACTAATACAATGCTTGTAGATTCGGAAAAGCACTTTTTATTCTCCTTTCTGTTATTACTATTCGCTGGAAACCAAAAGCGGAAGTAATAACTTCGTTGCGGGAATCTTGTAGTCATTCTCGAATATTCTACAGACAAAGGCAATTAACATCCTCTATACCTCCAATAAACAATGACAAATGTCATATTCATGAGGGAGAATGAATGCGGATTCTTTGTTCACTTTTCCGTGTATAATTAACATCTGGGAATTGTTTCATGCGACTTTGACATAGTATTGTTTACTTTGATTTAGGGTATTTGTACAAGAGAGGAAGAGAAATAAAGATAAGAAAGGGAAATCGAAATAAAGATGGATTTTGGAAGCTATTCAAATAATCACAGATTTTCGTTAGCTTAAGCTATCACAGTAAAACTATCTTTAAGCTTTTTTTTCAGGGAAAAGCTCGTAATTAAAGACATGAGTGGAAATTATAATGCATTCTGACAGAGGTAGACAAGAGCTAGAGTTGAATTCAGTAATATTTCAGTGAATGATTCAACGCCAGATGGATTACGAATAATTCATTTAAATCATTCTGTATTAAATGTAATCGCATTTAGGCAAATCATTTAAATGAGTCAAATGACTTTATTCTACACTTGGTCGTTTTGTTATGCTATCAGTTCAAAATTTCCCTTAGAATCTATCTATTCCGTTAAGATTATACGCATTTACATATGTACACTAGTTTACATATATACACTGTATACATTTGTATACTAATATTATTCACCTAATCTTAAAATTATAACGAGTTCGATGAATTTATTCTTTTAATAGTTTTTTTCTAAATTTATTTAGGTCATTGGGAAGCTTAATAACACAAAATTACTCTGAATCAAATCCAAGTAATTTCATTTTGTAAAGGTTTCCTTTGCCTTTTAAGCAGTATACTGCATAAACATCTAGAAATTGAGTGATTTTGATTTAATTCAAGCTAAAACAAATGTGTTGCTCAGAATAATATCTTTCACGTACAATTATTACATATTTATTTTTATTGGTAAAAATATGCAAAAATATATCATACAATGTACTTTACCGCGGAGACCGTTTATTTTCTTATATAAACAAACTTCGGGCCAGTGAGATAATTGGTTACCAATAATACAGTTCAAAATTCTGGACAAAATAATATTCAATCGACGACACCGTAATAAGAGTTTTGTATATTAGAACGTTGACTTGAGTACCAGACTGTATTAAATTTCCCTAAAATGTTTTCTTAGCACCAAACTAAATTAGCGGAACCTAAGCACCGCACTGTCGTGTTGGGGGTTCAACCTATCGGGATTTAGTGACTAAGCTTGAGGATGAAAAAATTGAGTCTAAAAACATTGTAATTCAATAAATCGGGAATTACAATGGAGTCCGTCTGCAGTGGTTAAAAAGAAACTGCTCTTCTGATTTTTGATGTTGTTTCTCTGCTATATAAACTAGTTTGGCGAATTAAGTTGTTTTACTTGGTTCTCTTTGAAAATTTTTACGAATTGAGTATAAGCTAGCACTTTATTAAGTATACGATCTTTTTTTAATTTTTTAAGTAGAATAAAAAAATCTCTAGTAACTGGTAAATCTGAAAAATAAGTTAAAGGTTTCCTTCAAAAATACTTTCCAAATTAGTATCCCAAATACTTTCGATGTTTAAGGATATTTAAAACTGTTTAAGATAAAAGTGTCATTTTATCAATGACCTACTTTCAAATGCATTCTAAAATACAGTCAAGAAACCCAAGTCTTTCTAAACTCTTAACATCAAATGGTGAGTATGTAGAATGAATACAATACAAGAACATTTCCGAGATTAGTTTTACAGAATCAGTACTTCTTTAAAAATTCCTTAAAAATTACCTTGTCCGAAATTTACGGGTGTTTGTGGTTGTCTTGTCACTGCTCTTCCTTCTGGCCTCGCTCTTGCACTAGGTAACTGTGGTCTATAGTTGGGAATCGGTGTTCTGGAATTGCTAGGAATTGGCGCTCTTGCGCTGCTGGGTAGAGCTGCTCTTGTTCCACTTTGAAAAGTTCTTCTGTCGGGAGGACCTTTATTTTCTGTTCCTCTGCTCTCTGTACCTCTGCTATTTCCGCCCTGAAAAGTACGATTAAGGGATAGTAAAATTGCAATTAAATAAACATAAACTTGAAAAAAGTCAATGTCGAGGACTGGTGAAATTTTATATTACCAACAGGCCTAAGCAGTACAAAATATTTTGTTTGATCTTACGAGAGCTTGTACTATGAAGCCATTGTTCGTTAGTTTAGGCGTTAAGGCAATTTTTTTTACAAAATATTCGCAATTTGATCTTTAAACCAATATTAGAGACAATCGTAGCCTTCGTAATATCCATGAAGACATGTAAACATGATTGGTATTGTGATTTAAATGTTCAGGGTGACTATTTAAAAAATTTCGCCTACATGAGAATAGAAGTGTTGGCAGAGTTTCAGTCAACATGAGAATCTTACAATGAAAGGGCGTTCCATGTGGATACTTTTATTATTGGTTGTTAGAGCGATAGAATTTAAATAGACTTAAAATTTCGCTTAAAATTCCTTTAAGTTAAACGATAAAATTTTAGGGAAAGTTTTTGTGCTCAAAAGATAGCCTTCATACTTTCGATATAAAATAAACTAGTCTCTTAGTCCTAAGGATTACTTACAAATTTTAACATATTCCAATCGAATACATAATCATAAGTGAATCCCTGTCTGTGGAAAAGATTTCGAAATAATTGACGTAAATAGCTGTAATCTGGCTTGTCATCGAATCGTAATGACCTGTAATCGAATATAAATTTGAAATATCTTATTACGGAAAACTCCAGCTTTACGACAAATTGTACCTGCAAAAATTTAAATAGGTTGCAAATTCTCCTGGGAAGCTTTTACACAACTCCTCCACAGGTGTTGACATTTTCTTTTCTGAAATTCTTTCATATTTTTGTCTCTTTGTAGCTGCCTTTAAACCTTGCCAGGGAAGAGATCCCCTCAAAAAATACATAAAAACATATCCCAACGATTCCATATCATCCCGCCGACTTTGTTCAATACCCAAATGTGTGTTGATGCTGGCATATCGAGCAGTACCCGTGAGATTTTTGTTTTCTCTATAAGCGATATGCTGGTGCGTTCGGGCATCTCTATACTTTTTTGCCAGACCAAAATCGATAATATACACAAGGTTACCCTTTTTTCCAAGACCCATCAGAAAATTGTCAGGCTTAACGTCACGATGGATGAAATTTTTCGAGTGGATATATTCTATTCTACTTATCTGTTGAGAGGTATTAGTATTTAGTAAAATAAAATATGATGGATCTGTCATTTTTCAAATGAAAAAATATTTTTGGAATAAAGATATAAATTATTTGCTTTCAATTTTGTGAACAAAATTTAAAAATGTAACTTGTATGAATGCTTTAAACTAATCATGATAATCTATTTGTGTCAGCTGTTTTGGTTTTTTTCGGGGAAAATTTTCCCACTAAAATAGCACTAATTACCAATTGGTCCGCCAGTAAAAGTACTGTTTTCAGGCTAAATTTTCTTGTGCAGAAATTAAAAAGATCTTCTAAACTAGGTCCCAGTAGCTCCATAACCATGACGTTGTAGTCTCCTTCGGCTCCGCACCATTTAATGGTGGGAATTCCAACTGAGGGAATAATAAAATCAATTAAAATTCACTTTAGAAAACAAATTTTTTGCCGAAAGAGTCAATAATATTTGCTCTTTTCGACCTTTCAAGCTTTCTGCTATTTACACAACTTAAAACAAAGAGGCTATCATATTGTTAACTCAGTAATACGATCACATTTAGGAACAAACGATAATACAAATTGTGTGTAGAGAAATCTAATTTTAAGAAGTCTTCTTGTTTATTCAAAGAGAGCTAGCTAACAGAGTAACGATAAAAGTAAAACTTTGCTAACGGGGGAAATGCTTTCCACCGACTTTTCTGAATCATCACGCTGGAAGCGTAACATAATTCACTTAATACTGAACTAAAGGGAATAGCATAAAAAATTATTAACAGATACTGTTTTCTTTATGTTATGTTTGTAGGTGTGAAAACTCTGATAAAAGCTGTTCTAGAGAAGACTGCGGAAATTATAAATTCTAAAAAAGGTTGTATGAAATAAACAATGAAGAATTTTTGTTTGACCAAAATGTCAAGCTAGGTTTAACACTTAAGCTGCTTAAAGTTTAAAATAGCTGAAAAAATATATCTTAAACTATTAATTGGGATTGATTTTAAGGTTTAATAGTATATTACAGTGACTCACAATGACTTCAAGAGAAACTAATGAATACATTTAACATTTTTACTCACCGCCTCCTTGCATCATTTTATATATTTTGCTTTCGATGTGTAATTGTGGATGCTTTGTTTTCACACATTCTAGTTTAATAGCGACTTCCTCGGCATTGGTTATGTCAGTGCCTATGAAAAAATTGCCTTATATAAGAAAAGAATGTATGTAAACAAAAATATACCTAGATATATGTCTCCGAACGATCCGCTTCCAATTTTTCTGCCCAGACGATACTTATTACCTACTCGCAATTCCATTTTTTTGTAATAAACGCCCTACAACATTTAGAAAGCGAATAAATCATAAAATAACATTAAAAATTTTTAGAGGATAGAAACAAAAAAATATACCCTATCTTACCGGGCTAAAAGAATAAAATCGAAAATGTTCTGTAGATTATAGATTTTTCTTTAATTTTCTTTAGGCGATCCACTTTTACCTAATGATTTAACAGTGATATTCAAAGATATTTCTTGCTGGATCTCTCTTGTCTCTGATCGTTCTTTTTTGACACTGACGCATGCGCAATCAAAGCTATTGCCATAGATATGCAAAACGTCACTTCCGCCCGCGAATTTCGTTTTAAGGTTTTTTTATAGAGCAATTTCGCTCTATAATGTTCTCAGAAATTTCTTAATCAATAAATGTATAGAATTGGGGATAAAATCAAAAAAGTATTTGATATTTCTATCTAAAATTAATAAAGGCTTTACAAGGGGTTGTCTTCGTAAATAATAAAAAAAAGAAAAACAACGAAAAACTCTTACGTCAATCAAGATAATAAAGCTTAAAAATAGTTTGTGAAAGAAAAAAGAATGATGTACCTAGTTTAATGAACAAAAAATCTTTTATTTTACAAGGTAAGTAAATTAAAAAAAAATTAAGAAAAAAACAGGGTTGATGACAAGAACGAAGTCCATTTTTAGCGCGTCTAAGAGATTCACTTTCTGATTTTTGGATAGAAAGGCCATTTAAGAATACTTAATTATTACATGAAATATGCTACAAGCGACTCTATTTCAGTGTTAAATAAATGTAACTATTTGCGTTATACACATGGAATTTTTAATTAGTGATTATAATAATTACAGTGTCATTAAATATTCTATGTTATTATATACATACACGTTTCATATGTACTGATATGCTTGTTATACATGCAGAGTATATGTTTTATATATGCATGTTTCTTGTATATACCACCATATTTCACATATACACAGTATCTATAATTAACTAATTTAATTCATTACCTGAACTAAAACACATCAGGGTTATAGGTTTACAACGCTAATTGAACGCAATTACTCTCTTAGTTTGCTTATATCCTTTATTTATCAGTCAATAGATAACGTAGATGTATTCAGTGAGTTTATATATTAAAGGTTTGAATAGATTCTTTTGTTTACTTTGGTACTTGGGAATTTCAAGTATCTCCTAGCATTTTCGTATACGACACTTATTCTCATATTATATATTTTAGATATTGTATGCTATAAATAATGCCCAACTGTTTTATAAACTTTATCAAAAATGGCTTTGGACATAATATATATATTGTTTTATTATTCTTGTTTTATATTCTACATTGATATATTTATAAAAATTTGTTAAATTTAACTTACCAGTTTCCGTATCTAGGAGCGAAATTCAAATAAAAATGTAGAAAATTTCCCCTCCCTCTTTACTCCATGACGAGCTCGTCAAGAATGGTCAATAGACGTAGATCACAATGTTGAATGATACGTATGCAATTATATAAAAAAGGATTAATCGAAAGGAAAAAAATTAATCGATAATCCTGTTCATGTTTCTAAGGAAAATAATATTTAATGACATTTAAGGGATATTGAACAATCCTACAATCCTACAAACCTACACAAAAGAAGACATTTCTATATCTCACAGTTAAATGATATTTAGGTATTAAAACAGATGAATGAACGTGAGCCCCAGTGGCGCAATCGGTTAGCGCGCCGTACTTATAAGATCAGTACAGGCCATGCGGAGGTTGTGAGTTCGATCCTCACCTGGGGCAACTAATTTTTATTAAATTTTTATAAATCTCTTTCTTTCCAGCAATTGATTTTGTCTCGCTAAAATTATTTTTAACACTTTTTATTTGATAAAATGAATTCTTTTCGTATTTAATGGAATACTAACGACAATTTTTTTTAAAAGGGAGATAAAGAATATTTTGTATTATGAAGATAGATATGAAATTTCAAAAGTAATAATATTAACACCATTCCTATATTATATAATTCACTTTTCGTACTTTTCATACTAGATTGGAAAGAATAAAGAACATTTTTTATATAATAAATTAACTTGTATACGCATAGAGAGAGAGAGTTGTATTGCGGAAAAAATTTGCTTTTTGATACTCTACAGATGGCTCTACCGTTAATTGACTCCATCTGTGTATTTGAGAATAAATAAATATTTGGGATTTATTTCTCTAAAAGTAGAAAACTATTATGCAATAAGTATAAATACACACACAGACACACACGCGGGCATATGTATATTAACATTTTGAATATTCAAAAGAGTATTAGTAAATTCAGTAATCTAATATTGAAAAGAAAGTTTACTACTCATTATATAATTTTTACTTGAAATAAAGTCTTTTCAGATTTGCTTATTTTCCTTTAAACTGTGTATGAGACTAAAACAACTTCCTGTGCAATTTATCGCAAGCGAAATGAGAACAAAAGAGTGAGAGCGGACTTGTAAAATGTTTAATTATTTTTACTATTATCAAATAGTTACTTTCTTTCGAGGTTTTCTTTATTTAATTTCTCTATTATTTTTCTGGGTGGTAGAAAAAGGCCAGTAAGTTTAATCTGTAGTCTTTCAGTCCAGTGTATATTTTTGGGTTACTTAACCTAAAACCTGCTTGAACTCTGTAGTATTTTGGTTTTGTGTTACTATTTTCGATCGTCTATTCTTCTATCAGGGTAATTAATCTCTAACATCTAAATCTATCTTTTCTGATTTGATCAATACACTTAAAAAGAGGTGAATACAATCAAGAATCTATTTTATTTAACTGTCAAAAATCTTTATATAAAGTGTAATCTTAAACACATTTATCAAGAATTTTTAGTGCGGTTTTTACTTTTTGTTTGACAGTTAAGGACTGAGTAGATGTTTTGAAATATAATTCTAATTAAAAGTAATTCTTCAAGTTATGTCCTTCATTGATCATTCATAACGTACTTTAATCTTTGAACAGCTTCTTAAAGTGTTTCAAATTCCAAAAATCAAGATTCTTTTCCCCGGTTTAAGATCAATTATATTTAAGTATGTTATATGAATATTCATAAGGTTAAATACTAAAATAGACAATTGTAAGATATTAAAAGATTAGGCAGACTAACATTTATAATTATCATAAGTTATTAATAGTAAGAAATCCTTTAAAAAGATATTTGTCAGGTCTACGATTAGTAAAAGGAAAGAATAGAGGGCAATTAGATGAAATATCGTCAACTATTTTTCAAATTATTCCAATGAACAAATATTATAAAAATATCTTCCATATTTTTAATGTCAATCCCCTTTCCCTCTAGCTCAAGTAAAGAAAATAACCAAGAAAACTATACTTGACTGTCAGATTAGTGCTTATTTTTGTCAATTACAGTATCAAATTCCATATAATTTTCTTTAAACTCTTGAGATATTTAAAGGTGTATAGTAAATGAATATACTTTGCGTAAATAAATTATAAACATAAATATATGTTGATATTATAAAATTTGTTCTCTATCCACTATTGGCTTTATACAGTTTTTAAATGCTTTTTTTTTTTACAATTACATAACCATTGAACACGTAGGAAAATATAGACATGGAACATTTAGTGCTAAAGTCTATTAAATATAAATAATCTTATTACAGTTAAAGTTATTCTATTTTAATAATTATTATTTTTTCATATAAATAAAATTTTTAAGAATATATAATGGAATGTTATTTTCGAGAAAATTTTTGCCTTTAACCGAATAAAGGCGATCGCGCCGTAGCACATACGCGAGAATTCGCGGCTTGGCTTTTTTCTAAGAAGAAATTCGGACTATGATTTCAGAAATAATAACTTTCTTTTAAGTTAATTTTTTTCCTACTATTTTTTCGTTGATTACGTAAGTTTTGTGAATTTTTTCGATTGAAATAAGAGAGATATTTTTAAAACTTGATGGCCGCTCACAAAGAACCCGCCATCTTTCATACTGGATTTTTCGCTCTCTAGATTTCTTATTTTAATATTTAGTAGAATCCTATTATTAGTGTTTTTCTTAAAGATTCCATACGATTATAATGTAAATATTATGTTTTGTAGAAAATAACAAGCTTCTTACGTTATTTGTATTACCGAATATTTTAAGAAAGTCATGCCTTCAGATTCAGAGGGAAATCACAATAATTCAAGTGATTTTATCTATCTGAGAAAGAGTAAGATTTCGAAAAGTAATCCAAATTTGTCAAAATTACAAGTAAGTATCTAAACTAAATAGCTAAAAGAATAGTACTTCGATCACTTATCAGCCTTATAATTAACAGGTCAATCAATTACAAGGAAAGACGATGGACAGTTCTGGCGATGAAGATCACGAAAATAAATTTTCTCCAAGGAAACTTAGAACAAGGGGCAATCTAAGCTCTAACTCAACTGCTCGGTAATTTGCATTCTTAATTACTAGGTATTTCTTTAATACCTATAAGTTAAACCTAAACACTTAAAATGTTTTCAAAATTAAACATTTCTTTTCCAAAATATAATACTTAGTTTCATGGTTATATAAGAAATAGCGCAAATTTCTGCAAATAAAAAATTAACTTTCTCTTTGTAGATTCTTATAAATATAAGAAAAGTTACCTTGTTAATTGTTACCTTACCAAATCTTATATCCTTTTAAAAGGATACTTTCATTGATATATTTTAAAATACTATCGTTTACTATTTTAATTAATTTTTTTAAATGATAATGAAAGCAGCATTGTAATAAAACTCAGTATTGAGTTTGTTCGATTTGTGATATATTGCTAAACTTTGTACATTATAGTTACGGTAGCGGCTCGCATTCGGATGATGGTGGTTATAGACGATCCAGTCTAAAACGGAATAAATTACTTCATTTGGATACTGGATCGGAATCGGAAAAAGACGCTGATTATTCTATTAAGAAAACTAGAACGAACAGTAAGACAATTTATTGTCTAATTTTTTTTTATTTTACTAATTGGTTTTTATCAGAATTGTCAGAATCAAAAATATTGAATTCTTGTAAGCAAGTCCGAAAGCGAAGTTCTTATGAGGAATCTCTTTACTTCCGTAGTAATATACGACATTCCTCACCGATGTACATACGTCGAAGTAGTCGAAACAAAAAGGCTGTTTACTCAACTTTAAATCAGTCATTGATTGGAGATCCAGGAATTTCAGATTATGAAACTAAGCATAAGAGAGCAAGAAGCTCAGATGAAGATAATGTGGGTTATTACTCAAAGAGTTAAAAATTTTACACAAAACCTTTATTTTGTAGATGTTTAGGGGTTACGGATTGAGGAAGAGAATAAAAAGAGATATGTATGGACTACCTGTCAATTTTAACGATGAATATGACGATGAAAATGGTGCAGCTGCTAACATAAGCTCAAGGTCATTACGATTGAAGAAAAGAGAAGAAAGAAGAAAAGAGGTAGAAATTGTAAACAATTCAAATGTAGATCAAAATGATGAAGTGGTAGAAGACAACGATAAAGAGAAAGACGATGAAGAATTAGAAGAAGACGATGATGAAGCGGGAGAAGTTAAAAAGTTGGTATATAAATTGAAAAAGTATTGATTTCAATATTTATTTATATATTTTTAGGAAAAAGTCTGAAAGAGTAGTAGAAAATATTGAAGTCGGTGGAGAGGAGGAGGAGGAGGAGGAAGAAGAAGAAGAAGAAGAAGAAGTAGAAGATGAAGAAGAAGGCGATGATAATAACAAGTCTCTAGGCGATATAAAACCACGACAATATTTCCTGAGAGAACGACGACAAACTGAAGAAATTGAATCGCATCGTAAAAGTAATATTTTAAGTAAATTATCAAATTTGTATTATAACGCTGGATTTCTCGTGTGAAAAGCTCCCAATTTACGAAGACGGAAAAATGGAATGAAGGATTCGGTATATTACAATTCCCCAGCAGTCCGAAGACATAAAAGGTCAGTTGTTAAAAATGTTATAATATTTAACGTTTCTAAAATATTTCATTATTGATTTCTCCCGTAAACCTCAGTCACCGTCAATTACGAGATAGGAAGAACATTGACTTTCGTCATTTTTTTAATCCTACGTCTACACCTTCTTCAATATCAAAGCACCACCATTCAGCGCATCATAGTTCGTCTAATACTTCTAGTGAAACAGATGATGATAGAGAGTTTGAAAGAAGGAAAGCAAAAAGTATGGCAAGAGCAAGAAATAGATGTTTGCCAATGAATTTCAAACAAGCAGATATCACTTCAGTCGTCATGAAATCGCGTGTAAGGATTGGCTCTTCCTTGGCAGATGTTAATCCGATGAACATAGATAAAGATGTTTCTTTCGAACAAGTTTGTTAAAATAATTAAATTCAATATAATAATACGTAATGTATATTATTAATTAACATCCTAGGTTAAAGGATTATCAAAATATATTCAACATTTGAAAGAAATGATTTTATTCCCATTGTTATATCCTGAATTCTTTGAAACTTTTGGTACTGAATCTCCTAAAGGTGTACTATTCTATGGTCCTCCTGGAACTGGAAAAACTTTAGTTGCTAGAGCCTTAGCAAATGAATGCTCAAAACCAGGAAAAAAGGTTGCCTTTTTCATGAGAAAAGGTGCCGATTGTCTCAGTAAATGGGTTGGAGAGAGTGAAAGGCAGTTACGATTATTATTTGATCAGGTATTTGTATTTAGTAGTTTTACGGGAAAATCTTATCTTTTTCCGTGATCAGGCATATCAGATGAGGCCCTCCATTATATTTTTTGATGAGATTGATGGTTTGGCTCCTGTGCGTTCTTCGAAACAAGACCAAATACACTCATCCATAGTTTCAACTCTTTTAGCATTGATGGATGGATTGGATTCACGTGGCGAGGTTAGTCTAATAAACTATTATTTATAAAAGGTTCATGCATTAACTGTCAAATTACAGATTGTTATTATTGGGGCGACTAATAGAATAGATTCCATTGACCCCGCACTTAGGCGTCCTGGTAGATTTGATCGAGAATTTCATTTTCCACTGCCAGCTTTCAAAGCTCGTAAGGACATTCTAAAGGTTCACACTTGCAAATGGGAGCCAAAAATTAGCGACTCGTTTCTCATGCAAATTGCTGCAAAAAGTCACGGCTTTAGTGGAGCCGATCTAAAGGCTGTTTGTACCGAAGCTTCTTTGAGGGCTCTTAAGAGAACCTTTCCTCAAGTTTATAACTCTCACGAAAAATTGGCATTGGATGTTAAAGGAATCAGAGTTGACGCATCTGACTTTGCTAATGCTTTAAAGTCGATTGTCCCAACAAGTGCCCGATCTGTTCAACCTGTCGGCAGAAATCTACCTGGGAGAGTGAGGGCTATTTTACAAGATTCAGTAGATCATGTTTTGAATAAGATCAGATATGTATTTCCTGAAGAAGTCACTAAGAACAAGTTGTATGATGAAAGTGATGATGAAATGGTGGTAGTTGGCACTGGTATACTGATTTTCATTTTTTTTACATATGGACTAAATAATATTTTTGCAGGAAATATTTATGAGGATGAGCCTAACTGTATTCAACACTTAGAATCTACCTTGGATCGATTAACATGTATTTACAGACCGAGAGTACTTGTCACGGGTAAAGAAGGGAGCGGTTTATACACATACATAGCTCCAGCTATTCTAAACGCTTTAGAACTGCCAGTTTATACAATAGATATACTAGCTCTGAGTCATGATAATTATAGAACCCCAGAAGACGCTTGTGGTCATATCATAAAACAAGCCAAAAGTACCTGCCCTTCTGTTGTCTATTTACCAAAAGTCAACGAATTTTGGGATTTGTTAACGGAATCAACAAAATTAACATTTCTAAATTTAATCAGGGATTTAGATCCGTCTCTTCCTGTTCTTATTTTTGCCACTAATTCTGATGACGGGGATATTATCGAGGAACTCTTTACAACGACTGAAAGTCGTATAAAATTGCCTATAATCTCTTCAGAAAAAATACGTTTATATTTCTCATCTTTGATTATGAATGAAATCCTACAGATTCCTCCCACAAAAATTAGTAAAAGCAGTTTACAGCCTCTTCCTCCAGTTCCAATAAATGAACATAAGCAGTTAACTGAAAAAGAATTGCGTATGGTTCTTAAGCAAGAAGAATCTGTTCTTCGAGAGCTGCGATTATTTTTAAGGGATGTTATAAATAAGCTATCTCGCGATCGAAAGTTTAACGTCTTTACAAAACCGGTGGACAAAGAAGAAGTACCAGACTATTATGATATTATAGAGCATCCTATGGACTTGAGCAAGATGATGTCAAAGATAGATAGAGAGGAATATAAAACTGTAAAGCAATTTTTGGAAGATATAGATTTAATATGCTTTAATGCTTTAGAGTATAATCCCCCGTTGGATGCCCAAAGTCGATCTATTAGGCATCGAGCTTGTGCTTTAAAAGATACAGCTAGAGGTATCCTAGAAGCTGATTTAGCATCAGATTTCGAGAAAATGTGCGATGATATTTACGAAGCAAGACAACAGAGGGAAAGTGAAGAAAAAAAGCAAGCACCTCATGTAATTATTAACGAAGTTGACAACGAAAAAGAAGAAAGAGATCAAGAAAGAGATCAAGAAAAGGAAAAAGAAAAGAAAAGACACTCCTCTTCTCCTCTTAATAAATCGCCAGGGCGAAGTTCGCCCCAACGTACTCATAATCTTAATAGTAATTTAGTATCATTCGATGATATACCAGAATGTATTCCTCAGCCATCTCCTGGTCATAAAATTTTTATGAAGCGAGTCAGGAAAGCTAGATCATCGAAACATGTTCTCTCGCCTTTTTGTAAACCAACTAAAATTAAGTATGTTAAAGTTTTCATTAAAACTGATGAGAATGGAATAGAAATTGCAAGATATGATAAGCATGGAAAAGAAATTGAAACTGTCAAATTAAATGATCATTGTAACGTTGAGGAAGAGGTTATGGATGGTATTGAAGATGAGAGCCTAGAGAAAGAAGAAATAATAAAAAAAGAAGAGGTTATTGAAAATTCTCGTCATGAGAATGTAATGGAAGTTTCTGAAAAGGTAATTCAAAATTCCTTAATAAATATTGTTTCTTATAAAAATTTTAGCATCTAATACTGTTGAATTTTAGGAGCAGGAGGTCGAAAAGAAATTGGATATCTGTAAGAGTGAGTTAGAAGTTATTCTTGAAGAATGCGTTCAAATATGTTCAGGGAAAAATGTTGAAGAAATAGAGTATTTATATTCCAATCTTGCCAGAGTAGCTAGACATTATGTGGATAAATGGGAAAGAAAACAGTTAATTCAGGTAATTTGATAAAACTTCTACTTTTTTTCAAATTATTAAGCATTTATCAAAAACAGGAACTGCAGTGTGTATTAGCTATGGAAAATAATAAACACAAAAATTGGTAGCATAGAAAAGAACTTAGATAGTGGCAAACGATCATTAGAAAAGTTTTATATGACTCTAGTTACGGCATTTGTGCTTTTTTTTATTTTTTTATGAATTTTTCGGATTTGTATTTTAATCTTATTTTTTCTCTTAACAAACAAGTCTTGATCTTAACGTAAAATATTTTCTTTGTGCAATTCCTCAATAAAAAGAAGTACAGCCTTTCGTTTCTAAGGTCTAAATACCAATTGATTTTATTTGGATATGAAATAATGTATTGAGATTATTCACACAATTCTCTTTAAAACAAATTTACAAAAAAATAATAATTAAGCAGTACTTTGTGTGACAAAATTTATTAACTCGTCAACTTGTAAGTTGTCATCGTCTCCAGGTGCTTCTGGAAGAGAATCTTCGAGGCCCTCAACTGGTGTCAAGTTCTTATCCAATAGAGATGCAATTGAAAATTTATTTGTTGGATTTTTACCATTTTCACCGTTTTGACTTAAATGTTCAGAAGTTTGATCTGTTGGTACTGTTTCTTCTTCTAACTCTTCCTCTGTTTCTGAAGACGAAGCTATTTTCGATAACCGTCTTTTTGGCTTTTCATCTTCATCGCTACTCTCTCTCCACGCTTCTGATTCTACAGAATCCTCTGTAGTATCGCCAGTTGGCTCTTCCTCCACTTCCTCTTCTGTTTCGCTTTCGCTTTGTAGAGAAGTCCTTTTCTTCGTTTTTTCAAATTGTTTCATTGCCATTGACTTCTCTAATTTTCGAGATGTTGCGGATGTTTTTCCTTTCTCTGGATCTTCCTCAGGCTCAAGAGAATTCAACTTTCTCTTTCGGTGTCTTTTCGGATCATAATCTTCATCAGACTCGTCCTCCTCCTCGTCCTCTTCTTCAGAACTTTCGAGAGCTCTTCTCGATCTTCCTGTCTTGCTTGATCTTTTCTTTTTATTGCTCCAAACAAACTCATCGAAATCGCTGACTTCATCGTCATCCACCACTACATTAAAAACACATTTAGAATTATTTTTATCTAACAAATACTTGTATATTTCGACATATTTTAAAGTTATTTTACCGAAATCTTCCATTTCTCTCTTTCTTCGACTTCTTGAACTTGTCCAACCAATAGAAGCACCACTTTTTCTTTTCTTTCCACCGTAATATTCATCTTCAGAATACGTTGCATCACTTTGACCAGGACTATACTCAGATCCAACACTATCTCTGCTTTAAAATTATAAGATAGGTACTCAGTTACAAAAATGATATCCTATATAATATATTATTTATTTGTATATTAAATACAAACTCTGAGGCTTTGTAATCGTCAGATTCATCGTCTTCTCCTCCACCTCCTTCATCTGAATCTAATGCTGTCAATTTCCTCCTTGATTTCTTTTTCTTATACATTTGTCTGGCTGCCATAACACCCATTGGTTTACCATCGTTATCGTCAGCAGCCGCAGCCGCTTCTATATTAGCAATATCTTTTCCTCGTCCATAATTACCAGCACCATAAGTTTCGCGAACTTCCTCGCCTATAGCCTTAGAAATAGTTTCATCGTAATCTGTGAAAGTATAATTGACACGTTTCTTTGTGTTGCGACTTGCTCTAAGCTGTTCTCCGTCAGAATAACAAGAACTTTCTGCTGAAGAATATGACTGACTTTGTTCTTCTTCACTATATGAACTCATTCGTTTATTTCGCTGAGGGGGTTTCCGCGGATTTTGATTTTGTTCCTTTTTATAATAAATTAATAATAAATATATAGGTTTTCAGCGTATATAAAGTGTAAATAAAAACTAACTTTTATGACATTATCCAACGAAATATTTACATAGGCCAGCCTTTGCTTTCGCCTCCTGGAAGCTTCTTGTTTTTTCCACTCTACTTCTAATATTTGTAATTGACTTTTTAATTTTTCTATTAATTTAGCCTGTAGATAATTAATTATATTAATAATTTAAAAATATAGAAAAAACACTTACATGTTCACAAACAGGACAATGCCAATCGCCATCAGGTATTTTCATTAACGGTGGCCTTAAGCACATGGCATGATATCCCAGATCGCAAGTGTCACACAATAGAATCTAAATAAAAACAAATGTAGAGTAAAAATTAAACAGTAATAAAAGCAAGGTGTTCTTACCCATTCAGGTTGATCGTACTTCTTACAAACTTGACATGGTGTATCGTCATTTATTACCTGTTTTTCTGAGAAAAATCACAGGCAATTTATCCAAAGTTCTTAAAATATAAAATTAGGTACCTTTAATGGCCTTTGATCGTTTGGCATTTCTTCCGGTTGGAATATACTCTTCATCACCTTCCGCTATATCTTCATCGCATTCATCTGCTGAAGAATCAGTACTAAATAGAGACACTTCTTCTTCATTCTCTCGGAAAAGTTCGTCTTCAGAACTATGAGTTGTTAATCTTTTCTTAGTTTTTTTCTTCTTTTTCTTTTTCTTTGAACCATCTTTTTTCCAAGGTTTGAAATCATCATCAGATTCATCATAATCTTCTTTCTTATTTTCTCCATTCTCTTTACTTTCTTCTGATTTTTTCTTTTTCTTTTTTCTCTCTTTACCTGATTTACTACTATTTGCGCCATTTTCTGAATCTGAAGATGGAAATTCCCTCATTTCTTCTTCTAATTCCAGAAGTTTTAATTTTCTCTTTGTCGGAGGAGCTTCGATTACATAAAGTTCTTTAGGTTTTTGCCCCTTAGTCGATCTAGATGATCGGCGAAGCGGCGTATCACGATCTTCGTCAAATTTCTTTTTCGTTTTCGATCCTAAGATTAATTAAATAAATTTATCAGAAAAAGATACAAAATTATTATGCAAATTACTTACCTGGTTTTCGGCCTGGTTTTTTGACTTTAGGAGCATCTTCTTTGACATCGTCTAGTGTATCATTTTGTTCTTCTGGTATTTCCTCTTTTTCTTCATCGTTGCTCTTTTCTTTATCCTGAGGTGCTTTTTCTTCATCTTCATCAGTTGAAGGCTCTGGTGATTGCCCTGCTCGCTTTCTTGGATGTTTCGGACATACTTTAACTCTTGGTTTTTGCTTTTTATTTGGTGGAGCTTCTGGATTACTTTCATTAGATGACGAATCTGAAACTTCTGAATTTACATTTTCTTCTCCTTCTAGCGACGCTCGCTTTCTTTTTCGATTTTCGGGAAGCACTTCAGGACTATCTTGGTTAGAAGGCGGTATTGCATTTGATGCTGGACTTTCTTCTTGTTGACTTTTTGGGGGTTCGGGCTTTTCGATATTTTCATCCTTGGTTTCGAGGACATTAGCTTGAGCGGCTGTAGTATTATCCGTTGGCGATTCAGATTGTTCTTCCTTTTGCTCCTTTTCAGTTTTTATTGCATCTTGAACAGTTTTTTCGACATTGGTATCGTTTGTGGTTTCAAGGTTTTCTTTGTTCATTTGATCTTTCACCTCAATATCAGGTTCGCTAGCAACTTCAAGTTTTGGCTCTACTTTAATTTTTATTTCAGTTTCTATCGGAGATTCTTCTTTAACGCTTTCCTGTTTAACTTCCCCAGTGACCTCTTTAACTTCATCTTTCTTCTCACTTTCAACTTTTTCATTAATAGCATTTTCAGTTTCTTGAGACATTGAAGGTTCAATTTCTTCTTTCGTAACTTTAACAGATTCTTTACTCTCATCCACTTCAACCGTTTCTGATTTAGGAATAGGAGTAGTTGATTTAATTTCTTGTTCTGTTATAAAATGAAGGATAGAGCTTTATTAGTTGCGTTCCAATATAATTATGCTATATAATTAAATTTTAGTAAGGTAATAAAACGAAATATGTTAAAAATTGAATTAAAAAATATTATAAAATCTAAATAATATTTATGAGATATCAAAACCTTTACAATAACCCAAAATAACGTTCCTTTAACTATACTAAACATAATGTAATTCAATTTATTTTATTAATTCTCTTAAAATTACATATTTAGTTTGATTTTGTTGTTTGCCATAAAGCAAACAATGAAAAGAAAGGATAAAAAAAATACAAACTTTTTTCATTTAATAATTTACCTGATGAGAGAATACTAGCTGGAGTAGCTGATCTACTATTCTCTTGCGAATTATTTGTTGGAATATCACCAACTTCGAGTTTTGTTATTAATTCGCTTAAGTCATCCTTGTTCCTTACTAAAACAGTCCAAGTAGAATTATCTGTATCGTCCACTTCTTCGCAATAGACTCGGACGTTGCATTCATCATCGACAAGATACCAATATTGATATCCTCTTTTATCTCTTCCTATTGGTATTTGTCGAAGTTCTGTTGGTTTTTTCTCGTTGATTTTTTCCTTAAACTTTGCATGGCAATCAAATTGCGCTTCCATCAATGTTTTAACTGCTCTTAACTTAGTGTCTAATTTGCATTCTTGAAATACGTATTCCGTAAATTCCCATGCATCCGCATCGGAATACGACGATGCAAACTGTCGGTTTTAAATAATGATTAAATAGCAGTAAAGGCGGATGAAACTTCAAAATAATTACCTTGACCAAAGACCGCTGCCATTTATCAACTTTAACTGATTTTTTGGCTCTTCTTAGTAATTTGAGTATTAGATCCAATAGTTTATCAGAAACTAGAAATATAAAAACATATATTTTTTGAATTAAACTCTGATAAATAATTGTATTAATGAGACTTTGTTTATAAACAAATGGCACGAAATAAGGTTAAGCGTCAAAAATATCTAAATAATTAAGAAAATACATACGTTTTGATGTGTTTTTTATATCATTTTGTAGGTCTTGATAAGGGTAATCGGGAAGACCTAATAAATCCTTAAAGTTATCGAGAAAATTACAAATAACAGCAAAATTGGGGTCTTTGTCGCAGGCAACGCTTACATCATCCGCCATTTTGAATGCAGTTAATGTGGTGTAAATTTGCAAGAAATATAATCGCTTTCATTCTCTTATGTAGAAATGTTATAATTACTAAAAAGAATAAAAAGCGCTCAAAAATAATTTTATTTTAATTATTATAGTTGAAAAAGAATATTTGCGGAGTGAACAGACTGATCTAATTTGGACACCGTTCTGAATCGGAAGTAGTTTACGGGGATTGGTACCATGCCAAACAATGAAGTTAATTCACGTGCTTGCCAACACTTCCGGCACGTGAGAATTCAAGGTTACTTTTGTATTAACAAGATCTCCATCCTCAAAATAGAGCTAGTCATATTCCTCTACACTTATTCTCGTCAAATCTTTAACTTTGAGACTTACTTTACTATAATGGCACCTCTAGCTATGGCTCAAATTGCTGAGAATCTCGCTACTAACCAGGTACTGTACTATTTATCTATATAATTAGAAATTACAGAGTTAAATAGAAATTATTAAAGTAAATTGTAAAATTCGACAATTTTTTAGAATTCATACCGAAGGGTGGGTGAACAAATAGAAAGATCAGCACTTCACGCCGTCTCATCCGGTGTTATAAGTAAGAAATTCTCTTAGTTACCGTCTTGTTATTTTTTTAATTAAGCATTTGGAAATTACAATCCCTCATTGATAAAAAATTTTTCTTTATTAAAAACAAACAGGTAGCTCGGGAACGTTAGCAGTATGTGCTTCAATATGTCGAGTATTACCAAGAGCAGCAATAGTCTCAGTACCAATTGGAGTTGGCGTTGCTACGTCATTAACTGTTTACAATAAATTGGTAAAAGCAGCACTTTCCACTGTGAAGACACGAAAGTGATAAGAAAATATAGAAGTGAAAAAGTGGAGAATATTTTTACAGAACACAAAAAATAAACTGCTTCGTTCTATTGTTGTTTTTATCAAATAATTCAACACAAAGAAGAAAATCTTACATTTCCTTCCTCAAATTCTTTTCCAGAGTATTCTTATATCTAACAAGATGACTTCAGAGAGTATAAATAAATATATAAATATGTTATTTATATTTGTTTGTGTCTTTTTCGGGCATACAAAACTTGATTTTATAGATGCATATATGCAAAATAGATAAATAAAAAGGAGGACAAAAGTGAAAATACTGAGTTTTTAAAAGCATTATTATTATTATTATTATTATTGTTATAAATAGGAATAGAAATGTTTATTTATTTTTTTAATGTCCTTAAAGTCGTTCAAAAAGTAACTTTAATTTCTTATATACAAAAGTTATTAAAGAATTATTAACATTTAGAAAGTTAAAATTTAATTTGTTTTTTTAAAAAAACAAATTATAAATCCTTTCCACGAAATATCATTTCATAACTTTCTTATCTATTAAGTTTATCATTTGAGAGTGTTTAAATATTAATAAATTACGCATAGTGAATAATCTATGACGAAATAATACGATTATATAGATTTTTTACCAGTGTTTTAGTTGAAAAAGCTTTAACATACTTTATAGGTGATAAGTCTATATGTTATAAACTTATAACTACGTCAAAAGAATAGAGGTAATGCTAGGAAGAGAAAAGAACCGTTATGAATACTTGACTCTAGTTAACATAGATTATCATCTATGAGTTAACCTTGAATTTTACGAAAATTTCCATCATCAACGCTTTAAAAAAAAAACAAGAAAAAAAAAAGTTAAAATTCTCAAGGTGACCTTCAATATTATTAATTAGCACTTTTGTTTAGGCAATCATTATTCGATAATTTGATTTATTTATTTAAAAATATAGGGCTAATTAACTATTAGAGTCTTTATTAAATATAAATTGATTTTTAAAGAAAATAATCTATCTTCTCTGACAAACAAAAAATTCTTGCACGTAGGCGAAAAAGGGGAAGAAAGCGAAAAAGGTAGGCTCTTTTTTATGGATTAGGCAACGATAAGTAAAAAAAATATTGTTCAAATATTAAAGAACCGAATGAAAACAATGTAGAAAAGAAATTTGAATTAGTTTCTCTATTTGCAATTTATTTTTACTTTGTCAGACATTAGTCGTGCTCTAGTTTCTCGAGAAAGAAAAGTCTATTTTCACAGGTCTACCTTTGTAAATAAACTTGGGCCTAGAGAGAAGGTGACCCGCTTCCAATAATAATAATAATAAAACTAATATTAATTATTATTATTATCAATATTTTTATCTTTTACAGTCATATTTATTGATTTTCAAAGCATAGAATGACCAGAGGATATTGATTTAAAGAACACTGGAAATGAATGTCTACTAATTCGATGGTCAGATTCAGATGTAGTGCAAAATCCTTTACTCATTGATGATAGACTTTGAATCGAGTTAATAAAAGTTTCTTGATCAAGAGACGGTTTGGAATAGATATTTGGATTTTTGTAAACATCAATAAATTCTATCTTCGTGTCTTGTTTGCTTTGTTCTACTCTTCTACTACTGTTGCTGTCGTAAGAGATTTCCTCCAATTTCATAGTCCTATTTGCAATGTTATAAAATAATAAAACTGTTATTATCGTTGAATTGAACTGAAGGATAATAATCCACCAAAAAAGTTCCTTTCCAACTGATTTAAAATGTTCTATTCTCAATTTCGTAGCATTAAAGCAAGTTTCTGTACGGATATTTTCAATTTTTCCGCTATTGTATTGATCTATACAATCATTGTGAGTTACATTTCCATAACAACAACTATACGGAATGGGAAATCCTATTTATAGGCAAAATGTTAAACGATTTTTTTTTTATAAAAAAAAAAAGATTTTAAGCTTTCCTGTAAAATTGTGATAGAAACTATGAAAATAATCATTAATTGACATAATTCCACAACAGTTATATGCTTTTTGCCCTTCGTCTAGATAATCTGAAAACTTTTTCCATTTCTCTTCAGAGCTATTGCGATAGTTTGTCTTAATAAACGATGCTAAGCTCGAAGCTTGTTTTTGATAGTTTGTCGTTGCGCTAAGAATTAACAAACCCAATGCTTGCATAAATATAAGTAATATCATACATACAATATAAATTACTACTAGATTCTTTTTTAAAGATAATCCACTAATAATACCAAGAAAACCAATTAAACACATTGAAATCCCTGTCATCATAACAAAAGTTGGGATAATGATTAATAAACTGTCTGATAAATTTAACAAATCGTATAATCTGACAAACTGATCAGTTATAAAAGTTTGTTTTTGTGTTTGTCTCATAGTATGGGTAATAGCAATACCAATAATAAAAATTGTCAAACTAAATATAAATGTAGTCGACTTTGCAATCAGAATTAATCTATTTATTGAAACAGACATAATTCTCTCTATTTAAATCATTTCATTTGAATATTTAATGACTCTAATTCTTTTATTTTGTTCTCCTTTATTTTACAGCGTCATCTAGCGGTTTACAGCTGGTGTTACTTTTTGTACACTTCCAATCTCTAACCTCCAGCCTCTATTCTTAATACTTTTGTAGTCAGTCAGTCTTTCTTTCAATGACAAGTTTGTGTTTTTATAAGGAGGGAATCAAATAGAAAATTTCCTCTATTAAATTACTCAAGTATATTTTCCTCCCTTTGACATAACAAGAATTTGGCTTTTGTACCAATTTCTATTTTATCACGTGCCTTCCTCTATTGTTTACGTCTATAATCATTCGTAACCCACGTGATAATGAAAGTACAACAGCCAAATTTTTTAAAGAGATCTCTAGTAGACAATAGTACAATGTTCACCAAGAATTTTGCGTTATTTATAAAGTTGGTGAAAAAATAGAAATGTTGTTGTTATTTTTTTTTAAGTATATAGCCCTATCGTTGTAACGTTATGTTTGTTTGTTAATGAACTACAGGTTAATTTATATTCTACAGTAAATTATGTTCTTTTCATTAGGGAAAAGTGCTTATTTTTCAGAATAACAAGAGACGAAAGAGAAAATAAAGAAAACCTTGAAGAAATAGGAAGAGAGTAATTAATCGTGATTGTTAATTAAAAAGGCTTTTGCAGCTGCTAATTAACTTATCAATTCTTGGACACTTCTTAGAGGAAACTGTAAAAAAGAGTCAATCTGAATTGAGAAGATGATAGTGAAGCCTAAAAGTCTAAAAATATACATTATATATGGAATATTTTCTATATTTAAAGAAGGATGCATCACTAGATGATGAATTGGAAAAAATCGAAAATAATAGAATATTCTTGATTCTATCTAAAGATAGACTTATACAAGTATATATACTGTATATATGCTGTATATATATATATATATATATATATACTTTATAGTCTGCTGTATACTACGAAATGAATATTTTCTTTATATTTACTTCGAATTTAGTGAGCTTTATCAAAAATGAAACGAAAATATCAAATTTCTTATCTTTTCCATTACTATGTTAGAAATGTAGTAAGTTTAGCCTACGTAAGGGAAGTAAACGCAGTGGAAACCTTATTCCCTTTTTATATACTTGAATATAAACAATATATATATTACAGTGCAGGTGTAGACTCTAATATGTTTTTTATAGCATAGGCGGCTGGATCTTATCGTCTTTTAAGAGATTAAGTGATTATCTGTGTATAAACTGCAAAAAGGTATTTACACATTTCCTTTTAACTTATAAGAAATTACGAAAGTGAAATAAATAGAATAAACGAAAGAGTCACGTAACAAACTAATAAATTGATTAGGTTTGTAGGAAAACAAAATATTAGATTATTATTAAATTGATTCAAACATTAATTAAATTGATGTTAAAAAGTAAAATTTTCTTTAGTTTTCATTTAAATTAATTATAGAGTATTATTAGAAAAGGAGAGAGGGAAAAGAACACGAAAGAGAAAGAGAGAGAGAGAGAATTCCTGTATTAAAACCAATTAATATAAATTTTTAACTATTTACAAATAGACTAAGCTTAGAAAGACTAATACCATACATTTTAAATTAGATAGAGTTTAGAAGAAAAAAATAGCTGCTCAATTAAGAAATTTGAAAACTATTTAGGAAGTATACAAGCACTGGTATTTTCTGAAAAGTAAATCTAATATAATAGTATCAAAGAAGACGTTCAGTTTCGATAAAATTCCACTCTTTCATCTCTACATTAGTGAAAACGGAAAAAAATTGTACGTCTAGGAAACTTAAGCTATTTGAAATCGAAGAGCAAAGTATTTCACTCCCATTTTTAACTGTCAATCCTTGATCTTCCCTTATCCCTCTATCCTTTTTAAACATATAAAGCTCTTTAAGGAACCTCTCGGTAGATTAAAAAAAAATATCGAAATGATTGCGCATTTGTATCTTTTTATGGAGTTGAGAGGATAGCACCGAAAGGAGTGGGTGGAGGATACTTTGAGAGGGATAAAAAAGAAATAGTTCGATAAACTCTATAAAAGGAAAAAAGTAGGTATATATACAAAGAACGTTTTTCTGCGTAATTAAAGAAATAAACCTGGTAGAATTCTATTCAATATCTACTTTCGTAGGTCATTTGATAAAGTACAGTGTTTTTTCAAGTAGAAATTTCTTTATTTTGAAGTAAAGTAACTATTACATTTCAAAGTAGAATAAGGATTTTCATCGAAAACATTCGTTTGTACAAGATTATTTAAACAAGATTTGTTTAATTTTCTTACACATTTGTTTATTATCCCAATTTTCCCTCTAGTTGGACTATCTTTGATAGAATTGCGGAGAAATGATAACGAGAATTTCATGACCGTTTCTTTACATGCTAATATTATCTGGTTAATTCATTTTTTTTATAAGTATTAAATATATATAGTCCGATAAACGTATTATGGATTTCTACTAAATTTCGATCTTTGAACTGATTCTATAACCTTTTATAAAAAGAATTTTAGCTTATTTTCATATTATAACATCAGGAATAACGAACTCAACAGTGACATCTTGCGCATCTTCCTTCTTTTAAAAACTATAATGCTATTATTGACATCTATCGGTAGATTGATCGTAATTAGTAGTATTCATGAAAAGATTTTTTCATAGTAAAAAAAATCTAATGTTTATAGAATGTATTGACAATTGTTGGCGTTGGAAATTAGACGCTAATGAAGCACGAATAACATGAAACGTCTCGTTACTTCCTTAATATTTGATCTGCAACTGTTAATCAATTAGACGCCTGGTTGTTGACTCGATGTTTATAAATATTTTTTTTTCGCCAGTTTCAATAACATTCTTAAAGGATTAGAGTCACCGAAAGCATTTGTATTAACAATTTAGACGCTTACTATATATGAAAAAGGAATCGCGTTATCCCTACCAGCTTTAAAAATACTTTATCAAATTCAGTAATAGGAGGAGGGATTTTTTCTTGCTAAAGGAAAACATACGTTTTTTTGTTCTCTATAAAAGGAATAGAAATTAGAGTGATTTAGATAAATATCAGTTAAGAAAAAAAAAAGGGTTCCAGTAATTTTAGAGCAGATCAAAGAGTGTTGGATTTTCGTTATCACAAAAGAATTATGAACTTGAGAAAGTGTAGTTTTTAAGATATATAAACTATATAGAATGCGTAGTATACAGTATATAAAGATAGAAACAGTTACAGTATAATTATCAAGGACATTTAGTTACTCTTCTTGTAAAATAATAATTATAAACAGAGTTTTATTAGTGGAAACAACGCTGTATTTGATAAATTCATTATTAATAAGATTAGTTTTTATTTTAGATGAATGGTTTTTTCTGTTTTTTTTTAAAACAAAAAAACGTCGTATACTATATAAAAAATTCAACTATTAATAGAATATTAATGATATTTACCCGCATTATAGTCAGTTATCAAATGTAATGTTACACGTCAATTGATTCTACGTTAAATACTCTTTCTCTACCCTCATCTCTCCTCCCCTCCCCTCCCCCCCTCTTTCTGTTTCTCCCCTAGGGTCTCTCCCTCTCTCTCTCATCGTTGAAATACTTTCACTGTTTGTTTTATTTCAAGGCATACTAGTAGTTAAATTTACTAGAACTTCAAAGGTCATGTGACCCAACATTTAGAAACCTCGTTTCTACACCGTCAAGATTCTAAATATTTAATGATTCTTGAAGAGGATTGAAAGATGAGAGAGAGAGAGAGAGAAAAAGAGAAAGAGAAAGAGAAAGAAAAGAAGGAGAGGTAAAGAAAGAGGGATAGAACAGAAAGCAAAAAGAGATGAGATAAATGGCCTTAAACGAAGAGAAGAGAAAGAGAAAAAGCAAAAGAGAAACTAGAGTTAATTATTCATTACAAATCATTCTTTTTCAAGTGTTTTAATCTTTTTTTTCTTTACTTAAAAGTTACTTATTAAAGAAAAAACAACAGATAAAAGATAAATTATTCAGTAATTTGCAACTTGACTCCTTTCAGGAAAAACTTCCACAGTTGGATTACAGAATACTAATTCCCAATCGGTTTATAAATTGATAATTTCCCAATACTAGGCTTTTTAGTGTATTACTTTCTAGAAACTATATTTACTTACATAATTAATTATATAAAACGATTAAAAATGAGGACAAAGAGATAGTATGATGAAATTATAATAGGGAAAAATTGGGTTATTACTCTAAGAAAGGAAGGAAGAATAGACAGAAAGAGAAGAAATTTCCTAGTCAATTCTGTTTAAAATCTACTATATAGAAAGTCATATACAATTATTCAAAAGGTTATATTATTAGTGTAGATATATTAACTCTTTTGTCATTCCTTTAGCTGCTTTTATTATATATGGCAGTAGAGCATCCTTCTATAATCTTTTAGTTAGCATTAAGTTGTCTCTGGTATGCCGAAACGCTCCGAAATATTGATTAGTTTCACCTTATCGGCGGTATCTTGTTGAACCACCCCAGTGAGTTTACGATCTATCAAAAATTTCATTCTCTGTGTGCTGGAAATATTGGATATTCTATATATAGATATATAAAGAAAGGAAATACTATAAATACACATAGTAAAAACTGTTCTGTATATATATATATATATTTCTAGAAAGTATACTGAGATCTTGTTCGTGACAAACGTTTGAAACTACTCTTTAATTAAATTTTTTGAGGAAGACTTCTTATTCTTGTCTTCTGAATGGAAAGGATCTTCAACTAACAATCCTATATATATATATATAAATTTATATATATATATATATCTTGATACTTTCTATGCTTTAAGATTTATGAATGGTATATTATCCATACAGTACAAAACGGTTTTATCAAATTTACTACTACATCAATTGAAAGGTCACAAGTCGTAAGCTTGATATATTTCGTCTATCAGTATCTAGTCGAATTCTCACTCGTGAACGTTGACGCTCGCTAAACGTCTCCTGAGAGTGACGTCCCCTATTAATCAATTGTAGTCGTATCACGTGACTGGGATCGAACACGATTTAACCGCCAACAAACAGTCCGAAAGACATGATTCGAATTTTAGATCTATTTAATATTCATAAGACCCTCCTCAGTCCTACTAATCTAACCTAATTAAGCTTTCAACATTTTTTCTCGGGCAGTGAGGCGCTATTGCTGTCTATTGCAGTAGAAATATCCAGTCTATCGTTTTTTTGCAGTAGCGCGACGGTCGTCGTTGGGATAGCATTACTTTGCAGTTTTTCTCCGACATCCTTTGCGAAAGGTTCGTATTTTGAACATAGTTTTATTTTTTGCTTTTTTGTCGTAGGAAACTTAATTAAAAGTTTTAAAAGGAAAATAAATTTGAAAAGCTACTGCAAAATGGGAAAACTCTCATTCTTTTTTTTTTTAGCTTAATATTTTCTTTTTCTCATTCGCTGTAATATTTACATAAGACTGACAACTTATTACAAATAGAACGTTTTTTCGGTTGGTTTTCAATAGATTTTATAAAGCCTGTATATTCCTCGATTTGCCCTTTTCCCAGGTTTTGTATATATTTGTTATCTCGTTAATTTGTTACAATTTGTTTATTCCTTGCAAGCCCGCTCTAATTCGCTTAGTTCATAGGCCTAGTCGTCCAAAACTACCACTTTCCCTAATTATTTTTCAATTTCTTCTACATTTTTTTCCACTTAATCGATCAATATAAACTATAATTTGTCAAGATTTTCGTACAATTAACAATATAAGCTAACGTACGATGAAGGGTAATCTGTATACTAAGGGAAAAAAAGAGGGAGGAGAAGTAGGAGTTGAAAGTATGTGTAAGAGAGAAAGAGAAATAGGGGAAGAAAGACGTAAGTTTATAGAGAGAGAGAGAGAGAGAGAGAGAGAGAGAGAGACGGCAGATAGTGAACAAGAGGGGGAAAAGCGGAGAGAAGGGGTAAGATAAGAGATAAATTAATAGATGTATATAGTATGTCTTGTATATATATATATATTAGTGTTAAAAAAAGAGAAATGTATTTAACAATTGACTGAGTTTATTGCATAATAAATTATATTTATATTTATTATGTATGATAATCAATAATGTGAAAATTCATAAATTTATATATATATATATATTCTTTCCACTCTTGTATAGTTTCTTTAATCCTTTATTTATTTGTATTGCTGTTTCTTTCACTTTTCTTCTCTATCCTTTTTTAGTTCTCTCTCTCTCTACGTATAGTATTTTTAATCGAAAGTTTTGATGAGATGTACTTTGCGCTAGCCTGTCTTAATTATTTCTTTCATCTCATCAAACTGATAATGAAAAGAAGAAAAGAAATAGGCCTTAACGGTTCCTTGGTTGGAGAGCTCCGCTCCCTTTTCCCTTATCTTGTACTGATATCTTTTGGCGCCAATTCGTATTTGAATTGTTAGAAGCTGTAGATTGATGCGGTGCGTTACTGCAATAAATAAACGTTATTTATTACCGTAAAACTAGGTCTAATTTACTGAAAAAAATCTGTGTACAAAAGTTAAATAATATAAAAAAGTGAATAATCTTTGATCGATCGTTTTTATGGACACGCCTTGAGTATTCAACAGCGATAGAATAACCCAACAATATGAATAATCCCTACATCAATCATAGCTAATACGTAAATCATAAAATTGTAAGAATTAAATAAGATGATAGTAAAAGATATATTGCAATCTTTATAGATAAAAGCTTAAAAATACTCTTATTCTTGTCTTTGTTATGGGGAAAAACTGAAAATCAAACAGAGAAAGAGAGTGAGAGAAGAGGGAAGGGGAAGGGGCAGTGAGAAGGAGGATAGAGAGAGAGGGGGGACGATGAGAGATAGGAAGATAGAGTGAGCAGCAAAGATTGAATGTAAAAAGGAGAAGAGAGAGAGGGGAATGAAGGTGAAGAATGATAGGAAAAGAATGGATAAGAATAGAAAGTAGGGGGTGGGAAACAAAAATTTTTACTCTTCGCATTGAAACGATCAATGTAATAAAACCTTTCGTATATGAAAAATATCGAATAGCATATAAAGAAAATATAACGAATCGATAAACCAATATCAGATTATGTAATCTGTAGGAAATCGGGCAATACAGATAAAACTGCAGTAAAGCACTTGGTTCTTCTTTACAGCTGCATCGAGCAATTTAGTTGAATTTGTAGTTAGGGATATAACACTTAGCAATACTTTGCCTAAAGAATAAGAGAAATTTGGAAATTTAAAACAAATTAAATACATCTGGTCATTCCCTTTCTACGTCTATCTATATTTAGTAATTATTAAAATATACAGCAGTGATATACTTATTTAAATATAAAAGAAAATATATACATGATATATATATATAATTTATATGTATATTAAAAAAAGAACCACAGCATGTCTATTTTAATCAATAAGCCAATAAACTAAATGAATAGATTTAATATGTACATACAGTACGTATTATACACTATATAAAATATACACACACGTATATATATACTGTATGTATATATTGTATGTTCAGGCATGTATACATATAAAAAGTAGCCCATATAGAATATTGCATAGAACAAGAACGAATTTTATAGGAACCTAATCAATGGGCTAGTGAAATACCGACTGACTAAGAAAAAATTAGACAAGAATAAGTGCTTTTTTAATACTTGATTACAATGATAATAAATTGTTCTTTGGTGTATTTCAATAGGAAATCTCTTAAACTTCGAAGTATAAAATTAAGACTTCCCCCTCTCCTCCTACTTCTCTTCCTCTCTCTTTATAATAGCTGCTTTTATTACTACTTTTCACCCCCTTCTACTCCTCCTCCCCTCCCCTTCTTCTTCTTCTCCTTCTTTATTCTCCTCTCTTTAAGTAAATCTTAATCAAATGGAAAAAGTGTAAAAATAATAAAGGAAATGTAAAGAATCAATAATTGCAATTAAGAGCAATTTAAGCGATATTTGTATGTGTTAATTTTAAAATATAGACGTGGGAAATTATTCACTCTATCCCTAGTTATTAAACAGAATAAGAGAGATAGAAATAGACAGATAGAGAGAGAAAGAGAAAGAGAGAAATGCAAAAATTCTCCTCCAGGCAGAATCGTTCTAATTTGGAAGGGAATTTTTTTCTGTTATATATCTATTACATAGCCGGCAAACGCCGTAATGAGACGCCAGAGGGGCTCTTAAAGGGCGAATTTCGTCTTGTTTCTTAAAAATAAATGCTTTTTTTTTGCATCTTTCAGTAAATGAAATTTGTCGCATTTCTTCTTCTATAGCATTTTTTCTTTTATATATAATGTACATATAGATTTTCATACATTTTATATAAGTATACATGAATAAATAGGTGTTGATTGCCTGTATTTATTAGCCGTATTTATAAATTGTTACAAGCAATAAATTGGTTGCAGATAAGTAAGTATAAACTAAATAAAAGTATTATAAACAAAAATAAAAGTTTGGCTCTTCTTTACCAAAGACAATATCCAATTCTTTCACTCGCTTTCTCTTCCCCTCCCTTCTCTCTTCTGCCATGAAACCTTTGATTTTTTTCTCTTCTATTAATTATTCACAATATACTTTACTTAATTTCCAAAAAAAAAACCCCGATTCAATTGAATAAAACTTAATTTCTGATTAGTTTGAAAGTCGTTAGTAGGATTTCCTGCCCAGATAATTAGCTGTGCGAAGGAATGGAGAAAATATAGTAAAATTAATAATGCAAAAGAAGCTTTGTTTAGATAAAAAAAATACACCCCAGGGCTCGATTTGGCCAAAATCCTTCATTTTTTGTAATCTTTCATATATTCTATAGAAACAGTTAATAGGCTATACTTGGCTATCGTTCAAAAATACCAGTTTTGTTTGTTAATTTACTATCGGAAATTATGCTTTAAATAGAAAATTACACATATATTTCTCTTTCCTTTGAATAGACTTTATAGGTTGTTTTTCCCTTTATTCCCTTTCAGTTCAATCTTTCTCTCTCTCTCTCTCTGTAATAGAGCACGTATGTTATTTCAATAATTATACGTTCAGAGATAATATATTGTATTACCTTTTTATATTAATCATTTGTTAATTATTTAATCTAGTAGGGTAATTAATATTGGCTGGACGTTTTATTTTCTAGCAGTGTTGTTTTTTTTTTATCCATTTTAAAGAAAGTAATTTCTTTTCTGAAATAACTCCCGAGACTCCGTCTTACCGTAGATTTACGACTTTGATTATCATTTTTGAAAAGATAATTAAAAAATTTCTCCAAGGAAAATAAGCTTCATTTATTTTTACTTTGGTTTTATTTTTTCTTCTTCTATTACTCTTCTTTATATAAATTTAAATCCTTTAAGGTCTTTAGGCTCTTAATATTTCTCATTACCTGTCGATAAGTGGAATCTACGTAAAAGCCCCTAACCCCGCCCACTTCCGCCCTTTTGCAGCAGTTAAGCTCCTAAAAGCGAGCAAATTTTCACTAACGAGAACATCGCCTCCGGTACATTAATGAAGCTGACATAACAAGGTACTTAGACGTCTTAAGTAGACATTAACTTTTTCAGATGTCCGTGCAGCAAAAACTTCGCTCCGTCGTCTCTGGATTGAAGAATGTTCTGGATAATATTAAAGCCGTTGTAACGGATGTTAAAACTCTTATCAAAAGAATAGATTCCGTTACATCGAAAATAGACGCATGCGAAATAGAAGATGTTGTCCCGAAGAAACATTCTTGGGCCTCACTCTCATCTCCTAGGGATTCGGGTCGATTCTCAGCCGAGGATAGCTTTGATAGCGTTGATGACAACTATGACGGCGTTTATGAAAAAGAATTAGACGATGTACTGGAAAAAGATGCGGGCGATTTTTCCGATGCCTTAGAGAAATTGGAGGCCTCGGGGAGGAGAGATTCCGAGATTAACGAATGGATAGTGTTAACGTTCGATCATAGGCCGACCAAACCTTTCTCTAATCCTCTCACGCCTTGTTCGTCGTTTGAGTCTGGATTATCAAGATTATCGGTTAATCTAACTGACGATTTGGATATATGTTTTTGATACTACCGCCTATATATTTTACTAGGATTGTTATTGGTGTATATAAAAAGAAACATGTCATTGCACTGCATTATACTGCAAAATAATACTAAAAAGAAATAGCCTACTTTTACATCAACATCTGTACATATTGGAAGTTTTACTGCACAATTTATCAACATCTATTATTGTTTATTATATCGTTTATATTAAATATTATACGAATGAAGTTGTTGAATAAATAATCCAGTATTACAAAGCTATTTTGTCATATTTCTATGACAGAATAAAAACATAAAAATTATTAAATACCGTATATTCCAAATCAAAACGGTAATTTGCCGCCAATTCTTTACAAAACAAAAAATAAATATTGCTATTGATTAGCAAGATATTTAGTGTTATTGCGCAATAAATACATTATATATTGTATACTTATAAATAAACATGTATATATATATATATATATATATATAATATAAATATAGAAATATATAATATACAGCACCCTATATTTTATATAATTTTTATTTATTCTTAGGAAAATACAATAAAAAAGACTTAACTCCACTCAGCTTGTCTGCATGATTTATTACACAAAGTTATTATGGGTGAGATAGTGTTTATTGGATAGTAAAGAGACTTTTAAAACCATCCAAACAAAACATCAGGTTTAATGATGAGTTTTTTTCCTATTCTCCCTCTCTCTTTCTTTCTCTCTCTCTCTCTCTCTCTCTCTCTCTCTAACTGTTACTATTCTTAGTCTTTTTTTATTTTTATTAAAAATTAATGAAAGTTCTATTAAATTATTAAGAAAAACAATTTAGGTTATTTTAATGAAACTAAATATTTCGTCTTAACTCTCCCCCACACTCCTCCCATCACTTCTTCACTCTGTCTTTCTAGCTTTATCTTTTCTTCTTCGTTAATCATCTGGGAATAAAAACAGTGACGACCTGAGAAATTACATTAAAGAGGAAAGATTTAGCGTCGATTTCTCACTTAGACGTATAATTAGACAGATTTAAAAACGAGGAAATATTCATAAGAAAACTAAATTCAAAAGCGCTTTCAGACGTCTCATTTAATACGTTACTGTTGGATTGAGCGTCACGCTGTTAGTAGAAAATGACCATTAGGTGATAAATATATATATGCAAGTCTATTTTTAACCTGCTATATAGTGTTTATGTGTGGGCTACAGCGTACTCTTCACCCTAAAATGTAGGCATGTTTGTATTAATCTTTGTTTGTCATTCGAAAATTGACACATGTCACTGTTGCTTAACATCCCATATAGTTTTACACTTGGTTGCCTTTTCCTACACAATAAGCTGCAACCAAGTAATCTACAGTAACGAAATATAAAACCGTCGCTAGTAGAATAAATTAGGCCTATTAGACGAAATAGAATGCACTAGAAAACTCTAGAAATGAACAATTTTTCTCCAATGCTATAATTATGTAACGTCCATAAGATTTATAACGCTTAAGTCGTGAAAGAACTATTGAGTTGCGGAATTTTACCAATCACCAGGGGGAGTTGCTGATAATAAAATATGTAATGATTACGATAAACGTTCCTTACATAAATTTCTTCAAGATATCCTTTTGATAATGATGTTAATGTACCAAGATGCCACTAAGACGTTGAAAATACAAAGGCGTCTCCTTTATAAGAATACATTGTAAATTTCCGCCCATCTCACACCATCACGATTTATTCGACATTATCCAATAATTCTACGGCCGCTTCGTTAAGCTCAACAAGGGCATTTTGTGCATAAAATTAACATAAATTAACGTCTAATGAAGCTATAGAACGGGAATCTTTTACAAAACGATGTATCCGCCTTAAGGGAATTAGATGTATCAAAAAAGAAGTAATCGCCAATGTTGAATAAGTAAAAGCTGTATAGTAACATGAAAAATCATCAAAAACCATGCTAGTCAATTTAATAGACGCCTGCGACGCCAAAATCCGTTGGGAAAACGAGATAGGTGCCTAAAAGTGGCACTGTAGTTAATATTCGATGGCTAGTAGATTATCGACGCCTTATTTACCCCAATGCTCTCTCAGTTTTCTTTTTCCTTCGCTCCTTACATATTTAGAATAGACGTATAAATATGTATAATTTTATATATACAGTATACATTATAATATAGGCTATTCACTGAAATTCTGCATTTTATATTTCTCAAATCGTGATGTTATCAAATTATAATAAAATAACAAAGATCAAATCGTGTAGTTGGTAATTTTTTCTAATTTAATTGATAGCCATACTTACAAGAAGAGAGAATGACTGAATGCATACAATCATATAGAATTTATTAATTCGTTCGTTGTAATTAGATAATCTAGGTTAGTTTAAGGAATAATTTCATTTTGCTATTAATTTATTAGCTTTCAATTGCCCGTGTGAAAATTGTTCGCTCCCCATTTTTGCCTGAAACGAGATAGTTGTGTATAACTGTAGAATGTTGAAATTCGAATGTAGGCAAAATGGAAGTTTCGTTAAAGAAGCAAAAGAGATAGAAGATGCAAAGGGAGAACTACATACGCTTTACCCTTTGCACTCGAACCAATAGATTCTGATATGGTGCAATATGGTGTTCAGATAACCGATTCACCCTATGTGGTATCACGCATGTGAATAATGAGTAAAATTTCTCATGTGCTTCATGATAAGATCTGTCAGGAGAGGAGGAGAGCAGGCATTACGCAAGAAGCTCACATAGTGCTAGTGTGCTTTTGTTTGCATAGATTATGAGTTTTTTGTTAATTATTTATTTCACACCAACGATTAATCCTCTTAGTTACACTCTTCTTGTTTTTATTTTGGCACGATATAGGCCTACATAGTTAAGAATTTCCTAACAAGTAATAATTAGAGTTACTCTTCCTCGGAAATAATGAGGAAGGAAGTAGAAAAGAATGATTTAAAAACAAAAAAACAGTTAACCTGTAGATGGCGATCATTTACAGGATTTTCAACTGAATACATATATACTGTATATAATTCTGAACGAACTTTTTCGTTTATTAGGTTGTCATGGAAGTAAATCAGATGGCATTGAAAATACATGACCTTGTGACCCTGAGAAATCTACATATTTCATCATATCAGGACTAAACCAAAGCTTTCGGTTGGTTTCCGTAGTGGATTTGGTGACAACTTTATCATGCCTAAAAAGTACCTTATTCTTCGAATAGCCTCCAAACTTGGATTATAGGAAGGATGGTTAGCATAGGACATGATAATCGTGTCCTTGACCTCTCCCCAGGGAAAAGAATGTTTTATAGCCGGCGGCTTTTCTTCGTCGTTTGGAAAAGACTAATATGGCAATGATGCAACCTTCTGATGGCTTTAACAAGAAATGGAAAATTAAATGCATCAGGGATGACATTGCTTAGATAAAATTCGATTCCGGGCGAAATCTTCGGGCTGTTAGCCCATAAATAGATTTTTCGGAGTTGCCCCTGGAACTTCTTCAAAAACGAATCCCCTCGCCTTGGCTGCATGCAAAAAAGATGCTATTTTTACAAACACCGGTATTACTGATGATAAAAGGCCATATTGGAAAGGCTTAGATGGGATCGAAAACGGAGCTGAAGTTAAAACATATCTTAACAAGGATGGTAAAGTTGGAGAAATTGCTCGAATAGCTCATGCAATTTCAAGATTGTACTGTTAAAAGAAAAATTTCACCATGATCCATGAGGACTATAATGAACCCGCAAGTTTTTCAATTGACTCTATACACTTTGGCACCAGACAGCTAGAAGGTAGCCCATTAGTTTACGAATCTCTCGATTGGCAGCTTGGCGTTTATGTTGGAGCTTCTTTCAAGTCTCAACATACCCGTTCTGGGCTATTCGAAAGAGGTAGTCTCATAAACGATCCAATGGCCATGAGACGCATTTTTTACACAGCTTAAGGTTATATCTACAACACTGATACTCTATAGAAAAACCTGGAAGAAAAATGCCAAAAGTCTTTCATGTTAATTGGTTTAGGGAAGATCCAAAATCTCATTCACTATTGTGGCCTGGATTTGGCGAGAACATACGAGTACTTGATTGGATTTGTCGGAGAGTCGATGGTGAAGACATTTGCAGGGATAGTCCAATTGGAAAAATTTCTATCAAAGGATCGATAAAGATCACAAATTTAGAAAATGTTGACGAAGACAAATTACATGACCTAAACAAGGAATAACGGGTGATATAAGACTTTAACAAGAATATTTCAGAATACCAAACATAACCTCTTTTAGGCTAAAATTATAATACAACTTAATAGTAATTTAAACACCATATCTGTTATCATATCTCTTAGCTTTTAGGTTTCAAACTCATATTGATATAAATATTGACAGTATACCAGAACTTTTCACACTAATACATATTTATTAGATATTGAGGATTTATGCCAGAAAAACAAAGGAAAAAAACTAATTCAATACATTTCAATGTAGATTAAGACTAGAGGGAATAAGTTAATATTTGCACTAAACTCAAGGGGTATCTTAATGTTTCCTCATATGACTAAGAACATTGCTGAAATGATGATTAATAGCACAAGTAATTCTAAAGTTCGTAATACTAATATCGCAAACTTATATGTCTGGAATAAATAACATACTTTCGTCATGAAACGTAACCATTTAAATGATTTTATGCTAAAGACAATATGATATAAAACAAAAGATCATAGAATAGATGTGAAGTTCTACTGTACATGTAGAATTATTTAATGCACTATATAAAAGCTTCTTTTTTGATATTTTACAGAGAAGTTTATTAAAGTTTTATCAAAAGATCTTGTTCTTTTAACAAAGTATTATTTTTAGAAAGAAACATCTTTATCTTAGAGATATAGTTATTATTATAAATCTTAGTTACTAATGAAAATAGTCTAAACGATTATAATATAAGTTTCTGACTCGTTAATTTGAAATATTTTAATGTTACACTGCTGCATTTATAGTTTGTTTATCTTTCTATAAACTAAAAGTCTAAGTGTTTTAATTATTATGATTAATAACTTTCTAAAGACATTGAACCTTTGATTCTGTTGGTCTATATTTATTCAACTTTTACTCATCTATAATATGTCGCACTTTTTGACCTATATTTACTAGATAAATATTTCTTGCTAATTTATTTCTTGATTTAATAGGACACTCAGGTATCCATTATACAAGTCAACAACTCTTGTACAATCCTATCTCTACCAAAAAAAAACTCTTCAAGTCCTCTAGTATGACTATATATAACCATTCGTATTGTATCTTCTCAAAGTTTTCAATTCCTAAACTTTCTAAAGAATTTTTCCTTTGAGATATTTTCTGGGATATTTGTTAAAAGTCTTTTTAAGAGAGGATAATTCTTGATGGATAAAGAAGAATATATTGGTTCTACTAACAATTTTAGCATAACTATGTGTCTATTTCGATAATGAAAAATGAAACAACCAAAGACTCATATATTTATTAGGTATATAAAAAAATAATAATAAAATAACCAATCTAATGGAATAGATGGTTTATGACAGACCGCACGTACTATTAGACTAGTCAGTATATTCTATAAATATTGAATTTATACCTACAAAAGGAACGATTATAGTTTCGTATAATATACCAATTGCTGTAATCAAACTTCTACAGGCGTATTAAATAGAGAAAATTGACATTTCCAATTCCCTCGAAAGGGTAGAGGAGGACAAAAAAAATATTTTACAATCAATGCTTACACAGTAATAAATACAATTTTTTTTTACGTATATACTATATATCTAAAGAATATATTACTGTCCAATATAGTATATATAAGCCTATAAACGTTTTTCTTTCACAAAAGAATGACAGATAAATTTGCTTTCAAGGAAGAAAATGAAAAACGTTGGAAACGCTAATGGAACCTTAAATCGAACTGAATCAACTTGTGGAAAATATTTTACCTTTGCAAATGGATATACAGTATATATATATATTGTATATATCGCCTTTGTTTCTCTGTACCATTTGTGACATTGTTTGAACAATTATGTCAGTTATCTATGATTAGTCTATTAAAAATTGAAAACCGAATTGCGTCGATATAGAAACCATTTAAACCTATTCCGGGTAATAAAATATGTAATTATCATTTTTAATTTTTGCACTTTTTATACATGTTGATAATTAGCTACTGATATCAAGGTAATCGATAAGAAGTAAGCGTTTTATATGATAATCTGTAAAAGCATGTATAATATATATTCAAATAAATTATATACTATTTATAATTTACAATAAAAACATGACTTTTTATATTCTATAGCTTAAATATAATTAAAAAGTGCTTAATAAGAAGATTTCCTTAGATGCAATAATTAAGAAAAACTTGATTAAACTTAGTCTTCTATAGACAGTTTTATCTCCTATTTCAAGTGGATTAAAAAAATTAAGCAACGCATAGTCATCATGAACAAAAACTAGATAATCTCAAGTATGGTTTTGAATTGGCTTACAAATTTAATTGATAAAGAAAAATGCGTTTAAAAGAATTTATTTAATGCGAAAATGACCTACAGTCAAGGAATAATACTTCTTTTATCATTGATTACCTTTTCAACTGCTCATAAAGGTTTCTATATACTATATATGTATATATAATAAATAAAGTACTATGATTATATATACTAGATCTATTTTATAGATATTTCGAAATGCTTAGATAAGTGGAAAGAATTTAATAATTATTGCTATAAATTAAATGAAGAGAAAACTAATTGGTTTAAAGCAGAAGAAAATTGTAATGCTCAAGGAGGAAATTTAATTAGTATACTAAGCGAAGATGAACAGTTGTTCGTCAACGATAATTTAACAGTAAAACACACCAGTGTATTCAATTTTCTGTTCAAACTGTTAATAAAAATCTTTTATTCTTAGAAAACTGACTCTGGAGAAATAGAGCAGGTCTTCATTGGTCTTAATATATTAAATCGAAAGAAATTCGAGTTTGTACTCTTTATTACTATACATTAATTATTTAACATTTTACACATGTTTACTTCTTTTCATGACTTACTGTAGATGGTCTGATGGTAAAAAATATGATTATAAAAACTTTAAAGAACCCGAACAACCTAAAGAGCCTGATAATTTTCGATGTGTTCAAAATTACAGGAATAGATGTAAGCATAAAATTTAATTAATTTGGGTTTATTAATTTTTTTATACATGTTTAAAAAATATATTCTGATTGTAGTTAGTTTGAATCCACCTGAATGGAAAACACTTAATTGTGGAAGTCATAGACCATATATTTGCAAGGTTAAAAAGGGAGAAAAGCCTACACCTAAACCAACGACAAATCCCACACCTCTGAAAGGATATTGTCCAAAAAGTTGGATAGGATCTTCTGAAAAGTGTTTTAGAATAGTATTTTTGGATGAAAACAATGGACTATCTTGGAATGAAGCTCAGAATAAATGTAGAACGTTAAACCCGGCATCCGACTTAGCAACAATCAATAGTTTCGAAGAGAATCTTTTAATTACTTCAAAAATGATAAATACAGATCTTAACAACGGCATATGGTTTGGTTTACACGAGCCAATAGGTACAGGCAATGCAGAATGGGTTTGGTCTGACAATTCTCCAAGACGTACAGATGATGATTATGGTAATTGGTACGATGGTGAACCAACGCTGTATAAGGTCTGTTTTATTTACAATTAAGAAATAATTAATATATGAAATGTAAATTAAAAGGGTAATTGTAATATTGTAGTATTACGCTTACTTATCAACTTTTGGACCGGATGATTCAAGTTTGAAAGAAGGTATGTGGCAAACAAGTTCGGGTAGATCGGATAAAAAAGGCTATGTATGCAGCATGAAAAAAAGTAAATTCAGTTACATCAAATTGTAATTATTACTTCTATATTATATAAATCATCTTTTAACATCTATCAGCTCAGAGTGATTTATTATCAACTCCCATCGTTAAGACAAAGTGTGAAAAAGGAAAATTTCTAGGTGATGGCTGTTATAATATGCAAAATAAAGTTCATACTTGGGCACAAGCATTGAACTCTTGTAAAAATCAGGTCTTTTAATTTTTATTTATCTCTTTTAAAATTATAAAAAAATTGAAATAATAATAGAAAATGAACTTGGCATCTATTCACTCGGAGATGTTGAATGCTGCATTAACTTTTCACATTGTTCATAGTGATAAATATTATTGGATTGGAATGAATAGTGTTAATTCTAATGGTACTTTTCTCTGGAGCGATGGTTCAGTTGTTGTTTATACGAAATGGGAGGAAACCCCTGAAAATAAAGAGAAGTGCGTTGCTATTTCATCTACTGGGAAGTGGAAATCATTGAGCTGCAATGAAAAATTGCCAAGCATTTGCAAAACACCCTATGGCTTAATGTTGACGACGCCTTCCTACGTCAATGGATTGTGCCCTGATCCAAATCAGGGAACTTGGATTGGTCGTGGCAGCTATTGCTATTTATTTTCAGAGAGAAATTGGGAGGCTAGAAGCTTTCTAGAGGCAAAACAAAGATGTGTCAGACTAGGCTCCCGTCATGCTAGCCTAATGAGCGTTCATGATATAACGGAGCAAGCTTGGTTAACTGAAACGATTAAGGCAAAATATAGTAGAGATGAATCACTATGGTTGGGAATACATCGTAGATCCCCGAACCATCCATACAAATGGTCTGATTACACTCCTTTGTCTTATGAAAACTGGGCTGATAATCATCCTACAAGCGAAAACTGTGCTGTTCTTAAGGTTGAAAAAGATAAAAGAATTACTGGCTTCTGGGAGAGTACACCTTGTAAAAGTCGTTCCAAAATTAAGTATGCATGCAAAGTTAGAAAACTTCTATATCCAACTACTCCTGTGCCTGTAAAAGGAAGATGCCCTCAGAAGCCTTCTAACGAGGATGTCTGGGAAATATTTGGTGATAAATGCTTACTTTTTGGAAAATCTCATATGGTAGATTACAAAGAAGCGTTAAGGGATTGTACAAGAGCTGGCGCTACTTTAGCAGAGATTGAATCATTTGAGGAAAATTATTTTATTAAACAATATGCTGAAAAACATATACCTTCTTTCCAAGAGGGTGTATGGATTGGTATGAGGAGACGAAACAGAAGTGGATATATTTGGGAATCAGGTAAACTACCAGCCTTTGAGTTTTGGTATCACAATGACAGAAAGAAAAGAGATTGTGTTACTTTAAACTTGACTAAACACGGTTATTGGACTAGTCAGAGTTGCACTGGGCGTTATTTTCCTTATGTTTGCCAAACACAGCTTTTATTAGGTATATTCTTTGTAATATTATGTCAATTATATGAAAGGAACATTATTTTATCTGCAGATCCAACTCAAAAACCAACTGTGTCTCTATCAACTGCGTCAAAAATAGGACTTGGTATAGGGATAACGATTGCTCTCGGTCTTGTTGTTAGCGTGTTTGCTGCTATTATTTACAAATGGAAAAGTTATAGAGAAACACCATATCAAGCTAGAACAAACAGTTTCGCTAGTACAAATGAAATAACACTTGAAAATAAAAAACAGTATGATGCATAATGAATTCGGTATATACAGTATATAGATAGGTAATAAAAGGCATTTATCTTTATTTATAAATAAATATTTTTAACAAGTGGAGAAAAGATCAATGGAATAAATAAAAGAAAAAATGATTCTCTTTCTGTGGATTACAATTATTAAATATATATTTTTTAATAAATATTAAATCCAAATCATTGTCTGACTCTTTAAATATCTACAGTAATATAGGGAATGGACTGAAGATTGAGTACAAGTTAAAATTAATTAATAATAATTTTAACGTTAGATTGTAAAAAAGATTAAGTTTTAAAGATATAAGACTTGATTTAACCTCAATTTCAATATAAGTCTTATATATTTAAATCACTTCACTATTGCTCTATGCCCCTTATCAGCTAGTTAACAGATAAGAGGTTTCTCTTGGTAAAAATTATGTGCAGATGTAAATAAGCGTATATTTCTAAAAGTAACTCTTTTGGGGAAACTAAACAGTTAATGTCGGGAAAAATTTAGGAAAAAACAAGAGGCAGGAAATTTTCATTAATTAAATCCTGTTTGTTTGTTTTATAGACAAACTGGCTCAATTACTTTCCAGAAAAAATGTTGACATTTCATTCTTAGGAATATATTCTATCAAATCATGCATTGGCATGAAGAAAGAATTTAGCTGAAGAACAAATCGTACTCTGTGATTTAACAATGAGAGTATAATGAAAACAAAGCTGAGATAATTTTACGGTAGGTAAGTAAAAGAATCTTATTATCAATTAAAGGCTTTATATACACTATTGTGTACAGCGTGTATAGTATGAATATATTATATTTGTTTGTCATAGTCGTTTCCAAATGTCTAGTTAATTAAATAGACTTCAATGATTTTTGTTACAAATTGTATGAAGAGAAAACAAATTGGTTTAAAGCTGCAGAAAATTACATGCTTTTTCAGAGAATTTTTTTTAGTGTATTAAGTGATGACGAATACATGCTGTATGACTTATTAGCACCATTATATGAACACTCATAGATGATGTCACTTCTAAGTATCTTTTTACTGAATGTCATAAACTATACAATTGTAAGAATCAAATGGAAAGAAAACTGTAAAAAAGAATTATTGTAAAATGTCAAACAATGAAGATGAAACTGTTTCATTAGTATCGAATATTCAAGTAATTGCATACGAGACTTAATCATAATATACAAGTCATAAAAAATATTTAAATTCACTGCCTGGAAACAGTATACATCACTTCTAATTGTTATCTTAATTGTTTATAAAGCATCTTTATTTAAACTTCAATTCCGGAAGTTTGAAATGCAAACATAATCTGGTTCCTTGTTCCGCTCAGTTTTGTACGTGAAGATATGAGAAGTTGAACTGATGCAAGCTGGTATACGTTTTTGAAATGTAACATCATTGCTGATTGGATGCTTTTCAATGACGTCATTGATTCGAAAGGCCTCAAATATCCGTCTAATTAAACATTGGATAACCAGAAAGTATATTACTTTTCACTCACAAGTTTAATTTTTGTCCACTTCTTTAAAAAAATTGACTTTTTTTCACTATGATACGCAACATACATACGACATTAAGTACAGCGAATAGTCGGCGATCTGACAGCGCTTGCACAGCGTCCTAGCGTACAGACGGTTAAAAATTGTGGATTGTTGGCTTAAAACTCATTTTCGAGCAAATTTAACACCTGAACGTATTAAGTAACTTTGTGCAAAGGTAGTAATTGAAAAAATATAGCTATTAAAAGCGAAACAACGAAGGACGGTGATAGGTTAGATGAATACATCACGTGACTACAATAACTAAGATGGCTGCTGTGAAGAGTTTGCACGAAAACATTCGAAAGCCGGTAATTTGAAAAGAAAAGTACTGTTTTCGTTAGGAAATCTGTCATTCCTGAGCCTGTTGGATCAAAATTGTAAATTCGGATGCCTCGAGCTAAAGGTAGAGGCCGCGGAAAAGGTCGTAAAAGTACCACTCGCGCGAAAAACGTTGTAAAACCACGAAAACCCCGATGGTACGCGCCAAGCGACGATGATGAACATCCGGAAGAGGACGACCTTCACACTGGGGTTTTAACGAGAAATCGCTCAAAGCGAAAATTTGAAGAAATTTATAAGGATGTTTTGGAAGAGCCTGAAAGCGAAGATGAACTCTCTAGCTTAGGAGTAACTTCCCCACTAGAAGAGGAGGAGGAAGATGAAGAAATAAACTTTGATTCAATTCCTCCCTCTCCCGTCAGAACACCAATTCCAATTCCAGATGATGAGAATCTACCTGAGTTGGTACTGCCAGAGTCTTGTACAGACCTTTTACTTGAAGTAGATGATGTTACTACATGCCTAGAAGTATATGAAGTTCTGTGGAGATTTAAAACTATATTGAGGCTCTCTCCATTTCGATTAGAAGATTTCTGCATGGCTTTATCTGTGTCTGAGAATAGTATGATTTTAAGCGAAGTGCATATTACACTTTTTAAAGCAATCATGAGAGAAGAAGATAGCACTAATACCACTTTTGGGCCTCAGGATGCCAAAGACTCAATTAACGTTTGTTTTTTTTTCAATGACTCTATAACCTGGTGTGAGGCTGTGAGATCTTACTTGAATTCAAGAAAAGATGTTCCAAGTTCCGCGGAAGAGATACTAAGCAAGCAACATTACTCCCTAACGAACGTCAAGGAACGTTTAATTGTTCTAAAAACTCTTGTCGATATCTTTTTAACAACGAGTGCTGTTCGAAATGAAATTTCGAAAACACCTGAAGATATTCGACACGAAGAACATTGCAGATTGTGTTATAAAGGAGGAGATTTAATTTGCTGTGATAGATGTCCGGCTGTATATCATTTGGAATGTGCAGATCCTCCACTAGCTCAAGTTCCTCAGGATGAGTGGTTGTGTGGCATATGTAGGGCATCATTGGTAACAGGAGTTACTGATTGTTTACCTTTAGAACATTTACGACAGGAAGCTCTAGGATTTGATAGACACGGAAGAAGATATTGGCTCCTTTCTAGACGCCTTATTGTAGAATCTACGGATAAAATTTATTATTTCTCTTCTGTTCAAGGCTTAAAAGAAATCATTGAAAAATTGGACGGAGAGAAGTATGAGAAGAGGCTCAAATCTGAATTATTGAGTCACGAGGCTCTATTAACAGAACATATGGAAATAACAAAAACTTTGACAGATAAATATAGAATACCAAAGGGCTGTCAAACTGTTTTAGAAGAAGAATCTAAAGCATTTAAATCTCTAGCAGATGAAAGAACTGAATCAATTAATGGCGTTAAAGGTGAATTGGAGGAAGCAGATATTGTAAACGATATACAAGATACAGGTAGTCCCAGTGAAAACATTCCAAATGGTGAAGATCTGGAAATGACGGAAACAAAGTCTGAAACAGATATTAAAGAAGAACAACCATTAAATAATGAAATAAAAGATGAGATTAAGGAAGAAACAACGGTATTTTTACTTTTATTTGTTATCATTATGTTCGAAGGTAATTTACCATTGTTATTCTAGAATTCTCCTGAAGCTACATCTGAACGAAGTGGAGAAGATATAGAAGATACACTGGAATCTAATGGTAAGATATATATATTATATATATATTAAAGAAAAAAGACTGATACTCTTAATTAATTCTAAACTAACTCTGTCATCTAACAACTCTTTTGCAGAGCGTCGTGGTATTGTAACACGTTCTAAAACAGGATCACTAACCCCTCGTGTTTTTACTGACTCTGTATCGGGGACCAGGGCTCCTCGCCAGCAGCGTCAGTTTGAAATGCCACCACTTCCTGCCCGTCCTCCTGACTCTCTATATAAATTAGGGATGGAGGGAAATTATAGACAATATGTTAACCATATGAATTCATCTGAACTCGGACTTACAAAGCAACAAAATCAAGAAGAACGAGATAGAAGACGGCATCTGTCTCATAAATTCTCTTTAACTACCGTGTCTCACTTTTCCTGGAATGGTACAACATTCGGCAATCATGAAAGTATTGTTAGAACTCTAAGATCAAGTGTCGAACAATTAGAAAATGCAATTCCACCTGTTTTCATGCATCATAATTGGCCATCACATAGGCATAACTGGCTGAGAGCTATCAACATGTGTATGTCTCCCAAAGATTTTTCGTTAGCCCTTGCTATTTTAGAGGCTTGCATAAAATCTGTAGTATTAAATCCTATTTGGAACGAACATGTTGGCCATTATAGATTGATACGTCAAACCCAAGCTGCAAGAGATGAAAGAAAAAAGAAAAAGAAGGATGATGAAGAGTATGTTGCCAAAACTGCCTGGATAAAGAATAGCAAAGGATTTAGGCATCAGGTGTGGAAACAAAAAGGTGAAGAATACAGATTATATTGGGGTTGCTTCGGTTGGCTATGGGTTTCAATAACTCGTAAACATAGGATTATCGATATGAGTTCAGTCGGATTGCGTGGGATTGCAAACAGAAACAGGAATAAGATTGAGGAAGAAAGTAATGAGGGAAAGGAAAAAATGGATACGAATGAGAATGAGACAAAATTTGACACTGAAAATGAATTACAGCCATCTGCAGAAGAAATAGACAATAAGAGTAAATCGGACGAGAAAGAATTACAGCAACAAGATGGCGTGATAGATGTGTCTAAAGGTTTAGCGGATAGGACGTGGTTTCCGAAAATGACAGATAAAGCAGCTAAATTAGATGCTTTATTAGAAAGAAGATCACGACAAGTTGTTAATACTATAAAACACCGTAGATCTCTTCTAATAGCGCTCAATGCATATAAAAAGGCGCAAGAAGGAGGAAATTTAAAAAAGAGAGGGACATCAACGACATGTTATTCCCCAAGTTGTGATCAGAATTGCTATTCTCCAACTTGTATTGGCCGTCAACTTAAAGTTACTGAAGGCAGAATAGATAAGAATGATATGGTTGCTTACGTTACTACACCAAGTGGAAATACTATAGCTGTAGATTCCAAATTGGCAACAGCCTTAGAAACGAAAATAGAACAATACAAATTTGATACGAAAGATAAAGTGAGTGCCTCTTCCTTCGTTTTATTTAAATTATTTTCATATTAATTGTCTTGAAACAGGTTAAGCAGCCGCCAGGTACTGGTCAGCGAAAGAAACGGCGTGGTCATTTACCCGTTGTTCAAAAATTCTGTTTAAGGGGGAAACGATCTATATTGCTCTGTGACAAATTGGAATTACGTCGTTTAGCGAGAAATATCACAAAGCAAATACCAGGATTTCACTATGGCTCAAAGTCAGTGCCTGAATGGATATATCCTTGTCCTCGGCCTTTATTTTCAACTTGCTGGCGATTTCGAATGACTCTAAGCAGTTGTCTATCAGCATGTGCTTTGCAATTAAGAGTTTTATGGGCATGTATACGTTGGGATGATTTGGATTATAAACCGACTACGGCTCCTGGTCCACACACAGTTTCAACTGATAATGAAATAATTACTACAGAACTTTTACAAAAAAGACATAGAGGAGTATATGGTTTACAAACTCAATATTTGCAGAGAAAGATTGTGGTTCCTATAGGAGGAGTTGGTCATCGTGACGAATACACCCCTATTCGTAGTGGCTTGCGAGAGAGACGTAGAGCAGCCTCTCCCAAACAAAAAGATCCGTCAGTTACCGAAGAATGGATAAATGAAGATCAATTGGAATTATGGCAAATTAAGCAATTCTCAGAACATCGGGTAACAGCTAGAAGTAAAGCAAATGTGCTTGAGAAGTTAAATGAAGATAAGAAGAAACTGGAGACACCGAAACTTCAAATTCGGCCTTCTCCAACGGCGATTCACAGACCACTGGCTCCAAGAACATTGGTAGTTCAAAGTCCTTCAGTTTCAGCAAAAAATTTTGTTAGACTACCTACTTCAACCATAAAGAAACCAATACAAAGTTCACCTTCATCGGGATCCTCAGGTGTTTCCATTATAAAAGATGCATCTGGTAGAATTCAAGTTCGAGGTCTTCAACCACATCAACAAATTGTACAAACCCCTGATGGTCGATTTGTTGTTCAAACAAGACGACCTCAAGTTGTGTTTCAGTCTTCTCAGCAGCAGCAACAACAACAGCAACAAAGTCAACAGCAAAATCAGCAATCCCCTCAACAACAAATAATCGTCCAACAACCATCACAGCCAGGTCAAGAAAGACAATTAGTGATAAGAACACCAACGGGGCAGCTAATGAGAGCTCAATTAGCTGTCAGGAGTCCGCAACAGAACGCACAGCCCCAAATTGCTATTAAGCCACAAGCAATTCAACAAGGACAGGTGCAGCAATCTCAGCAGCAGCAAAGGCCTGTTTTACTGAATGTACAGCAGCAAGGAAATAATCCTGTTCGTTTGATTCCAATAAGTTCAGGGGGAGTTGTGAGGGCTCAGTTTGTACAAAAGACCGCACCACAAGTTATAATTAGACAGGCAGTTCCTCAACCTGTCATTGTTAGGGTAAGGAAACTATTCTTACATAAGCATATTAGTTTTTAAAATATATTTTTTCAACAGCAACAAACTCCCGTCCAAACTGTTCAACTGCAACCATCACCCGCTAAACTAACATCTCAAACTGCACCAGTTACTATGGTAAATACCTCCAGTGTGACAACTTTGGCAACAACAAATGCCTCTCCAGGCGCCCAAGACGTAAAACAACCATCTGCAGCTTCTACCACAACTGTACCAAATAATTCACAGCAATCACAAGACCAACAAGGAAAATATAAAATATCTTCAGAAATGTTACATCACAGTAAGTATATATGCGGGTAAATCAGAATATTTGATATTTAAAGAAACAAATGGTTAATCTTTGTTGTTTTTTTTTAAAAAAATTACAAAAAATTTAGTTTATTCTTTTAGAAAATTAATTTTGTCAGTTATTTAATAAAAAAAGTCAGTATACTAAGTTTACAAGTGGTTTTATCTTCTTTCTTTTTTTTTTTGCAAGGTTAATGACCTATTGCATATTCTTTCTTTTTTTGTGAAAGCAAGATATTTAATATGCTTATATATATAAATTTAAATATATATATATATATAAATTTAAAGATATATATATATATATATATATATGTGTGTGTGTAACTTATCCTTTGTCAACTATTACAACCCCACCCTCCCTCCTCTCCCTGTTGTTCATTATTCAATACTCATCATCCAGTGCAAAAAAAATATTAAAAAAGTAGCTTATTTAAGAATATAAAAATTCTTTAATAATTATCCTCTTTTATTTTATATAATAATTACGTGATATTTTAAATTTGAATAAATATTTCTCTAATATTTCTTTTTATCGGTTATTTGTGTAAAAAAAGAGAAAAAAAAATAATTATAATATCAGGCGAAATTACTAATCAATCAACAATTTTCCTATCGTTATCCATATAGAGAATGTTTAATTATAGTAGTTGTTTTGTACCTTGTTTAGAGGAAAGAATCTTTAGTAAGTCCCTAGATAGAATTGTCTATAAAAGAGTCAATGTATTATTAAAAAAGTTATTAATTAGATATATATATAGACATATATATGTTCTTTTTTATATATAATTTCGTGAATTCTTTTCTGTTTTCGAAACTCATCTTATCTCTCTCAAATCTTCCTTCAGTGGTTCGAAGAGCAATGGAACAAACATCTGATCCTGATAAACAAGCTAAATTAGCAGCCATGCAACGTAACCTTGAAACAGATCACCCATCTAAAGGAATGGAAGTTGATCCGTCATATCCATCTTCAAATCCATTGTCGGAGAGACAAAAGAGACTTTTGTCATCTAGTGGTACAATTTCGTCCACAGCAGTTACGCTATCTCCGTCATCTATACCACCTCCGAGAAAGCGTCCTTTTCCTATGGAAATGGAATCAATGAGAGGGAAAAGGATACCGAAGAGAACGAATCGATTGTTTTGCGTTTGCAAGACCCCGTACGATGAGAGCAAATTTTACATAGGCTGTGATATGTGTTCAAATTGGTTTCATGGAAGTTGCGTGGGAATAGAAGAAGATGAAGCGAGGGCTATCGAGTCTTACGTTTGTGACGAGTGTAAAACCCAGCAAAATAAGACGGAGAATGAAGTGTACTGTCTATGCCGTAAACCCTATGATCCGACAGAATTCTACATAGGATGCGACAGATGTCAAGATTGGTTTCATGGAGATTGTGTAGGAATATCCAAAGGAGAAGCGGACGATCTAGCTACATACGTTTGTCCTCGCTGTACGACAGATAGCAATAGCAACAAACAGCTGTCTGATGCCGATTACAGAGAATTAGAAAACCTTTTAAAACAACTTAAAGTACATAGATACGCATGGCCTTTCTTAGAACCCGTCGACAAAAAAGACGCCCCCGATTATTATCAAGTTATCAAAGATCCAATTGACTTTAAAACTATTCAGGAGCGAGCAACTGGAAGGGAATACGCAACTCTAGATCAATTTACTAACGACGTCATGAGGGTATTTCATAATTGCAGACTATATAATGATTCAAACACAAATTATTATAAATGCGCTGATGGACTAGAAAAATTCTTCGTACAAAAGATAAAAGGATTGCAAAAGCAGATTAGTTAGTTTATCACCTTAGCTTTTCTTTTGTATGTTATTGTACATGTTTTAAATTTATAAAAAGTTATATTATATTTTTTTATTGTTGATACTTTAAGATAAGTCTTGTTGATTGTATAAAAGTTCATTATATATTTCTTTATTTTTTTCTTTTTTTCGTTATTTTCTTTGGTTTAAACTAAAAGCTGTAGGAATAAAAAAATACCACTCTTTCTACATATATATATATATATATATATATATATATATATATATATATAAATATACAGTATATATACAGTATATATATATATATATATTTATATCTTCATGGAAAAACTTTTATGATTTGCGATTCATTAAGTTTGATCAAGTTGGAAGGATCTGCTTTTGTGCTCTTAAACTCTTTAAATTTATTTAATTTATTCAGCGTTTTCCAATATATTTTTAAAAGAAACATTTTCATTTTAATAGAAAAAAAAAACAGAACAAAATAGGAAAAATATATTAATATATACATATATATATATATATACAGAATACGAAACTTTGTTTACTTGTTTTAATAAAAACTGTAACATAACTGCAAAAGATTTTACTTTTATAGAAATTTAAACTTGATATTACACATAAAGGTATACAATATATAATATACCCTTCGTTCTCTCTACAATAGAGCGCCGACAATCAATAGGTAGCATTTCATGTTAATAGCTCCTGAATATATATTTTGACTATCAGACGAATAGCGTATCCATGAAAACGTTTTACATATGAAAATATTATGCTTTATTCTTATATGAAACAATTTCATCACTTGAGAAAACTGACTTGCTATTTACAATACTCTTTACGGAATGTCTTCAATTAATAAGTTGTTCGATGGCTTGTTCATTATTAGTTTACTTTCTTGTTGTCTTCTTGATTAGCTAATCGGGGCTGTGAATTTTTTTTTTGTTCATGATACATCAACGATCCTATTTCCGGTTTCTTCCACAAAACGGCGAACGGGTGGACGGTTTCTCTTTCGATATTGATAAGAGCTTATGAGATAAATTAGTGTTACGACATTTAGGAAGACAGAAACTGAGCAGATTACTGGAAGGCCAATTGAATTGCATTTTGTACAGTTTGCTTCTAAGTAAAAGACATTTAGAAATGGGGAAAAGCTAGTAATATTGAAGTTAAATTGCTCATACCTGTTTTTGTAGTGTAAATTTTCATATTCTTGCAATAATCCAACTTATTCAAAAGAATATTTGCTTCTTTACCCTTTAAGCAAAACTTTTTAATTGCTGAGACAAAAGGACAGCTTTTCTCGAACTGATCCTCCGTTTGAATCTTGGAACAAGGTAAGCATTCATTTTGGCCGCCTCTATCACAATATTCAAACTCTGTACAATTATTACAAGAGTCGGCTGAAATAACCAAGTTATCTATGACATTTAAAACGAGAAAGTATAACAGCTTTCGTGCCATAAATACTCGGGAATTGAGACATATGTTTGAATAGCGAGAAGTTTCAGATATCATGTATGGTATGACTAGTCAGTCATGCGAGGAACATTGAATAAGAATCAATAAAGACATTCACTTATAATATATATATAGAGTTACCGTAACTTATTAAAACCACAAAAATAACATTTAAGCAATATTCTCCCCTACAGTTACTCTTCTTTTTCTTTATTAATGTTATTCAGAGGTTTGTAATTAGTGATAAATGAATGATTTTAATGATAATGATACTTTATGTTTTTGAAATGTATATTGATAATTGCTAAAATTTACAGGTATGTTTTGATAGGCGTAATTAAATATCCCGCTGTTCATTCTATTTGTTTGTTTTATTCGTTTATTATATATTTCTCTTTAAATAGTAGATATTTTATAGTAATAGAATATTATTAATAAGAGGGTCTTACTGGAATATCATGTTATCTTATTTGAGAATAAATTAATCTAAATTTGTTAATTCAGTTTGTTTTATAATCAAACTAATCTCGAAAGATATTTACTTCCTCTTTTTCCTCTTTTCTTTTCCAATAAATACTTCAGCCTTTTTTCAACATTTTCCTATTTTCTCTTATTGTCACTTGGAGTCAGAAGAGGAGGAAGAAGAGTGAAATTTAAGATTTTAACATTTTAAAGCAATTATCATCAATCAATCACTTCCTTTCTCTTCTTGATGCTTTTTCCGCCGAATCAATCATTGTAGAGGATTTAACAATAGATAAAAAAAAACATCATATAGTGTTCACTCATAATTATAGGTCTATACATCTGTAAAAAAAGAAATGAAAAGAAAATTAAGGGGGAAAAATGAGAGGAAATAGCAAAGAGCAAAATGTTATTCCTTTCTGATAGAAGGGAGCATTTCATATAAAAAGAGAATTATAGAAATAAGTATAATAATATAGCTAATATTACAAAGCTTTAATCTATTCGATACCTAATCAACTAAATGATTAAATAGAATATGTTTAGATATGAAGATAATGTATTTCTATATTTAAAAAAAGTTTATATATCATTTTCTTCGACGATATATTGACAAAATAAATTTCATTTCCACTTGATTATTGGCAAGGATAAATCGTCTGTATCTATTCCTCTGGACAATCTGTTATCTTCTTTGTTTTGTGCACCGAGTGTCCCAACCACCAACCTCTCTCCACCTATTACTCATTTATACTGTCTTCTTTCTTCTATCTATTAGTGTATACATTTCGTTATGGAACAATAGTTTTATTTCCTTCCTGAACCGAGTTTATATGATTAAAGTCCAAATTTCTCTTTTTTTTTATCTTCAAGTAACTTTCTAATGTTTTTTCTAGGAATAAGAAGGAGGGAGAGTGAATGAATTTTTTAACTGAGAATTTCAAAGCAGCAACAGAAGCCACATTTCTCTGTAATACTTGTAAATATTTCTTGATGTTTTATTTCTTATTTACTTGTTTTTCTCCAAAAAAAATGGGGAATTTTACTGTAATAATAGGTTTTTTTATTATATCATCATAAAAATTAGATTCTAATTCAAAAATTCTATTGAAATGATTTTATTATTAATAATTAATTGAATGAATATATTATTTAAAAATAGAATTGATGTACCACATTTTTTGATACTTCAAATCTCTAACGAATAACATTTGTGTTGATGGAAAAAGAATAGCATTTGTTGTAAAATGAGAGTTTACTAAAACTATCGAAACAAGTGTTACTAATATAAAAAGCAGATTTTAGTAAGACCCTGGCATTTGTTGACGAAACTTTAGGAAAAAATTATATATTTTTTCACGAGATCGAGCAATTACAGTGGGTCGAAATTTATTATTAATAATATTAAATTTGTTATCTAAACAAAACAATAAGGTAGTGTTAACTTTTACTCTTCTGGCCAATAAACAATATATATTCCTCTTTTCGAGCAGTGCCTTGAATTGCTTATGTTGATGAACTGATCTAGATTCTAGAAGGACTAAAGGTCGCTACCACTCTTCCCCAACGAGTGACGCTCCTAACTTCAAAAAAATTCTTCGCAGTATCAAATTTGATTGGCAGCCTTAAACACATCATTATAAAAAAGATATGCACAGAATAAACTCAGCCATTGTTTGGTATCAACAGCAGGTAAATTTCTTAATAACTTTTAAAATTATAATGACATTATGATAAAGTAATTTAATAAAAAGTTATAGGAGTTGTAAAATTCTAAGAAACTATATAGAATAAGGCTTTTTAACTTCTTAGATCACTTTTAAATATCCTTTAAGTAACACATTCCAAACGGTAGTATATTTACATTTGTTCTTAAATATATATATATATATATATATATATATATAGAAAGATAGATAGATATAATAGTACATTTACAGAAATGAAAGTCTTGGGTTTTTTTTATTAAAATTTGTGTAAACTTAATTCATTTTGTAGATTTCGCTTGATTTCTCATTTATAAACAATTAATAAGTCTTTTCTCACATTTACCAAGTCACGTTTTTATTGAGCCAACCTTGAGAAGCTACCAGTAAGAAATAAATTTATCTCATTAAGTGTAAAATATGTCCTATTTATGGTTAAAAAAAAGGAGTAAAGATATACAAATATTCTCATAATGCTTATTTAAATTAGATATGCATAGGAGGGTAGAGTAGAGATAGAGGAGTAAAAAGAGAGAGTAGGAGAAAGTGCGTATGTAAAAATTACGCATGCGATATATGTATGTACCTATAGAAAGAGAGAGAGAAAAAGACAAAATACAAGCCCTGTTTAAACGATATCTAAGTTCAAAGATAATATAATCTATTATATTCGTTACACATATATCTTTTATAATTTTTTATTAAAGATTTGTTGGTTTTTTCATTTTTAAGTTTTAAAAAAAGAAGCGCTTCTTTTTTTCCTTTTGTTTAACCTTCAATATAATCTATTGAATATTTGAACAATATTAATAAAACCTCCTTCTCAGTCTTTCTCTATCTCTCTCTCTCTCTCTCTCTTTCGTTTATTTCTGCAAAAGAAACGCAGAGCTTAGCAGTCGTGATCAATTAAAATATAAAATTTATTGTATTTTTCTTCGATTGAAATGTAAAAGATTATAAGCTTTTAAATAAATATATTATATACTTTGACCTTGAATGAAAGCGTATTAGTGTCATTCGGTCCAATTTTGGTATAAGTAGAGCTAGGTCAGAGACCTTTCATGAAATCAATATCATCAACGCCAAAGAAAATTGTTAAATAGGAAAAAAGGGAAAAGGGTACGGGGTGAGATAGATAGGTAAGAAGAGAAAAAAAGACGAGGGAAATAAGCAGTCAGGGAAATTTGAGTAATATTATTGATAAAATGTTATATACCATTTACTCAAACGTTGATTTTATCAATCGAATATACTTTATTGACATCTGCTTCTATTCTTCGCAAATCGTGAAAAAGTATACCCAGACACACAAATGCCCACTTTTAATATACATAGATTGATTTACATCTTATCTTTAATTATTATACTCCCCTTCTTTTTACAAGTATATACGATACAGTATAGATATTTATGTATACAAACAATATAATAGTTTTATGTATATTAGAGAATTTCTTATTTTCTAAAAAAAACAAAGTTCTTTCTATTATCTAACAGACCTATCTGAGATAAATGTCAGTTACATGTTCTTTTTTTTTCCATCACAGATTGGGGCGTATGATAAGCAACTTTGGGAAAGATCAGTTGAGCAAAGTGTTATTAAAGTAAGTTATGTAATACTTAGTATTATTTATACATTTTTCTTAATAGAAATATGTGTTTATTATGCTGTTTGTTGTAAGAGATTGTGCTTTGTCAAGCCATACTAATTCTATTCACCATAATTTATACTTCTCTCTTTGTTTTTCAAAAAAGAGTATTCAAGAAATCTATAATGCCCCCAAGCGATTAACTAAGGTAAAAAGTGAACTTATCGATGTCGATTTAGTTCGAGGTACGTCAATCTTTAACCGCTTAAACCCTTTAATCGAGAATTCTCCTTTAATTAATTCAATTATTTCACTTTTATAGGTTCAACGTTCTCTAAAGCAAAACCTCAACATGGTTGGTTTTCTATAACAAAAAATGCTATGCTTCATTTAATGCTCTTGCCACTTTATTATAATTGGTTTGTTTTTAAACTTAATTAGTAATCTTCTTATAGATAATATGATATTATACGAGCAATAAATTTTAAAAAGCGTTAAAATTTTCTAGGTGGAAGAAACAGACTTCTGCCTGGTTTACCAAGTTACTAGTCTTCTTATATATTCTACAATTAAGCGCATTTATCATCTTTTTTACGGATGAGAATGGTACAACTAATAAAGAGGTAGGAATATATTTATATTGTATTGATTTTTTATCACTGTTAATCATTAAAACAATTTATTATAGGACTATGTATATACAACATAGATAGTAGTAAAAAAGACATGAAAAGATGTATATTTGTTATCTTGTATATTGATCTATCTATGAAAATAACTCGATAAAATATAATTTTTTTTCTTTATTTCAGTCTCTGTCTCTGGCCCATTTGCTTACGCCTTTTATTCTTATGATTATCCTGACTATTTCTCATGCCCGCATAATTGCGACTGGTTCTCAAACCCATTTATTAACTTTTAGAAATGAAAGAGGTAACAATTCCTCAAGACCAAGAATGAGAAGGTTTGTCCTTTTTTCTCTCTCTTTTGTCTTAAACCCTATAATTAATTTAATTATCTACAAGGACTAAACATATTAAATTCTTCTTATTAAGAAATGGTCGAAGTGTTTTCTCTTTTCTCTCTCCCTCTTTCTCTTCTCTTTTTTTTTCTTTCTCTCTTTCAACATCTATTTATATATTTAAGAACATTCTAACAGGGTTTCTTAGTAAATGTACTCGGCTTTCGATCGAATGACTCTTTTTTTCTGCTTAGAAATTATTTTCTGTTTTCTATAGAAAGCAAAAGAAAAAGAGGCCGAAAACTACACAAAATCACGAGCTTAAATCACCTCATTTTGATACAAGTGACAAAGATTCTACCGGAAGTGTAGGAAGAAGAAGAAGATCCGGAGCCGATAGTGAAACTAGTGGGATCCTGGTAGGTAAAGAGGAAACAGACGAAGATGGTGTAAAAGAAACTACGGGAAGCTTACAGGCTTGCGTTCCAAACGACTATGTAAACTTTCCAGGTTGGTGGAATATTATACAATTAAATATCCGTTTGATCTAAATCTTTTTCTGTGCTGGAAGAATTTTTGCATATAAAGTAGGTTATCATTGATGGTCTTTTTCTTTTTTTTCTTCTATTTTAGGAGATGAAATATGCGGTCTAACTGATGAAAAAGACATCACGGAACCAGTTGGAGTATTAGTAGAGGATGATGAGAATTTGGACGTTGTACCAGAGATTAAGAGTGTAAAGAATAAATTGAATCTAAATCTAGACAACAATAGTGATGGCCTTAGAAAAAGAAAAAAATGTGATTTTGACAAACCGGTTGTAAATCGGAGTGACGTAGAAAGCTCATGCGAAAGTGAAATTGACACAAATGCGTCAAATGGTACAACACCTTTGTACGCCAAGGTACGAATCCTTTATACAGCAAACAAATTCAATATTTATAGCTAAATTAATTATAAAAGTAGAAAAGAGGTTTTTTTCTGTATTACTATATATTGTTTTCTTCTATCTTTCCTCCTCCTATATCATAGTTCCTCTTTCTTGAATATATATATATATATACATATATATGTATTTCTGTTTTTTTTCTATATTTAAATATTTTATTTCAATTTTTTTTTCTTATTTATAAATGTTTCAGCGCATGTCATATTTGGTAGGTACTGATAGTATCTATAGCTCTTTCTTTACCTCACTCAACTCTATTAAAATAATAATTTTTTTTTTGCAGTTTGTATAATTTTTTAATCTCTATCATCATTTTGATATACTTTTTTTAAATAACATCAATTTTTTTCTGCTCTATTTTTTTCTTCATTTCGTATGATTAATATAGATTTTAGTGCATGGATTATATTATTAAATTCATTTTACGTTTATCCAAATCTATATATATATATATATATAGATTTTTAAAATAATACAAGTACATTCAAAATTTATAGCAGTTAGAAAAATTCTCTGATAATTTGTATAGTCCAAAAGCACTTACTGTACTTTAAAATGGACAAATGTTCTTGATTAAGGAAATAATTAAAGAAATGGGAGGAGATGGGAAGGGAAAAGGTGAAGTAATTCTAAAGAGTTTAAAAAAAGGAAAGCCATTACTAAATATATAAATGCCAGTTAGATAATTTAGGTCCAAGAAATAAAATATACTTAACATGCACACCGTCTATTTAATTATTCATTCAATGTAATTACAATTGCAAGGAAAAGCTATAAATCTGTCATAAAAGAATAGCAATACCTCAGCTTAATTAAAGAAACAGGTATGCAGAATAGAAAAGCTTATATATATACGTCATTTAAACAATAAGCAGCATATATCCGTACTCAATAGGGACAAAAATGAAAAAAATATTTGCTCTATAAGCAAAATTGATTAATTCTCTTTTTATAGATAAAAAATAATAAGCATTTTGTTTCTTTAGTTAGTTTAAAAACAAAAACATGCATACTTCTTTAAGTAACATTATTTAAAATCCTAATTCAGCAGCTAACAGATTAATTTAGTACGTTTTCTTAATGATTAAAAGAAAATCAATAATGCCAATCATCTAAATGAATCAATTGTTTTTCCTTTATAATTTTTAATAACTTAATTAATAAATATTATACAATATTTTTCTTTCGTTATTTTAGATAAAAAAAAGTGTTAAATAAAGAAAAATAGAGAAAAAAATTCTTTTTTATTTTATTTTTTTTAAAAATTAAATTTTTTAATTATTATTCTAATAGAAATCTAATTTTTATCTTGCACGACCATTTCAGTCAAAGAAGCTACTTAGGGAGCCGAGTACAGATAATGAGGCATGTTATAACAAGTTGTTGTGTAATTTCAACCAAATTTTTCCAAAGATCAAACCAATGGCAAATGTTTGTTTTTCTTTACTTCATTTTCATTGTTTATCACTATATTATCATAAAAATAATATCATTTACATAAACTAATTAAAATCTATTACCCTCCCTTTTGCGCTATCCTCCCTTTTCCCTGTCTCCCTCTTATCCCTGTTATTCCAATAATTATTTAAAATGATAAAAACTTAAAAATTGCCTACGCGTGCTTCTTTATATATATATATATACATAATTTATAACATAAGCATTGATGTTATTTGCTTTTAAGCAAACTAAAAACAAAAAAAAAAACAAAAGAAATTTGGTTGAAAATTCCAAAAATAAAACAAAAAGAAAAGTAGAAAGAAATCTACTGAAGTTGTCATTTTTTTCTCTTTTCTTTTGATCCTTTGGTTTTTGAAGAAATTGTTGATTTAATGCGTTTTTCTAAAATATATATAAATTTATATATATATATAATAACTACTAAAGAATTAATATCATTTTGTGTTTTTGCTCATTTCTGTTATATTTCTACACACCTTTGTTTTATTTACTCTTTTTTTATTATTATTATTTTTTTATTCAATTTTTTTATCAGTTTTTCTCCTAAAAAAACAAATTTATTTTCGAAAATTTCTTATATTGGCAGAAACAAGAAGAAAAATGTCAGAAAGATTCCTCAACAACAGATGTAATCTATAAATAATGAAATAATGAATAAAAAAAATTATTAACTAGATTAGCTTTCTAGTTTTTCAGATGCTAATCACTATGATTCCCTGCTTTTTTATAGCATAAAATATATATCTCTTATTAAATGTACTTTTTTTTGCTTGGATTTTGGTCTATACCAGGAAAGCTTGATTAATTATTCACTCTTTTTTAGTATTTTCTTTGATTGATTTGACCAGCTTTACAGAATTTATTTGAACGTTTTTTTTCTTCCATACAGCCCCAAACCTCCGACATGGATTGGAATGACTCAATGAATGCTGCAGACTCAACAACTGCGTCATATCCAACTGCATCTGAGGTTGAAGCGTCAGAAGTTGAGCAGGAAGGCCTTCCTGGCAAACATGTAATATATTGAATTAAATAATTTATTTTATAATTAATTGATTGGATAGTAAATTAAATAATTAAAAAATTACTTATTTATCAATTTATCTTCTTTTCCATGATATATAGGTTGCTTCTGTTTTAAAAACACTTGGTTCAAACTGTGATAAAGTTGGTTGTTACTTTTGGGAAGGTGAAGAAGTCAGAAAAATAGATATGTCGGCAATTGATATTGGGTGGCATATTATCGAAAAGGTTGATAATGCTAGCAGTACAAATTCGACTGATTATTTGGCTATCGGCACTTTTTTTAGCGTGTGCGTTGGTTGTATCCCCGTTATATATAGAGGATTACTACTATGGTACATTTTTTTTCGTATTTTCTGACTAAATTCCCTTATGACTTGACGATCCAATTTACTTAACTTCGCTTTCGATGTTTTTCCGCGTCATATAGCTTGACGATGTTGAAAAAAAATAGTAAGGATCTTTTGTTACCCAAAAAAAAAAAAACACAATTTAAAAAGTTTTAGTTCTTTGGCAAGTCAAAAAGAAAAAGCCATTAAAGATCTTTTTCAAGCTGTTTCTCTCTATTTTCTTTTTTAACTGAAGAAAAGCAGATCGCTTATATGAATTGCTTACGATTAAAAAAATCAATATATAATTTAATGTATAAAAAAAGAGATAACTAATTACGCACTTCTGTCACATACACTACAACAGGGATAAATTGGAATGGAATATCAGCTTTAAAATTCTACTTAAATCTTTAAGCGTGATATTTGGAGCTGACTGGAGAACTTTACTTATTATCGTAAATGGTGTTATGCAAAGACTTGTATTAAGTTCGATTTTCTTCTTCCTACTGTCAGTGGCGGAGAGAACGTTTAAACAAGTATGTATATAGTATAAATTGTTGTTTTCGTTCTAATCTACTTTTAACATTTATATTATCTCTATTTAGAGACTTCTAGATGCTAAATATTTTTGTTACCTGACATCTTCTAGAAGATCAAAGCAGCACGGCATACCTCATATGCGATTGAATAAAGTTAAAAATATTAAATGTTGGTTAAGTTTAAGATCCTATTTAAAGGTATAACTGTCTCATTAATATTTTATATCTTATAAATACATAAATTAAAAATAGCATATGTTTTCTATTTATAGAGAAGAGGTCCCCAACGTTCAGTTGATACTATTGTCTCTGCAGCATTTCTTTTGGCTATTGCATTCTTTTCAATTTTATGCGTGAAATTATTAGAAAATACTGAAAGATTTCTAACTCACCTAGGAAATTGGGAAGTGGCCGCTTGGTGTATTGCATTAGCAATATTTCTACTCCGTTTCATTATTCTGGCTTCCAAAATTAATCAAAAAGTAAACTTTTATATTTATAAATAGTATATATATTATATACAAATTATTTACCATTTCTTACAAAAAAAGGATAATTGTAAGACATTTATTTATTCCGTTTCTTTCCCTTTAGTACCGTAATTTCTCTCTTTTAATCACGGAACAAATCAATCTATACCTCCATATGGAGCAAAAACCACATAAGAAGGACGAGCTGATGCTAGCTCATAATGTGTTAAAATTGGCTGAGAGCCTTTTAAAAGTAAGTTAATAATTGAATGATAAAAAGGTACATCTATATGCGCAAGATAAATAAAAAATTGTTTTCCTTTTCAGGAGTTAGAAAGTCCGTTTAAAATATCTGGATTTTCTGCTAGTCCTTTCCTTTATAATATTACGAAAGTCATTATTTTATCTGCACTATCAGCTGTATTGTCTGATCAATTGGGATTCAAACCGAAGTTGCATAGAATCAAACTGAGCTGAGCGGAGAAAAAATATCTACTGGCATAATATATATTCACGATTTGTCTGTTACATCCGCCTCAAAGAAGGAAATGCCGCATAAAAGAGTTTGCAGGATATAAAACATATTTCCTTATTTTTTGTTATACACGATCAGAAAATCAATGAGATCTTGTCTGTTCTTTCGATTCACTGGCGAAATTTTTATGTGATCTTTATTTGCAGAGATTATATTTAGTTCATGGCTGCATGTCTTTTTTTCATTATTTCGATCCTAATGCTGCAAATTTATTTCATTAAATTTTAGTGAACATATACCAATTAAAATTGATAAAATATCCGAATAATAAATTTTTGAATAGAACCTATTCCTCCTAATTAGCTTTGTTCCTCAATTTGAAAGAACACAAAGCTCGTGACTATTCAAAGGAATTGTTGACGGAAGCTATATAATAACCTAATTATAAACAAAGCAACATTACATATAAATAGTATAATTATATTTAATAATTAATAAAAAACAATATGACTTAGTGTAGTAGAGTTTTAGAACTTACTTTGTACAGAATTCCTGCTGACAATAGGGATCTATTTATATAACAAAAATACACCCACAAATAATATTATTTAATATAGAAACTGAGCAATTTACTGGAAACCCTTATAAACTTTTTATAATATTTAAACGAAATGAAATGTCTTTCTTGAAGGTGAAGTCTGCAATTACTAAGAATATTCAATATACATGTTGATATTACTTAAGCACAGCTTACAGCCACGAAAGACAAAACCAATTACGCAAAACATTAAGATATATCATATGGCTTAAATTCTTTATAATTAGACCTGCGAGTCTTTTCGTAACAGCTAAAATTAGATTAAGGTTGATTTCTTTCAATGTGACTTTGAGAAGATATCATTAAAGCTGAGTAATAAATTTCAAGGAGACATCTTCAATATGAACAATTGCTCCATTAAGCCATTAAAGATCTTTTTAACCAAGATTCATAATTCTGAACGTTTCTTTGTATAAAATTTTCATTATCGCCGTTCCTGTAAATGTTAATAAACAAAATCATTTAATAAACAGCTTCTAATGCATATTTAGCAGATTACAACCTCTTTTTTAAGTCATCGATAAACAATTTTTCATTTTCTATTAAGTCTTTTCTTTCTAGATTATTTCGTCCTTTTAATATTTGATTAAGTACATATCTTTTATGATACCACAGAGATTCGTGCTCAGAATAGATTCTTATAAGGGAATCTGTAAAATATAGCTCTTCTTTTAAGCACTCATTCATTAAAGATAAAAGAAATTGACGATACTGTAATCCACTATAATCACTTATATGGTATTCGACATATTTCTTCGATATTGAAAATTCAGTAGTTAACAACTAAATAAAATAGATATTACATTGAAATTATTTAATTAGAATATAAGATACAAAGTCTTTTTACCTCTGATTTCTTAGCTGATGATTTACAATATAACTGAACAAACCAGATTCTATGAGTCCATGAATAATAATTGTTACTATATAATCTTGCTGTTTTGTCGCACACCTCAACCTCCTTTTGTACTATATCTTCAAGACACAAGCCACATCTAGTAATTATAAACCTCCTAAAATAGATATGATTAATAATGTGATTGAAATAATTGGATTCAATTACCTATAACAAAAAGCCGAAAAGCACTTGGGAAATTTTCCTAAAATAAGACTACTAAAGATTAGCTCATCCTTTGGTTGTAGAAATCCTGTTAGAATTAAGTGCCTTCTTCGATTCCAAGCACTATTAACATCGGGAAAGAAAAGAAGTAAAATTGTTGATAGCCGGCAAACTTCAAAATTATCCAGTTCTTTATTTGAATGAAATAGCTTTTTTAGAGCATTTCGAGCAATACTAGTAGATAGTTCAACGGAAAATGCAACTTTGTCTTCGAACACAACAATATCTTTACCTAAGACTTCTCTTGCAAGAATATCATATTCAGTACTAGGAATAATTGTAAATTAAACTATTATTTTATCGCTCAATACACATACTTACTATTGATTCAAGGATTTTAATACTTGATTTAACTTGTTCATATCAATACTATCATCCTCTATTACTTCTGACATTTTTGCTGAATTATGACTCTTACTTTCGATTTATATAGCTCAGCAGACGGAAAGAGCACAAAATGAAGACTATTTTACTTTTTATGCTATAAACAAACATGGCGGGTTCCGGATCAAAAAACTGGCATCAAGAAATAAAATCTCGATTATCTGAGAAGGTTGCAAATAACATAAATGATCTTGGATCTCTTTGTAAGCAAGTATCGAAAGGTTCCAAATCACTAGAGGTTAGTTATGCGTATATATTTATCATCAAATTTTAAAATCATCATTTATTATGATTGATCGTTCTCAAATGAAAAACCTTTTTAGGCTATAGAAAAAACAAGCAAGAACTTTACTCTATTAGAAGGTGCTATAGAAAATTCATTAACTGTAAGACAAATCTTCATCCATAGTTTTAGGTTATAAAATTACGACTAAATTTTTATTGTTTTATAGACTTTAAAGAAGATGTCGTTATTATCTCAACATTTAAATTATCAGTAAGTGATCCTTTTCTATAATGAAATGATATAAAATTCTGTTTCCCCTTCCTCTCCTATAACAGAATAGACGCCATCAACACTAGGTTTGTATAGTATCAAATATGATTATTTTTTATCTTTTTTCAACAGTTTCATATAAAAATTAACAAAAAAACAAAAATTTTTCAGCGCAGAACAATTGCCCGATATAAAGAACCAGCTAGAAACAATACACACATCAGCGACATGATAAATATGCGCTTAATGTAGCTTATAAATTAACTGCCATCATAAATCATCAAAAAAATTATCATCTTTTTCTCTCGTTTCAGTTATGAACTATTTAGGTTTCCTGTAAAATATCCATCACATATCTTATTACATTCCACCGTATTTTTTCATAAGTTTGATTATATCTAATTCTAACTTCAGTGAAAAGAATGTTTCCTGGAAAGGTTATAAATCTAGTAACAGAGTAATATAATAAATATGCATATAAAATCATTTTACGTAACAAAAGAGGACACTTTCTTGTTTTTTCTCAAAGAATTTCAGTTAACAATTTATCTATCTTTATATATATTTTTTACCAGACAAAAAAAATAAAATATTATTTTGGCCAGCGTTACATCAAATGAAAACCTCAGGGTCTTTTGTTCTAAATTCTGTCAGTTTATTGATGGTCCGTTTCTTCGTAATCCTAGTTTTAATTTTATAGGTCGTGCGTCGCAGATTTTTTCTCTACGATAAATAGATGTGGCACAACAAAACTTAAAATATTGAAAAGTTTATATTAGTGCTAATCCACTATTTTCATCGTGAACTGGTGTTCCATCTGAATGCAGTTCTTCCTCTACCCGTTGAAAACTACTGGGCTGGCGACTATCTTTTAGTCTTTCGATAAATTTTTGTTGATCGGCTGCAATTGGATCTAATTCGATCCCTGTTCTAGGTATGGAGGCACGATTATGGTAATAGTTGGGAGTAGGAGGGTTCAAAGGTCTGTTGCTTGTGTATGGTGAGGGGACAGACGAAGGATGGGCAGGTTTTCGCGTATCACCCTGAGAACCGGAATTTCTCCAAGCTTCAGGCATGAAAGATGTTGGCATTTTATTGCCATGTTCATTGTGTGCAAATAAATTAGACAGAAATTCCATCCCTGTATTCTTTTCTCGTCGTCTGGATCGCGGATCATTTTGATTGAGTTCCAAAGTTTGAATTTGCTGGCCCATATTTGAGTTTCCCATGAACGAGGCAGCTGTATTTTTTACCATGGGTGGAACACGATTCGGTAGAGGTTTCATTGATTCTGGAGCTATTGGTGATAGTTGGAGATCTAAGTCCTGATCATCTTCTAGATCCATATCAACTTGCTCCCTGTCGTCAGTAGCAGGTTCAGGAAGGATTTTGATTTTTTGATCCAACAAAGTTGAACAGTTTTGCATTCTTTTTCCAAAGTTTTTGTAAGCTTTTGCTACTATTTTAGCATCGTTTTCTTGTGTTGAATAATAATTAGAACCTTCTTCTAAAACTTCAATCAGACTTTTCCTCTGAACTATTTCATCCTTTAAATATCCAACGTAGGTCTTTAGTTTCACAACTGAATCTTCAAAATTCTGATAAAACTCTTTTCCTTGATTCAAATCTGTTAAGAATTGTTCTTGTAAATATTTACAGATTAAGTAATTATTGAATCTTTATATTTTAATAATAAACCTTTTAATTGTTTAATTGCCTCAATGTTCGATGCGTCAACTCTTGCATTTCGTAGTGCCTTGTCCAAGTTCTCCGTCTTAGCTTTAATAGGATTTAAGCTATTTGCCCTTTTTAAAATTTTCTCAGGCTTTTAAACATAATTACATTTTAGAAATAAGACTATTTATTCAGCGAATAATAACTTTACTTACTTTGAAGTCATCAACCACAGACGCAACGTGCGAAGCATCAGTATCTACTTTTCTGCCATCTATATGACAAAATAATGAATTAAATAAAATACTTTATTTCGCTTTTCTTTTTTATAATACACACACGTGCATTATTGCAGCAGCTTTCAGAATAAATTATCGACACTATTGAAAAAGCTGTCGCTTTATACTACAATTATTGTTAATCGAACAAACTTTGAATAATTGTATTAGCATACTACCTAGTATTCCAGCTAAATTAACCAAAAATTCTTTGTCGTATACTTTTCTATCTGCCCAAATCTTAACTAATCGCGTAATTTTCTGTCGGATTGCTTCATCTCTAAAATAGTAACAAATAGAAATTAATGAAAAAGTGGAAGCGTCATAAATGTCAGAATTATGCTAATATTTGTTTATCATATCAGCCATTACTGTTATAATCTACATAGAATTGCTTTCATATCTTACTTAACGTATTCAGCAGCATCCGTCAAAACTCTCTTAAATGAATCTTGATACATTGGAGCGTGTTTTCGTTTGCAATTTTGAACAACATCATTACATAAGTTGAACAATGTCACTCTGTGGGCCAGAGTTGCTATGAAAGAAAGAGAAATATAGCAATTATCGTTAAAGCTGTTTAAAAAATAACAACCTTCTTGAAGTGACTTCAGCCAAAGATCTACAATTCTTTCATGATTAGCCTTATGATGAATTATCCATAAAGATAACGTTTGAATACTGTCTATGGTATTCTCAACTTCCTTGAGCTTCTTTTGGACGTTTGCTTCATTTAACTTCTTTGACGACATCTCGATTATAAATTTATAGGTAATTTTATTAAGCTAGCTTCCTTCCTTTATGTATTAATACGACGCAAACACTTAGAGTTGGTCATAAATCAAATCATTGCTAGCCCATAACCCACGTTGCGGCAGTAGTTAAACTACAAAGCCCGAAAGAGTGATCAAGTGAGAAGTCTTAAAGAGCAAAAATATTGAAATCACTTGTTTCCGTTTCCGGTATGATTTTTTTTAATAACTAGCGACACCTATATTTACAATAACTCACGTTTTTTCAGAACAATTTATTGTATTTTTTAAAGAAAATAAATAACAAACATAACAATATCTGATCATGTAATTTTTTTATTCGCAAGTGAAATGTACATTTATAACGCCATAACAATAGACATCTGACGGACCTGTAAAAATTAACAATCATCAGTGTTTTTCATAACGAATACTTAAAAAACGTATAGTAGGTAGTATGTCTTATTTATTGTTATAGGTAATTAAGTACAAATAGTTAATTACGTTTAGAATGGTGGAGGCCAGAGTTGAAACTAAGGACTATTACCTGTCTGATCTTCTTTGGACAGTTCACGAAATCTGCAGAGAAAAAAATTATTAGAGTTGTAACTTTGCAAGCGTATCTAGCATTTATATATCAATACTAAATATAGATCAAAGATACTAATCTCCCACAAGGGAAAACGCCTAAGAAACGAATTTCTTATCTCTTAGGAGCTGGAAGTGGGTTGCTCTACGTAGCACGTGGTTCGACAACACGTCAGAATTTTGAGTTAAAATGCATCGTGCTTATGCAGCGTGCTATCGAACACTTGTCTATGAGTGAAAGGTTTTAATAATTACCTATCGGAGTCTTCTTGCTTCTCTTTCAGATTCGAGAAGAGTCAAAATGTCGCCTTCACGAACTGGGCCTTTAACGTTACGGATGATAGAACGGTTCTGTTCATCGATAAATTCGACGCGAACTTGGGTACATTGCCCTTGCGAGCCAGTACGGCCTAAAATTTTAGTAACCTGAAAGGAAAAAAAAACTTAATACAAAATGGCAGCGACATGCTTCCCCATTATCGTCAGATAAAGGAACAAATCATTGTTAAAAGCATTTTTTTTAAATTTTCTTGGTTAGAAATGTTCTTTAACTTTAACAGAGTAAGTTAAAATCAAAAACTTTCATAAGAAATAATTAAATTCTTACTTTAGCGAGTCTAACAGGATTTCCTTGCTTGTCCATGCTGGTTTAATGGCGGAAAGGAAGAGCCACATCGCTGTTCACCGGATCTTCAACTATTTCGGAAAATTATTTAGCGCCACCTATAGCTGAAAACAGCATTCGTAAATTATATTTTTTGGCGGAAATTTCAAATCAATTCTTTTCGACTATTACTAAAATTAACTATACCATGCTCCTAAAATATGAATAATATCAAATAGACTAATTCTACAGTGCATGGTGAATGTCAATATGTGACATACTATTACAGCTCTTTAAATTATCTTTAAAGATAATAGAAAACGCTCGTTGCTACTGGTTTATGCAAGCAATTGCATTTCTTTTATTTAGATCAAACAACTAAACAGAGGATGTTTTATCTTTTTTCAATCTATAATGAAACAATGAAGATACATCTAAGTCTTCAGCGTGATCCAAAGCTTCAGCGAATAACTTTACAATCTGTAGGTGAAAGTCTAATAAGTATTAATGGTAATAGAGTTTTGATTACAAACCTGAAAGTTTGTTAGTAGAGGTACACCGGCATCTATAGCCGATCGTCTTATCAAGTAATTATCTTGGACATACTTCGTGTTATGATTTGGAAGATTCACAACCAAATCCACTTCCTTATTTTGAATTAATTTGGTTGCTGTTGGAAATTCTTCATCACCAGCATTTTTAGCTACTTGCCATCCGACCGTTTTGGCTGGTATGTTATGCTGTTCTAAATATTCAGCGGTGGCCTGTGTGGCATAGAGTTGATATCCTCTATCATTGAACGCCTTTGCAGTTGGTAAAAAGTCAGGCTGGAAGCTATGTTGGATTCCAATTAAGATTTTTCCATTCTTTGGCGGCAGTTTAAATCTAAAATTGAAAATTAAATACATAGGAAAAAGAATCGAAAAGGTAAACAGTAATCTTCTATTCGTACCCAGTTGACATTATAGCTTTCAAGAAGGCTGAATGAACGTCCTTTCCGAAGCAAGCTACCTCACCAGTGGAGGACATTTCACATCGGAGAAGAGGGTCAGCATCTCTTAAACGAGGCCAAGAAAACATAGGCGCTTTTAGCCCAATATAATCTTTGGGATTATGAGGGTTTTCTAATGTTGGAAGAGATTCAATATCAATCGGATGATTAGTCATAATCTTCGTTGCTAATGCTATCAAATCAGTTCCGATAGTCTTTGATACAAATGGGAATGATCTTGAGGCTCTAAGGTTCATTTCTATCACGAAAACATCCTTATCTTTTACTAAAAACTGCATATTCATAGGTCCTGATATTTCAAATCGTTTGGCAATTTTACGAGTGACATCTTTAATCTTTAAACGAAATTTTTGAAAATATAAAATTAAGAAGAGTATTTAAATAATATATCTACTTTGTTAATGGCTTCTTCGCTTATAGTTTGAGTTGGAAGGATGTGTGTAGCATCTCCACTGTGAACTCCAGCATCCTCGACATGCTCTGACATTGCGTGACCCACAACCTAAATGAAAACAATAGCATTAATTAAATTAAAAAGAAAATAAAGAAAAAACGAGCCTGTCCATCCTTTGCAACAGCATCCATTTCAACTTCTCTAGCTCCAAGAATGAATTTAGTAATAACAACAGGATGATCCTGGGAAACTTCAGCAGCTTGCTGCAAGAATTTTTTCAATTCTTGAGGCCCATAGGCTACATTCATGGCAGAACCTGAAAGGATATAGGATGGTCGAAGCAAACACGGATAACCAACAGATGCAGCAAAGTCCAAAGCATCTTCCTGTAAGAGTTGACAATAATTTATTAATTGTTTATTAAGCTAATTAAATTTATATGAACAACTTACCAAACTGCTCAAACTTCTCCAAGAGGCTTGTTCTACTCCAATTTCATCACAAATTGCAGAAAATACGGATCTATCTTCGGCTTTGTCAATCATTATCGGCGAAGTACCCAATACGTTTACCCCATTCTTATACAACGGTAAAGCAAGATTGTTTGGGATTTGCCCTCCGACGGATACTATAACTCCCTTGCATTTTTCCTGTAAACATATATATATATATATAAATAGATGGCATTTGATATTAAACTATTAATAAACTGCTCCTATAATCTATGGTGTTTCTTTTACCATAGTGGATACAGATATTGACGTACTTGTTCGTAGATATCCATCACTCTTTCCAAAGATAATTCTTCAAAATATAATTTATCACACTCATCAAAATCAGTTGACACTGTTTCTGGATTATGATTAACAACAATAGTCTTTTCGCCGTCCTGTCTTAAAGTTCTAATAGAAGATACGGCACACCAATCAAATTCAACAGAACTACCAATATGGTAGGGACCGCAACCCATAACCATTGTTCCCTTGTCATTAAAGGTCACATCATGTTCCTTTTAAAAATATAATAATGAAAAGATTATCAATGAAGAAATTAGCTATCAAATAAAAGATATCTACCATTCCATTGTATGAACAATATAAATAGTTTGTTACTGCAGGATATTCAGCAGCCATTGTATCAATCTAATCATAAAATAGTAACTTTTAAACAAGAGTTATTCTCATTAAAAATCATACTTGTTTAACGAAGGGCTTAATGTTTTTACTTTCTCTTATCTTTCTTACTTCACTTTCTGGCAACTTCAACGCAGATCCTAATTGTTTATCTGAAAAACCTGCCTGTTTGGCAAGTAGTATATCTTCATTGTCTAGTTGAGACCTATAATTTTTTTATAATATGATATAAATAATAAATAAATAATTATTATATTTTTACCAATCAAGTTTTGCAAAGTTCTTTTCCATTTTTACAATACGATTAAGTTTATGCAGGAACCATGGATCAATTTGTGTTAATTGATGAATGTCATTAACAGTTTTTCCTTCTTGTAGGGCCTATGTATTGTTCATTTTTGAAGTCAGTTTTATGAATTTAGATTAATTAATTTAAAAGTAGACCTTGCAGATATAATGAATACGGGAATTTTGTGGCTGTTTTAGATTATCGTTTAACTTGAAATCTTCAGGATAGTCTTTGCCAGCCGGAAGTTTTGCTGTGAATCCATCCACAGATGGATGTGTCATTCGAAGAGCTTTTTGTAAACTCTCTTCAAAAGTTCTACCTATAGCCATAACCTGTAATTAAAAAAAAATTGAATGTTCGATAGAGATTGATATTTAGTTCTTACTTCGCCCACACTTTTCATTGAACTACCAATTTCTTTAGATGTATGTTGAAATCTATCCAAGTCCCATCTTGGAATTTTGGTCACGATATAGTCGAGACTAGGTTCAAAACATGCAGTTGTGGACATTGTTGTAGCATTAGGAATCTTTGGTAAAGTAATTCCCAAAGCCAATTTAGCTGCTATAAAAGCCAAAGGATATCCGGTAGCTTTGGATGCCAAAGCCGAGCTTCTTGACAATCGGGCGTTAATTTCAATAATACAATATTCTAAAGATTCAGGATGCAATGCGTATTGAATATTGCACTCTCCAACAATTCCAAAGTGTCTAACAACCTTAATAGCAGTTTCTCTCAACATGTGATATTCTTGATTAGATAATGTCTGACTTGGAGCAACAACAATAGAGTCTCCTGTATGAACGCCAAGAGGATCGAAATTTTCCATGTTACATACAGTAATGCAATTATCATGTGCGTCTCTAACCACTTCGTATTCTACTTCTTTCCACCCAAGTAAACTTTGTTCTACTAAGATTTGACTGGAATAAGCCAAAGCTTTAGTTGCAATATCTCGAAGTTTTTCTTCATTCTCAGCCACACCAGAACCGAAGCCTCCTAGGGCATATGCCGCTCTAAGCATGACTGGATATTTTATTTCTTCAGCAGCCTACAACAATTTACCAAATTAGTAAATATAACATATAATATAGAAATATAATATATCTATGCTTAAAAATGCTACGCATTTGAAATTTGACCTTAATTGCATCTTCGACAGTTTCGACAGCTATGGAAGGAGCCAACTTTTCATTAATTTCTTTTAGTTTATCAGCAAAAATTTGCCTATCTTCTGTTGATATGATTGAATCGATTTGTGTGCCAAGTACTTTAACGTCATATTTCTTAAAAATTCCTTTCTTGTATAATTCTACACCGCAGTTTAAGGCTGTTTGACCTCCCATAGATAATAGAATACCGTCGGGTTTCTCCTCCTTGATAACACTCTCAACGTAATCAGGTGTAATTGGTAAGAAATAAACGTTGTCAGCTTGTTTCTCACCCTCAGCATTTGTTTGTACAGAAGCAATATTAGGATTCATAAGAATTGTTTCAATGTTCTCCTCCTTTAGGGCCTTAATAGCTTGAGAACCGCTATAATCAAATTCGCCAGCCTGTCCAATAGATAGACCACCACTTCCGAGAACCAAAACTTTCTTTACTTGAATTCGTTCAGGCATAGGTATAACAGGCTTAGCTACTTTAGAAATATGCTTTCCCTGAGATTTAACTAAATCCATAAAATTGTCAAACAAATACTGAAAAGGACACAGTTATTTCTAGATAACAAGCTTATTTCATGTAAAAACAAACCTCAGTATCTGTTGGTCCACCGTACGCTTCTGGATGAAATTGAGCAGTATAGATTGGTTTGGTTTCGTGCATTATTCCTTCATTTGTTTGGTCATTTGCGTTGACAAAAAGTGGTTTCCATCCATCCGGCAAAGTCTTGTCATTAATTGCGAATCCATGGTTTTGAGATGTAATGAATGCTTGTCCATTTAACATATTAATTACTGGTTGGTTATGACCTCTATTTCCCAAAGGGAGCTTATATGTTTCAGCACCAGCTGCAAGAGCCGTCAATTGGTTACCCATACAAATACCAAATAAAGGTTCTTTCCTATCACTATCCAATACCTTGATAATTAAGAAAAAATTAATTTGCAAACTATTCCATTAAAACCAATAATTAATAAAATACAAACTTTTTTCAAGTTTTTAATAGCATCAGTTGATAAAGCTGGATCGCCTGGTCCATTTGATAAGAAAAGTCCATCGTATTCCTCTTGCGATATATCATAATTCCATGGTACAAGTTTGACCTCAGCACCTCTCTACAGTTATTTATAGCAACGGTTAGGAAACAAAAATTCCATGATAAAGCTTTTTTTTTTTAAAAACTAGGTAATCAAGAAAAAAGTCTTGTAAAAAATTTTAAGTTATCTTACCTTTACAAGATTTCTTATCATGTTATGCTTTATGCCACAGTCCAATGCGACAATTCTATATTTGTTGCCTTTTCCAAATATCTGAGGTTCTTTAACTGATACTTCAGCCATTAAATTTCTCAAGTTTGGATCAACGAAATCAATTGGCTGGTCGGTAAATTCAATTTTACCCAGAACCGTTCCCTAAATAAACGAGAATATTTATTTTCCGGTACATCTAAAATTATCCAAATTTTATCTTTTTTACCTTATCTCGAATATGCTTTGTAAGTTGTCTCGTATCAATTCCGTACAAGGCTGGAACATTGTCCTCTTTCAACCAGTCCGATAGGGATTTGGTTGCGTTCCAATGGGAATAGTGATGACTATAGTCTTGAACCAAAAGCCCAGCAACCTGATTGATTAATTAGCTAATTAATTAAATTTGTTTTTTTTGTTCTTCAACAAAAAAAGCCAAATAAAAAAGTTGAAAACCTGGATTTTATCACTTTCGACATATTTCCTAAGTCCAAACTCATCTAATTCTTTTGTATTTGGCACACCATAATTGCCAACAATAGGATATGTTAAGGCTAAAATTTGACCTCTATAGCTTGGATCTGTCAAAGCTTCTGGATATCTTTAAAGTTAAAGTTAAAGTTTTGTAATTAAATATCGAACAAGAAATATAATATATTATATTCTTACCCTACTAATCCTGTGTTGAAAACTACTTCTCCAGCACTGGAAACTTCACTTCCGAAGGTATAACCTTGCATTCGTTTTCCATTTTCCAAAATAAGTGAAGCCTTTGTAGGCTAAATTAATGTACAGTTAGTTTATGCATTATAAATATATTAATTTAAAAAATGTAAACCTTTCTATTTGAGAGTGCTAACTGGGATGTTACAGAAAAATTACGTTCCAAACAGAGTTTGGTTGTTTTGGAAAATTTTTGAGCGGCAGTTAATATTCTCATATCGACCTGCGAAGAAGAATAGAAAAAAGTAATAGAAACAAAATCGCAGAACTTTATAAACAGCTGTGCTGTACACGTCACTTTCACTATATAGATTGAAATTTAGATATATCGTATTGTGAAATAGAAACACATGGATTTCTTCTCACATCGATCACTTTCCTTACGTTTAGAAAGCAATCTAAAGACATTTTTTGTATAGGATGTTATTGCGCTGTCATATCAAGAAAACATAAGCTTACTTTTTAATTATCAGTTGAATTTTCCTTTAAAGCCAGATAGTTTTAAATACAGATATAAAGGTATTGTTTTAAAATGCTTTATTGAAACTCCGAACAGCAAGTGAATGGCCTCTTATTTAAATTTCGGAAATTGCATCATTCAAGTTTCGCCAAAATATAAAATGAACCAAGACATTGAAGTAGAGTTATATAGGGTATCTAGGCCAGCTAAAGCGGCTTAAGTGCGGTATATATATGTTACGTAGTCTATCTTTACAGATATTATTTTTGCTTTTGTTTCTCAAAAGACCAAACTTCTTTAGTTTAATGAATGAATTAAATAAAGTTAAAGCATTTTAACATTTAGTAGAAATAAGCCTATATTTTGCTCACGCATTTCAATTATAAATATAATTTAATAAACAATTATTTTTTTAATATCTTACCACAGTTGCAACCTATAACGCTTGAAGCACATGAAAAGAAAGCAGAATAGGGTTGAATTGCGGAAGTTTAAGGGAGAAGATTATCTTTCGCTATCAATTAAAGCATAAATATGTCTTTTTTTTATCTATAATGAATATTCCTTTCAGATAAGATTATTATATTTATGATTAAAAAATCGTACGAAAATAACTACAAGCGAACGACACGTGGATTCTCTAATATTGATAGTTTAGAATATTACACCAAATGAACATTTATTGAAACTAGGCTATTGAAATTGTATGCATAAAATAACCTCATCTCAGCAGATGTAAGAATGGTTATTTACAAAATGTAAAATAGGTTAATCAATAAGAAGTTTTCTTTTAAAACTGGGATAAAGTTATATTATTTTTAATTTTATTCTTTCTTTCCTGAATTTTTGATTTCTTTACAAATGAAAAATTGATTTATTTAACAAATAATAAATTGAATATAAAAAACTGTATGAAAAAAGCAACAGTAGAGAGAATACACTAATTTTTCAATCTCTCCAAGAAACGTACACATCGTCCGTTCTATATCTTTGAGTACAAAACGTTTCATTCCAATCCATCCTTTGACCGTGCGTAAACATTTGCAAGCCAGCTTGAGCTATCATTGCACCGTTATCAATGCAGTATCTTTCGTCCATTGCACATACAGATGCATTTCTTTCCTCTGCCATTATTTGTAACATCTGTTGTAATCTGTAACATTAGATGGGATTATCTTTCGATGCACAATAAGTTTTTAAATACAATCAAATACCTTATGTTACAACCGACTCCGCCTACAACCAGAACTTGCTTCGAGCCACAATGAGCCATAGCCCTTTCAGTTATTTCAACAAGCATAGCAAAAATCGTTTCTTGGAGAGAAAAACATAGATCTTCTCTTGTATATTCGTTTTTTCTTAACAATGAGGCAGCTCGTTCCTCGATAAAAGATAAAAGACCACTAAATGATACATCCATTCCTTTAACGCAATAAGGCAACTCGAGAAATTTTTTACCATTTCTTGCTAATAATTCTATATTATAACCGGGACTAGGGTCATTTGAAAGATTTAGCAGTCGAGCGAAACGATCAAGACAGTTTCCAACAGCTAAATCTATTGTTTCACCGAAAATACGATAACGATTCTCGGAGTAGGCTATAACTTGCGTATTTCCTCCACTAACATACAAAACAGTTGGATTATCAGCTTTGGTGACAACCCTGCCCATTTCAATATGTCCAATGCAATGATTTACACCTAAAAGTGGTTTCTTCCAGAGTTGCGCTAAAGTTCTCGCAACAACCGCTACAGAGATTAATGGGGCCGCCATACCGGGGCCTTTTGTGAAACAAACAACATCAATTTCTTTTGGAGTTATATTTGCTTCACGTAGAGCTTCCTTTAATATACTTAAAACGTTCTCCCTATGGTGTTTTGCCGTATCTCTTGGTTGAAAACCGAGTCCTGGAGGTGTAATGTACGTCATCCGTGGATTAGATATAACCTCTCCATCTCGAATAATTCCTACTCCAATCTTATTAGCACTTCCCTCAAATCCTATAGCAATCGGCATCGTGCCGTTTCAAAACCTGAGCGATAATACAAATAATAGTTAAAGATTTAAAAAAAAACACGTTTGATGTTTGTTGATCAGGTTTAATGTACTTGATTCACATGTTTATTTCAAAGGGTCAAAGTTCTAAACAAGACTGATCTATTAAACCGACACTCACCAAGTACAATAAATGAAAATCTATGACAAGTTAACTAACAATCAAAATATCAGTAACTTGCATAGTGTTATAAATATTCATGAGGATTATTGACAAGCGTGGATACCGTTCTGAAAATATTCGACCAATAGCCGCTGATTTTACAATTATTCTTTTACTTTCGATTAAATTTTTATAAAACCTCCCTTAAAATGTATTTAAAAGCATGATCAATATAAAAAGTATCAATTGATAATAAGATAAATAATTAGTTAACAGAAATAATAATAAAAAAGACTTATTAATGACATAGTAATATTTTATTACTCTTACGTTTCTATTATGTTTTTTATGAAAGCTCCTTTGATTGCAATTCGTTAAATAAATCTTTAATAAATTGAGTATCAGTTTTAGCAAAGTTACTATCTTCGTTAGTTAATTTTTTGATTCTATCTGACAAGTTCCAAGGAGGATAGCGGTTTCTATTAAACTCGCATAAAGTTAAATAAACTCCAAAAGCCGTTATATTAACAATTATTAGTTGGATCAGGAAAAGATAGGGATCAAGTATGAAAAATTTATCAGACATTTCAACATCGTTTAATAATACAATGTCCTTAGAAATAATGCACTTTTCTGTGCAATTTTTAATTTCTCTATATTGTCCCAAACACGAATTACCTCCAAAAGCTGGTTCGGGATTGTTACACTTTCTCTCTCTTACTATTTTGCATATCTCTAAATTACATTTTGACCATTTAGACCACTGAGAAAATGAACCTAAATGATAATTCAAGTTTTAAATTCATCTCTTTAGAACAGGAGAAATAATCACTTTTTAAATACCATGGATTGAACATGTAGGATTAAAACATAGCCTATTCATTTTTGATAGTCCACGACAAGTTTCCAATTTGTCCAGACTATTGACTGACAAGCATTCTCTCTGCCTAGATTGTTTACCGTATCCACATGATGATGAGCAGTCACTCCATGAGGACCAAACTGTCCATTTTCCAATGGATAGTGCCTCAATATTTTTACATCTGTAAAACACACCATTAGAGTAATTGTAGAAGTTTAATAGAAAAGTTTTTAAGCTTAACCTTTCATTATAGCAATGCCTATATAACTTATAATTATTAACATATTCAATGCGATATCCATGACCACAAGTTTTACTGCATTTGGACGATTTACAAAATTGGTAATTTTTTAATATTAATATGATTGACAAAGAGACAATTTCCTTTCTAGTCATTATAAACAAATAATATATATATATATATATATATATGGATATAAATATATTTAATATTATAATCTTTTGAATAAGAATAGTTATGTAAATTTGTTTAAACCTATTCCATACTCAGAAAATAAAAAATTGTTCTGATTTATTAGTATTATATAAAAAGTTTTAACTCATTTCCCTTATATAATTAAATTTTTATTTCTGCTATTTTATAGTTTATTCATATAGGAATAATAATAGTACAAAGAGTCTTATATTACTGGCACTTGTTCACCATTTTATTAAAGAATTGCAAAAGGCGCCATCTAGTTAAGTTTTTGGGGATTTCAGTTTCATTTGATCAATACACATCTTCAGGCCTACGACTTACGAGGGATTCCTACAGAGTGAATGCCAAGCAGGAAAAACTCGCATATTCTAGCGATTCGTTTCGAAAATCATTGATTCAACACCTAGGAGACGCTTATTGATCAACGTAACATTTGATTAAAATATTGAGCTCCCGACGAGGCTTCATTAACAAGAAACTATGGGATCAAGTACTTCAAGAGAAGATTCTGACGAGTTAGGCCTAGAAGAGAGCTTTGTTCACGATCTGAAAGAAAACACTCATTTTAAATCGAAAGAAATTAGAGAGTGGCATGAGAAATTTAAAAAAGATTTCCCATCCGGACATATAAGGAGGCACGAATTTCGCAAAATGTATTCAGAACTTACGGCAAAGGTAGGAAGGTATTTTATAATTTCATTAGTGTTAAAGGTAAAAATAGGTCATCTGTTCTGCATCCTAATTTTCTAAATGCCTATACTAGAGTTACTTGATCTATTCTTTTCATATATTCTATTTAATTAAGTACAGTAAAAAAGAGGATAATTCGATTAATTAATATCTATATTAATCGCTATTCAGGACAGCAACGAATTAGCGGACTACGTCTTTGATGCATATGATCAAGACAGAAACGGACGCATAGATTTCAAGGAATTTATGACTACCTTGAGTGTGACGTGTCGCGGAAGCACTGAGGAACGACTATATTGGGTATTCGATATGTATGACATAGACGGAACGGGTGCACTGACAAGAGATGAGGTAATTAAGGTACTTAAGGCAGTTTTTCGAATGAAAGGGAAAGAAGCAGCTGAAGAAAAAGCGTGTGTTCAAGCCGATTCAATTTTTCAAAAATTAGACAAAGATAAAGATGGTTTAATAAGTAAAGATGAATTTTGCAATGTAGCATCAAAAGAAGTAGATGTTTCGAAGATTTTCAACATTGCTAGCTAAAATGTAAAAAAACGATAATAACAATAACAAGGCGAAATTAGTCCATTAAATTTTTTCATTTTGAAATTACGTGCTACATACTTATGTATTATTACTTTTGCTGAAATCATCCATACTTTAGACATACCGATTACCTCTTCGAAAATAACTAAATCATTAATATTCAATATCTAAGAATGATTGAAGCAGAGTAAAAGGTTTGACTTTTGTCTTTCCCTGTGATATTAAAGTAATCTGCATATTCATTGCAATGTGTCGTTACGTCAAAAATAACCATTTCTTATATATAAATATATATATATACAGTATATATATTGTATATAAATGTTGTATTAAGAAAATTTAAGCTATTTACCATTTTTATCTTTTATGAGTGAAAGAGGAAAATCAATTTGATATAAGCTTTCACTTGATATTACTTCTCTTCTCGTTTATATCGTATATCTGTTGAACTTATTCTAAAAAACACTCTTTTCTTTTTTATTCTATCCTCGTTTCATTCTTTTTTAAAACTTGTTCATAAATTAACTTAATATGAATAAAACTAAAATTTTTTTTAGAACAAAAGTGTCTGTTGCTATGGAAATGTTCTCTTCCATTAGTATAATTTCATTTCCTAGTTGCAAACAGCTTAAGTTGTTAAAGGAAACGGGTATAAAAAAAAGGCTTTTCAACTATTGCTTTGATTATTTGTGTAAATAAACTCAGCTGATATTAATTTAGGATTAACAAGTGTTATAGAAAAAAAGGTAACATAACAAAAAAAACGAAATTTCAATCAATCGATTGAAATAACGACATTAACAATTACAAACATTACAAAAATCAATAATATGTTTTGTATATTTTGTTTTACTGCTATTTCAGCTTTGTAAGCCTTTCTATCATATATTCTGGTGACACAAACCACCAAGAGTTCTCTCTAAATATTAACCTTGACATAAATGACATTCCTGTAACAGGAGCAATCACGTGAAGGTGAAGATGTTTAATCAAAATTATCGGTGGCCAATGAAAACCAAATCGAACTTGATTTTGGTCCACATCCTTTACAAGCTCCTTCCCAATTTCCTTCATTCTTTTGATTAAGTCAACGTGCTCTCCAGTTAACACTTTACAGCTATCCAAATGCTCTTTTGGAACAACTAGATAATGTGTATCTGAACCCGGTTTGTGATCTTTAAAAGAAACGAATTGTTCATCTTCATAGACAAGCTGTGTCTTTTCGTCTCTTCCGGAAGATATTTTACAAAATATACAGTCATCATTGGACATTTTTCCTTTTAAATTGCGCAAGAGTTTATTTAGTAGCTGAGAAAACGGTTTAGAAGAGCTTTTCGTCAGTTATAGTTTATGACCTTGATAATCAATAAAGTACTTTGAAGTTTTTGAGTCTATATTTCGACGAAGCAATCGTTTTTCTCCTACTTATCATTGATTAATTGTGTAACAGAAATCAAAATGATAAGAATCAATCTTTGAACTTTCGAACTTTACCCTGATCTAGTACAATATGAGTAAACATCGTCTGCATTGCGTGTACTCTGACTCCATCATAAGAGTCTGGTTTAGGCTTCCCATTAAAAATCGCTCATTGGATGTACCATGACATTGGCACCAAATAAGTAACCTTTAAATCACGTGCTTACTGAGTGATACCTTTTCGTAATAAATATTAAAAACAAGCTACCAACTCTCATTCTTTTTACTTTGTTTTAAAGTAAAGATAGGTGAGTAGAAATAAATTGATAGTTTTTACTATTAATTAACATTATTTTGTGTGACGCTTTTTTAATACACAAATAATTCTTTTTGGGTTTGTTGTTCGATTATTCGTGAAGATCTGCTTTTTAACGATAAACTTATACAATTCATCAAAATTACTCTTCTCTTTTCTTCCCCAACTTAGATAAATATGAAGTCTGAAGGTCAATCCTTCATCATTGTCCAGCGAGTTGGAACGCTTCCGGTCGTTGCATCAGCCTTTGGTTCCTTGTCGACCTTCTACCAACGTTCTAAAGAGTCCTCCGCTCTTGTCAAGTTTACTTTGGAGAAGGCTGAAACTGGCATGCACGTAGTTGCTAAGACTGCTGCCCCAGTAGTAACAAAGTTGGAAAAGCCTATTGGAAGATTGGACGAATACGCTTGTTCGAAATTGGATGTAATTGAGGAGAAGTATCCAATTATAAAAGCTCCTGCTGAAGAGGTATTGTATTTAACGATTGATCTTTTTTTTCTTTAATTAAATCGATTGAACTTTACAGTTTATTTCTGAAACTTACGGAGCTGTAAAACAATATGGAGCAAATAAATTGGGATCGTTTCTACCCAAAGTCGACCCAATTTTAGATTATGCTGATCGCACTGTTGACTATTACATGCCTGCTGTAGGCGATGAAAAGAAGGAATTTGAAGAAAACAAAGAGGAAGATGAGAAAGACTCGGGACCAACTGAAAAAGTGGTCGCTATTTCTACAAAAGTTCGTAGAAGAATGTTTATTCAAGCTATGAACCAAGTTAGAAATGTGAAAAGACGTTCTGCTGAGGCTATTGACCGTCTCAAGCATACCGTTAATTTAATAGAGTATGCGAAAGCTGTTGATGGAAAAGTTCGCTATGTGTGGAATGAAATCCAAAAGAACGAAGAAGAAGTTGAAAATGACCATAGAGAGGAGCTGAACAACAAACCCATTTCGAACGCAGAAACTATTGAAAAGAGAATTATCGCCACTGCCCGTCATTTAACCATACAGTTGAAACGTACGATAAGTTCCTTCTCAACTGTCAAAGTTTTACCCCCAGCAGTTTCCGGACGCCTATCAGAAACCAGAAAATTAACAGATGATTTTTATTGGTCCCTCTCTCATGTCTGTAATCATGCCCACCGTTCCTCTCAAGCTGCTGTTAATCACTGCTCTACAATTCTGAAAACATTCAAACTGGAAGATGTTCCTCAAAAAGCCCTAGAAAACGCCCGTCTTGGTCTGGTTAAAGTACAAGACAACGTCAACTACATCACGGATTATTTGTTGCAGTTGATTGTGAGTAAAAGTGTAGTAAACATTGGTGTTTTATTTTTTAAACTTTTGCATGAAAAAAATTATTCTAGGGTACACAAATCAAGAGTAATACTTCCAGTAATGGCCTTGAGAAAACGGGACTCACGAATGGCTCTTCCGACCTCTAAATTTTTATAATTTTTGCATGATTTTCTTTTCGGTAATTTTTAAACGTTAAAATTAGATTCTTTTAGTGAATTTTATTTAACTTTTAATCATTTTTCTTTCTTTTTCTTTTTTTAAATAGATACCAGATTACAATATGGATGGTGTTAACGTGTTCGACGATTTTATTGAATTCCAACCTGAATTAAACGGTTTCGCATTTACAGAAATACGTTACGTTCCTCATCAATAAGGATTACTACTTTTTTAATCGTTTCCTCTACCAACAACTCCTAAAACAATAGATATCTCAGGCCAATATTTTTTTGCCTGCGTCACATAGTTTTGTAATACCATTTTTTTATTTAAATGAAAAAGAGTAATTAACAAATAGACTTAAAAAAAACTCTCCTCATAATATTACCCCTCCAGAAATAGTGGAAATCGCATCCTTGTTCACGTTTGCACTAAAAACGCATTGTCTTTTGTGAAGCTTTATTTTATTATGGATTTACATGTACTGAAGCGATGCCTAACAATGCAAGAATAAATGTGGTAATAATTTTGTGGATAGTGTGACGCAGGCAAAACTGAATCACGCATGGTCTTTGAATGTTTTCGTGTCTTTTTTTTCGTCTATCTTTGTTTTATTAAAGCGTTTATCCACGTTGTATTTTGGTAGAAAATATTCTTTTCTTTCACATTTTTAAAGCAGCAATACAAAAAAGTAGTTATAAAACAATTAATTATTAAATCTTTTATTTAGAACTTATAATAAAATCGACATTACAAGCAGCTGGTGATCTTAAGGCTGCAACCGTACGGCTTAAATGGTCTTTTGCACTGCTTGATAAACTATCGTTGGATGTCATTTCTCTTTCGAGTATATCCGATAGTCCAAGAATCAAAGATGTAAAACCATAGCTCAATGCTGCCTTCTTGACCCTATTGACTTCTTTATAGAACAAATTTTCCTTCTCTGGTAGTTTTTTAGCAAATCTGACAACTTTTTGAATATCTGCCTAAAAACGAAATTGATGTTAGATTTAAAAAGAACACGGACGTGGAGCAAACAAATTGATATTTACTTGAACTCCCGAAGATTTTATCCAAGAAATAGTTGGCTGATTGTAACTTGGACGCTCATCAGTCTTTATTGGAAAAGGCGATTTCTTTTCGCTTAAAAATGGATTATTATCAGACAATTCATTAGATATCATCATTGAAGTAAAATCTCCTAGCCAAGTAACTGGTTCACTTCCTGCTTCCAATACATATAATATTAAGTTAGATTTTTTCTTTGAATCTGAACACGAGCAAATCAATCCAAACCAATTTGGTCTAATAGAGAAAAAAACAAGTTAAAATTACTTAACAAGCATATCGACGAAAACCTTACGCTAGTTGAACAACCGCGGCCATTTGCCTAACTTTTAATGAACCGTGCAACAAGACAGTAACATTTGGCACGTTTCCACGGTCATCTTCTTTTTTTGGTGCATCTTCGGTTCTACTTCCAGTCGGAATTAAAAAATGTTTTGAAAAGAAAGGTGGACTAGCTAAATCGTTCAAGCTGATAAATCCATATATCTTTAATTTAGATCCGATTCTTTTGTTTACTTGCTCATGTTTGACAATACTGTAAAGCAAGAAGAATTAATTAACGATCGATATCTTGATTTAATAAATTACCCAAAGAAAGGTTTAACAGGGGGATATAATTGAACTTGACAAGAAATTTTCCCACAAAGCAAAGTAACAATATGCGGTGGTGATAAAAGACTTATAGAACTGGTAAATTTCTTAGAAATAGTATCGTTATTTTGCCAATTGACACACTCAATTGATCCTTTCTGGTTATTTCCCGCTAAGACTTTCTCATAATAGCGTTTTGTCATATTACCATCCTCAGCCATAATCATTATTTGGATATGAGACTCAAACTCAAATTTAAAGTAGAAATCTGCCTCTGGGGTAGCGGGACGTTTCCTAGATTTACTTACTGATATATGGAATAATTATGTTAATATTCTTTAATAAAAGGATAAATAGACAAATTAAAGTCCTACATTTGGTTGGACGTTCTCCAACTAAACAGAAAACAAAAGTTTTTCCATCCATCATCCATTCCTCAAAAATTAATTCATTTATACATGATATAATTTCTCTCCAATCTATTTTTTCCGGTAAGGTAAGCCTATCCAAATTTTCTCTAATAGAACCATAATCTCGAGTTAGGTGCGACAAAACATGTGCGTTAGAATCTTTTCCTGTGATCTTTTTAACAGCTAATAAGTAATGTGTCATATAGGATACTACATGATAAATACAAACCACTGCAATATACTCCAATTTGTTGGATTTCTTTGTTGCAAATGTTAGTATTTGTTCTATTCCCAAGCGTACTCCAGCACATAATTGTTCGTATTCGGATTCATCTTCCACTTCGGGAAAATCGTTTATGACAATTATTATGGGCATATTGAGCGATAAAAGGCATAAATAGAATTATGAGTCCAATCAAGCCGATCTCTGAACTCTAAGATCGTGATAAAGTAAATATTCAAAAGAGAAGTTTTTTAGCTTCAAGATTCTTATTGAAAGAGAGTATCAGAAAAAGGAAACAAGAGGCTTGTGGAAAACAGTGGACAGCCTATATTGTTCGTAGTGTAAACCGGTAACTTTAGCAGTGTCCATACTGTGCGGTAAACATGTCTCGCTAATTTCCTAACTGTTTTGGGGAATATCCCAGTAGTCTTAAAAGGTTTCTTCTAACAAGGAATACACGTGTTTACATCTAGTATGAAAATGCTTTTACTTTCATTAAATGCATTTTTAACATGTCAAAACTTTTTTCAAGACGTTTTTCAGTTCTTCTAAAGGATAGATTCAAAGTGAGCATATTGCTCTTTGCCGTTTTTAATGATATATGTGGTATATAACTAAAACATAACAACAAATCGGGAGGTTCATTCAAAGTGTTTTTATTCAACTCTCTTACATTAGACATAAACAATTTAGGCCACCAAAGCTGAAGCTGTGGAAGATTCGTATTTCCAGGTTGGTGGCAAGACCTTCTTAGTCTTGTAGTATCTGGCCAAACGATGAATTCTACTTTCAACCAAGATCAAACGGAACTTGGCGTCTCTGTCCTGAAATGTATCGAAAATTGAACATTTTATGTATTTTATATACTCTTCCTTTACCTTTCTGTTCTTTTCCAAGTGCTTCCTGATGGCAACACCCTTCTTGATTAAATAGTACAAATCTTCAGGGATGGATGGGGCCAATCCTTTAGATTTCAAGATTCTCAAAATCTTGTTGCCAGTTACAAATCTAACTTGGGCAACTCCGTGAGAGTCACGCAAGATGACACCTAAAATCAATTAATTGGTGAATACTTTGTAAATAATTATCTTAGCAGTCGTACCGATTTGAGAAGGAGTAAGACCTTTCTTGGCGAACTTTAAGATTTGCTCCGTTACGTCTTCGCTGCTCATTTTGAGCCACTAAAAAACGATAGAATTTTTTAAAAACTGTATGAAATACCATTAAAAATGTTATTAAGTTACTTACTGTCGGAACGCTTCTTCGATACGGCAAAGCAGATTGGGAGATACCCTTACTGAAAATAGGCAGTTACACGTGATTAATGACAACTATTGATATAATGGAGATTTTCGTTAACAAAAGGCTCCAATCAAAGAAACCCATATTTAAATATAAACTAGTATAATTTTTAATCCAATTTTAGTCTTAGAACCCTTTAAAAAGTCAAAATTTACCCGAAAGAGTGCATGCGACCCATGATGGCGGATGTTTCGGAAAAAAAGGAAGTTAAGATGGCGATTTCCGGTAACTTTCGGTGTGTAGTATTCTTTAAAAACTGGTAAGGAAAATTATCGAGTCGTAATTTTATTCTTCAAGATTAAAAAGTAATTTTTATTTTTTTTAATTAAAACTACTTTCAATTGTTTAAAAAATATGAGTTTTATTAAAAATTTAAAAAAAAATACGCTTCTACAGCAAAACACTCATAGCGAGTTCTTACGAGATGTGGGAGGTAAATTGAAGATCTTCGAAAAACTGCTATATATTTCCTAATTCAAACTTATCCTGATTAGTTATATGCATGTATATTTTTTAGAAAAACTTTCCTATTTTATAAATGCGGTTTTATTCATTGTCAAGTAAATTACTTTTCCGAAATTAAGTTTTTCAACTTACCTTTACAGGTGTTAGTCACGTTAGAAAACATTATAAGAATTACACAAAGAGATGAATAAACGTTTCTGAAATGAGTGTCAACGAATTATATTCGAAGGTTAGTTCCCATATTTACGTTCTTTAACTAAGGAAAATTATAAAACCAATCGATTCGCCCACAAATGTGTTAATTAGTTAAATGACAAAAATTTTTTAGAAGTATATAGTAAATGCAACATGAGTTATATCATGAAACGTGACTAAATCTATTTTGGGAACACACAGTTGCAGGTACAATTCATAAATGCACATGATAAAACAAACTATCCAATTATAGGCGGTTCATAAATATTAAATTCCCTTTCTGTTGAAATATACCCCGCCGTTTAAATGGATATTTGTATGTTTTCTCAAAGTTACCATTTCATTCAAACAAATATGTCTGTTTTTTGGCGACATATGAATTATAACTATCCACAAAAACGTATTAAATTGTTTAAAGCGAAGAAAATAACACATATTCCAGCTCATCTTCATCTAAAAAATGACTTCAAATTCTTAACTATTCCACAATATGCCTGGAAAAAGGTTAAATAGACACTATTTAATGTCTAATTGTCATCTTATTCATAACAGGATGCCCGAATTTGGGTGGCCGACGAGCACGAGGTTTGGAAGAGTGCTATCCTCAAGGAGGATTATACTAATGGAAATGAACTACAAATCTTATTTGAAGATGGAGAAGTAAAAACAATAAAATTATAAAATTTTTATTGTTTTTTTTTTAATTTCTCATTTAACCTATTACTAGGAAAGTTTAATAAAAGTTAAGTCTAAAAATGATCTTCCTCCTCTACGCAATCCTGAGATTTTAGTAGGTGAAAATGATCTAACATCGCTAAGTTATTTACACGAACCTGCTGGTAAATAAATATTTTGTTTTTCCTGTTTTTACAAAAACGTTTTGTTAATAATGAACTTTTTTTTCGTTTTTGACAGTTTTGCATAATTTAAGAGTCAGATTTTTGGATCGAAACATTATTTATACTTATTGCGGTATGTTATTTGAATATAATTAATTATAAACATTTGTATATTCACAAATTTTTCTATCCTTTCTCCTAATATTAATAAAGGAATCGTCCTTGTTGCTATAAACCCTTACCAACAACTGCACATTTATGACAGCGATACCATGTTAACTTATAGAGGTCAAGATATGGGAAATCTTGAACCTCACATTTTTGCTGTTGCTGAAGAGGCTTATAAAAGGCTATCGAGGTATTTTTTTAAATTTTTGCTGTTACTATTATTACATTTTGATTGTATTAGATACAACGAAAGCCAGTCGATTATAGTCAGTGGTGAATCGGGTGCTGGTAAGACAGTCAGTGCTAAATATGCTATGAGATATTTTGCTACAATTGGAGGAGCTCAGGCTGATACACAAATTGAGAAAAAAGTTTTATCTTCAAATCCCATAATGGAGGCTATTGGCAATGCAAAAACTACAAGAAATGACAACAGTTCCAGATTTGGAAAATATATAGAATTAGGTTTCGACAAGGAAGATACCCTCATTGGAGCTCATATGAGAACTTATCTCTTGGAAAAATCTCGCGTTGTCTTTCAATCATCAAACGAAAGGAATTATCATATTTTTTATCAATTGTGTGCGGTATCAGATCGCGATGATTATAAGGAATTATCTCTTGGAGATCCAAATATATTTCTTTATACAAATCAAGGTCAAGCTCCAATTATTGATGGTGTTAATGATGAAGAGTTATTTCAGGAAACTATTGATGCTTTATTGATGTTGGGAGTTAGTCACGCTACACAAATGGAATTATACAGAATAGTAGCAGGAATTTTACATTTAGGAAATGTCGTCTTTCTAGAAGAGGATAGCGAATCTTGTTCAATATCTGAAAGGGATAAACATCTACCTTTAATGTCTAGATTATTTGGTGTTGATGAAGAGAATATGCGCAAGTGGCTATGTGTAAAGAAAATAACAACTGGTAATGAAATTTTTGAAAAACCACTTTCAAAAAGTCAGGTAACGCTGTTTAATCGATTATATATTATTATTATTAATTAAATCTTTTTCTTCCCTTTTAATTATCAAGGCCTTTTTCACCAAAGATGCTTTATCTAAGTACATTTATTCAAAATTTTTTCATTACATTGTTCAATTGGTGAACGACCGTTTGAATATTGCAAAAAAACACACAAAATTTATTGGTGTCTTAGATATTTATGGGTAAATAATAGTTTTTTTTTGTCGTTATATAATATATATATATATATAATATCTATTTATAAACATTCCTTACATTTTTTTCAAATAGGTTTGAAACGTTCGAAGTAAATAGTTTTGAACAGTTTTGTATAAACTATGCAAATGAAAAATTACAACAACAATTTTGTTTGGTATGTCTCTTATTTTTATAAGATGATATTAAAATATCATATTATTAGCACGTTTTCAAATTGGAACAAGAGGAATATGTTAAAGAAGAAATTGAGTGGTCGTTTATAGATTTTTATGACAATCAACCATGTATAGATTTAATTGAAGGTAAGTTGGGAATTTTGGAACTGCTCGACGAAGAATGTAAGGTATGATTTTTTGTTTTTTTTGTTTTAATTTATTTATACAATAAATATTGTATATATTTTAATAATTTCTATATTATATATATAAAAATAAATTATAGATGCCTAGAGGTTCAGATTCTAATTGGTGTTTGAAATTGGGATCTAAACATGGAAAGAACAAACATTTTACGGTACCTAGAATGAGACAAAAATCTTTTATTATACATCATTTTGCCGACGATGTTGAATATTTTACGGATGGATTTTTGGAAAAGAATAGAGATACGATTCTCGAAGAGCAAGTTAAGGCTTTGAGAGAAAGTAAAAGAGACTTCATTCGAATGCTCTTCGCAGACGAAGATACAAATAAAAAACAAACTGTTATTAGACCTGCTAGGGAAAGTCAACGTTCTACAAGATCTCATAAACAAACTGTTGCATCGCAATTTAAAGTATCGCTCACACAATTAATGGAAACTTTATTCTCAACAACACCGCATTATGTTCGTTGTATAAAACCTAATGATATAAAAGCATCTTTCAATTTTGAACCCAAAAGAGCTGTACAACAACTGAGAGCTTGCGGTGTACTGGAAACTATAAGGATCAGCGCAGCTGGTTATCCATCAAGATGGAAATATCAAGACTTTTTCCAAAGATATAAATTATTATTAAAGTTTAAAGATATTAATAAGAAGAATGTTAAAAAAACTAGTGAGAAACTTTTACAATCCCTAATTAAGGAAAAGGATAAATACCAATTTGGTAAAACTCAAATATTCTTTCGTGCTGGTCAAGTAGCCTACTTGGAAAAACTACGAACCGATAAGCTTAAAGCCAGCTCTATATTAATACAGAAAATTATTAAAGGATGGCTCCAAAGAATCAAATATAAAAAGATTAGAAGATCTATCCTTCTTGTACAATGCTACGGTAAATCGTTGTTAGCTAGGAAGAAGGCTGAACAATTAAGAAGAATAAGGGCTTGTCTACGATTACAAAGTGCTTTTAGAATGTTCAAGGCAAGGAGAAAGTTTAATATTGTAAAGAGATCGGTTGAATTAATCCAGACATATGGTAGAGCTAAATTGGCAAGGGATCAGTACAGAGAAAAGTTTATGCGCAAAAATGTACTTCTTCTACAACAGACTATAAAAATGTGGAACGCTAGAAGAACTTATAAACGTTGTATAAAAGGAATTATTCAGCTTCAAGCTCATGTAAGACGAAAATTGGCAAAGAGAGAATACAAACGTTTAAGAATCGAAGCTCGTTCCGTTGAAAATATCAAGAAAGTTGCTAAAGGATTAGAGAATAAGGTTATATCTCTTCAAATGAAAATCGAAGATCAAAAAGATGAAATGGTTCTATTAAAGAAGGATAGAGAAAGATTAGATGAAGCTAAAAAAGAATGCGTTCGTCTTAAAGAATTTGAAACTGAGAGCAAAACTAAAAGTAGTCGAATTGAAGAGTTACAAATTATAATAGAAAAATTAAAAGCAGAAATAGATAAGGAAAGAGAAGAGAAAGAAAAGTTAATTAAAGATCAAACACTTAGGAATGAAGAAGATAGAAAAGTAAATTATAAATTAATTATTAATTAACGATTCCTCTAGTGGTCTAATTAATTATTTATTTAATTATCAAAAAAATAGATAATGGAAGAATTGAAAGCTGAAAACTTAACTTTAACTTTAAAACTATCGACTGCTAAAGAAAGTGTTGACAAAATTGAGTTAAACCAAGCAGGTAAGAAGTTATTAATATCTATTTCTTTTATTATTCTATAATATTCTATATTATTCTAATATTTATTAATTATTATTTTATTAATAATATCCAAATAGATTTGCTTAATGAGAAAATAGACGAATCAAATAAAGAATTTGAAATAGAAAGAGTCAATCATCAAAAAGTTATCAAAGAATATGAAATATTATTACAAAAGTATACAAGCCTTCAAGAAGAATCAAAGCATAGAGTAATTTATATACATATATATACTTAAAATCTATTTTTCTATTTATCTATTTTTTTAATAGCACGGACATCGAAGAAATTTATCAGATTTAAGCGATATAAGCATTGAATCAGAATCCGGTATTAGCTCCGAAAGGAACTCTGAGCAAGGTGATTTTAATATAACTCTTTTAAATATTTACAAAATATCACCTGACATCAATTCTCTTTCTAGGAACTTTGCCAAGACGAGCTCACAGTGACCATAAGAAAAATGGCACACAGGTTATTAATTCCTTTTTTTTTAAAACACCAGCATTTATCTAGTTGTTAGGATTATAATTAATTATCATTTTTAGGTTGAAAATAAAGAAAGGTAAACAAATTAGTATTATCCAGTAAATTAAAAGGGAATAGATTGAATTATTAATAAGTATATAAGTACAAAAAAATATGTTTAAAATATTAATGGTGTTCGGTTTTTGTATATATACAATATATATACTAATATATATATATGTTGTGGTATTTTATATATCTGGATAAATGGACAGTCTAATTAAGACTTTAAATTACTTTTACCAGCTTCTTTCTTCCTTCGAGTTATGGCGGTGTTCTTCTTTCAGTTTTTATTTAAAAAAAAAACTTTTATAACGAATTTTTAATTTGAAAAAACTAGTTTTTTGGATATTAATTCTACTTTGTTCTACTTATTATTTAGATGTCACCAGCTGACTTGTCAATTATTAGCCGACTGCAAAACAGAGTTCGAGATTTGGAAAGTGATAAATCACGCCTCGAGAAACAATTGGAGCAGAAGGAGGATTTAAGCGAATTAAAGGAAGACTTAAATGTTTTAGATTCTTCGGATACCGATATCAGAAATGCTATACGCCTACAAGAAGTCGAAATGGAGAATAATAAGCTAAAGACAGAGATTACAAAGATAAGAGCAAGTATTGCTGAGGATGAAGATAAAGGTTTAACTCAATTTTTAACTCAATTCGAAGCAATGTCAGCTGAACTGGAGAGAAGACGCGAAGAATGTATACAATTAAGAACTATGATAACTTCCAGAACTCATGGATTACCAATGATGAAAGATAATGAAAATTCACTGCCTAACGACGATGGAGAATTAGAAATGGCTTATAGAAGCCAAAAAGAGTCAAACATGATATTAAAAACTCAAATAGAACAGGCTGAAGAAATTCAAAAACAAAATAATGGTGAGATTACTCGACTAAGAGAGAAGTGCGATCATTTAGAAGATCAAGTATCAAAGAATCTAGAAAACAGTACTGACAGTGTTATCAACTCAACACTTCAACACGAAGTCTCTAAATTAACTGTTGAAAATTTGGATTTAAAGGAAAGCGCCGAAAATCAAACAAGATTAATCAAGAAGTTGAAAAAAGCATTGAAAATCTATGCTAAAAAATTAAAGAATAATGAAACACCCGATGTTGTCATTACTGATATTGACATTGACGATAATCTACCAGAAGTTCGACATCATAGCAATCGCCAATATCTTGGAATGTTAGAATACAAAAGGGAAGACGAGCAAACTTTAATGCGAAATCTAATAATCGACTTAGAACCAACGCTAGCCTCAAGTGAACTTCCGTCACTTCCAGCTTATATTCTATTTATGTGTATTAGGCACTCTGACTACTTAAATGATGATGAGAAATTAAAATCTTTAATGGTGACTGCTGTTAATTCAATTAAAGTTGCTGTAAAGAATAGGAAAGGTGAAGAGTTAGAATCTATGGTGTTATGGTTATCGAATTCGTGTAGATTATTAAATCATCTTAAGCAGTATAGCGGCGAATCACCTTTCCAAAAGCAAAATACCGCTAAGCAGAATGAACACTGTCTAAGAAATTTCGACTTGTCACCCTATAGGCCGGTTCTTATGGATGTCGCTGTCTGGATATATCAAGGTCTTATTAAACATCTAGAAAAGAAATTAGAAAGTTTGATTGTATCTGCTGTACTGGAACACGAAGCTATTCAAGGTTTATCGGCGGGAAAGCCAGGAGGTTTAAGAGGAAGAATACATAGCGCCGACGCTACAGATTCTGAAGCAGGTTTAGAGAGGCTTCTAAGATGCTTAGATGGATTCTTATCAGTACTGAATAAACATTCACTCGATCCCGATATAACTAATCAAGTCTTTAGACAAGTATAATTTCCAAAGTTTAATATTATTTATTATGTAATTTAAATTAATTTCTTTATTAACAGTTGTTCTACTTTATCTGCGCTAACTCTTTAAATAACCTTCTATTAAGAAAGGAAATGTGCCATTGGAGTAAGGCTATGCAGATTAGGTAATTGAATTTATTCAATCATCCTAATAAAATAAATTCTATACATATGTTCATTTTTTCATTAGATACAACGTAACTCATCTAGAACAGTGGCTAAGAGACAACAAATTAGCTCAGCAGCAAACGTTGGAGACATTAGAACCCATCATTCAAGCATCTCAATTACTACAAGCTAGAAAATCGGAAGAAGATGTCGATGCAATATGTGAAATGTGCACGAAATTGACCGCTGCCCAGGTACATAATATTAATATATACTGAGTATAAACAGTATATTGGATATATATGTAGAATTATTAATATTTCTGTTTTTTCTGATTTTTTTAAACAGATAATTAAAATTTTAAATCTTTATACACCTGTCGATGAATTTGAAGAAAGGGTTCCGGTAACATTTATAAGGAAAATGCAATTAAAATTAGTCGATGTTAAATCAACACAAACTCAACAACTGCTTATGGATAAAAAGTTCAATTTTGCAGTTACATTTCAATTTAGCCCGACTTCGATAGGTTTTGAAACTATTCAGATACCGGACAACTGGAATTTGGATTTCTTAAAAAGACTATAGAATTAAATGAATATAAATTGAAAATGTGCTATAAATTTTGTTTCTTCGTTTTTCGAAAATTAAACAGCTGTGATAAAATTTTAACATCTATCTCTTTTGTTCATTCATTAATTTAGCTTAATACTTACTTATCAATAGCTATGCAGGCCTATCTGAATTTTGAATGGAAATTACTTCACATGTCTGCTTTGTTGCCAGGCGTCGGTATGGGAATTCCAAGTATTTTAGTGACGTCACATTATTTTACCTTGTTTATAGAGGAAACAACACGAATGTAGGCAAATAATACTTAATATTTCAAGCTAAACAAAAATAAATTTGAGGAGAAAATGAGTTCGAGAGGTCAAAAAAAGACTGTAGCAGTACCCGGTGGTAGGAGTGGAAGAGGTAGAGGAAGAGGACGAGTACGTTCGATTTAACAAAAATTTTAATTACGCAAGGCAATAAATTTTTAAAAAAAGGGTCAACCAAGTTCTGAATTAGTGCAGAGGGCAAGCGCTGTTGCTGCTCAGTTTGAAAAGCAACCTGATGGTACTCTGGCTCCAAAAGGATACACAAAGAGGGAAGTTAAAGCTGCTAAAAACTACGATGTAGTTTCGTTCGCTCGAGCCATGAACGATGACTTTGGAGGTCGAGTAAAAACACTTTTTGATCCCGAAAGAGAGGCTGCCGAAGATGCTATTAGATCAGGTTAATTTTTAATTGTAAGCTCTAGTATGTTCTATCTGATAACCGTTCAGGATTATATATTGGATGGCGCTGCCCCGAATTCAAACATGATTGCCAAAGAGTAAGCAAACATTCAAAATGCTTTTGTGGTCATATGTTAGCAAATCACGAAGAATTTAAAGCCATGAGTATGCTTATAAAAAATATAAGACAACAGTATATTAAAATTTTTTCAAAGGCAGAACAGATAGATTTAAATGCGGGGAATGTAGGTGTAAAGCCTTTCAGTGGATACCCTCTCGGTTCGAGGACGTCGGAGAATTTTGGTTTGCTAGAAGACGAAATTTTGATCCATCAACTTGGCGAGCCAAATGTAAATGCAAGCACACACACGAAGAACATGATCCTAACAATTTAAATTGTAAAAGTTGTGGTTGTGGGAGGTTTATATCCAATTTTTTATGTGCCGCTTGCGATAAACATTGGGAAGAACATCGAACTTATTTTGAAGTTGAGGGTGAGCGAAAAGCAAGAGGACTGCCTGTTGGTTGGTTTTCCTAACTTAACAATGATTAACTTATTTAAACGAAGTCTTTGTAATCTTATAGGAGAAGCTTATATGCCTTTTCATGAAATTCCAAGCCTAAAAAAGATGGTTATATCGGGAGAAGATGATGGAGATATGACTTGGATGAAGGTATAGTTAAACAATTCATATAATTCTTAAAAATTTAAATTCAATTTTAACTGTCAGGTTCAATCGGAAATGGATCGAGCTCAATTACCAGCGCCAGGGCAACAGAGTCAAAGTAAAACCATTATAAACTTTAAATAATTACTTTCATAGTGCTTTTAATACTCAAACAGGAGGTTCTCAACGCGGTAATGATCAACCGTTTCCTGCTGGAGGTTCAAAAACAGGCTTTAGACCAGTTTATGACTGATTTAATTAAACAGTATTAAGCATGTGTACAAAGATACACAGGAGAATTGTCATTTTTTTTGTTTTTTTTTCTAATGTCGTCTTCTTTCATAAAACCGATCTTCCAAGTCTGCCTTCCTGCTATGCATATAAATTTCTTCACCCATAACAACGGGAAATCTGTCCAAATAGTACACTTTTAGCTCAGTTAAAATAAAAATCACTCAAAGTAAAACCTTTCTGCCAAATTGTGAAAAATCGGTTCTCCCCACAAAGTTCCTACTTTCCATCCAGGAACATCTTTCATTACTGCAACTTCCTCATCTCGGTTCTTTCGCATTTGACGGAGGAACCTGTTGACAGAATTAAGTCATTGACTTCTGTTGTAATGATGCATAGACTCTGGTCGCAATTTTCATTGGTGATTTTGACCAGTTTAACTTACATTCTATCTCTTTCAGCTTGAAGTAGCGGAGTTAGAGCTACTCTAGCATCATTTTCGTCCAATCGGCGTTTACTGAGTTAAAATAGAATGATGTAGAGAATCATAATATAGACTTGTTGATAACTTACGCCTCATATGCCATTTGCCACTTGTAAGCAAACCAAGCTGCTCCATTTATAGCAGCAAACGCAAGAAATGTCCTATAACCTAGATGTAGGGTATGATCAAACTTAAGTTCTAGGATATTTCTCTCATTTATCGCTCAAATGATATTTGAATTTATTACGATAGAAGATTTCATCTAATTTTATTTTTCAAAATTTAAAAATTAAAAAACTATACAGACCGCTCCAATGGGCTTTTGGCATCACACGCTTCCATTGAACTTCTTTATACCCTCCCTCTGGGGGCATCTCTTGTCTTATTTTGGACGCCATTTTGGATAACCTTGAAATCGACCGGTAACCGCTTGTTCTTGTTCAGCATATAGAATCATTTTCTGGTTTCGGTTTTCACTGTTCTCGTTAAAAATCAATCCGGAACAAGAACCCGTTTTTTACTATATGTTCTCTCATTGGTTAGTTTTATTTTAATTTTGGCACTAAAACGATAAAACCAAATCAAACTAAAATGAGCTTTCCTCGCGCTTCTATTAAGAGATTTAACGATAATTCAAATGACAATCCAGCTCCAGGTAGCTATGATCCAAAGGCTAAATCTAAAATTCCGTCAGCGTTCATTGATACTGGTGGGAAAAGGTTCGTTGATAAAGTTGATGAAGATGGATCTCTTCGAAGAGCCAGTAGTGCTCATTCACTTTCCACATGTTCCAGTGGATCTTTAAATAACCTAGCATTGATTAATTGCACACCTTCAAAGAGAAAAGACAACGATGGTTTTAAAATACCTTGCGACTTTGCTATGTCAAGTGGTCAAGAGCAGAAAATTAAACGATTGGAAAAAGAGTTAGACGAAAAAGAACGGCAAATATCAAAAATTCAAATCGAGTGTAACGATCTTCAAGTGAAACTAAAGTCAGTCAACGATAGAGGCAAAAAGGAGCAATCATTAATGAAGGAAAATGAGAAATTAAAGAGCCAAGTTGAAGAATTAAAAAAAAAAATAGCTAAACTTGAAGCCGAAAAACGAAACTGTGAAGAAGAATTAAAAGAAGCACGTAATTTATTAAATAAATTTGAAAAAGATCTCACAAGTGTACAAAAAGAAAACAGTTCAGTTAAAGAAGATGGAGAGCGGTTTAAAATTGAAATTTCTGATCTTAGACAGATAACCTCTCGTCTGGAATCTGATAAACAAGCATTGAAAGAGAGTTATGAAAAACTGGGCAAAGATATGGACTCACTAAAAACAGATAAATCTTGTCTAGAAGAGAAAAATTGTCTGCTCAACTCCGATCTCGAAGAAGTAAGGAAACAATTAGAGTCTTGTAAAATAGGTTACGAGAAACAAGAACAAGAAAATAAGGAAATTTTTACAAAGTGTAAAATGGAACTAAAAGAAGAAGTATACTCATTATTAAAAAATTTGTCTAATTGCGAAGGGGAAAAGAGCAAATTAGAAGCAATGCTAAAAGAGGTTCAAATTGAATTGGATAGCTGTAAAGAAGGCTTTGAACGATACAAACATGAGCTTGAAGCTAATATTAGCCAATATAAATTGGATTTGAGCAAAACTGAAGAAGAGAAGAGCATACTTTTATGTAATTATCAAGATATTCAAAAGGAATTTGACTCATTCCGTAAATCAAAGGTAAAGAGTGTAACAGACGAATTGGAATCTGTAAAAGGAGAGCTTATAATCCTAAAGAAAGCTTCTGAGGATTTACACTCGGAAGCCATTTTAAAAACAAAAACAGTTGAGCAAAGAAATGATATTTTAAAACGTTCTGTTCAGATTTTACAAGAAAAGAATGGAGAATTTGAAAAAAGTATTTTACATCTCGTTAGAGAGAATGAAGATATATCATTCGAATTATTATCTTTTAAGAAACAAAGTGAAAAACTAAATGCTACTAATCTCGCTATAGACGAGGAATTACAAGCAAAAATTAAAGAAAATAAAGATCTCTTTGATAAGCTGGGGGAAGCAGCTGATAGCATTAACAAATTGGAGAAAGATAAAATAATTATTGGAGAAAACCTACAGCAAAGCTTAAGTGAGAATAATACTTTGAAAAGCAGTCTTGAATCTCTGGGAGAAAATTATAGCAACGCTTGCAAAGGCCTACAGGAACAAGCCGATGAATTGTTAGAGTTGAAGAATAAGTTGAGCAACACTGAAGATGAAAAGAAAGAAATAGAAAAGTTAAAAGATGATATTGAAAATGAAAAAGTGAATATTGAGAACATAAGAGACGAAATGGAAAAGGATTTGACAAATACAAAACAATTATTGACAGCAAAAGATACAGATAATCAAAAATTACAAACAAATATCGAAGCAATGGAAAGAGATCTGTTGGATAGGAATAAACAATTAGAAGATATAACCAACGACAAATGTAAACTGGCAGAAAACTGCGAACAATTGGAAAAGGATTTGATAGAAACGAAACAAGAATTGGAAAATACAAACAAGGATAGATGTATATTGCAAGCAGATTATGAAGAATTGGCAAAGATAAAGCAAACACTGGAAAAAGATTTATTACAAACTAAACAATTATTGGAAAGTAAGAATATTGAAAATTGCAAATTGCAGCAAGATTTCAAAGATATGGAGATAATAAAAGAAAAATTAGAGAAAGATAAAGTAGAAACAATTCAACTGTTGGATTGTGCGAATGAGAGTAAAGTCAAATTGCTTGCTGATTATGAGGAATTGAAGAGAGATAGTGATGTAATTATACAAAATATGACCTCTGAAAAATTAAATTTACAGGAAAAAGTTAAAAAATTAAATTCAGCCATTGAAGATATTAATTTGGAGCATTTGACACTTAAAGAAGAGACTAGAGTGTTAAGTGATGAAACTGAATCACTTTGTCGGAACTTACAGGAAGAGAATGAAAAACTTACGCAAGAACTTCAAGCAGAAAAAACGACGTTGGAAACAGTTTGTCGAAAATTGTACGATACCATAACAAAGTGGAATGGTGAGGTTGAAAGAAGCACAACTCTGTCAATGGAGCTTGACGAAAAAATCTTTTCTATTAGTAAATTAAACAGAGAAACCGCTACAAAAGACGAGGAAATTATGGAGTTAAAGCAACAAGTTAACGAGTCGTTATCTAGGTGTGAAAAATATGAATGCTTTGTTAATTCAACAATGGAGTTTTTGGGAGTAAAAGGTCAATTTGTTGATTCCATTCTATTAAAAATAATCTCAGATTGCAAGGAAAAGAAAGATAAATTAGAAGTTGAAAATGAGCATTTATCATCTGATTTAAAATCGACTAACAAACAACTGAAGGAGATGAAAGCTAAAATTGACTTCAATAAGAATAGTATTGAAGAGTATAACTATCTATTAGATGAAAAATCAAAAAGAATAGAAAATTTGGAAGAAGAGTATCTTGCGCTTAAAATATCAAGACAGAATATAGCAGATGAATATGTGGCATTAAATACGGAAAAAAGCAGGGTGGAAGCTTATGTATTAGATCTCGAAGAGAACCTGAAGACTTTAAAGAGTTGTTCGACAGAGCAGGCTCAACCTTATATAGACGAAAGAGATTCTGCACTAGAAAAACTGGAGGAAATTAGGGAGAAGGCCGAACATTTTAGGAAATTATACGAACAACTTCGAAATGAAGTTGAACCTTTTCAGGATCACTTAAAATTATTACAACAAGCTAGATCAGAAGCTAAAAACGATGCTGCTAAAATGGCCGAATTATACGGGCAACTGTTAGGCCATCATAATCATAAACAAAAGGTTCAACACGTAAGAAAGATAGTATTGGAAAAGCAACAACTAAAAGAAGAGATACTTATGCTTAGGGAGAAAATGTCTAAATTAGAAAGTCGTAATAGAAATTTAGAAAGTCAAGTTGTACAAGGAAAAAAGAAATTTGGAAAAGAGAATGAAAATAACCAGCACAATCTTAAAGATTGATTATTTTCATCGGCTGCGTAGACTTTAATTTTATTTTTTAGTTGTATTTCTTTTTCTTTTATACTTTTGTATTTTGTTAACAAAAAAAAGCGAGAATATAGATAACGTTTCTTTTTTATTAGAAAAAAAATCCATCACAAACGAACAAAAAAAACACTACTCCATCTTTCATGTAAAAGAAAGGAACCGCTTTAAAGTAACTCTGTTGAACATAAGAATTTATATCCTAAAACTAGTTTGAATCAAATAATTTATTAGTCAACTAATAGAGTAAATTTTACACTCCTTAACAATATATATAAAACCAAAAAAAAACAAATGTTAGGCCTATATATCGTACGTAATTCGTTTGATCTTGATCTTGTTTTCTATTTATTTTTTGTTTTTAAATAAAAGCTTTTAATTTATAAAGAAAAGAAGTTAATTAATCTCTTACGTCATATTTTCATAAATTTTAAGAATAAATAATAGTTTATTATAATCTTTGAATAGTTGAATAGTCACGAAGTGATCGTTTGTTTAATACATGTACAAGAATAAGGGGAATTTGTTTAATGATAGATTTCAAAAGGAAAAAAGAGAATTGTGAATAAGGATACTATTTTCTGCAAGCTCTCATATGAACTGGCAAACGTTCTGCTTTAAATTGGCGACCGCAATTAGGACAAGCTGCTATTTGATTTTTATTCAAACTTCTTCTTGGGCTTGGTTGGGGTCTGTTAGTATTCATGGGAGGATTTCTTCGAGGACTTCTTGACTGGAATAAGCTGGGATTCTGAAAAATTAATGTATTTAATATAAATAAACATAATCAGAAGATTGATTCAAAGAGTAATTTTTGTTTACATTCAGACAAACTCGCTGGTGAACTTCTAATCGATCACCCGCAAATGTTCTTCCGCAACCTTGACATTGATTCGAAAAGGAGACCGAGCTAAAAATATTATACCCACATTTAAAAAAATGACATTTGCTACCAAACATACTCACGGTCCGGATTCTCTTTCGTAATTAGTGGATCTAACATTGCCTTTTCCTCCCATTCTCCTGCCAGCTCCAGCGCCGCATCTGGGTAAATGTATTTGTATTGAAGCGTGAGTATATTGTCTTCCGCATCCAGGACAAATTACGAAACCATGTCGTCTACCTTGCGGGGTATCTAAAACACTATGATATCTTCTTCTTCTATCTTTTTCAACATCGTATTTTCTAGATTTTTTTGATGCCGAAGGCATAAGACCACTTGCTGATGGTCCTTTCTTGTTTAGCTGTTTTGATCTTTCTGTGCGGCCTCTCTTCGTTTTCCTGCAGACAGCCTCGTGTCTTTGAATTCGATCGGGATTGAATGTTCTCTTGCAATGAGGGCATTGAGCCATGTTTGTTTCGGCAGCTTTTTGCATAGCTGCATTATACGCGTTAATATTATATTTGCCCTTCCCCGGTAACCTAGTACTTTCGCCGCCTCCAAAATTATTTTCCATGAACCCATGACCGCCTCCCCCTCCTCCACGACCGCCGCCACCCCGTTCTCCATCGTCCCCAAACATCATATCAAACTCTTTAGGTTTGATTGGCGGTCTTTGGCGGAGATGGGGCGGAAGTTGTTCCTGCGTAATATGCCACTTCTTTAAACAAGAAGGTTCGTGAAATTTAATAGACGCAGTAGTAAACTTTTGATTACAAATGTAACAATGTACAAACTGTCCTCCTCCAGGTCTATGGCCAGGTTTATTAGCAAATTTAAAACCGTCAGACTGAGGTTTATAATCTGCTGGTCTTCTGGTATCACCTTTTCGATCAGTTCTATAGCCTTGTTGATTATTACCGTTGTTTCTTCTAGGCGACTTATGGGGTCCGGGATACTCGTTAACATCTATTTTTTGTAATATTTTATGATTTTTATAATTATTCGTTAAAGTTCGCTCACTAGAACTTGAATTATAGTCGTCATCGAATTCCACGTATTCTGTTATATCAGCAGAACTATGATATTCGTACTCGTCTTCGTATCCAGGATGCACATTTCGACGGGATCTTGAATTAAGTAAACCCTCTTTTCCTCTTACTGGTTTAGAGGCATTACCAGGTTTGCAACTCTTTAGGTGAATACTTAAACGATCCGGATTAAATGTTCTACCGCAATTTTCGCAACACGCCATATGGGCTGCAGCACTTTGAGCGGCAATTTCATTCCATCTATCAATATCGTGTTGAGTCCTGCCTGATATGGATGGAAGAACTTGTGGTTTGACAGGTGGTCGTCTACGTTGGTTAGGAGGAAGCTTTCTATTTTCAATCTTCCACTTAGTAAGACATTGGCTTTCGTGAATTCCAATCGATCTTGTACCATATTCTCTACCGCAAACATAGCAAACAACGCATTTTGGTGCCATAATTAAAAAAGTATTTTAAATTTGACAAACAGCTTGTATTTTATTAGATATCTTCTACGGATGAAAGACAACAGAAAGCTCTCTGAGGGTACAAAACTAAATGTGTCCCTATATTCAAGTCGAACAGAAATGGCACATTTCTTTATTTTTAGAGGACTATGATAACATTTACATATAGAAAAAAAAATAAAGATATCGTTAGCAACCACTCGGTGGCGCTGAGATTTATTTACTAATTGAAAATTGAAAAATTATTTAAATAGAGGCACGTAGAAGGTGTTATTACAAATGAAAAATAAAACAAAAACATAAAAACAGGCTGTCAGCTTTATTAATCTCAATTGACCTTAATTTAGTATTCATTTGCAAGCCAAACCTTCTGCATTTTCATTCTCAGTCATAGATAGAAAGGGTCGATGACTGATTGGTTCATACCAAACAACTGAACCACCACTAGTTTCTTCCAATACTCTTTGTTTTGGTATTGCTTTTTTTGTATAATCTATTCTGTAAATTGTATTCTCGTCGAATCTGTTTGCATCCCTATTCATGTCATCAGAGTTTGGTTTAATGGGTTGCCTCTTTGCGAATTCGTGTTCTACGAAATCCGATGCGTATGTGGGAATACCTTCGAATTTTGCCGAAAGAGGTTCATAATTCTTTCTTGGATTTGGTTTGGCCTTTTCTCCTTTCCAATTTTGATAATCCTGTGAGTAATTTGTCTTATCCTCAAATGGTTCCAATACCTTTTTCTCGCCAATAACTTTAATACTCTCCACTTTGCTATAGGGCTTCTGAGTAAAGTCCATAGAATGTGTTGTTCTAGAATCAATTGGTTCTGTGGGAGGCTCGTATTCGGGAAGAGGCTGTATCTTATTAGATGTGACTTCCCACTTAATGTAATCGTCTCGTTGAGTGGTTCGATTCTCTAACGGATCATTACTCTCAAAGCTAGTAACGGACGGTTTAAAATTCTCTCGCCTACTATACTCTTTCTGAATAAAATCTGTTGTATAATTAGTAATCCCTTCAAAAGACGATCCATTAGATTGCCAAACTTCTCGCTTCCTCTTAGCCTTTTCCGGAAGAGGATGTTTAACAAAATCCATTCTATAACCAGTTCTCGTTTCCAAAGGTTCGTCAGCTCGAATAGAATCTTGATTCGGTTTAAGTAGACGTCTAGGTTTTTCATTATAGCGAATAAAATCTGTTTTATACGTAGGCGTTCCCTCAAATGATATGTTGGGACGAACGTACTCAGCTTTAGCGGGTTGTTTTGGTTTGGAAAGGGGCCACTCGACGTATTCCGCTAAGTGAAGAAAGAAAAAAAGTATTTTCTTTTTGCTATTATTCACAAAATTGCTAATAAAATACTTCTATAAATTGGAGTGCCTTTGAACGGTTCAGAGATCTTTTGCTCACTCTTCGCCTTCATCGGCTTACGTTTATCGATCTTTTTCTCTATATATGAGATTAAGTGTCATTAACTCCTTAAAAAGGCTATACGGTTTGGTTATATAAGTACTTTCAAAATCCGTTTTGTAGCAAGTAGTATCCTCCATTCTAGTTTCGGGGGAAACGTACTTGTCCATTTTCCTAATTGGTTTAGTCTTCGATATCTCATGTCTAATATAATCTACCCTATGGTGTTAAAATCATCGAGTTAACAGCCAGAACAGAATGACCTTTACCATTCCAGATAAATAGCAATTCCAATTGGAACGGAAAATCTTAATAGTAATAATAAATTTCATAGAGCCAAATAGATGGCGCTTAATTTGTAAAATGACATTGTTGTTGTTATTATAGTATTTTTTGGTGATCATTAAAATATATGAATAGAATGTAAAAAAATCACCTATTGGTAGTTAGGTCGTCTAGACGATCTTGATTAAACGTAGTCTCCTCTTCAGGACGCATAGGTTTCGTAAGTTGATGTGCATGTTTAATATATTCATTCTTATATTCACTAATAGTCGGTAGGTTTTCATCAACTATTAAACTAATAAAAATTAATAATTAAATTATTATTATTATTTAAATAAAAGACAATCAATTAAATAATAATTAAATCCACTTTTAAGCTTTCAATGGAATATTATTTAAAATATTGACTTTATTAACAATTTAGCAGTTGAATGTTAACTTGATCATTCTTTGGACGAATAGGATTGCTTTTCGTATTAATATTAATATTAATAATATTTCACTTATTCGACAAATGATTATGGCGTGAAAACTGCAATATTGTTTGCTTTGATAATTCTATCAGGGAAGAAATATAGGAGAGTATAAAAAGCTTGACTTAGATATATGCATACATCGCAGGAGAGTGGTTATAAATAACTTAGTTTTTAACCATAGTAAAACTAATGCCTTTTGCAGTTCTATCTTTGATCTTTTTTCAGTAGAAAGAGCTCTTTTTTTTTGAATAAGTGCAATTCGCCAAACTAAAATGTAATAGTTGGTTCGTTCTCCGTTTGTATAGATTAATATCACTCTCTGAGAATGTTAAAAATATTTTATTTACCTTGCTTTTAGACGACCCGCTTTCCTATTATCGCATTCTTTTAAAGGTGGTAGTTTTACACAATTTTCAACTGTCCTGGTAGCTTGTGGAACGATACTTGGGGGCCTAGACATCCCGAAAAACTTCTATCTAGTTGCTAAGCGTATAAAAATCGTTCAATAATCTCTAAAAAGGCGATGCGTCTACTTCCATTTGTTGATTGACTCCATAGCGACCTGATCCTAATAACTATTTGTATACATTAATCGATTACACTAACCAATTTTTACTGTTCAAATATAAGCCAGCTTTTTTTCTTAAGCCTAAAATTGTCTCTTTGATATATCTTTAAGACATTTACTGAAAAGGGAATTTATTTTTGATAAAAGACAATAGTTCTGATAAAATCAACAATTAATTTTATTAATTCAAATAGAATTGCTTTTTAAATAGAGTGATACTACGATTAACTCTTAACACAATGATTTTTTTCTACAGAAAAAAATTAATCAAATCCTATCGTTTAGCTCCGTGCTTGTTATCAGAATGCAACAGCCACTTTTTAAACAATTCATACAGTATACAGTAATTAATTAATCAATGAAACCAGTTAATGACGAAGAGATAACAATGTTCCCTCTCTTTTAATTATACTAGTCAATTGTTTTCGAAGAATTCTTTATTAGGAAAAATATAAACAACAACAAACGGCACAAGAAAGGGTGAAGTACTTCTCCAAGACTTCGTAATGATATTAGGATGTAAATAATTTACAAAAAAAAATGCAGATTCGACACTGTCATTAGAAGAAAAAAAGCACAATTTTCATACGACGTATGAAGTACTTTAAAAATAAAATCATTCGTGGTCGTATTATTAATCACTTTTTGACTAAAACGACAAACGGAACATTAAAAGTATACAAAAACAAGAGGAAAAATATTTCTTATGGACTTTGCTTAAATAGTTTCTAAAGTCTAACCGTTTTGCTCTGCTTTCAATCTTTTAACGGCATCGTGGGTATCCTGATTTTCATTTTCGCGCTTTAACTGCACACTTCCGGACATGACTAAGTGAGGCTGGAAGAGAAAATGGAGTAATATAGAAGATAATTAAATTGATAATTTCGAACAAGATATTAAATATTGCGTTATTATTGTTGTTTATTATTGTTATTATTATTATTATTATTATTATCGTGTAATTTGATATATATATATATATAATATATATAAGTCAATGATTTAGAAACATTTTTAAATTCCTAGTAGGAGAAATAATTCGGCCGTTGATAAGGTATTTAAATTAAAATCTGTAAATTGCATTTATCTTAATAAGGAACTTCGAAGCTTTCTTTATATAAAAACTTAGAAATAAATGAAATTAAAAGTGCATTTATTTACGTTGTTCCTAGTGATATTATTTAAAGATATTATCTAGTCATTGTTTATTGTCAACGGTTTAGATAAAATCTAAATTCTGCTGCAGAGAGATATAAATATAGTAACAAACCTGTTGACTCGTATTTACTGTATGAAGAAGCACGGGAGCTTTCGACGATCCATCTAACTGCAGAGTAACTGGTTTCAAGTTCTCCGAATTTACCATCATTCGGCCAGGTTGTGATAATAACAACCGAGTTCCAACATTTTTATGTAATGGCACCGAAACATGTTGAGGGGGTGGCATGTCATTCGATGAGTCATCCTGCCCAAACATTTGAGAACTAGGAGATACAGGTGCCGAATATGGCGTTCTAAAACAAGGAACTCCTCGTTGTCTACGTTTTTTAAATGATTGCTCGAATAGCTTTTCTTCCGAGTTTGGATCAACTCTCCAAAAGCTACCTTTCCCTGGTTCATCCTGAGCTCGAGGTACTTTAACAAAATATCTATTCAAAGATAAATTATGCCTGATAGAATTCTGCCATCCCTTGTCGGAACTTCTATAATAGGGATAATTTTTAGAAATGTACGCGTATATTCCAGCTAACGTTAATTGACGATCCGTAGAGGATGCTATTGCCTGAACTATTAACTGAGCATAGGAGTAAGGCGGCTTTCCATCGTCCAATTTGGACTCCTCACTGTTAAATGGATTTTGAACTACTCCTGGTCTTGGAGACGATGGACAAGAGTTCGCTGCCGAGATTGTTCCTGTTGGACTAGTCGAACTTCTATGCCCATTTCGAGGTATTTGGCGAACTTGTTCTGATTTACAAGGTAGTGATTCAAAGGCAATTTTTATAGTTGTACTCGGAAATCGAAGGAAACAGCTGTAAAATAAAAATTAATTTATAAACAATGTTTACCAATTGATTTTAAGAAAAATGTTTTAAGAATATTCTAAGAATTCCTTATACTTTCTGTTTCAAAACAGAACGTTTAACTTCTTTAAAAAGAACTAAGGAAAACAAAATTTCGAGATAACTTGCTTAATTATAACTTTTTTCAGTTTAATCAGAACAGATTTTGTTTGAAACTTATACCTAAAAGTTCTTGTAAACATATTTGTTTACCAACTAAAATTAAAGAATTATTTGTAATTTTCCTAAAGATAAGAACAGTACATTTACAGGGTCTTTAGCGCCCATATGTTTTACCTTTCATAAAGAATAAGTGAATTTGCGCATTTAAATTATAATTTAGCGTTTCGTTTTTAAAAAGAATATTTTTACGTTTTAGGCAGTTGGAACGGAGGTGCTCCTCTACGTTGAAATACACCGTCGACAAAAACCCCGTTTTTTCCTCCACATATCATGTAAAAGTCTCCCTCTTTAAAAATTATCTCTAGATGTTTCCTAGAAACAAAACTCGAGTTTCCAATACTTATATCCACTTCGCCGGCGTTGCTGCTATTGTGTCGGCCTATGATCACGCGGTTTCTCCGCATTAAATACTCGAAGTCACGGCCGTAAAGTCGAGCTATAGGAAGGCTGTATTCTTCTATATAATCTTCATCCTCAGTCTCATGTCCATTTTGCAGAGACTGGAGAGTAGAATTGCGGTTTTCCAGGTTATTTGTTGACATCCTAACACCGTGCTTGCAGACAGACAAAATGGCCGACTGATTCAATACAAATCGTGTTTACATACAAGTCTACGATATACATTAAATTGCATAACTATTTTATATTTCTAAAAATTTCCAATATACAGCCTATAATTTACACGTAATTATACGATGCGCTATAATTGTATTTTAAATTTATTATCTCGTGGCGTTTTTTTAAAATAACTTGAGCGATAAAATGCAGAATTGTGTCAAACAAATATGCCTGCGCAGACAGTGGTTTTTTGCGCATGCGTCTATAAACGCCATCTAACGAATCCCTTTTCTATAAACTTTACTTTAAAACTAGGCCATAAACAACAACAATATAGTAAGTAAAAATAAATATAGAGTAAATATATTCTTAATTAAGTATTAAATTATTCAAACAATTATTTTTTTAAAGACTTTTATATCAAGGCGCGGGAAATGGAGCAATCAATTCTGTTTCCATATATTCGGATTTCGCGCCTCTTATAGGTCATTTCATAGAAATCTGATAATTCCGGCCTAGCATACATGTTCAATCTTTATGTATACCCAGGTATTTCATATACTCTTTCTTCCCACGACTTTACAGTTTCCACTAAATTATTAGCAATTCTAATAGATAAAGTTCCCAATTATCGAGTCACCGATAATATACTGCTTTAAAGTTGTTATAAGCTTCTTTTCAAAACAAGACATTCAAGATAGTACATAAGGTGAATGACTTGTAAAGAAAAATTGAATTCTATTTTTTTTTTTAAAATCCTTTTGAGGCACCTAGCGACACATAATAAGATAGTGGGATATTAACAATCTGTTAGTTTTTTTTTGCGTATATAAAAACGTGTCTACATAGATACATGAGTGTAATTGGATAAAACGCGACAAATACAGTTCTTGTAAATTTTTCTCGTGTTTGAAATTTAATTCCATAGCTTATTTGTACAGCAGACTACGGAAATTATCTCAATTAACTTCTTGCTTGAAGTATCAATTCTTTTTCTATCAACTTGGACAGCATCTGCTTGCTACGATAATCTACTACCACGGACTCAATTGTAATATGGAGGAAAGGCAGAAGAAATAAGCACTACGCAAAATAATACCGTCTGCTTTATGTTTATTACAGGTTATATATTAGCAAAGTTATTAGCCTATATTTTTTGTTCCTACTTCTCTAGATAAACTCTAGACATTGACATTTGTACGCTGACTTTGAGAATTTAACAGAACATCTACAAAAAACTATATTCTTTCAATAAATTTGACGCAATCACTAATCTCTGAACCTCAGATGTTCCTTCATAAATTTCAGTTATTCTTGCGTCTCGATAATGACGTTCAGCTGGCATATCAGTTACAAAGCCCATTCCACCAAGAATTTGGATGGCCTGATGTGAACAGAAAGTTGCAGCCTCCGAAGCACATAATTTAGCCATAGCAGCTTCTTTTGTAAAATTTTCACCTTTATCTTTTAAAGTGGATGCGTGCCATGCTAAAAGTCTTGCTGATTGAGTGCGACATTCCATGTCGGCAAGTTTAATTTGTATAGCTTGAAGTTGTGCAATAGGAATACCGAAAGCTTTTCGCTCCATTGCATATTTTGCTGCACAATCAATCGATGCTTGAGCAATTCCAATAGCTTGACCAGCAATACCTATCCTACCACAGTCAAGAGTCTTCATAGCGATTTTAAATCCGTCTCCTGTCTGCCCCAGTAAATTTTCGCTAGGAATGGCTACATTTTCAAAAGTTAACTGGACAGTTGGGGAGCCTCTTATACCTAGCTTATCCTCAGGCTTTCCAACTGTTACGCCTTTAGAGGGTTTCGGAACAATGAATGAACTAATACCTTTATGTTTTTTAGCTTTATCACTTGTAGCCATTACAACAGACGCCCCATTTAAACTACCATTTGTTACCCACATTTTCGAGCCATTAATAATCCAGTTATCGCCCTCTAGATTTGATGTAGTGGAAGCGGCTCCAGCATCGCTACCGTTTTCAGGTTCGCTAAGACAAAAAGATCCTATAAGATCACCTGTTAAATAGGGCGTAACATAGCGCTCAATTTGCTTTTCTGTTCCAAACTCTAAGATTGGAGATAGATAGAGGGATATATGAGCGGAAACGATAACTCCACATGTTGCACATCCTCTAGATATTTCCTCCATAGCTATAGCATAAGCAAGTGTGTCTAAACCTCCACCACCATATTTTTCGGGGACAAGGAGGCCAAAAATTCCAAATTCACCCATCTTCTTTACCGATTCTATAGGGTATCTATGCTCCGAATCGGTCCTTTTTGCAAAAGGTGCAATTTCATTGTCAACAAGATCTGTAAGAGAGTTCTTCAGCATTCTATGAGTCTCAGGCAAAAGAGAATCATTGTGTATCGACCTTGATTGCGACCCGAGACAGGGGATTATCAAGTTCAGCGATTTTTTCAATAACACTCTGGTTTGTAGAAGTCTAGCCATCTTCAAAGTGTTTGTGTTCAACCTCTCGTTGTGCTAAAGGCTAACACTTTTCTACCAGTTTACAATGTGAACTACTTTCGCTTATATAAATGTCAAGGTTCACTAAGATTTGTACAAAAACAGTTTTTAAAGAGAAATTATCAGGAACAATAAACAGCCGATTTCAGGACATGTAGAGGACTCACAGTCCAAAGTCCCCTTTATCGTTATCTAACATTTTTCTCTAAATATCATTTGTTTATGCATATATGCATTCCACAGACATGAAAAATCATAGTAGAGTATTTGTTTCCATAATAAAAGTAACAATAACTCGAGACATTACAATTATTCAAGATGTACAGAAAGGTTTAAACAAAGAGAAAGAGGGTTAAAATCGGGAGAAGGGAGAAAATAATTTTGTTAATTGGAGAAAGGTAAAATAAGAGAAACATTAGAAAAAGATCAAAATATGGAGAGGCCAGAGAATTTCTAATAAATTGTTTCTTTTTTATACATTCTCTCTATATTGAATCTGTGTGTTTGTATACGGATATATATTAAAGTTAGTGAAACACAACAACTGTATACGATTATTATATTTGACGGTAAATATTTATCATATTTGGACAGTGGAGAAATATATTTAATTGACAGAGAAAAGAAGTTGAAGTGACGTTTGAACTTGGATAATTACTTCAGAATGCTTTAAACACTCTTTCTAAAGCGTTTTCACATAGTTCATCTAATTCACCGTCTCCACCATAGTCTAAATCCCTTATGTCACATGAATATATCTTTTCACCATTAACCCATACTTCTACTACATTCCAGTCAGGTATTTGTCTTTTTTCTACAGTATGATTATATTTTTCTAGAACACCTAAAAGAGGAAGGCATTTTTGTAGAATCAAATATATATGTTTATTATATTCTTACTTATCAAGCCTTCTAATCTACAATCGCGATGTTGAACTAGACCACAGGAATTATAAGGTCCATAGTTAATTATTACATGAGCGGCGGCTGGCATTATTTTATTTATTTTTTTATAACAAAGTAAGATAACTTCGAAAATCTCCGTATCTACAGTAAACAAACTTTTGACCTTGACATTCACGGTTATATTTTGCCCGCGTTTAAGATACATCCGTTTTATGAAATATTTCTTTATAATTAAACCGATTTTTTGTAACGAAATTCGTACTGCTTATTGATAAATATCTTATAAAATATTCCGCCTTCACAACGAAAACTAATAATATATAAAAAGGTAAAAATTTAATGTAAACGAGATTTTAATGGAAATCGTAAATGATTCGAAACATAAAAATGAATAGGCAGTTTTACAGTTTCTTTCCCAGTCGCCTTTGTTGCCCACTGGTATCATCGCAAATTTTTCTCCTTTTTTTTTCGCAATTTCAAGGTTAGATAAAAGTCGGAATTATGTTCTATGATGTATACCAAATACTTTAATTCAATATACCTACATTATTAAGAAATTTTTCTAAAAAAAACCTTTTGGAGAGTGTGGTTTCGTTGGAAAATCCCAGAACCTTGCGAAACCGTTAGAAATCAGTAGGATGATAATGCATATTTTTTCAATTATATATTATTAAAACGATTAATAAATGTACTAGGAAATAAATTTGTTATTTGTTTGTAGATCTGCGACATTCCATACTAAGAGATGGCTTCGTCTGAACCTATGGATATAGAACCGGAAATCGATGACTCCTTATATAGGTTTTTCACTATTATTTTATTAATATGTTAATGAGAAATAGAAGAATAATTGTTGAAATTTTTCAGCCGCCAACGCTATGTCTTAGGAGACATGGCTATGAAGCGCATGGCCAAAAGCGATATACTATTGATAGGACTTGGAGGTCTTGGGGTTGAAATCGGTGTGTTGATCAAATATTATTTTTTAAAATGTCAACTTATCTATACTTTCTTATTATTTTTAGCCAAGAACATTACATTAGCAGGAGTAAAGGTTTGTTTAGATATAACTTTTTTTTAGCTATTCTATCTTAAATTTATATCTATTGCTAGAGTTTGACTCTACAAGACAATGAAATATGTTCACTCCAAGACTTGGGAACGCAATTTTTTATCAAAGAAACAGATGTTGTGAACGGATTAAACAGGTTGTTATTATTTAGATATATTTTATTGTATACTTCCAATTATAGGGTTTGCAAATTCTAAGAAAGTCACAATTTCAATTATTTATAGAGCGTCTGCGTGTGCTAATCTAATTGCTGAACTGAATCCTTACTGTAAAATTCAAACAATCGAAAAAGACGTAGACACTTCAAACTTGTCATACTTAGATACTTATAACGTAAGTAAAGAAAGTTTTATAGTAGTCTTAAACTATAAGAATTTTGCTAATTTCTCATTCAATAGTGTGTAATATTGACCGAATGTCCCTTGAATGTTCAAATGACTGTCAATGAATACTGTCGTTCAAAGAGTCCTCAGATTAAGGTATACCATATCTATAATTTATAAGGTGAACTGTGAAGAAAAACTGTATAAAAATCCTCTATTATTTCTTTAATTAGTTCATTTCGAGCGATGTATTTGGAATTATTTCATCTACTTTTTGTGACTTTGGTGACTCATTTGAAATATTTGATGCTGACGGAGAAGAACTTCAGGAAACATTTATAGACAGCGTAAATCAAAGTAAAAATGGCGTTGTGCAATGTATTGAGCATGCAAGGCACGGTTTGGAAACTGGTGACTATGTCACTTTTAAAGAAGTTAAGGGAATGACTGAATTGAATAACACATTATTTCAAGTTAAAAGTTTGTATACGTTAATTATACTGATCGAATATTCATTTTATTTTTAAATGAATAGCAATTGAAGGTGATCCATCATCATTATGTATTGGAGATACTTCATCTTTTAGTAAATATGAAGGTGGTGGTATTATGAAAGGTGTAAAAGTTTCTAAGACTGTTCAATTTGTAAGTTTTATTTTAGAAATTTTCTGGTAAAATATACCTAATCTGTTTTTCTGTATAGGAATCTCTTTCTACTCAAATTCAAAAGCCGTCTATTGTTTACGCCGATTTATCTAAATTTGATGTAAGTAAACAAAGTATTAAAATTTAATAAAAATTTAATATCCTTCGTGGTTTATTTCCTTTCAGATGCCTTCAACTCTTCATTTAGCTTTTATAACTCTTCATAAATATATAGAGGAAAAGCGTAAGTTGCCAAGGACTTGGAGTGGAGAAGACGGAGAAGAATTTCTTCAGATTGCTTCCTCCTTGAACGGAAGTGTCTGTGACAAGATTGAAATTAACGAAGAAGTTTTATTGAAAATCTGCATGACTGCCGGTGGATGTTTAGCCCCTATGTGTGCTGTTATAGGAGGTATTGTAGCTCAAGAGGCCCTGAAGGCCGTAAGTGGAAAGTTTACTCCTTTGAAGCAATGGTTGCACTTAGATGCTATCGAAGTTGTGGATGAGGGAGACTGTAAAATATTTGAACAAAAGTATGGTCGGAAATTTTTTCATATTGATATTTTACATGATATATATTTTTTCAGGAATGACCGTTATGATTTACTGCGAACTTGTATAGGAAATAAAATATTGGATAAACTTCAACAGCTAAGACTTTTTATGGTTGGCTGTGGTGCCATTGGATGTGAAATGTTAAAGAATTACGCTCTTCTAGGTGTGGCCACAACATCTGGCTGTGTGACTATAACTGATAACGATCTAATTGAGAAAAGTAACTTGAACAGACAATTTCTATTTAGGCCTAGACATATACGCAAACCAAAGTCTGTTATTGCTGCCCAATCGACGAGAGATATCAATCCTGAAATGAATATAGAGGCTCATCAGCAGAAAGTTTGTCCAGAAACTGAAAATACCACATATACTGACGGATTTTTTACCAGCCAAAACGTTTGTGTGAATGCTCTAGATAATTTAACAGCACGACGGTATATGGACTCAAGATGTGTAGCAAATCAGAGACCATTACTAGAATCGGGTACTATGGGACCCAAAGGGCATGTTCAAGTTATATACCCTTTCTTAACTGAAAGTTATACATCGCAAAGAGATCCAGCTGATAATGATGTTCCTTATTGTACTCTCAAATCTTTTCCTCAAAATATGGATCATTGCATTCAGTGGGCCAGAGAAAAGTTTCAATCGTCATTCACTTCGAAGCCCTCCGCCATGAATAAATTTTTTCAAGAAAATCCTGATATATCTATTGTAACATCAAGACTTTTATCTGGATCTGTGGTAGACGGGGCAGTTGTTGTCGCGAAAATATTGAGAAATCAACCGTCTAATTGGGCAGATTGTGTAAAGTTTACGAGATTGAAATTTGAAAAATATTTCAATCATAGAGCAAAACAACTTTTACACATCTTTCCCGAAGATACAAAATTAAAAGACGGTTCAGCGTTTTGGCAGTCGCCCAAACGACCACCAAGACCTGTTTTATTCAATTTGGAAGATCCTGTTCATTATGAATTCATTAGATCTGGAGCTAAGTTATATGCGGATATCTACAGGGTAAAATATCTGAAAAAGGATATGGAAAGAGAGAATATCGCTAATATTCTGAAAAATCAAATGATACCTGAATTTCGGCCCGTTAGGAAGGAAATCGAGACTAGTGAAGCTGCCAAAAAACCATCGTCTGCTGAGACTTTTGATGCAGATTCTTTGTCTCAAACTGCTGAAATTATCAGAGATCGTATGGAGGGTATTACCCGCCCTAGTTTAAATGTCCTAGATTTTGAAAAAGACGATGACGCTAATGGTCATATCGATTATATCAGTGCAGCCGCGGTATGTTATCTAGCTTTGAATAGAAAAGAAGATTTTAAAACGTTTTTCCTTTCAGAATCTTAGAGGGGCGATGTATAGCATAGAGAAGGAGGATAGGCTAAAAATTAAGAGAATTGCCGGAAGAATTGTTCCTGCTATTGCTACTACAACTGCTGCTGTTGCAGGATTAGTAAGTCATCACTTTGAACAAAATTAACTATTTCAATATCTTTATCTTGCTTCAGGTTGCCATTGAGTTAATCAAGGTTGTAAAGAATTCTTCGCTTGAACACTTCAAAAACGCTTTCATTAATTTAGCGTTACCTCAGTTTGTTTTGTGTGAACCAGGAGCTGCTCCTAAGCGCAAATTAAAGTAGGAATAAAACAATTTAATTTTGCTATACTAAATAAATCTATACAACAGCTCTGGTCTTGAATTTACATTATGGGACCGTCTAGAACTTAATGGAAGTCAATCCACAACTTTGCAACAATTTATTGACATGTTCAAGGTAAATATGCAATTTAGACTCTCTCAAGACTAATTAATAATCTTTTCAGGCAAAATATAAACTTGAGATCAATATGGTTGTTCAGGGTGCAAAGATGATATACATGCCGTATATGCCTACGCATAGGAAGAGACTGCAAGAACCGTAAGTTGTGAAAGATAATCGATGGTTTTCTTTTTAAAAAACGAATTTTTTTAGGCTCGTAAAATATGCCAACGTCACACCTGATAAGAATTATGTCGACCTTCTTGTGTCATTTGAAGGTGCCGAAGAGGACGAGGAAGCTCCGCCTTTACGCTTCTACTACAGATAGAATAATGAACTTTGTCACTTTTATTGTCTAATGCGCCAAATACAATTCAAATTACGGCATTATCAATCGCAGATAACTTTGTTCAATATGTACTTGAACAGACCAAAAATCATCGTGAATAGTGCAAAAAAATATATTATCGTTAAACAAACATAGTTACCTATAGCATTACTAAAGTCCAAGATCTGTATGGAGGTCTTCTAAAGCTTATTACAATACACTCCATGCAGAACACTTTTTACAAAGATGAAAAATATCAATTGTCACATATTAAATTGTATTTCCCTATGCATCAGAAACTTGGTGAAATTAGCTCCAATGAATATTTTTATGCACATACACGATAACTTAAAGGTGTTTTTCAAAAAACAAGTTTAACCCAAACGCCAAGCAACGTACAAAGCTTGGAATTTATCGAAGCCAGCCAAAACACCAGCTCCTGCAACACCACGCAAGATGTTTGCGCCAGCTCCCTTCATGAGTGACATGAATCCTTCGTTCTTCAAGATCTGTACGGTGCAATCTATGCTTCCCTTGTATTTAACTTGTTGTCCGGAAGTCATCATCATACGTCTTCTGATGGTGTCAATCGGATAGGATACCAAACCGGCGCTTATTGTTACGACGTATCCGAGGGCGAAGCTCAAGATAACACCTGGGTTTTCTCCCAAGATGATTGGTTTCAAGGTATCATAGAAACCAAAGTAGCAACCTCTGTATACAACAATACCAACGCAAGAGATAACGAAACCTCTGTAGAGACCAACGAAGCCGTCACTCTTGAGGGTCTTCTTGTAAACGTCGAATAAACCGTTGAATTCTCTGCTGCCTCCCTTAGCTCCTGATTTGGCATCATTGGCCAAACGTGTTCTGGCATAATCGAGAGAGTAGACAAAGCAGAGAGATAGGGCTCCAGCAGCTCCTCCGGAGGCGATGTTCTTTCCGAAGTTAATCATGTAACCGTCTTTCTTGCTTTGCTTAAAGATGGTCTTGATCTTATCTTTAAAAGCGAAGTTAAGAGCTTGAGTAGGGAAGTAACGGAGGCAGTTCGCCAAGTTTCCACGCCAGAATGGGATAAGACCTTCTGTTTTATATGTTCTAATTGTGCAATCTGCAACTCCCTTGTATGGTTTGTCCAGACGACCTTGTTTGATCATTTCATCTTGATTTTGGACGAGGAGTTTTACTCTTTCGATTGGGGCGGCTGCAGTTTTTGAGATAACAGCTGCGACTCCGGAGAGTGCAAAGTTTTCGGCAAATCCTAATTTTTTGTTTGACATATCTGTTTGAACAAAAAAAAATTAGATGGTATCGGTCAATGACCATGTCAATGCCCTTTCAAATAAGGCTGTGAAAAATTTTTTTCAAATTAACCTATATTAAAGACAAGGATAAGGATACAGACGTAAAAATATAATCCTCTATCAATATTATATAGGTATCACCTCAATTGAACCTATGTATTGAAACAGGTTCAGTTGACTTATTTGTCCTTGCTGTGGCTGTTTCTAAGTTTCTACATTTACAGATCCACTTTTTTTTTCAAATTTAGCATAAGATTCTCTTCGATTATATACAATTTAAGGAAAGCAATTGATGACATTTAAAAAAAGTTAAAACTTATAGTAAATTATGACCTCTACGATTCGGAATCAAAATGGCGGTCCGATCAGTGAGAGAAACATTTAAAACAGTTTCTAAAAGCTCAGTAACAGCAAATAGTGACAAAAATAGTACTCTTCATCATCCTTTATATAAATATATGAACTTAACGGTTTTGTTCAGTTAAATAAAAAAATACTTACTTAGAATTAGTAGAAAATCGACTTATCTCGACTTCAACAGCACAAGTGCGGTGTGAAAGGACAAGAGATCGTTGACGTCACGATATATTCGACCAATCAGGAATTGCGATATCGTATAGTTTCAGTCTCGCGAGAAGTTTTAGACGTAATGGTTACTTGTTCCGATGATGTTTAATATGTACTAATAATGTACAAACTAAGATACCAGACTTTCAATAACCTTTATTGACTTCCTGTTAGTTTAAACTACATTTTTTGACATAAATATGTATTCGACAAAGCCGATAGTAAGTAATATTAAAATCGAGGACAATTCTTCGCCTATGTATGAAGTTAAACCATTTGTCTGCTTTTCGAACGGCGGAGAACAGGTGAGTTTCATTTTTGAAGTCACGTGTATCTATTTACTTCGCTACTTTTCAGAATAAAGATATTTTATTAGAATTAGAGAAGAGACAAACAAGACTACTTGAAAGAATTGATAAATTAAGAATCGATTTAGATACAATCTGTCCCCAAGTTCCATGTTTAGGTGGGAATTGCGAGGACCACGTGATATCTGTGAATCCAAATGATCCTCCTTTTTCAATTTTTGTTTTGGCTAACCTCCTTAGTTCTTATCATAATGTCCGAGTAAGCAGTCACGTTCACTCATCAATCACACACGTCCCGAAAGCGTATCTTTTGTCATCTTACGTTGGTTGTACATCCTTCTCTCGAAATGGTTTCAGCATGGGTCTTACATTCATATGGAAAGACGTGAAGAAACCGTCACTTTTCGTTTCTGGTACAAGAATAGAAGGTGAGGGCAACATTGCCAGATATTTGAACAGTCTCATAGCAGCAGAAAAAGATATTGTTACTCAAACAAAAATTGATGATTTAATTGAAGATGTTGAATGGCGAGGTGTGGTTTCCATTGAAAATGGTAACTCCGAATTTCTTTTAGGTGACAAACCCTGCTTGGCTGATATTGTTGCATGGTCGATTCTTGTAAGACAAAATAGAAAATCTCCTAAAATCGACGAATGGATGAAAAGAACAATGAAATACGTATATGAAAAAATAGCTGGTCAAATTAGTGTGGAAGAATTAGTGGAAGGATGAAGTTATTTATTTTTAATAAACAAACTCAAATCATTGAAACGTCAATTTAACGTTTGAAAAGGTTAGGCAAATAAACTATTTTGAATAAAATAACCTTGCGAGTTTTCTATTATATTTCTTTATAAAATTAAATTTAAAAAAAGTACTTTTATACTATTTTAAAATTAAACTATTAAATTCCAATACTGTATATTTAGAGAAACACTCAAAAGGGCATCATCACATGTTCTTTGACATTGTAGAGTTCAAATAGTATAACCAAACTTTTTCAGAAATGAAATATAGATGGCGTTGTCGGCATTAAAATAGGTGGACAATTATTTTAAAGTATAAGTGCAAAATAAAGAAAATGAAATTTAAAATCTTTGAAAAAAATACTTTTATTGGTTAAAAAATAACATGTTTTAAAATTTAGCTATTCAAAAGTGATATAGTTATATTAGCTAATTTTTCTTATAAATGTAAATGTATTAAAATTTTTTGTACATAAGAAATATAAACTGTAAAAAGGAAAACAGCACAGTTACTTCAAGTTTTTTAATAACATTCCTAAATGCAACCTCTTTGGTAAAAAAAATAAAATCATTTTTTAAACTTTCATCTTTTTTGTAATCGAATCGTCATTTGGATGATTCCTTTTCTTTTCATACCTCTCTTCCGACTCTTCCATTGTTGGTGTTGCTGCTAAGTGACGTTCTGCTTCCATTGGAAAATTTCCAGTACCTCCTCTCGTCGGAGACATAATTAACTGTTTGTTGAAGGTTTGAACGGTTTCTTTCTTAGTGTTCTGACTAGCCACAGAGAGTACGCTGCATAATTGCTGATGAGTTAACGTTTCAAATTCGCTAACTCTGCCGAATTCATCTCGGGAATAGCGTTCTCGAACTTGAGTTAATGGTTGCCTTCGATGATCTAATACCGGCTTTACATCAGTATAGAACAAATGTAGTCTAAGGGCACACTCTTTCAAGTCTTTCAACGTGAAACCGGTATATTTTATGAGTAAAGGCGTCCAGAGATTTTCGGCACTTGTTGTGCCTTTATTTAGAGTGAGAAGAACCAGCAAACATGCTGCGCATGCAACAGTTGAAGGACCAAAATCTCTTATAAATTCGAAATAATGCAGACTAACTTCCAAAATATAATAAAGCATATAGACACCAGTAAAATTTAATTCGGCTACGTAACCGAGAGCTTCGATAAAATCATATGCGGTTGGTAACTGAAGACGACCTTGAGTAAGTGCTGTAATTTCTCCAATCATTCTAACAACGTCTCCGTATTTATAAGTATTATCGGTTAACCATGCAGCCTCTCGAATGGTTAGTATGTTTGAATTTTCATAACGACATACGAGAAGCATACTTGCTATCCCTACTAATTGCAATCGACTTCTCGAAATATATCTCGAACTAAGAACTTTATCGACCAGAGCAACAGTTTGATGAAGAATTGAGGAAGACAGACATTTTATGCTTGTTAACTCTACTAGCCAGTCTACGAGTATATATCTCATACTCTGTGTTATATGCATATTTCTTTTTGTAGCGGGAAAACTTATCTTATTAAAATCAGTTATCTTTTTCTTGCAAAACGCGAGTGCATCATTTTCATTAACACCACCAAATTTTTTTCTTGCATATATCTCCATTAACTTTAAACAAGCCTCGTGATTTTTTCGACTCTTCAAGGATTGAGATCCAAGAGATCTCAAGCTGCGAATTGCCTCCAACTCTAAACCGGCATCCTTTGTTGTATTTTTTGAATCAAAAAGTCGACCATACTTGATTTGCCACAATCTGTACTGAGCATAAGTCTCACCAGATTCGGCGGCTTCCTTAAATAATTCCACAGGGGTTTCACCAGAAGGTGATACATGATCTTCTACTCTTGCCAGACAGGTCTTGATGTCAGCTAGGATGTCCTTACCAGAATACTTTTCACACATTGCATAGTAAACTTCTGCCTTGCAGCATCTACTTTTGTGTACATTCCATGGAGGCCTTATGAAAATCCACGTAAAGGGTGCTACTTCGGGTGTTAACTTTTCGGCTTCGTACAATAAAGTTGCCACTTTCCGTCCGAGATAGTTGACAGCGTAATCGGATGACATATCCAAAGCCAAACCTTCGTTGTATAAATAGGCCAGACTTAGTTTGATCGTTGCCGAAATATTGCCGCATACGGAAGCTCTGTTAACATTGAATATTTGATATAGACCAAGAATACTATTTTAATAATTACCTATGAAATGCTTCTTTATTGTTATCGTTGGGCCAGACACCATTGAAGCTCGCGTTTAACCAAACAGACTTATTTGATAAAACTAAATCGCTAAATACAGGATGAACCTGAAAAAAACAACAATCAGAAAAGATGAAAGAGGAACATTCCTTAATCGGATTTTACCTTAGCTAAATTGAGTATATCGGGCATCTGCATGCCTTTTAAAATCCGTATAAGAATTTCGACGGGTAAGTCTAATAAACACAGCTGTTCATCCATATCTGTATGGGCAAAAAGGATGAGAGGGATTGATTATATAACATATTTGTTGGGGTTTTATTTAAATTTAAAAAGTTTTAGTCAAACAGTCAGAGAAAGTTCAACGTTATCGAACATTTATCTGTTCAAGTGCCGGTTTCCGTATGGTATGCTTCCTTCAAAGACTCAGAAAGTTTGCGAAACTTGAAATTTGTAAACTTTGCAAAGCCCCAAGTCTCCCATCGCCTTATGGAGAGCCCATAAGCTAGTATTTTCTTCTAAAATACCTTGATGACAGATCCTTATCGGCTTTGCACTTAAAAAACCCTTGTTTATGTAAGAGGGGTGCAAGTGACAGAGTCTATCAACAAGTTTTTTCTGCTATTTATTCAACAATACTGGTGACAGTGGCAGTTTTATTATTTCCCGAAGTTTTTCGGCCGAAGGAATGACATACTGGTCGGCTGTTATCCCAAATCTTACTCGTATATCAAAGAGATTCAACTACCATGTTTATTAATTTGGTGTCAACCTATTGAATGTATTCTTTTTCCTTCAAAAAAATCTCGTCTGCGATCCTTATCAATTTACACCCTGAAAAATCCTCCCGGAGGATAAAAATCATACGAACATTCTTAGGATTCGTGAGAATGTGGGATTTATGACATTTCGCTGTCATGCCTTCCTACCCTGACCCCGTGCAAATAGCCTAAGGGTTCGGGCCGATAAAGGATATGGCATTCTCAGACCGTTTTACAATTTAATTGAATACGCTTTTAGTATGACTTACCGCTAAATATGTTTATAATTTGACTTTAACAAATTTCCGGTATTGCGGTAAAAAACGCAGTATAAGCATATTCCTGGTCAATAAGTTAGCACCTATAACTATTTTCTATATCTATCACAAGATTGATATGAAATAATTCCAGTTATTTTATCTTTACCGTTCAGCTTTAAAAATAAATAACAGGCTAATCTCTAAATTTAAAAAGAGAGCGTAACAGTTTGGGCGCAATGTGAATCATAATTTAGTCATGTATAAAGTTTATCGATCGTACTTACTAAGTACCTTGAGCTTTATGCTATATCGAATAAATGATACTAGTCTATAACGAATTATTCAATGAAACTAGATTAATCGGTTTATATATATTCTTTGTACCAAGCTTCCGATAAGCCACCTACTCAAAACTTTGCCAGTAAAGGTATTCAAATATCTCCGTAGTTAGAAAGAATAGCACAAAAAACTGAAAGAAAGTTTGTAGATACAAATGAGACAAACCTTTTTATTTTTTATTTTTCTTTTTTAAATAAGAGGATAAGAACTAATTACATTATTCTAACTTCGAGGTAGAAAAACGTTATGAACCGCCAATTTGGCGTCTGCTACTTATTCTTTTGAAATCTTGACGCTCATTGGCTAGTCAAATTTGTGACCCAGACACAACGATTGGTGGCAATCTTTTTCCAAGTCTAAAGTCCGTAAACTGACGGAATTTTCGCGGGAAATTTTGAAATTAATTAATACCATATTCGGAGGGAGCTTTACTCGTGGTCAGTAGGTTACAGCGTTACAATGCAAATCAATAAAAAGTGATAGTCAGGTTGAAGTAAGATATTTTTAAGTTTTATCGTTTACTTTTATTATTATGAATTTGTTAGTAAAAATAAAACGGACATAAAAATTTTCGAGTTAAATTATGAGTTGACCTAGTAAACTCTAGAGGAAAGATTAAAAAAAATTGACTAGTTGAGTTAATTAAGTTGCGAGAAGCCAAATTAGAGACAGTTGTTTATCTTTTGCCCTTTTTTTGTGTTCAAAGGATGCCATCGGTATTATTAGTGTCGTCGAAAATGAAGCAATTAGAATTCGTAAAAAACATCCTAAATGAAGCATCGTAAATTAAACCATGTCAGAATGCTCTTTGAATTTCACTAAAACATACCTTTCCACATCGTTATCGTCGATAAGAAATTCTTATGACGCAATCCAAAGATAGAGTGAAAAAGGCTACAATGTATCCGAATAGAAACTGATTAGAGGCGCATGGCAATGAGCGTGGCGGCGAGAAAGAATCTACTTTGATGATCAGATGTCAATTAAAGAGGACAAAGGAAGATACTACTATATTGGGCAAAATTTACTATAGGAATACGATTAATATCATACAAATGCCGCAACTCATTCGATAATGATATTACATAATTCTAATTTAGATGTATACTATCAGCAAGATCTCATGAGCCGTTCCCCTTTTACTTTACAACCTCTTCTGAATACTATCTATGTGTAAATTTTTCAGATCGTACATATCAAATATCTATAATAAAGTCATTGTTCAGGATAAAAAAAATCCAAGCAATATAGCCTATTAATATTTGTAATCAACAACTAATCTACTCTTTCTGATAAAGGACGTATAATTACTAATTGGACAGGTGACCAAAGAAGCGATTCGGAAAATGATATTAGAAAAGAATTGCAATTTAAGATCAATATCACTCACCTTTCCCTATGTTAAAGTATTTTATTATTGTTAAGTAAAATGATTTAAAGATGGCACTCTTTACAAAATTCTTTTTTAATTTATTATGGTAAACTAAAGGGCGATTTAAGGTCGTTTATAAGGGGAATATATGAGAACAATGAGTACGTCGATCACACCGCTCAATCAATATATAATTTCATTCCTTTCCACTATTTAAGAACAGTGTAAAATATGCAAGTAAGTCAAGTATTAAAGGCAAAATGAGTAATCTTCAAAACGCATTAATCTTTATAAATAATAAGCATTGTAATAGAAAAGATTGAAAAAAAACCCTTTCTATTGACAATAACAAGGAAAAAAAGTTTCTCTAATCGACTTACCATAAGTTTCACTTAGGTATTTCCTTATTTACAATAAGCGAAAAGCGAGCTTGAACTATAGTGAACCCTTTACTTTTTTAGGACCAAAATGATTTGACAATTAGAAAGCTACGAAAATAAATCACTCACAAAAATTGTGCAAATGAAGAAGCCCTTATAAAAATAAAAGATAAAAGGCGATAGCCGCCGTATTTTACAACTATAAAAGAGACAGCTTAAGAGTACCAGCATTCGCAAGTAGGCCTATAAACACTCTTAACGATATTTCAAGAGTTTCCGTAAAATTGTACATGACAGGTTTTTTTTGAAAATAATTTAATTAAATTTACCTTGTTTGGGAATTGTAAATGTAGTTAAGACTTCTTATTCGTGCTAAATAAACATAGATCTTTTCACCAGTCTGTCAAGAAACGCAAGGCGTTCCGTTCAGGTGTGGGATTAGCTAGTTATCGGATAGATATGCAATGAATCGTAATACGTGTCCAGATTACGTCAAGAAAAAAATATGGCGCTTTGGACATGAATTTACTATCTTAGAGCAATTGAAATAAAGTATCAATATTGATAGAATGGGGAGTAAAAATATTTGAGACCGAGGGTTGACCTTTTCCTATAACAACCATTAATTAAGCAATAAAACGTACCTAATGATGCGAGAGATGAAAGTTAATTGTTGTCCGTTACTCCTATTAAGATATTCTTTACTGTGTATTCTAAATAGTTTATTGGTGATTTTTTCTGAATCAATAGCAATAAAACGTCAAAGAAAGTTACCGGCATCAATAGTGCTTTGAAGTTTGGTCTATCAAACAAAGAGCAATGCTAACTTTGGAGGAGGGGTGACAATTTAAATGATTTCGGAAAGAGAAAGAGTGAAAGAGAGGAATAGAGAAACCCTAGTGGTTAGGGTTTTTATTGAAGGGAGGGGGTCATAAATAGAATAGGCAAAAAATAAAGAAACTGGACGGAAGCAATCTGTTGAATGTCGGCGAAATATTTTTATGATTATTCGACTGGTGAATCGATTTAGCGAGGCGTGAATCACCAACCAATGTAGAAAAATACCTAAGTTGACATTCTCGCCTATTACTATGCAAAATTGATAGCCGCTTTAGCTCTCTCTTTTTAACACACCCGCTACGTTTTACTAATTATGCCTCATCGAAAGCGACGAGACGTCAATAAAATTGCTATTTTTAAAACTAAACTATTTTTCATGCTCCCTACAGAGGAAATTAAAGAAGCAACTTTTCACATGGTGTCTTAGTGACCTACCATCCAAGAGAAAACTCTTTTTTAAACCCTTTATTATTATTATTGTTATTATTTGCTCTTTTATTGTTATATTCCACGCGCACTATACCATTTACACACTTAAAATGCTAAATAATTACTGTACTTAGGCAAATTATCCCCGCATAAAAATTCAAAGAACAACTGACAATAAAGTTTTTGTATCTATGTAAATTAAGTATTATCGAACAATTGCTTGAATAATCTACAAGCTTTATAATATTTCTTTCAAGACGAAAAGTTTAGTTTACATACGGGGACTATATCATAATTCAGGCATTTCTGGACACCATATGTCAATAGAACGATTTTTGGCAAAAGCCGGTAATGTTTTTTTTTATATAAATCAAGTTAAAGGACGTCTTGTTAACGGATTTCAATCTATTTATTTTAATTATTAGATTAACACTTCTTAATCAGGAAGAATTTTTCACAAGATTACTGGTGATATGGAGGCTTTACCAGAAGAATTCGAACAGCTTATTGAAACCTGCCGCATCGCTAAATCCAAAGATTTTGAATTGAAGACAAGCGAATATATTGACGAAAGTATTTATCAAATATTACTTTAAGATAAACCAACATCTAAAAAATTTTCATGTAGCAAATCGACTAAAAATTATTATTAAAGAACTTGGCATATCACCAACCGATCTGACAACTTCAGGGGCGGAAACATTAGATTTCCTTTCAGAGTACGCCTGTCTCATGAATCTTTCCAATACAGATTATGAAAGGTTTGGTATGCATAATATTCACTTAAAATTTACTTAAAAGATTTCATTCTGAAATTCTCAGTTTATGCTGCTCAGCATACCATTTGGAGAAAAATTCAAAAGCAGCTCAAGTTAGATTATTGAAGGTTGATAGAGAGTTAAAGCTTATTGAAAAATATATGGAACGATTAGAAAAAAAGCAAAAAATGCATGAAAAATTTACGGCAAGAGTTATATCGCGAATGGAAGAAAAACGAACCGATGCTGCCTCGTCACTTAATCATAGTAAAATTCTAAAACAGAAAGCTGATCAATATAATCATAAAATTAAGATAATTCAAGTAATTATCATTAAATTATTGAAAGATTCTTATTGATAATTTATACATTCTATTATCTTCCTTTTTCTTAAAAAAAAAACAGGAAAACTTACAAAAAAATGGTTTCAAAGATGAATATAGTCATGAAAATATTGCTAAATTATCCGAAGAGGTAAAGCGTTTAGATAAACAGCTAGAGCCTTTGAAGTCGAAACTCTCAGCTTATAAAGAACTTCCTCCTGTAAGAGCTAGATTTATAAATAAAGTAATTTTATTATTATTTAAATTGATTATAACCTATACAGGATATCACACTTTTACGAATCAAAGTAGAGGAAACTAAAAGGAAAGTTGTAAGTGCGATTTGTTTTGTGACAGTAAACGTGAAACATTGCTAAAAGGCGTCTTTTTTTTCTCTATCTTATTCAGGAAAGTCTGGAGAAAGAGATATCAGAAAAGATAGGATCTCTTCAACTATATTTGACATAAAGCTACTTTTCTTATAAAAAGCATTTTTTTTACGCGCATTAACTCATAATAAACTGCTTTCTTAAGGTATTTTCAAAGAAAAATAGCAAGTGTCATGCGATATTTGACCGGATACGATCTCTAAGTGGTATATAATTCAAATGAATGAATAAGCCTTGAAATGCTTATCTTAGTCATTATGGAGCTAGCTTTCAACATGACTCCTGAACGTAAAAACCAAGTGTAATTGTCATCTCTAAGCATAAATTCTCGTACAAAATTTTATACCTCAAGTATAATTATTTAAATTCAACAAAACTTATAGATAAATGTCTATATAAAACAGAAAATAAAACAGAAAAATTATACAGAATACGGAAGGTAACCTCAAATATCACTTAATATTTGTAAATCACACAACTTTAACCAAAATGTTTGTTCAAAACTTCCTATTTAATGATTAGCATTGATTACAAAAAGTAATCTGGTTGTGGTTTTTTAGCAGGTAAGGGGCCTCGATGTTCTTGGGGAGCAGCTTCAAAAATGTTAAAATCTTGTTTCAAATTTTCGTCCAAGTCCAAAATGGCTGCGACATTTCCGCATCTATAACAATAATTTGGGGCTGACCAAACCGTTAAAACAGCTTGATTGAAGTGATAACGATAACCCTCCATCACCAATTGGTGAGCTCTGCATATCATTTGAATAGAATTTGCTTTGTTGAATTGCTCAACTATATCTGAGCCGAAGAGGTAACCAGCTCCTCTGGGGCTCATTCCCCACCCTTGAGTATCTTCCGGGTCAGACCAGAGTAAATCACACATGGGTCCGTCGTGTGGAACTTCTACTTTACGGTCGAGCAAGCGAATTTGATCGATTGTTTGAATTGAAGGTGATAATCCTCCGTGCACACAAAATATTTTCCCATCTATTATAGCTGCCAGAGCAAGGTAGTCAAATACCTCCGTACAGTACCTGATAATAAAACATATGTTAGCATGAAATTCCTTAGCAGAAAGTCAAGTATGTAAATGTGTAAATCATTTATTGCTAATCAATAACTTATGCTGGCCTTTTGTTATTCAATCAACTGTTTAGGTGTATTATTCAAGTCGTAAAAAACTGTTTTTTGCATTATAATTGTTTTGATAAAACCTATTTTTTTGATTTGTACTATTCATGAAATTCTTATGAAGGAATAATGTAAGCCTAAAATAAAAAAAGTCGTAACAACAGGTTAGCGATTAAAAACCTTTGCATGCGATATTTAATCATTGGATGGCATACTTGGCATGATAAACTAATTGTGGAAATAAATCGTTTTATCATCAAGAGACAAATTAAATAGAATTTAGTTTAAGCATTATCAGGATTTGATAAAACTCTTTTTTCATATAATTAAGTAGACTAATGATATTGTGTAACATACTGTGACGATAAATTAATGTTAAAAATAGAGTATACTATCTAATACTCTTTATTGGAATTGCGAAAGAAAACAAAGATGGCGCCAAATAACTAACTTTTTAAGTTTTGAAAAGTAAAGCTGGTACTGACCTCCAAACAGTGATCGAACCATATTTTCTAACACATTCATCATAAAAACCATATACCTGTGTGATTTGACGACTTTCGTGATTCCCTCTAATTAGTGTAATTCGGTCTGGATATCGAACTTTTAAAGCCAGTAACAATAAAAATGTTTCTACTGAATAATAGCCTCTATCGACAAAATCTCCAAGGAATAAATAGTTTGTGTCTGGAACATCTCCTCCCACTTTAAATAGTTCTTTTAAATCATAGAATTGTCCGTGAATATCACCGCATACTGTTACCGGTGAATCGACGCGCTGCACGTTGCTTTCTTCTGCTAAAATTTCACGGGCTTTTGAACAAAGTAATTTAACGTCACTTTCCTTAACAGCTTCACAATTTCTTAATTCTTCAATTATTCGATCGAGATTACTAGTTGTCATATTTACCGTAAGACAAAACGAGTTTTTTAAATTTAACTACGAAATATAGAGCGATGCAAAATGGCGGATAAAGAATTGTTGTATAGAAACTTTATCGCAATGCTAGAAAGTGCTCGTTAATATTTATAAATTAATATGCATGACCTTGAGAGCCAATCAGATAAATTCTTTCAAATGAAAAACAAAAACGATACCGAATTAAGTACGGTGTCCATGAAGTTTCTGTCCCACTAAACAGAAGTAGATTGTTTTATTGTTATCTGTTTCACCAAGTGTACATTATCGCAATAAGAAATATTTATTCTAAAAATATTTGAACATATAATATATTAACAGTAATCTTGATAATAAATATATAGAGTTGTCATGCACTTTTCCTTATGAAATTATTTCATAACTTAACTCTTAGTTGGAATGAACAACGGAACACATTCTGCTTGTGGAAATAAGGAAACAAGAACAAGTGATAAAAAAATTATGAGTGATGAATCATCTAATATAGTAATAAGCTACAAATATATAAATATATATTCAGGACTGCAGAATCATTTAAGATTATCAATTAAAATGTTCAGTTTATATAATAATTAAAAAATAACAATCATTTTATCAATTTATCTCTTCTTTAGAGTAATGCTTCGAAGCTGCCTTTAGTCCTAACAAATAGAGTTGTCTACTGTATTCTTCAAATGCTTTTGTAATAAGAGCTGCAAGTGACAGTAACAAACTTGTAGAATAAAAAAGAATAATAATAAACAATTATTCTTACGAGATGAACTAGTCAAAAATCCAAATTGTCGGCACGCTTCAATAAACGTTGCCGCAGTATCAAAATACCGAAGTGTCATTAACGATTCCAGAACCGCTTGAAAGTTGCCTAAGGATAGCATTAACAGGAGACCTCTGGTCTATTTAAGATAAAAATTAACATTCCTTTCAGTAATTAAGTGGCAGATGCTTTTTATTTAAGAAATTCTTTACCTTCTCATTAATTGTATTTGATGATAAATGCTCTGTCCATCTTTTAATTACGTCATCACATTCTGAATCGCTCAGAGTAGACTAGAAAGTCATTTAGATTAAATCTTATTGTTTTTTTTTTAAATAATAAAACGAAAGTAAAACCTACTTTAGCTAGCCAAGCGGCTTTATACCATTGTCCGTATGTTTGTAAATATCTGCAAGCGTCTACACCCTTTTCAATTAAGCAGAGAAGTTGAACTCCCTCTGTTTTTTTTATATGACAGTTATGGCTTTTCTCAACTACAAAATATAATTTGACTTTTACAAACCAATTAATTTTCCATTGGCTATCAAACTGGTAGCTACTAATTTTATAGTACTTTGAGAGGCACCAGACGATCTGATACTGGCTACTAAACAAGCCCTGGGGTACGGAAAAAAAAATAACTCTATTTGCTTATCAATTATAAAGATAGTATACCTTAAACAATCTACATAGTAATTGTCATCTCCAGCATCAGTTTCAAGGAATAATTGAACAGCTCTCTCAGCTTGGCCCAACAATAGCAAACTTTCGGCGCATGTTCTAGTGTGGTCAGCAGTTGTCCGTTTTTGATCGTGTAAAAATGCTCTTGCTAGCTCTCTTTTCTGTTGGGGCGAAAAAGAGAACATTCTGTTTATCTGAAATGAAAATATTTATGCAACCAACCTTAAAAGTGAGTCGATCGGCTAAAATATCAAAAGAGGATTCGAGACTTTCATCGGCGATTTCATCTACTAGAATAGATCCCTGATTGTCATCTTCTAATTTTAAAAGATCAGTAGTCTGTACTACACGACTCGGCGTCGGTACGAAAAGATCTTTATCTTCTGGATCATTCGGAGGGGATTCGGTTTTTTGCTTTTCAAAGATAACCGATCGTCTAAGGTAATGAAGTGCAACAGTCCAAAAAGCAAAGTCAAACTCATCACCAAATAATCTAAATTATGAATAAATGTTTAGTTTATAACGAAGACAAGCAATCATTTAATGAATTAACACAAACGTTGAAGTTATTAAGGCTCGTTCGGCAATACCAAATTTGCAATTAATCATATATGATTTTATGTCGCTAAAAATAGAAAATAATTATTTTGTAATAATATAATTTGTAACCTTTTTGAGCTTAATAAACAATTAATTACTCATCAATAGCCTTGAGAGCCTCGAGCACCGAAGGTTGAATTTCCGTTTCGCATTCAAGATTGAAAGAGTACTCTTCTCTCCAGGATTGATGCTGTAACAAGCTTTTAGCAGCAAGAGAATGCTTCGGCGATATAATATAAGGACTAAATATTGGTTCTATAAAAGAAAATATTTTGGAATATTAATAAGCCTTGTTTTTTATTCACTCTTATATTTTTAAAAGACCTATATAATATCAAATATTACCTGCTAATATGAACTCATCGAAAGAACTGGAGCATGTTTTCAAGTTCATGTCGAAAATTTTAATAGTTCCGTCCTGACAAACTATTACCGGTCTATCAGATGCAGCCCAATCAACGTCCGTTATTTTTGAAACGTCCTTTGGGCATTTTAGGACACTAATAGGATCCAACTATCAAAACAATAGCTTAATTAATTATGTATATAATTTTTAGTATATTCAAACTTTAGACAAAGGTCCAGCGTCTCGAATGTCAACCGAGTCATTAAATAGTGATAAGAATTTCATGTTACCCTTTCCAGGTCCAAATTTTGTTTTCTTAACCCAGTTTTTATTTGTGGGACAAACTCTACAAATAGGAAATATAAAGAAAACATTTAGATAGGGTGAAAAATGAATAATTTTAGATATTGGAAACAAATGCAAAAGTAGCTAACCTATTTACTCGATTTTTCAAATCTGTGACACATAAATTTCCTTCGGTATCACCTAAAAGCATTATATCTCCTTTTCGAGCTATACTTGTAATGGCATTCACAGAATTCTGTTAAGTTTTTATGAGGAATAGCATAGTATTAAAATTGTACATAGGTCTAATTTTATAAATATTGTATTTACATCGAGAGCAATTTTTGGTCCTTCTTTTAATATGTTCCCCTCAATTATTAGTTGGTAAACACCTCCTTCAGTATCGGAAAGGAACAGGCATTCCTTTGAACAAATTTCTGCATCAGAGGACCTACAATAGATAGGGGAAAGCTATACAAAAGAAAAATATTATTTCTACAATAATTAATTGTTTACTTTATCGAGGTGACACTGTCTGACATGCTAGGTTCACCTGTTGGCTCTACTTCCAAAGGATGCTTTTTCTTAAGCCTACTAGCGGGATTAGGAGACCATTCCTACAAGATAATGAACGCATTATCAAAGCATTTTATAATAGTAGTGCTAAAATTTAACGTACCACCGCAAAAAGTTTTGGGAAGGAGGAGGGCATTTGCCTTAATAACGTTTCTGTTTTCAAGTCCCATAACTCAAAAGGTCTCTCTTTGAATAGTATGGTAACATATTGCCTATTAGAAATTGAGATTTCAGTGAAAATTGATTTAGCTAAATATAGAAATAGACTACTTGAAGTGGGACACTCTCAGTCCTTCAATGGGCGCTTCTTCATCCCGATTTGGACGAAAGAAATGACTCCTCCCACTCGATATATCACAAATAACTATTTCATTTCTCACTTGTCCATTGTATCCCAAACTTGGATAAGCAAACGATATAAACTTTTTCAAGCCCAACCATTCAATACCTCTTACTTGGCACGAATGAACGCTAAATTCTCTTTTGAGCGATCCGTTAGATAGATCGTATATTTGAACATTACCATAACCATTTCCCACTGCCAATAGAGGAAGATAGTCTTGCAAATTCTTAGTTGTTAATGGGGGACACATCTTGATTGTCAAATTATTACCCAAGCCATTCATCATACCAGTCATAATAAACTTGAGTCGTTTATTATCTTGGTCAGTATATTCTGGCTTAATTATGTCGCTTAGAGAAAATTTCGGTGAGAATTTCTCATCTATATCATCTACTGTATGCAATTGCCATATCAAAATTCGACCATCGCTAACAATTAAACATATCCTCTTTTCGGTTAGTGGACACGACGATATGGCGTATATTCTTGCATTCTTGGTCACTCGGAAAGAATCTGATGTTGCTCTAACTTCGTACATCAAGTCAATTTGATTATTATTAACTGATATACTTTCTGCCACATCTGACACTGAAAGATAAAAGGTTTTTTATTTAAATTATATAATTTAAGAAAATAATTCGAATGGATAAATCGCGCCACCTAGTGTCTATAAATGTTTATAAAGATGGGTTTTTCTGGAATAATCGAAATAAGCTTATATAGCCATTTTTCAATTCGCAGAAAATTTTTAACCAAATTATTTTTTAATATGAGAGACAAAAGAATTATTTGTAGACATTTTGAGGTATTTACACAAGGGAGACAATTCAGTTTTATAACTACTCAATTGAAAATACTTGAAAACGTATTAATTGGTAAAATTTCATAGGCCATTAGCCCCAGTGATTCTATTTCTAGCAGTGACGGATCTTCGGAGAGTGTAGGATGGAGCTCTGGTACTCGAAAATTATGGCTCTGATATTAATTTGTCTAATTCAGATAGTTTTTGTTCATCTACCCATTAAAATATTTCAGTATTTCAAGCAATTGGGAGATCGTGGCACAAAAGCTATTTGCTTAATGAAATGCTTTGGTGGAGGCATATTCCTTGGAATTTATCTTTTACATATGGCACCGGAAGTTAGACAACTATTAGAGCAATCCATGTTGATTCCATATAACATGACCTATCCTATTCCAGAGTTAATAACAGGATTGGGATTTTTTATGGTTCTTTTTATAGAGTATGCTGTAGTCAGTACACAAAGCAGATTAGATTCAGCAGATGAAATTCAACAAGATTTAAATACTCCAAATGAATCTCAAAAGGATGAAAAAGCAGTTGATGAACATACTACAACCAGTAAAAATGAAAACAGCAGTCTGTCAAATCTTCAATTTAGGTCAATTTTCTTTCAAGTGGCTCTCTCTCTACATGTTATATTTGAAGGAATGTCAGTTGGACTTAAAAGAAGTCATAGAGAAGTTTGGATATTAACTGGAGCAATTTGTATTCATGAAGTAGTTGTGGCTTTTTGCTTGGGAGTGAATCTCTACAGATCATTCTCAAAAAATTTACAGAAATATATTATGTTTGGAGTTTTCTATGCAGTAGATTCAGCAATAGGTATAGCTATTGGAACTGCAGTTACGTCTGTTAATGGACATCAATATACAATTGATTTGATTAACGGAATACTTCAAGGATTGGCATCTGGTATATTTATCTATGTAACATTTTTCGAAATTCTACAAGGAAGTCTAACTTATAACTCTCCTTTAAGTCATTTAATTGTAACAATAATTGGTTTTGGAGTAATGGCAGGAATAAACGCTATTCCAGATATCAGTTTATAGTATATCTATACAGACATACACGCTGATGAATTAAGGTTATAAAATATACATATCTATATATATATATACATATACTATATATATATATATATATATATATATTGATATTTTGCCTATATGAAAAATTCAATAAATTACCAGGTGTACCATATACGCCCATCTCCCTATCGTTTTCTGTAACATCAGTTAATCGCCTTTGTCTTAGTGTTACGCTAGCATTCTCGTGCAGACAAAACATGGCATCTCTAAGCCTGAGTGGCATTACCTAAAAGATAAATAAAAAACAATTACACGTGGAATAAATTACCAGTTTCTTCTTAATATTACTTACTAAACCAAAGTTTGAGTTTGTTCTCTCAGCCTGAATGATTCCAACAGTTTGGTTAATATCTAGGTCTAATATCAAAATTTCTTTGGGATATATCAGAAGTAGATGATTCCTTAGAGATTTGTGATAAGCTAATTGTAAACACTCCATAGTGTCCTGCGGTTCTTCCTCGTCTCTGAAGAGAGAGCAATATTCGCATATAAATAAAAATAAAAGAAATTAAAGGTAAAGATTTAAACCGTTTCGCATTTCCATCACCAACTAAAATATGACTTAGTCTACTTGTTAAACTTGAGCTTCTTGGTTGTTTCTTCTCATTCTTATCAGATTCCTTAGCGTTTCCTGAGAAAAATACGTCTTTTCTTTAAATTCATCAAAATCAACAATTTAGAACTAACCTTGAGTATTAGAGACAAAAAATTTCCTGCCTGAACTTGAAGGAGCTTTACCAATAGAGAAGTTATCGACGAATATTATACAATTTTCTCCTTTGACTGAAATATTTAAAAATGATTGTTATTGAAGAAATATGCCACTAGAAATGCATGTAGAAAACTAACATGCTATGTTACAGCTATTAAAGGGGTCAATAACAAATTTATATAGTGTTTCCCCGTATGTTTTTTTCCACAATTTTGTTCCTGATTCCGCGTTCCAAAGAATTAGATGAGCTGGAGGATGAAGAACTAACAACAAATCTTGAGAAGCGTCTTGCTCTCCAAGCCACTCCATATCTGATTAAACATATGGATTATAGTTTTATTTAAGAGAAACGAATAAATTTACCTTCAATCGGTTTCGAATTTTCTGAGAATTCTGAGCGAAGTATAGATTTCATAACCTCCCAAATGTATATTTTTCCATTGTAATCGGAACATGCTAATCGTAGTGTGTACGGGTTTGTTGTATCATGGTGAAAATTTTCTCTTGCCCATTTGACGTTTTGAACATAACCTTTGTGTTTATCAAGAGTTTGAACGACTTGCATCGTATTGGGATCAACAATAACAACCAAGTTTTGGCATCCATATGCAATAAATCCTTGATGACCCCTTAAAATAATTTTTTTAAAAACATAATATTGCGAAATGTTTTGTTTAGATCGTTCAATTTACTCTTTAAACAGAAGCTGGATATGTCAATTTAACTCTGCTGAGTGTACATACAACCTTACTTTGCAAGGGAATTATTTAATTGAGATGTCGTTTAAGGTATTTAATTTTTTTCATAAAAATAGTAAATTACAAATATTGCGAGTTTAAAGTTTTGCTTAAAAAGAGGTAAGCTTACCAATCGCAGGCTCCCTTGTTATTTACGTGAAGAGTTCCTGACAAAGCTCTAGGACTCACTCGAAATTTAATTGTGTTTAGATCATACATTTTGAAGCGATTAAAGAGAGTTAATGTTTAAGTGTTTATTTATTGGTCCTTTATCAAAATCTTTCAAACGGAAATAAAACCTCACTACAAGAAATTTATAGCAGACGATGTTGAAATCAACTTCCGTTACCGCACATGATGCATATTCATAAGACATCTTTTTTCAGTTGAAAGGATTGTATTTGATCTCGTAACATATCTTTATGCATAGAGTTTTCGTAAAATGAATATACTTCAAGTTCAATTGAAGGTATATCTCAGAGGAGTTAGCATATAATAAACTTTTGCTATTAGTTCCATAATTTTTAGATGCTTAATCACATTATGGCTCTTTTCGAACTTCATATCAGGGAACGGTTTATTATGATAAATATTTAGTTGTCATAGCCGGGTGTTTATGAAGTGACTCGACATAGGACCAAAGTTAATGTTTATGTTAGAAATACCCTCTTTTAAAAAAAATCATAATATTTGGAGATGATTCAAAGTGAAAAAAAAAACGAAGAAGGTTTTGATTGGCTGATAGTAGGAAATTACTATTCATGAACACTTTCAAAATTGTAAAAAAGCATAGAAACAGAGACCTCTGATTGGTTGAAAGGCTGGGGTGATCATGTGACGATAACGCCACTCGCGGCGACCTATCAGGATCTTTGTACTACATAATCACAAATACAGCCGACTATTCTCTTATTCTACGATTCTTCAATTTACTCAACATAATAATCTAATAAGTTGCTCATAACAGATAATAGAAGATTTTTACTATGCTACTTTATTTGTAATAGTTGAAAGAATTATATTTTTACTAAGTTCAACAGAAGATAAAATGTGTAAAACTTTACTCATTCTTATACTATTGGTACTAATAACCATTAGTCATTTCACATTTGCTACGGAAAATTTAAACTCAACAGAAATAGATGAAAAAATTGATAGAAACTTGAATTTATTGGAAAGAGGAGTTCAACATCTATTTAATGGTACAACTAAATTTTTGGTATTTATACATAGAAAAATAATCACTGATTATTATGAAAGACTGGGTTTGGTTCCGTCAAATCAGTCTGATGGTCTAACATGGTCAGCAATTGTTGATTATCTCATTGGCTTTGTTTGCTTGGCTGGATTTTGCATTTTTCTAACTATTATAGTTCCCGTAATTTCTATCATTGTATGCTGTTGTAGAATGAGCGGTAGGTGCGGTAGAGATAATAACCCTCGAGAAAGATCCAGAGACAAGTCAAAAAGAATTTGTTGTACCAGTTTCCTATTTGTGCTGGTCAGTATTGCAGTCATATCTTTGGTCTTGGCTTTTACATCCAATAGTATACTATCGACACATTTATCACCAGCCAAATCTGGTGGTCTACTTTCACATTCTGTGTCTAGCGTTGAAAAAATGGCAACATATAGAGACGGTGTCATTGTCGATTTATTAAAACTAAAAGATATGGCAATCAATACATCTAGCGTTGTTCTGGAAGCACTCGAGAATATTCCAGTAGCATCTGTTGAATTCTACAATGAAAAAACTGAAAGTGAAAATTTTCTAAACCAATCACTTCTATTAAAGACTATAAGTAATAATCTTTGGAAGAAAATTGACATTGTCGAAGCCAATTGTTTATCTTTTCTAAGAATTAGTAATCATATTAATCAAGAATTTGACAGAATTAGACCGGATCTGAGGGAACAGTTGAAAAATATTTCAAAACTAGAGGTTTGTAATATGCTATTTGTTTGCTAAATATTATTACATAACGAGGTAATGTAGAGAGGCGTTGTCAATGGACAATAATTCTATTGTACCAGTGTCAGGCCATATAGGATAGGCAAGTATACATCGTATGTTTGAAGGTTAGTCAAACGAGACTAGGACATATGAATATTCATATATGTATATATATATAGATATATATTACTAATAGCAGTTAGTATGATAATATTATTAACCAAGAAATATTTCTTTATGTTATCAACTTCCGGTGAATGGTCTTCGAAATATGTATATAACGATATGAAAGTATCCTGTATTCCTATAATTAGTTAGATATAAAACGAGAAAGGTGAATAATCTGAAGTATTTTTGACCTAGTTGGACAATTGCCTACAGATCATTCTTTCGCTCAATAGGCGTGTTTAGGTTGAAAGTATATTATGATTTCTTGATGCGTATATATGTCCAGAAACTAATTTCAAAAGTATTAGACTGTCAATGATCCCTTAAAAGTCATTAACTTATTTGAAGGGCGTTATAGGTGTTGTATTATCGTAATAGATTAATAAGTACTAAATTATTCATAGTCTTTTTTTTTTACATTTTCCCACTGTTTTGTATTTCAGCTGCTGGACGAGTTACAACTTAGAGTAGATGAAACACTAAGGAAATATTCGAATAATATTTCGAGTTATATTGATAAGAATGATATAAGGATTGAATTTGATTCGGCCTTGGAGAGAGCCCAAGAATTTTTGCTGGAACAACAAGAAGTTGTTAGACGATCTATCTATTCGACTATCGAAACGATCATTAATGAGACAAAGTCTGGTCAAGCGAAGATAGATTCCATAGATGCTATTATTAGTCGTCTGCAAAAATTACCTTTGAATAGAACTATTGTTGCTCTTTCCACACCTCCTTGGACTGAATCGTTTCAAAATTATGAATATCTTAGATTGGGAACTTATATCGGAATATGCTTATTACTTCTAACAGTCTATGCTATATTCGTAATTGCTACTATTCTCGCTTGGGTAAGAGGTCCCGGTGAGGTCGGAGAAAAACAAAGTTGCGATGCCGAAGCGGCCAGTTCATGTTTGGTCTTGGCTGTTGGCTTGGGTATCGTGCTATTTAGCACGTTCATGATAGTTATAACGGCCATATTCTTATTCGGAGGTGTAGCCTACACAGAAGTATGTAGGTTTACACAACCATCATTAGCTGATATTGAAGGAACACCTTTAGGAAGAGTGTTAGACGCAACAGTCAACGCTAGATTTTTAAATGGTACTTCATTCAGTAATACTTCTATAATTGAAGCAATAAAGTATTGTAAAAATAATTCTGGTATATATACGGCTATGCAGTTGGAATCACAATTCCATTTGGAACAATATTTAAATGTAAAGAATCGTGTAGATATGGCAGCAAAAATATTCGACAAGATTGAAAATGCTACTTCTCCCATTATTGAAAATTATAAAACTTTACCTTTAGAACTTGATAATATTATAAAGGATCTAGGAAATGGAGATTTCCTACAAACAAACCTACAATTAAATGGTTACGAAGAGATAAAAATTAAATTGGATCAGGACCAAATAGCTTTAAAGAAAATCTATGGCGTATTAAATCCAGATGGTCAAGTAACTGACACATTAAAAAAGTTACATAGAAGGCAATTTCCACAGTTGATAAATGGTTTGAACGATATTTATAATAATATAAGCTCCTTAAAGGAAGATTTTCTAAATGTGACAAAACTTTCGCAAGAATTATACAAGAATCTAGCGCTGAAAAAAGCATATATTCAAAAGGACTATAAAATGGAAATCGGTAGCTTTACAATGAATAAGATGGTTGCTATCTATAAATACTATAAGATCTATTTAGATCCAATGAAGAATTTTATATTTAAAGATATGGGGAAATGCAAGCTGCTGTACACGTCGTTAGATCAATTTGTAAACTTTGCTTGTACAAATACTATTCACGCGTTTAACGCTTATTGGGCAGCTGTTGGAGTTGTTCTACTGCTCTTGCTTCCCAGTTTCGGTGCTGCAGCCTCGTTGGTAGTATTATTTAGGAGAACTGGTAAAAGAGGTTCTTTACACGACTATAAAAATTTAAAAAATGATACATATCGATGGGGGGATATAGCCAAGGCACTCGGCTCAGAACATAAATATTACCAGGAGAATTCTACTCCTCCAAAAGTTCCTCTTATACAGAAAGACAATTTAAAGACAACCATTTGCTAGATCTGATGAAGGAATATAGGTTAAAAAAAAACTGAACAATTTCTTCTTAATTAAGCTATTCAGGTACTGCTATAAACTGTGTTATTCTAGAAGAAGAATAAAAGAGAGCTGGTTCTACTTCCACTATTTAATAATGATAATTTATTTATTTTTAAATGTTCGATATACTTGTGTATAAAACCCTACGTGCTGCCCAAATTGTTAAATGAATGTCATATGAATATCTTACGTATAACAGGCAAGGAAAAGTGAAGGAAACCTAACTTAAAATTGTTGACATTTTGTTATATTCTTTTTTTGCTTGATTCTTTTCCAGTAAAAGAAAGTTATTTTTAAAAAATAATACATTATTTTTTAATAAATATTTATTGTAATTTTATATATTCAGAGTAAAATATAGACACATTTTTAATAGATTTAGCTACATTTTTCACTGATATATTATTGAATGGTAAGGAAAAATGACATTTAAACTATCAGCAGTTATCTAGTCTCTATATTAGGTCGATCAACAGATTTTGCAGGTCTATAGTATGTTTTGAAAGAGATTAATCTCTAATATTTGTTATCTATCTGGTGTTCATGCATTCGTTTATTCTTCAATCATTCGATCAATCGTCTATCGATCTCATCGTGATCCCTTTTTTTTTATCGTTTGAATATTTGCCAAAATACCATAGATATTAACATTGAACTTGAAGTTTGTAACGTAAACAAACGAAAATAGCTCCAATACCAAAAGAATAAAGCCTATGAACAGATTTGAAATAAATACTATTATTGTTATAGCCATTATCTGATAACTGTTATCAATTTTTATCTTATTCGATCGTACGATAAGTACTTTTTTCTATATTTAAGCTAACAGAGGGGAATTTTAGAAGAGAAACTTTAGTAAACAACTGTTTATTATCTAAAATTGTAAATGTCTTTTTTCCAGTTTGACTGTTGTTATTTCTTTCTTCATAAAATGAAATATTATGTACGATGGTATTAGAAATGTTTATAATATAATAAATAGGACGAAGATGATATTAAATTCCTTTATTTCTTACCCGTTTATACGTATTTATAATGACTCTTTTATAAATCAGCAATTTAGTGACATTATTTAATAATCTAATAATTGCATCAACAATCCATTGTATAATATAGAAAGCCATTGATATGTTTCTTTTTTACATATCAGTGATAGATGGAATTGTATATAGTTTTTCAGATATGGAGATACAGTGTATAAATGTCCTTCATGTTTGAATAATTGGTATTTTCTCTTTGACTATCTATAATTTAAAGAGAATAGCATATTAAAATACTTATTTCTTTAACATATTTATAATATTTTTACTTACCTCTTTTATTAATGTCTTATAATTATTACATGCATGGTCTCCGTTGGGTATATCTATACGGTTTTCCCTTAAAATAGTCATCAATATTGGTGTTTCCTGATAATCAATTGGATCTATATGGTTTTTATTGATTATCGCCACAAGATATTCTTTTAAATGAGTTTCGCATAAGGAGGCATCTTTATAGCATTCCTTACCGCAATTTTCGTCTCGATACGCTGTACCCAATTCTTTTTGCTCCAACACCATACACTTATTATACGGTTCAACTGGCTCCTCCTCCGTCTCTTTCTTATATTCAATATTATGACTCTATAATTAAGTTTTACAATAGAATTTTGAAAACTTATAAAAACTTAAGAATTTAAAAACCTTTAATAAGTCTTTCAATTGTTCTACGGTGAGGTCTCTCAGGTAATGTAAACAATCTCTAGGATGATGACAATGAAGGCCTTTTCTTTCACAGCTCTCTAATTTATATTTACAATTCTAGAAAAAGAGTGTAATATTTTATTCTTTATACACCAATTGAATAGAATAACTTACACGATCTCTGGCCATTTCTCTATTACATCCAGCGCAAAATTGAAAACCGCAATTTGGACAGACAAAATGTAAACAACCTCCTTTCGCCAGGCAATATTGCTTTTTACAATAAGGGCACACTGAATAATAAATACATACTGTATAAATAGAAAAGACAATTAAATAATTGCATACTTATTCCGTTTTCTTCTAGGAAATGGCTCAATTTTTGCAATTGAAATTCTTTATCATTTTCAGTTAACCATTGAAGATATTTTTCACAAGATATATTCTTATGTGCTGATTTCCATTCTTTTTTACAATAGAAACACTGTGCCGCTCCACAACTGGTGCATTGAAATTTTCTTTGATTTGGATTATTATTCGGTTCAAGTATATTACCATTTTCGCACTATAATAAAAAGTTGAATTAAGGAAGAACGTATAAATGATTAATAACAATTTCTTTCAACCTTAAGACACCATCTGAAGTTGTCAAATTGCGAAAGTTTCCATTGGGCTAATTTTTTGTGACATTTATCTTTAATATGTCCTTCTTCCTTATTCACATATGTTTGCATAAAGTAGAAATGCATATCAATATTTTCTGGCGTTTCGTTTAGCATATTAGGTTTGTTGCAGGATGGACACTTCCAATGCTCAACGGTAGCTGTCAGGGTGCAATGTGTAACCCATTCTTGTATGCAATAATTGCACATTGTACAAGAGCATATAGGGAGACGATTTGTCTTTGAAAAATTATTCATGTTTACATTATAAATTGATTTTAAATTAAAACATACTGAATACCTTTGAAATGGGAAATTCGACAAAACAAACTGAGCAAACTACTTTCAAGTATTTTATGGCATCTTCAACAGTATAAACATTTTCTTGTTTAATCGAATCGAGTACATCAGCAAGTGGGTAACTTTCTATTAATTCAATTACGATATCTACTTTAAGTTCCGTTAAATTATATTCTGCGAGTAGTACTCTTCTAAATTTCATAATATCAATGCTTTTCCATTTTAAAATATTGCTTAAATCAGATTCATTATTAGTTTTGTTTTCGTTCATTGAATTAATCGTTTTGATAAGTAAATTTTTTTCCGTAATTTCGACATTGCCATCTGCATACCTAAGAGAGTCTATGATCAATTGTTTATCCATTGCAAACATATTTTCTAGTCTTTCTATTTTCTCTTTTTGAATTGATAAAGAAAATTCTATAGCTTCGTCGATATTTTCAGTATTCTGAATTGCTTTTATCGCTTCCTCGTATGACATTAGTCCAAAATAAAAATCTTGTCTTGTAGATGATATTCTCCTCAAATTGGTAACATTACAAATGATACCTTCAAATTCAGTTAAATTCCGATAACGATCACTTTTCAATGCGAGTATAAGTTTTCCTTCCTCTCTTTCATATTTCTATGGAAACATGTATAAAATCTATAATTGTTTTCAATTCCTTGTAAACAATTAAAATACAAACTTTAAAGAGTTCAACACTTTGCAAAGATTGTAGTTTTGAAAAGTATACATCTACTTCATTACCGGAAATGTCATTAGATGTTTCATTGTATAAAAGGTCTTCTGGTCGAAGAATCTGATTAGCACTGGGTTTTGTTTCTGATGAATTTTGTAAAGTTGTTTTATGACACATTTCACATATTCGCGACTCTCGGTTATTCTGGAATGTACAGTATTGACAGAACCAAACATTGACATCATCAAGGCTCGACAAAGAATGTTCTTCAAAATTTGGCGTTGGTGAAGCAGATTCCTTGACATCTCTTTTGTTTTCGACAACCAAATTACTATCTATTGGCTCGACTAAGTCATTTGTAACTAATGTATCTTTTAACTCATTGGCTGAATGATAAATAACTCTTTTCCTATCAACATGTTCCTTCGTTCCCTTGTGTACACTAAAATATATAAATATTATAGCATTACCAAATATAAGAAGAATATATAATATTTACAGATAATTGCACTTATCACAGAGAGTTCTATAGCAATTTTTCTCTGAACAAATCCAAGTTGCAGATTTTTTACATTTTTCGCAAAGTTGAATAGGATAATATTCGTGATCCTGACACTTCTTTGAATGTCTTAATTTTAAACATTCATCACAAAAAGTCTTTGTAAACTGGCATTGATAACTCGAGCATATATACGTTGACTCGCTTTCACATACACCACAGAATTTCAATTCTAAGTAGTAATTAAATAAATTGGAATATTAATAGGCTGATTAATAATATATTGTACAAAAGAAGATAACCTACTATTTATATCCATGGAATGGCATAGATTAATAGCTTTTATTAAGGGTAGCATCTGTTCATCTTTCACTCCCATTAAATCGTCGTTAGTTAATAAAGTATCGTCATTTTCGAGAGCATCTTCTTTTAGATAGATACCTATACCACAATCAATTAAAGTGTGAGGCTGGGGGTGTGTTTCGTTCAAGTATGAAGAAATTTCCAACTTGGCAATAGTGAGATCTGTAATTATTACTCTCAAAAAATGATTGTCGATATATTGACCTTCATTAAAATTCAAAGCATCTTCTTCTATAACTTTATATCCGATCTTGATTAATATTTCTCTAGACCCTTTAAGAGAATCAATCTTGTGGCGGAATATTTCATTTTCAAGCATGATACTGTTCCATCCAATCGGCCTCAATTCTGGTGGTTTTAAAAGGTTTTTCGAATACGAGATGAAATGGTCTAATGCTTCCAAACAACTTTTTAACTTTTGTTTAGAAGATGAATTCTTTTTAATAAAGTTATAAACTTCTTTATTACATAGTTTATTAGGAAAATTGATATTTGTCTGAAGTATATAATTTAAATCATTTGCTGTTAATTTTCCTTCTTTCGGTATCAGTGTAGACAGAAAATTTTGAAAGATGACCCTCCTTAAATTCTCATTCAATGACATTTTTTAATATTCTAGCGAATCATTAATTACGATCCTCCTTGATTAAATGATATACTAATTAAAAGACTTTATCACAGTTTATCTTCGGAAATTTTATGAATCAGACAATCTAGCAGACAGCCTTTTTTTATTACGGTTATAGCTAAACACTGTCAGGATAGGAAAAAAACGAACTAATATTTATTTATTTAGCACAAAAACTATAAAACTATCGATAAACTATTAAAGTTTGAATATAGAAGAAATTATTGAACGTATGAATTTATAAACAGAAGAAATCCAACCAAAAGTTATAAGATTGGAAAAAATATCAACTTTTGATCTGTATGGTTGAACTCTCAAGGTAATAACAGCAATAGGAACATCATTTACGTAACACCTGTAGAGAAGGTATAAAAGTATATATAAAAGCATGTAAGACCTATAAAAATAAACCAAACCCGTAATTATCCATATCCTTAATTTGTAATTTAAGGAAGTGAAGTCTATTCATATGATCGATTGAAATTCTATTCCTTGTTTCAATTCTAATACTTATAAAATCAATAATTTTGCCTTTTTTCTCCCATTTAACAGCTTCATCAGCAGATGCTTCGCTAAAAAGCAAAAAACAAAAATAAATGGGAAAAATAACGAAATGAAGTGTAACTATTGTAAATTGGGTATGTATTAGTATATTAATAAGTTAATATTATCGAGAAATAAGCCTACTCTGGACATTCTAAAAATAATTCTTTAGTTTCATAAGCAAATTTTGATATACGTAGAATTTTTTTAGGTTGTACAGGAGGTTTTTCCAATTCAAACTCTAGACAGTTTGTACACTTTTCCTTCCTTTCGTAAATATTTACAACCTTTAGTTTTGTTTTTTTAATATTTAAATAAATGAATAAATTTATGAATAATTATTAAAGTATTATTAATTACTTGACCATCTTCGTTAATGAAAGATGTATTCGTTTGCATAGGACAAGGTTTAAAGCATCTTCTTATATGATTTTCTTCCATGATATCCTTTATCTATCATAAAAGAGGCAAGTAAATGTTTCGATAAAAAAGAGAATAGTAAAATTTTGATTGCAAGAGACCTCTCTTAAATTCTTATAATATAAAGGCAAAAGTGATGATTTGCACGGTATTCCACCTTCGAAATCTTTTAAATTAGGTATATCAACAGGTTTCAATCCCATATTTTTATCCTTTCTCTAAGTTTTTGCATAGAAAACATCTATTATTATCATTTTATATAAGGAATAAATACAATAAATTACAATTATTTTGCAAATTCCTCTTCTAGATTTTGTTCCTTCCTTATTACAATCGTTACAATCTGACCATTCATTCCAGTGCGTATATATCTATTGGAGAAATATACATACATTTATATATATATAGATACATATGAACGAATATAAAAGTATATTTAATAATAATTCAAAACTTTAATATTATTATCATCTAGGATAATCCCAGGCATAGGCCTATCACCTTCAAGAGGTGGATCATAAACATTACGAAATCTAAAAGAATCTTGTTGGAAAACATCCAAATAAGTATAGCTTTGCCATTCTTCGTTAACATAACATTTGTAGCTGTGAAGATTAAAGATATATATATATATATATACATATATTAAGAGCACTTAAAAGTAAGACAAACATTCCATTATCAGAAGATGTTAATGATTTGATTCTTAATGAAAAATCCGTTATATTATAATCGTATTTATTTGTTTTTAATATATTTATAACTCTTTCTCCTCCACCGCTACGTGGACTTAATTTCCATACTATATAAAACTTTCCAATATCCTGATCAGGTCTGGAACTGTTTGCATGAATTAATTCTTTAAAACAGTGTAGAAATATCAATCAAAAACAAACCAAAAGTTGCAGTTTATTCGAATATTCTGATCGGTGAATTTATATATAGCTGAACCTTCGGCAATCTTTCTTTTAAGTTTATCAATTTTTCTACGAAGACAATCTTGATAATTCTCAAACTGATGTATACTTTTTTTAGACGCCGCAATAAAACGTTTCATCCTCTTCTTTAAAAGTTCATTATTCACCTTAGAACGTTTATTAGATATATCAGAAGTAGAAAATTGATAATTTAAGCAAAATACATAATAAATAGCTAATAATGAAATAAATAGATATTTAATCATATTCAATTATTATTATTTAAATGTTTAAATGATACATTAACATATTTTTCATAATTTTTATTCGTTAATAATAATATTATTATTCACAACGTTTAGAATAAATTTAAATAATTAGCAATAATTTTTTTTAAATGATCAAATTTCTTTTTTATTCTCTTTTTTAATTGTTTCATTAGTTGAAAGTTTCTGATTTTTCTTGTCATCAGACGTATTAATTGTAGTTTGTTGTTGACGACTTATGTTTCTTCCACGAATGACGTACATCGGAAATAGTTTATTATTATCATTCATATTTGTAATATCATTTTCCGTTTCTTTCTCTTGAATTTTTCTCCCAAAAATCATCCTCTCAAAACATCGGAAAACACGTTCAAAGAATCCTATGTAAAAGAAATTTGTAAGACTTTTTAAATGATTATTATTGCCTCTATGCTTTTTATTATTTTACCATTAAGATTTGATGAATGAGATTGGTTTGTCAGATGTGAAGAATTTACGATATTATTCAAATTTTGGTATTTATCAACAATATTTTCATCGCCAAACATCTGTCCTTCGATAAAAATACCAATTTGCTCTTCATTTGATTTATCGTCAAACTTCCTTCTAATTTCTTTTAAAAGATCCCTTGATTTACTTCCGTCTGCTCTACTATGCTTTAGTTTAGAGAGGTGAAGGTGATTTCGAGTATCCGACGATGATACATAAAAACCAAACGTCAAAAGGACAGTGCAAGCTAACAGTATAAAGAAAATTTGCCAGAAATAGGAAGAGTTTCTTCTATGATAATCGATGGGATGAACTTGATCATTTTGGACCAAAATAGTAGGATATATGGGTTCTTTTTCATCGGTAACTTGATTGGAAGCAGGCATTGTTATTTAAAAATTCGAAATTAAAAAAAATATGATACAGCATATAAAGTATATGCAAATTAGTATAGTATTTCATACTCTATATATATATATATTTCAATACGATACAAGACAAAACATGGTTTTTTTTGTTCAAAGAGTATTTTATGCAAGTGGAAAAGATTTATTTTGAAAAAAAAAAAAAAATACAACAAAATAAAATGTTCAAGAATAAAAACAATAAGTAAAGGTAGAGGAAGAGATAGAGGAAGACAAAGACAACGGTAAAGTTTTGTGTTTTTAATAAAAAAATAAATTATGAAAATAAAACCTAAAAAGAAATTTTTATAATAATTGAGGAAGTGCTTTTAATTTTTCTATATCTAATAATCTAGAATCATGTCTCTGATCTTCAAGTTTTGGAATATCTCTATTTAATGGTGTATTTGGACATGTACTTGGTTTCAAGCTATTTCTTTGGGATAAGGTGCCGCCATCTTTTGTTGGAGATTCTATATTTGCTTTTCCATTTACTAAACCGTATCTTTCCATATATTTTCTTGTTGCAAATGACATATTATTTGATTGAAAGATAGTTGGTTCTATAATCTTGTTTTCACCTCTTGCTAAAGTTGTCAATTCGGCATCGTTTAAATATTTTAATGCAAGACTATCAGCATCATCACACTCGGAAGAAGAGAGTAGGAGAGATGTGTATTGTACCTTTGGTAAGAGAGCTGTATCTAGGTAAAGCGTTCCATCCGGAGCTGGTTTAAAACTAAAATTTACATTATCTGGATCAAAGCATATGCCGAGCGCTTCTAATTCTTTCCGAGTTTTAGCAGCAATGTCGATTGTTGTATTATTAGATGACAGTTTCTGTGGTGTTTGTTGTAAAGATTTTATAGGTGAACAGCCACGTGACGCTGTCCTATTCTTTGGAGGGGAATTTTCAATATTTTCATCTTCCGACTCAGAAAAACTGCTATAATCTTCATCAAAGAGTTTCGACGACGGTGGCTGGGATTCTTTTTCCTAAGAAAATGCCAAACGTTTGTCATATAATATTAAACAATTATACAAATGATTAGTTATTATATTTCAAAGAATTTACTTCAAAATGAGGCATAACAGCTTGTAATCCTCCTTGTTGATACATACTAACGCTTTCACCTAAAAGTGGACTAGCAACGGATTGGTTAAATCTGTTAAAGTTAACATGACAAATACGTGTTAAATAGTATAAAGAAAATATTTATTAATACCTTTCCGATGACAGATTATTAAAGTCGGGCATATCAATAATTCTTTCCGACCTAGTTGTTTCATAGCTACCGCTGTCTATTCTTAAATCTCCAAATGTTGCGTTACTTTTCAACAGGTCGTGAGGACTGGACGTTAAATGTCCATTTTGAATGGCTTCTTTAAATACAGCTTGATTTAATGGTGTGCTAAATACGTTTGACTTTTCACCTGGATTTTCTAAAATTGAGGTATTTACACCTATTGAACGGTTTTCTATGTGACTCCTATCCAAAGTACTTTGAACTGACGCATCTTGCACATTTTCCCTTCTCGATTGTTCCATCACTAATTTTTCAACCTGAGACCTTAAATATTTGATCTCGTCATTCTGTTTTTTCAAGATATCTAGCCATTCACTAGGGACTTGTTGTTTAGTTTCGTTATGATGATTGTCCCGTTCGGGTTCCTCATTTTCAAGCTTTTTTGATATGCTTTTGTTATTAGTTGAAGTGTTTAATGGACTTAAAGATTTTCTAGTTGTTTTATGTTTCATTAGTGGAGGTTTTGGTACAGATTCATCTTCTATATCGTATTCTTGACGAAGTTTTCTCATTTGAATTTTAGGTTCAGGCGTACATTCCTGCAGCAGAGTTACTTCTGGAACTTCAGATTTCATTTGAATTGGCTAAATAATAAAGATAATAAAAATATTTTTTTATGATAAACATAGTAAAATATAAATAAACCTTATTCCAGTCTCTTTCAACAGCAGGTTGGGGCATCAAATCATCCAACATAGCACTTTTAAGAGAAACGCTGAGATTTTTCTCCATTTCATTTTTCCTATATATTATAATTTATAGCATTATTTAATATCAATTATTTATATATAATACTGTATTTATCACATTTTTTCATCATATTTCTTCAAACAAGAACCGAACAATGCTCGTTTGGACATAGTTTTTTCCTTTTCAAATTGTAGCATATGTACATTTGAATCAAATGAAGTTTTCTATAAAATCAGTATGGTTTAATTTTAAATACGTTTTGTCTGTTTTAATAACAAACTTGATTTTGTCTTAAATCTTCGCTTAATGTTAATATATCAAAACCAAGTGACGTTTTACTTCCAGTTGGAGTTATATCGTACACTTCTCTTTCTGAATGTTCAGTTGAATAAAGGATGACAAGAAAGGGTTCAGATAGAGGGTGTACCCTAAAAAAACATACGAGAAAAATTAAATAACAAGACTGTACAGGTATAAATTGAATTTAACCTATTCTTTATGTTGGAAAACAGGTATCTGCAACAACACGCCCATACAAAAGGATCAGATATAGTAGCTACGCCGCTAATCCATCTGGGGAAAAAACATTCAATTAGTTTCAACAGATAGTGGATAAATTACTTGAAATACTTACATTCCTACAATTGGTAAACTTGATACTTTAGGATCTGATTCCAATATTAATAAAACCTTTCTAGTCTGATCCATTGACAAATATCTATTAATAATAAAGTAAAAGATCGTTTGTACCCTTTTAAGTGAATTTTAAACAAACAAACCCAGACTGGGCTTCACCCAAAACATAACTCCTACAGTAAGGTGAGGCTAAATTCTTGGCTAATGCTGATGGAACTAGTGGCACATTTTGTATGGGTATGGCTGTAAAAGAAACATCAGGATAGACCATGTCTGATCGAATCTCCAGACCGTCTCCAATTTGCAATGCTACCAAAGGATGAAAAAATTGACAAAAGGATATTTTCTGATTCGTTTTACATCGCTTGTGTAGAGCCTATATATCATATATAAAAAATAGGAAAATGTAAAGATATATTCCTTAAATAATCCTTTATTTATTTTTACATTATTATCTTAATAGAACAAAAGGTTCATTTGATTTTGTGAAATTGTTTGCTAAATTTAATCTAATCAGTATCAAGTCCTTATTGAATTATAATTGCAGAAATTTACAAAAAATTTAATCAGTTGGGCCAAAATTTTGATAAGAAACAAACCTCTATTGATTTGGAGTAATCATCGCTGGAAAATGGAAGTGGTCCATTCGTAGATTGAACCTAAATACATTTTGTAAGATTTTTCTTAATATAAATCATAGGAATTATTATGAAAGATCTTACATAACAAGGAATATACATCATATCATGTAAAGTTGTCATCTTTTTCATATCATTTTCTGTTTCATGCCGTTCAATCTCAATTGTTAAACTATGATCTAAAACAAGAACATTAAATATAAATTAAATGGGAAATGATAAAAAAAACTGTTTTAACTTACCAAGTTCCCTTTGCAAAGAGCCAATAAGAACAAACTTGGTAATTTTTGACTTATCTCTTATGGATTTTATGATTGATAAAGTTGATTCATTTATGTTAATACAAGGATATCTGATAGTGAATTAGCTGATTCTTAAACATTGATAATTATGGCGTTTTTTTACTTACTCTGACGGAAAAGGTCCGATCTCTATAGACTTTCCTGCGGCCTTGTGATCCCAAAGAATTGTTCTTACAACAGGAAATTCTAATTTTCGTCCGTTGTTCATAACTAAAGATTATATATAGATCAGAGATGATAAAATGAGGCTGCTAATCCGCTAATCACAGTAGAATTCAGTTAGATTCATAAAATCACATAGAATCGTAATTTGTTAGGATCTGCACAAGTTTGAACTAGAGATCTCGCAATCGTAATCGTGATAATCGAATCTGAAATTAGACGATCAATATATATATATATATAATATATTGTAAAATATCGTTTCAAAACGATAGAATGTTTGGCATGTCGATATGAGAGAGTATCAAAGATCGTTCACATAAGAGAATCCAACTTCACCAAAGAAGGTATAACCGATCTTACCGATACGTAATGTAAGCGTAGCGGTGATTGGTTTATTGGAAAGCCCTCAGCCAATAGTAGGTCTCGTTTCAAAAATAAGAATTTTGGCGGTTTTCGGATAAGTTTAGATAAATGTCAAATGTTATCACCGTATAGATTCTATGACTTTTTAATAAAAAACTGTTAAATAAAGAATGTCTTATGGATGTCACTGTGGAAATGTTATAAAGTATATATTTGAAATTGACGAATAAATAAAATAATATAACATTTGTGATAGTTTTAGTTAAAATCCTCCAATTTGATTTTTGTCTTTCTGCCGGCGTTCAACCATTCGTTTATACCTTTCTAATTCCTAAGAAAAGAATAAAAAATCAATAATAATTGTATTAATTTATTATGATTATTTGTAAATGAAAATTTTAACGAACCTCATCTTTTTGCATTCTCATAGTATCAATTGACGGCTCAGCATATTGAGAATCCTTGGCGGGATCTTCAACAAGGGCAGGGTCGGTAACGTCAGTTTGTGGGAAATAAGAGGAGAATGCGGCTTTCCACATATCCATAGGAGTTTTTGCAGTAATTCTACCTAAATCTCCTTCTGGGAGAGGGGGAGGTCCAATGTTTTCCATACTATCTTGCCCTGCTAGTATGAGTATAGGTTTTCCATGATCTGTATAAGTACCTTTAGGAGGTGAGGTTGAAAATAGGGAATGAGTTACTATTTGTCTCATTCTCCCAATTAGTGGTTCAATTTTAGAACTAAAATATAAAAGACTGGCCCCACTATAATGGGCGATATATCTCAAAGTTTTACTTATTACTTTTCTCTTTTCTGGTTCTATTTCTTGAAAGAGATCGTATTTGCCACCAACTATAATCAAAGGGACAAGCAGAGGATTTACAACTTCTTTATCCAAACTATTTTCCCCGTATCTTTCAAATGCCTTTTGTGTTAATGCATCCTTTAAACCAGGAATTTGACTAACAACAGCATCAACTCTAGATCGTATTGCTGTTAATAACTTCTCTAAAGTGAACCACATTTCTTCGGGTTTGGATAAATCTAACATTAAATATATGTGAGTGCTTTTGATAGTGTCGGGATTTGCAACAACTTCAATTAACTGAGATAACCAAGTTCCACCTCCCAACTCCCAGATATGTCCTACATCTTTAGCCATACTTTGACCTTTCCCTTTTCGAACATATGTGTATTCAAGAGCTGTAGTTGGTTTTGCAGTTTCATCTTTATCCAAATATCTTAAAATGAGCTGTGTTTTGCCCTGTTGAAATTTATGGAATATTGTAAAATTGAAATTCTCATTTAAATATATATTTTAAAATCGAATTGGAATATTTTTTATATGGTAATTTATAAATCCATAACAACTTACGCATGTTTTACTTCCAAGAAACAGAACAGATAATTCTTCCGATATTCCTTGCGTTTCTGAAGTGTAAAAGTAGGAATTTTGAATAGTTTTTTCAAATAATAACGTTTAAATAACATGGAAATTATTGATTTGAGTGATTTTATTCGCGTATGACACCTACTTTGATTTTCTTTAGCATTTTCAATGGCAATATCCCATAAAGTCTTTTCTGAACTGTAACGAAATGAATTTTTTAAATTTCAATGAGCAATCATGAAAAATAAAGACAATTACGATTTTGTCATGACAATAACTTCTATGAAATCCTTCTTTATATTCTACTATTACTGGAAAAAAGACACATTCGAATTTCTTGAAAAAAATGTTTGGATTACCGGTTGCTTGGAGAAGTGAAACCGGTCAAACATCGGTTATTATTTTCAACATGGCGCAAACAACAAGTTAGGTGTTTATTATTTAGTCCCATATGATGAGACTTTGCAACATAATTAATAATGTTATATTTTTTAAGTTAATTAATTAGTTAGTATAAGCAGTAAATTTAATATAAAAGCTACATCGACTGTTCGATACGAATGCCTCCAAGACTCAATCTCACTTTCTCAAAAAAGACTTTTTCAAGATAAGAAAGTGCCGATGATTGCTCTCAGTGGATGCAATGATCAATATATAAAGATGGAAGATGGTATAGCTTTAAAAATCGAAAGGAAAGATATTCATTTACCTTTGAAAAATGATCCTGAAGTAATAGTACTTTCATCCGACTCGGAAGAAGAAGAAAATGGTTAATAATCAATTTTTTATCATAAAAACTTTTGATATTAAATTGAATGAACGATATTTTGAAACTATTTAACACATATATACTTTGAGATTTGTGTAATTTTCAGAAATTAAACATATTAAAGAGCTAGATATATCACTTAATGAAACAGTATTAAGGCTAGACGAGAACATCTCAGAATTAGAACCAGGCAGTTTAGACAAAGTTAAAGCAGAAGATAATAGTTGTAGTATGCCTATTTTTTAAATTATATAAAAAAACAACAATTGCAATAGATTCGTTATATACATGTATTATTCATAAACAATTTCAGGATATTTGATTCCAAAGCTTAAAATTGATGTCTCACCGGGAAAAAATATGACATTGGAAGATGGTCAATCTGGTAAAGTTTAAACATTAATTAATGAATGTTTTTTAATTATTTGAGTAATTTCCTTCATTTCTTTCTCATCTCTCATAGTTGGCTTTGAGCAATTTCTTGCAAGACTTCCAATAGAAAATCTCTTATATGGTTTACAATATGGAAAACCGACTTATAGCGAGAAAAAAGATTTATTTATTTTCAAGGTATAGATAAATGAATTAATTATATAAATTTATTTATCAATTTGATTTTTATCAGTGTTCGTTTTGTGAAGAGTATGTTTTGGGAAATTTGGCAATTATGGATCACATATTTAATCATTTTTACAATCGTTCAAAGACTTGCGATAGTTCAAAAACAAATTACCAATATTGCAGAATTTGTAATAAAGTATATTCAGCCCCCTTTAAAATCCTTCAACATGTAGAAAAATTTCATAAATTTTCAAATCATCCTCAAGTTTGTCATATTTGCAATTACTATAATTCAGGCAATCCTTGTTTATTAAGAAAGCATATTCTTGAACTTCATAAGTTTCCCGAAATGCCGTATGTTTGCCGTCTGTGCAAATTCAGAGCATCTTTATATAATGATATAATAGAACATTTTGAGGCAAGACATGGTGATTCCTCATATTTGTTATGTAGAATATGCTTAAAAATAATTGATGTTGGTACACTGGGAAACAATTCTAGGTTTCTACTCACAAATGATTTTTATCGTCATTTATCAATCCACGATTCGAATCCTGATTTAAAGTGTGAATCATGCAGGCTATCCTTTTATAAACAAGAAGATTTAAATGCTCATATTAGAAATGATCATAGAAAAATGACAAACTTCCTTCCAAAGCTTGTAAACTTCTCCCACAAAATTGATTTATATGTACGAAAATCCGGTTTGGCAAAGAAAACATGGAATTTACGAAGAATTAAATTTAACAAATCTATGTTGGATGAAATTCGTTGTATAGAGTGTAACAAGGAGATGATTTTACCAGATTTCATTAAACATATATAGTAATTATGTTTATTTTCAATGTACAGTATTCTGTAAATAATGCTGTTAATATTATTTTCAGTACATTTCTCAAATGCGATTTATGTACATATTCAACAAGCTGCTGTAAATCAATGGAAAATCATTTATACCTGAAACATAAGAAAAATAATACTTTCGGAACTTGTTTATTACAAGAAAGTTCGAGATTAAAACAACCTTTATATTGTGCTTGCGGTGAAAAGTTTAATTATGGTAATCAATTAAGTAAGCTTCTTATATTACTTTATTTTATATTAATTTAATTCATTTGATATTTGTGTTTAATTATAATTTTTCTTAACATTTATTAATAGGCACTCATCTTGTTAAATGCGGTAGAATTACTGCCTACCCTTATCCTTATAGAGCTCCTATTATTGGCGAATCTAAACATATAATTTCTGAACCAGAGATTAGTAGACAGAGATCGGATTCACCTCGAGTTAACTTTTTAAGTGTATTAGGTCTTGAGAAGAGAATTCCATCGAAACGAAAGGTATTTGATGGGATAGACAAGATAAAACATAATAAAATAGCTAAAAAAGGTATGAGCTCTTATTTTTTTTAATTTTCATTTACATACTTATTATATCCCCTCCCTGCTTTCCTTTTTCTTCCAATTAAAATTATTCAGAAACCGACGAAATACATTTGCCAATTGGTCTTTTGGATTATAGTTTTGATATTATATCCGCAGCATGGACAGCTCTACAGGATATGCTCGACGCTGTTGCCGTCGATACTTATTCTTTAAATTCCTTACCAGTCAGCGAAAACGAAGACAACGAAGAACTAGATGAAACAGCATTGCAAGATATAATAGTAGTTATAGAGGATAGTGAGACAGGTAAACGATCGTGATCTTTTAGGTTCAGTAATAAATATTCTTTTCACTAATTAGAAGATGAACCTATAATTATATCATCGACGGAGGACGAAGAGGATTAAGAATAGTCTAGGCAATCTTGAAGAATATAAAAAAGTATATATACCTACCTAGTCAAAAAAAATTATAATTATGATAATAAAAGTAAAGGGGAAACTAGTAACTAGGTTAGTTTATCTTGTATTTATTTTCAAATTTACTATAATTCCAATTGAAAGAGAGAAACTTCTCTTATTATATATGAATAATTTTTATATAATTTATTATCATTGTCACAAATATATCAATTTAATATTATCTAATGTAATAAAATAATTATGTTTTGTAGTTTACTTTATCAATTTCTTTTTCTCCATTATACATTTGTGAAATTCAATATTTTAATATTTTGTAATAAAAAGCGCTAAGACAACATATTCAGAGCTAACCCGTTTGAAGACCAGATATCTTCTCTGGTTTAGCAAAAAAGTTTATAGTAAAATGTATTACGAGGGAACGAGTAAACTGATCTACCTCTAGATGCCGCTCTATTTAAGAAAGGGGTTTATCCAGTGCAAGATACGTATACGGGTTGTAAAAAAAAGCACGCGATTTACTAATACTTTCATTATAATTGGCTATAAATAATACTTAACTGCTTCTGGTCTTTGCTCTTAAATTATTCTATAGCCCGATTATTAGCACTAGGAACCCTACTTATTTCCGCTGGTAGACTTCCTACCAATATCATAGGCATCCAACCTAGAGTGTAAACAATTGAAAAGATGCTTGTTATCTAACTGTTATAATCTCGATCAATCTGACTTTTTAGAAGAAAGTTTGCTCCTCTTTCTAGGCAAAAAGAGATGTAAAATTGAAAGACTTAAGTTTAATACCAAAAGACATCTATAACCTTTATGCAAATTACTCTGTAGAGGGGTTTTACAATCTTGTCTATATGGTAATTTTTACTATTATTCAATTAAAACAAAAAAAAACAGTTTTTTTGTTACTCTAGAAATGTAGGCTGAAATGTCCGACACCTAACAGAAAACATCTAAATCCCGAGGAGAGAGAGAGGGCGGGTGGGGGTTGAAGAGAGTTATTAGGCCTATCGCACAACCTAAATTCTTATCGAATCTTTCCTACCGGAAAGAAGTATTTGGTGAGGAGTCGCTGAAGCTTAAACTTTCTCCAAGAAAACATATTTCCCAAAAGTTTTTTAAAGAGAGAGATTTTTCTCCGTTTAATCAGCTAATATGATTAGAATAAATCGTAATGGCATATAAAGGTACTGAGAATATTTGAAGGTTAGTTTTACGTAGGGCGATAGTAGCGCCCCGTAAGATCGTACTGCATTCCGCAGATGTACAGCAGTATTCAGACGTTTTACGGGCTTTAGTGAAGATAGGAAAGGAAATAATTAAAAACAAAGGAAGAGAAAAGAACGAGAAAAAGAAAAGAAAATCTGGGAATATGTCGTCATGTAGATGGGAGAAATTTCGATCAAGATTTACGAATAGAGGTCAGGATTAAATTTTGTAAAATATTCTTACTTTTATAAAAACAAAATATGTAAATAAAAGAAAACTCTTCGAGGATATCATATAATAATTAAAAATACCCGTTTTTACCTTCTTACCCTTCTCTACTTAGGCCTCTTTTTGGTGCTAATATAAACAATCCAACTAGTAAATATAAACAGTTTTCTTTAGACTTGAATCTGTACATTATCTAATTTTTTACTTCTTTCTTAATTGCTATTCATTCTCTTTTGGCAATTATTACCATAAAAAAATATTCTAAAATAACTCCACTACTCTAGGCCTAGGAGTTCGTTGAAAGATGTAAAATGATGCGTTCTAAGAAAACTAATTTCTCTTTTTTACCTTTTTTTCTTCTCCTCTCCGTCAAAGTAGAACGGTTCCAAAGAGGGAAAACTTGGAGTGAAGGATGCCATCCCGATTATCAAGAATATAAAAAAGTTGGAGAATTTAAAGAACATTCCAAAAACGATGTTGAAGATTCAAAATCCGCTTTTATTTCAGTTTCTGGACGCCAATTAATTCCAGGTTTGTAGAAGAATTTTAAGTAATGGGAAAAAGAAAATTGATACTGCTTAAAGTCTAGTATATCAATGATAATCAACTAAAAGGTTATGATTATAATACTGTATACAATTTGTGTAATAGTGTATATTCTAAGCCTGATAAAAAGTAGGTAATGGAATTAAATTAAAGACAAATTTAAAGAAAAAACATAAGTTAGTTATTGCAAGTTGATCCAAGTGAACGCAAAAGTAATTGTATCTACCACGTTGCAGTATTTTTCCTGCACAAAATTCTTATTTCGCAGCTGCAATTAAGATGTTAGTAGCATTGTCTTATCCAAGATACAGATTATATATATATATAAACTTTGTATAGTCTTTTATGAAAGTAAAAAAAAGGATCTATTCAAATTAATCAATTTTAATTGAATACCTTCATCAACGTTTCCCGCCCGCCCGTTCGATCGCTCGCCCGCCCCTCCCCCTTCTTCTTTCTGTTTTTTTATCCATTTAACTTTTATTATCAGATTTATTAGAGTATATATGTTCTTTTTTAAAACAGTATCGGGCCAATTGAAGCCTGTAACATTCAACAGTTCGCCTCAACTAAAGCGCCCTTTCGTTAGAAAGGCAAATGAAGAGACGACTAAAAAGTTTAGGTTTGTTTTACTATTTCTTTAATCATTTTCTTCTTCTATGGTTTCTATGTAATTTCTATGAATATCTACGCTTGATAATTTGGGCGGAACTTGTTTTAATTCAGTATATGTTGATATATATTGATCTTCCATTTGTTTGTCGTTAATTCTATCTTCATTTGTTAAAGTTCCACTAACGTTTCCATTACTTTCCACGACGCCAATGATGTCGCATAGGAATGTTTTAATTGGTTCCGTGTCTTCTATAAGTAATTGTAAAGTGATTGTTCCTTTAGCGCAATTTCCATCTATCTTAATGTTAGGCTGATATTCTATTAGTTTTACTTTTGCTATTGGATTGCTGCATCTGAAAACCTTTAAATTTTCTACTCTTAATTTCTCAATAGTTCCTTTATTAAGATCTTCAAATTGCCAATATCCCGTTATAAGAACATCTTCTCGAGATGTCTTAAAAGACATTGCGGAAGAGGTGGATTTTACTGTAATGTTCCCATCCGAGCTGTCTTCCATTCTTAAGTCGGGCTTAAATCTTGATGATAGACTTTTCGATACTAAAATGATTGTAATCATCTGGCTTATTGCCCAATAAAAATTTTTTGCAACATACCTTTGCTCCCTTTATTGGACAATTGAACTTGTTGTTTAGGTCTGGTCGTTACGTCTCTCCTGCAAAAGCAAACTTTTAAATAGTCTTTTAAGATTTTATCTATTGAAAAGCCAAAGATAAACGGAAACGACTTAACATATGCTAGCGATTAAATGAGCAATACAAACTACAAGCCTAGCTTTAGTTTGTCTAATCAATCCATCACCGTCAAGATTGACTATTTAGACAATATTAGTATGAGCTGGGTAGTTTGTAAGGTCCCTATTGGTTTTACATATTTATTGAAATTAGTACTCTAAAATTAAATAATAAAACGAAGTAAGATGATTAATTACCTTGACATTATTCTGTCAGATTTTTCATCATCCTCTTTAAGATCCATTTCATCGTATATCTTACGGATAGCTCCTGTAATAGATTTTGAAATTTGTTCGTTTTCTTCCTCTGCAATACTGGAATCGTTAACGGAGTTTTTCATTTTAATAGGAGATAAATTCATTTCACTTAAAGTTCTTACAAACATGGTATCATTATGCTTAACGGAATGAAATGTATCTGGCTCGCTTTCAAACGTTCCTCTAGCTAGTGTCCCATCAACTACTCCTTTTACGATGCATACCTTTGTTTGACTCCTATTGTCCAACTCCTTGCAAATAAACGTTAGTAGAAGCGTTCCAGACACAATATTATCTGTGACTTCGGATTTAACCTCTAAATTTGCTACAGTTAAACTTGCAGTCGTTAGATCTGTTTGTACTGCTCTAATATCTCGAACTTCAAGGTTAACTAGTTCTCTTCCATCATAATCAGAGTACCACTCTCCAGATAGATACTTGATCCCTTGGAAAACATCAGGACTGTATCTAGAAGAAGAATAGACTTTTAAGGCATTTGCCTTATTAATTTCTCTTTTGTCATGTAGTAGTTGAGAATCGGAAACAGCATTCAGTATTTCGTTCTCCTCCTGGATAATTTTGTCAAATTGATTGAGCATTAAAGAATATTTTGGTGGAGCTTCTTGATTTTCTGTATATGTACTTATGTACTTTTCATCTTGAACATCCTGTGAACTATCAATAAGACTCCTCCTAGGTAGTATATCACTTTCAAAAGTTCCAGTTGCAATATTGTTCTCTAGTTTACCTTCAACTCGGCATAAAAGCTGTTGATCAGGACCTGTTTGACCGAAACGGAAGGTTAAGGGCAGCTTTCCCGATATCTCTGACCCTTTCAAATTCATATCAATTAATCCTATGTGGAGGATTTCTACATTACATAGAGGTAGACACTGTACGTCGCGAAAAGAGAGATTGGTAATATTCCCTTGTTCAACCGTTCCATTCCAGGAACCTCTAACATATTTTTGCTTGAAAAAAGAACTCACTGTAGGAGAAATTCCGTCTGGTGTTTTTACGAATGGTACAGCCTTAATTGTGTTAAAATTTAATAGTAATTCTTCAGATTTCGAAGAAATTGATGTAGATGAAGAATTTAATAGAGATGATGACATTTTAGGAACTTCAAATATCGTATTTTCAATCAAAACTTGGTTCCTTAAAGGGTCAAATGAGTTGTTTATGTCCAAAATTTCTTCAGTGCTCTTTACCGCCTGTTGATTAGCCTCTGCTGTCGATGAAAAATCGTGACTAGATGACGCCCTGGTCCAAGATGTTATCCGATGAAGCAAGTTAGAAGAGAAATCAGAGGACCGGATATCACACTTACGTCCAATAATTATTTCTGCTTTGAATTTCTTAGAATCGGAATTGTTAAGTTTTCTTTTCGAAATAGCTCTACTTAAGGAAGAGATGTCGAATGATTCATCAGCATCTTCGTTATTCACGTCCTCTAATTTTTCCCTGCCAAATTGATTATTCGCCATACTGATAGGCTTTTTAGAAAAAAGTTGCTCACTTGTCCATAGATAATTTCCTTCAAGTTGGCGCTGATTAGAGACGAATGAAAGAGGTTCTGCCAACTCTTTAGGAAGGAAACCATACATCATCCCTTCGTTTCCATTTAACTCTTTAAATTTGTCGCCGATTAGCTCACCTTCCAATTCCTTCGGCCAAAATGAATTAACAAATGAGCTTTCAGAGCTCGAAATTGTTGAATTATCGTCATTTGGAGAGTTTATGTCGTCGGTTAGAGGAGGACAGTCAACAGATAAATAATCTATGGGACCGACTAAACCGTAGTTTCCGCCTTGAAACAGAAATCTTGGGCATAAACTACCTAAGGCTTTCGGCATCAAATACTCGATAACCTTTTTAACAGTTTCTATTCTTATCTCGCAAAACCAAGCTAACATCTCATAAATATTGCACCATAGTTCAAAAGAAATTCGACAATATTCTCTATCCGATCCTTTTGTCAAAATCTTGCAGATAAAATTTAAGGTTTCTTTCAAATTACCTATCGTTTTAAAATAGGTCAGAGCAATGAAATAGACCAAGCGTATTTCTTCTATTTCTTCTATTTCATTGTAATTTATCTTGCATTCAATGTTTTTTACCAATCGAATTCTCAATATATTTTTAAAAGATTTATGCTTTTTGTCTAATTTATTAAATTGATTGTTATAGGATGCTAAATTTTCAAAAATGCACTCTAAATGACCTTTGCGAAGGCCAAATATTGGGCTAATCTTTAAAATTTCCTTCCTTGTAACCCAAATTCGACCTCTTTCGCACAATTTCCAATAGAGTTTTCCTAATAAATTTATCTTTATGTTGTCATTCATTGTTTATTATAATTGTTCTTTATTTATTTTTTATTTAAATAGGAGAAAAAACAACGTAAATATTTTCATTCTCCTTACACATTGTCATTTTTCCCTATAGTTTTAAGTTAATTAGACAAGAGAGCGGTGACAAGAATGAAGGAGGTAGCAGAGAATTTGGCACAGATTATAAGATAAGATTTGCAGATTCAACAACTGATTCGAGTGTTCCACCATCTCCTCGATGGCCAAGGAGAATTTGCGTATTAAAGAATGATGAAAAGTCTACAGACTCTGAAGTATCGGCAACCGACTATCTTAAATCCAATCTTTTCGCCCATCTTTCGAGAGAAGAACGTATAAGATTATACAAACAACAAAAGAGAAAGGAAATTGCAGAAAGATTTGGCATATCTCTGGAAGGTCAAGTAGATCTACAGTCTATATGTAATCGTGTAAATACACAACCACAAAGACCTTTACATATGATTGAAGAACGAAAACCAGTTAAAGAGAGCAAAATTTATATTGAATCTTCACATAAGCAATTAAGTACTGAATCTTCAGCTTTATCAGCACCACCAATTAGGCGTCTGGTTAGGCAATCAAACGTTCCGGAGAGTTTGATTTTGTACAAGTCAGCAAAGGATAAAAATTCAATAGTTGTAAAAGAGTTAAGAGAAAGACCTACTAAAACTGCAGTAACTTCAAAAGTAAATGAATACGAACGTATGGCTAAATCTGGCGGGAAAAAAGTCGAAAGAACCAGCTCGGAACGTATAAAAAATAGTAGTTTATCTAATTCTATCTCAGAACATATCAAAAAGTTGTACTCTATGGGTCATTCAGCTCCAACTATTCAGGACATGCTCTACGGCCATAAATTAGCCGAAAATCCTCCTAAAGATGAGGAAATACGATTAGAAATAAGCAAAAAGAAAAAAATTGAAGATAAACCCGAAAATAGCGAGAAACAAAAGTTTGAGAAACAAATCAACTCAAAGAGGAAGTCAAAGAAATTGTTAAAAAAGAGTCATTCTATTGGAGGGGATATAAGATTCGTGATAACAAGTAAGAAATACTGTATACGCTCTTCGTATTTTAAACTATGTTTTATATATTTCTAATATTTTCCCTAGAATACGAAGATAACGAGGAGAGGGAAGATAGTCCTGAGCCTTTACTGCCGTTACCTAGACATTCTATAATAATGAGAAACAGGAGTAAAACTTTGTCAGTAACAGACTCCAGTTCAGAGGATGAAAAGACAAAGTGCCCCTCTCCGAGAAGATCTCCGAGAGTATTGGCAAAATTCAAGCATAAATTCTCTAATAAGCAAATATAAACTTAATAAAAAAATTATTTGCATAAGCTTTAAGTAAAAAATAAACAAAAAAAATGAAAAATACCAAAAGATCCAATAGTTTGTTATTTATAGTTTTAGGCGGTTACTTAAGATTCTGGGCAATAGATCGAAAAAACTTGGCAAGGCAAGGGCGGGTAAGAAAGATGAGGGGTGTGGGAAAGGAGGCCAATTCTGTTTATGAATCCTGGATTACAACCAAAAAAATAATTTGCATATGCTGAGATCTCAAAGCTAAAAATAGTCAACGAGATATAAATAAACATAAGACAGCCCATACAAATATGAGAATAACATCATATTTTGATGGATTTAAACGTTCAATAGATTGGATAGAGGTATTTTATTGGAAAATTACTATATTCAACTATATACATATCAAATGATCATAGATTTTTTTAAATATATATACTGAATATTAAAGAAGCACCATATAATATATATATATATATATATATGTATAAAAAACAAAATTTCATCTAAATTTACTCCAGATCATTAGGCAAAGAACACTGCAATGGTGGCATCAAAAGAGATCTTAGCTTTGAATTGAGAGTAGCAATTTCATTGCTTTGTTTTTCTAATAATTTAACACTTTGTGTAAATCTTATCAATCCATCTCCATCTGATGTAAATCCGTATTTTGGCAAAACTTCCATTTGCATTTGTGTGGCCAAAGGAAACACAAGTTGCATCATCTTAAGCATATCATTGCCGGCACTTTCCTTAGCCTCTCTTAATTTAATATCATTTTCAGGTTTTTCTAATGCTTTTATGATATCGTCTAAGGCATCTGAATAGGAATAATAATACAATAAAAATAGGGATATTCTTTATAATTTTTTAAATATCTAATATATCTTATACCTAAAGCTGTAGATGCTGTGAAAGGTTGAGGAGATAGATTATTTGTTTCTTGTTGATCTGACATTTCTAAATTTGCTTAAAAGTACGTATATATTATACTTAATTGAATAAATATTTTCAGGCGATAATAAGGGTAATAAGTGATATGTAGGGTCTCCTGTTCCGATTCACTTTTCTTTCCGCAAAAACAGCCTTAAGTTGCTGAATCGGAAGTTGCTATTAGTGCCCTCAAGGAAAGATAAACACCAATCAGATCTAATCTTTTAGATTTTCCTCCTATATCTTAACTTTTCTAATTATATTAATAAAAATCGGGTTAAATGAAATGAAATCTATATTTTATTGAATGAGACCAAACAATCTCCTGTTTATTAATAATTATCCGTTGTTATTTTTCGTAGAATTAGCAAAACTTAATTAAATTTTATAGATAACAATCACAATTGTATTTTAATTTATTTAGAACTTTCTTCAACACACAACGAACGATGTTTTGTACAGTTTATTGATTTTTCTTTAGCAGTAACTCTACAGCAACTTTTACACATCTTGAATTCACAAAGTAAACATTTTGGATTTGGGCACAAGTCATTTCGACATTTGTCTAGATTGTTAGAGTATTCTGGAATTTTTCTTCTCTTAGGCTTTTTCAATAATCTATGGGGAAAAAAAGAGAAAATGATACAATTAACAATATTAGAATATTTCATTCTAACAAAAAATTATTCATTATATTGAGATAATTTTCCTGCAAAATACCACAAAATGAGACACTAATTGGAAATCATTACATAAGTTACGTCGTTTATGTTTATTTATACTAAATTTCCTCTTTATAAAAAATACTTCAGCATAAATACTTTTCTATTTATTAAAACAAAAAGTTCACTTTTCTTCTTATTATAACTAATGCTAGGTACTCAAAGTTTTGCTCGAATAATAGTCGTTTTGTACGAAACAAGTTCTAAGTTAACCATTATAGATTTAACGTCATTCTCTGCTAATAAAAAAATTCTATTTCATGAGAAAAGCAGCTAATACCTTCCTTGAAACATACTTTTATTCTATTTCCAGAAGACTAGATTTCAATATGGAATTAGTATTATTTTTTAAGATAAGAATACGAAATAGATTTATCTTCATTACGAAAAGCAACATTAGTTGTTCTTCATTGAATTAAGAATATCTATAATATTAACTTTATATAATATATAATATTTACAATTCATTATCCACAGAGTTTTTTACGGTACCAAAAATATTGGACAAATATTCCAAATCAGAATTCTGAGTTGTTAATTAAATGGTATTTAATAAATTCACAAATATCTAAGTATGACGAAGAAATAAGAGATATACTAATTGTTTTTTGTAGTTTAAAAAGGATTTGTTTATAAATATTTCTTACTAGATATACAATATTGATTATACAATATAGCTATATAATTGCCTTCATATAGTCTAAACAGATAAGATTTATAATTTGTTTCCTATTTCTAACATTTCTTCGTATTTTGATTAACATTTAAATAGGGATTTCCAATAACATTTAACAAAGGATAATATAAACAATCTCGCTTCATGTTTGATACTGGGATATAAAAGTAGAAAATGTAGGAATTTCATAATTCCAATCAAGTTATTCACCTAAGACTTTTATGTTGCTAAAACATAAGGTTTAAATCAAATTACTTACTTTTTTAACTTTTTCAAAGATAAACGATTCATATCTTCTTCGGAAATTTTCATTTTTTCCTCAAGTTTTCTCTTTAAAATATCTCTTCTATCTGGTTTGCCAGATTTCACCGATTCTTCTTTTTGTTCTTCGTTATTTCTTATAGGCGGTCTAACGTACGGCTGACAAACAAATTTCAGCGGAAACAAGGCTTCATTACTTAAATTGGAATCTGCAAAAAGTACCCATTATAAATAAAAAGAATATTATCTCGTATAACCATGTTTACCTCTGTAATAACTCAGCCAGGTAGACTTGACTATTGCGACAGCTTCATAAAATGTGTCAACTGCTTGAGCGCCAGCTATTAGATCTCTCGCTCGTCTCATTTCATCTATATCACATTGTAGACAAGGATTTAAAATCTTAAATACATGTCCACGTATATAACCTAGAGGACATGGATACTTTTTCGTAAAATTTAAATATTCTTCAGCTAAAAAGTAAGCTGCATAAGTTTTTCCTTCAAATAGGGCAGGATTGTATAAGCACCCTTCTGCTGACATCACTCCGTCGACTCCCGTAAAATTTATGCATCTTTCAATATCACAGAAATATTGAATATTTCCATTAGAAAGTACAGGAATTTTCACATTCTTTCTAACCTCAGCTATAAACTTCCAATTGGCAATATCTGTTAAGACTCCTTTTTGCTCTCTTGTTCTACCGTGAACAGTTAACAATTGACATCCGGCCTTCTCAAGTGTTTTTGCATATTTAATGGTTTTTTCAAGAGATTTAAATATCCTAATTTTGCAGCTTATTGGAACTTTTAATTCTTTATGACATAGACTAACCATTTTTTCTAAAAGTTCCCACTCATCTTGTAGAAAAGCCCCATAATGACCTAGGAAGATTGATAACAATTTAATAAAAAGTTACGTTAATCATCATTAAACTTAAAAGACAGCTTTTTCTTTTAACTTACCTCTACGAGCTATTTGCTGAGGACATCCTAGATTTAAATCAACACCGTCGCAACGATCTTGAACTAGTTTACAGGCTTCCAAAAATATTTTAGGGTCATTTGCACAAAATTGAACAATTAATGGTCGGTCTTCTGGGCATGTTGTAAAATTCTCTTGTCTATAATGTTCACTTTTCACAAATAAACCAGCATTGAACATAGGCGTGTAGCATAGCTGTGCGCCATGTTTACGACATTGCATTCTAAAAGCTAATTCACTTGCATCAACCATTGGAGCAACAACATACTTGGCAGAGTTTAAACTCTTCCTATAATACTCATATCCTTCTAATTTAGACATGTCAATTGAAGTAGCGTTACAGTCCTGTAAGTGAAAATGTAAAGAAGTAAACTGCTTCTGCTTAATTAACATTAGTATATATACCTGAGAAAAAAATATTTTAAAAGACTAACGGTTCTTCTACTGTGTGTCTTCTTTTTACACTGCAATCCTGGAAAGTAAATGTGTTAGAATGCGGGCAAGGTCAATTTAGTAGTTATTTTAAAAGATGTACATCATCACTATTTCTTTAAATTTAACAACAGTACGCTCTCTTTATAGATTGATCTGTTGAAACTTTTACGACATCAATAAGAATCATTCTTTTATATGAATAATGTAAGACTTATGCAATGTGTTTCATGCTATTCTCATCTCTATGATTTTAAATTTCTTTCTATTGATTTTGAAATGACGAAAGAAATAAATATGCTTTTTCTGATAAATATTTGAAGATATGAGAAAGAGAAAACTTGTGGAAAAGAGAAAAGCTTCTAAGTGAATAAAATATATATATAAAGATATATCTTTAAGTAGAATATCTAGCTAATGCGCATTAGGCAAATTAAGATATTTTCTAGAATAGATACTCACAAATATTTATATAGATATTTTAACAGACACTAGGGAAATTATTAATAATTGATTAGACTAATGATGTCATTAAAGGAAGACAATAATATCTCCACGTTCTGAAATGTATTACCGTCGATTTCGGCTGCACATGCTGTTTTTTGCAAAACGTTTTTATGTCTGTAAAAACGTAAGCAAAACTTTGCAAAACTTTTTTTTGTCAACAGTACTAAAACTTGATTATCATTTCAAATGAAAAGTTACTTTCTTAACTAACTAATATATTCACGTGTAAAGAGTAAAACAAATATTGTTAATTGATATAACGGTAGAATTATACAGTTAATGGTAAATAATAAAAAATACATAAACATACGTAAAAAGAAAGTTATTATTTTTAAAAATATTTAGTAAAATTTCAAATAAACAAAGATCTTTAACTAATTTAAAATTATATATAAACTAAATTTAAAATTGATATGTTAATATACTTATTTCCTTTTTTTTTAATATCTCTTTTCAACAAACTCTATTTGATTGAATCTGAACAGTGGGAACTTAAAAGCGGTAAAATGATTAATTAAAAGGTTCCAATTATTCTTTTTTATCTTTACCAGCAAAATAAAATCTGTTTTAGGTGATGTTTTATATGATAAAACGATTCAAAAGATCTTTACTAAGATGTTAGAAAAAGATGGCGAAAAGATAAAGTCTCAGTGTAAGAAATTGGGACGATGGGGTGCTTTTTGCCTACAGAGATGCGGGGATTGTCTTAAAAATAATTGCGATCCTTTAGATGGAACTTGTTTGCAAGGATGTAGATCAAACGGTTATGTGTACGGTATCAGATGCACTAATGAAGGAGGAAGTATGCTACCATCAGAGACGGAAGCTAAACATCTGTATGATCTTGAACAATTTTGGTATAAGATGAGGAGTGGTTTTGTAAAAAATTGGGCGGCTACTTGTAGTGGATTACAAAAGTGGGGAATGTTTTGTTTGTTTAAATGTCCAATCAATTGTCTTCTTGGTTGCGAACTTGATACTGGAAATTGTAGGAGAAGAGTTTGTCGAATAGGTTACACAGGATCGAGATGTGAAGAGACTACAGAAGGTCTACAATATCAGAAAGCCTTTGCAGTTGAATCAGCCTCGAATGATAAATATGACGTACCGGTTTTTACACTGATCTTTGTTATTTTATCAGGATTCGGCATAATATCTCTATGTTTTGTGGTACAAAAGAGCCACAAAACAAAAAAAAAGCAAGAAAAAGAAAATGGCAAAAAACAGAAAACATCAAAGTGTCATAGGAAAAAACAATCTTCTATCTGTGTAGAGAACCAAGAAAAGAATAATCAATTATCAAATATAAAGATAGAAAGTGATCAATTGAGACAAACTCCTTATAACACACTTGTCAACCCTGTTAGTATCTCTAGACCAGCAGCTCAGACTACAACAACAAATATCAACCAAATGATGAAAGAGCTTAGAGAAGGTAAATCTATTGATCATGAAAGTGAAATTAATCTGTAGAATAGACTTTGTAGAAATAATGAAATCCTCTTTAATAAAAAATTAATTATACAGAGTTAAATGTTTTTTCTTCTATGTTTTATAGAAAATAAATAGATATGGAGATCATGTTTTGTCAAATTTTCTAATTGTATTATTAATACGAGAGAACTTAGAGAACTATCTCTCAAACATCTGCGTATAGTTTCTTAAAATGAATAGCTGGTCGGGCTAATTCCACTAATGTATAGTTGAAGAAATAGCCGTCATAAAGCATTTGAAATGCGCCACTCAATTTTAAGAAAAAAAGTTAACAAGGTTAAGCCCCGTTGTTCAAAGAACAACAGGGCTTAACCTCAGCAGCCGGTACCTCCGGCATCTTTGCCAGAGCGCTTCGTTATATTCATAGTAGTGAAAGTTTCGGATGAAGTTGGATGTATTCCAATTGTCATCTCGAAATCTTTTTTGGTTGCTCCCATTCGCATTCCTAATGCCCAGCCTTGAGTAATTTCACCGGCATTGGGTCCAGCTACATGAAGACCGACTACTCGCTCATTCTCTGAGATTACGCATATCAGTTTCATATAGCAAACCTATTGAAAAACACCGCTTTCCAGAAACTATACGGTAAATTTACTTTTTTATTAACTTTACCTTGGATTCGCGTTCTGCTACTGTCCATTCTAATGGCCAGAAATTTTGATGATAAACTTCGATATTTAATTTTCCGTATTTCTCTATTGCATCTTCTTCTGAAAGACCGATTGCTCCGTATTCCAAAGGTGTAAAAACTGTTGTTGGAATATTATCATAATCAACTACTTCAGTTGACCTATTACACATTCTACGGGCAAGCAATTTTCCCGACTGAATAGCAACAGGTGTCAATTCTGGTCTATTTTGACAGATATCTCCAACAGCATAAATATTCTCTACGGAGGTACGCTCATTTATATCTACGATAATTTCTCCCTAAGCAACAAACAATATACTTAAGATGTTTCGAATTGATAAAGCGACTTCTAACCTTTTTGTTCGTTTCCACTTGGACCTTCTCTAATCCAATATCAGATGTGCAAGGCTTCCTACCAACTGCAAAGAGAACAGTATTGAATTCTTCAACAGTCTCACCATTGGGTCCGTTTGCGGTAACACGGTACACTCCGGGTTCACCATCTGTAATTTTTTCTATTTTCGTAGGAACGCAAGGACGGACAAATTTAACATTATGGTTAGCCATATATTCTCCAATAATTTCGGCCATTTGCTGATCAAATCCTCTTAATAGAATGGATCTAACATAAATAGTGACATCTAGACCTAATCCCGCCAAAAACCCTGCACATTCCAAGGATACATAACTAGCTCCAACGACGAGAGTTTTTCCTGGATTATATCCCAAAGAAAAAATATCATCGCTTGTTATTCCATAGTCTAAGGCTCCAGGAATATCTGGATAAGTTGGTCGTCCTCCAGTGGCAATTACAAAAAAATTAGATGTAATCTCTTCAGATTTTCCATTTCTTCTAGTAATTTTTAACGTATGGCTATCAATGAATTCCCCATAAGCATTTATATAATCCACTTTTTTATCACGTAGTGCAACTCTATATCCCCAGTTCAAGCTACCAATATAGTTCTGCACGTTAGTTTTCATAGTTTCCCAATTATGACTAGCATCTCCACTTGGGAATTCCCATCCAAATTTTTGGGCATCATCGTGTCTTTCTTTCAATATTGCAGCCGTGTGCATTAATTTTTTTGGAATACATCCTACATTTACACAGGTACCACCAAGACCCCAAGCACTTCCTCTTGGCGAAGGTTTGACAAAATCTAAACATGCAACTCTTAAACCAAGATTAGCAGCTTCCTTAGAACAGGCTAAACCTCCAGATCCACCGCCAATGACAATTAGATCATATTTATAGTCAGTATTGTGGGTAACCAATTTTGGCATTAGCTCAAAATTTTCTTGCAATGCAGAGACATTATCGTAGCCACCTAAAAAAATGTCAAACATTAACAACAACAGCAACAACAACAACAACGAAAAAGCAATCTAAATGAATTGTTATTTACCTATATGCTCTCCTTTGATAAAAACGTTAGGTACAGTTTTCTGCCCAGTCTTAGTCAGCAAATATTCTTGAATTTGAGCTCCATTTTCTATTTTAAGAAAATTTTAAAGTTTACATATATTTTTTTTATAAATAAAACTGTTTATATTTACCAAGCTTGTCTAAGTTAACGCAATGATAAACTACACTGAGAGATCTAAACAGAGTCTTCACCTGTAGATATATATTTATTCCAATCAATAATATATTCAATAATAGCGATAGCCGTTGAAAAAAAACAATTACCTTTGTGCAAAACGGACAGGTTGTTTTACTAAAAATTACAACTTCATTTGAAGTTATCGTTTTTTCAACTAGAGTCTTTATGTCTGCTCCTGGATCCCCTGTTGGAGCCATGGTTTTTCTGAAAATTTAATGAGAAATTAATGTTATCTCCTCTGCAATTAGATAATATCAAGTTTATCTACTTATGGTTACTATAAACCTGCCGATACATCTAAATTTGTTTTTTATAAAAATCTGCGCTCTCTCTGCTAAGAGATTCATGAAGATCTAACGATCGCCTAATTAATGTTATATATATATATGAATATATATATAATCTATCTATATGTAGTATATATATGTCATAAAGTCCTATATGTCAAACCTTCGGTCACTTCTAGAATATCACGGACTCAACTATACAAGATAGCAGACTAAAATGAATGTTAACGTTGTGACCGAGTGGCGCCCTCTAACAATGCGACCTTTTTAAAAAATAGGATGTTTATATTTTCGCTAATGAATCGTGACTTTGTAAAAAGTTTACGACTGTTATTTCATTTGAATTTTAATAAAAAATATCCAAATAATAAAGCAATTTATTAAACCATAATATTTTAGTTGAAATATTCGATTTCTGTTTATTATCTCATAAATCTAAAGAAATATCATATATAGTTATGACTGTTACATGTTCATCATTTTATATAAACAAACATTTCTATAAACTTTAGAATCTAATTGGGCGATTAATTTATCGTTAGATATGAACATTAATTCATAGCAATCGGCATGACAAACATGTTGAACAAGCAATTTATCGCTCTTCAGATCATAGATTTCAATCACGTTATTTCTATAACCAATGGCTAAAAGAGTGTTATTTTCATTGAATGCCACGCTCCACACTTGGTTAAACTCGCCTTTGATCGTTTTACAAAGGGTGTAACCATCTTTAATAGAATATAATAAGGTTGTAGATTTCGCTCTTCCAACAGCTAAATATGCTTCATCATTTGATATTCCAATAGCTTTAATTCCGCTTTGCGAATATTTCAAAATCTTGATTATTTCCAATGAATATTGATCAAATACAATCATATCGCCGCTGTGTAGACTAACAACAGCAGTACGAGTATTAATTAATCTAATAAGTTCTTTATAACCCTTTATGTGTGATAATTTTTCTCCGATCGAATATTCTGCTGCTATTTCTACAAAAACAAATGATATTTCTTTGATTAATAATATATTTATGCAAGTAACTATGCATTAACATTACTTTTATCAGCTTTGTTTTCGATCTGTAAAGACTTTAAATTATAGGATTGAAGATGTATAGCTTTACCCTCTTCGTACGCTGAAGTATTAAAAGAAATGGAAAAACGGTTTACTCTTTCAAGATTAATATACCTAACAATGCCGTTGTTTCGTCCTTATTTATAAGGAATTTGCAACATTTACTATTCTTAGACAAATTTTCGCTCAATTTTTCAACTTTCTCTTCTCCATCTTTCAATAAAAATAGACAATTTCCCTCTATTAACCATAGATTTCCATCTTTGTACGCTACAATATCGTTTTTGAATGATATTCTATAGACTTCATCAAAATTTTCAGCTTTCCATTTCACTATTTCATTTCTAAGGTTGATATTTTAAAATTTGTTAAAATTATTCATTTTATATCCTTTGTTACGTAATACCTTGTAATGTAGGAGATATCTCCCATTTCGTTTACAAATATTTCGCTACCAGTCTCAAAATGAGTTATTTTTTTCAAAATTTTAATCCTATTAGCCATAAAATCCCATATTCCAATACAACGATTAGATAACGTAATAATCCGTTCATTCTTTTGATCAACAGCTACGCGAAAGTAACCTTCCTCTTCTGAGAGCTGTAATTGCTTTTCGCTTTCCCAGCTATTATTTCTTTCACCCAGCATATTAATTCTCCATAGCTTGATATATAAGTCAGCAGCAGTTGTATATAGAGTTTTTTCATCCTTTGATATTATTAAACCGTTGATATTGGCTAAAAAATCACGGAAGGTAAAATATAGACTGTGGTTAGTGCCCGATAAACGATTCACTTACCTTCGGCATGAGCTTGAATACTCCTAACAACAGTTGCTTTATCAATCGAGAAAGAAAATAATCTACCCTTTGATGAAGTTGAATATATAAAATCTTTCTTTATACAAATCTTCTCTAAAGATAGATTATCATCTATTTTGACTGAATAAATTAAAGCGCTTTTCTTATCGTTTGAAATCGATATATTCCATAAACAAATATATCCCAAAGATGTACAAGCCGTAACCATATTTTGATAACAAGCAATATCTTTAATTGTGCCGTAGGTACTCTTTTCTAACGAATCGAGTAGGATTGGCGGATCTATAAATGTAAATTAATTGCATTGAACTCTCAATAATATTCATTACAACGATAATTACCATTCAAAGTTAAACAACTGTAAGTTGCTAATCCGACTTCCTCATTGTTTTCATATGTAAATATAACTACGTCATTAAATTCCAAGAATAAACCTTTTCTTATTGTATATTTAGGTAAATCTAAAGAATATCAAGATAAGAAAAATATGAATGCATTAGTTATATGATAAAAAGAAATTTTACTGAAGACTGATTGTATCTCAAAGGAACTGGATTTCCAAAGAACCATTTGTCCAGACACACCTGATTTTCCAAATGTTATGCAATAAGCTCCATTAGAAAGGAACAAAGCAGAATGTAAAGTTTCTAAGAAAGAAGGTTATAATGAGCAAAAAAAACACTATTTAAAGTTAATTCTTTTTTCATAATTACCGTGAGGAGTAGCAAGCTCCATCCATTTCAAACTATTATTTTCGTCTATTTTTAAACAAAAGCATGTAAGCCTACATACGGCAACTACCATATCATCCTTTGTTATAACCATCTCAGGTGTATGTTGGCCAGGTAAACGAGCTCTAATTTGTTTAAAATTATTATATCGAAGTAATATAATTGAGGAAATTATAAATAAGCATACTTAAATTTTAAGCATCCAGATTCCAATTCCCATATGTATATTACTTGAAAATTATCTTGTGAATTATATAAGCTAAAATCTTCTACACCAATAATTAATTTCTCGTTTGACGAAAATTTAACGAAATGATTAATTTTCGCTTTCCATTTTTTATGTAATTTATGAATAAGATCATTAGATTTTAAACTATAAACAGCTAATCCATGGAAACCACTTGACGCGAGGCAAAATTGTTCACATGAACTAATTGCTAATATAATTACATATAAATTTTTAACATTTTTTATCAATTAAAAACACAATAGTTTTAAAGTTTGGCTTATTTACCTATAAAGTGTTGCGGTCCCACAATTCTAGAACGTATTATCGAACCAGGGCTATAATAGGCCTTATGTATGGGATATATTAAAGGACCATGGAATTTTTCAATCCAATCTTTAGCAGACGAAACTAAGTCAAAAAATTCTTCTTTTTCTAATAGAACCTTTGCAGTCAATCGAGATACAATCTAAAGGATAAATAAAGCTATAAAATAGAGTGAATTTATGATTATTTATTGCTTTCTATTACCTCCGTTGCTAAAGCTAGAGGGTTTAAGCGAAGTGAAAAAGATATCAAGCACAGAAAATCATTCATTAATTCAACTTCTTCGTGCTAGAAAATGAAGCAAGTAAATATTTAAAGTTGACGAACAAGCCATAATTAAAATCTTAATACATACTGAACAAAACGATAAGATGTGTAAAATATCTAATAAGAGATCCGATATTGAACAGACGATTATCTTTTGTAATAGCCATTCAAAATTAAATAAAGTTAGCTTCCGAAACTTTTTACATGTAGTATCGTCGTGAAAAAGTGGTTGAATTGAATAGTGTAGAATACAGTTAATTGTTCTTTGACTCTTTAGATTTCTTTTTAAAATACCTCTATCCACAGTATCTATTTTCAACTTTCTTTTAGATAGAACTAAGTCTTTTTTAATTCCATCAGAAGAGGTATATATTTCTAGCATGTTATAATAAAGCATTTTTTTCGGAGCCAAGCTAAAATTCTCAACGTACATGTCGTACGCAGTCTCCCAAAATTGTCTATGATACCAGAATAAGACATTTTTTTTGTCCACTTTCCTCTTTGTGAGATATTCTGAAAGCACGCTTAACAATCTAGCAGGCAGCAGAGGTGGTATTTGTATTGTTTCGAGGGAGGGAGGTGAGTGATAAACATAAACTGAATCCAGAACGTCATTTGTAGTAGATAGTCCATCCGATAATTCGATTTCGGTTAATCCTTGCTTTGATGTACTTATAAAGCCTAAAGCGTATTGAACAAAAGTTGAACCCAACTCAGCCTCACACTTCAGGAAAACTTTTTTAATAGCTTCTTTAACAGTTTTTGCTAACGATTCTTCTTCAACGAAAAAAGACTTCCATTGGATAACTGTATCCGCTATTAACTTAATATGTAAGGCATCGGCCCCTGCTTCAAAGAAATTTTCCAAAATTTCCCATTGTTTCTTTGTTAATAATCTTGATCTCTTTTCAAGATGTGATTGAATTATATCCAAGCAAACTGCCTTTAAAAGTGGTTTAACATGTAATAGCTTTAAATTTGGTATTTTAAATTTTAGCTTGGTTAAAGTTTCATTTGGTAAAGTTGAAAAGATAATTTTGCAATATTTTGGTAAAAACTCTGGTATCCAACTTGTATCTAGATTATTTGACAGCTGATCCAAAGAATCTAAGATTATAAATAATTTGAGATTTTCGTTCAAAAAATTTGAAGAAATATATTCAAGAATCATCATAAAATCTTTACTGAGAGATGTTAATATATTAGATGCATTCGACCATATATCTTGCAATTCAAAGACCATGCATATTTGCTGTATAAGGTTCTGAAGTAGTAATACAGCGCTAGAACTTTTTGGAGAAGTTCCTAAATATCGTTGAATAATAACACTTTCAGGATATAAACCATAAATTAATTCCACTGATTTTGCTACGAATGCTGTTTTACCAACACCAGATTTACCGTAAATAACTAATGGAGTAGTACAGGCTGTATCTTCGATATATTTATGTATTTCGTTCAAATCATTTTCTCTTCCAGAAAATGAGGAACATTTATCTAAACTTATTCTTGAATGATGTAGAATTTCTTCTAAATGGCTATAAGTTGAAAAATAGGTAGTGTTAATTTTGCTTGCATTTTCAATAAGATTTTTCATCGTTTCAACAAAGTCGGTTATAAAATTGTCCAAATATTCTTTATGAATTGCACTAGAAGGATTAACACCCTCTTCTGTCCATGGAATTTCATACTTTTTAATAATTCCATCATCTTTCAGAGCTGATGGTATCTTATTTTCAATAAGATTATCTAAGTTTTTTCTCTTTTCTTCCGAGTACTTAACATCGAAAAATCTAGGAATAATTTTATCTTCCATATTTGGACTGGAAAAGTTTCTTATAAATACTGCACTTCTTTCTGACGAATTCAAAGTTCTCAATAATCCACTTTCAATCTCTTTTTCCGTAACTAAATAAAAATTGTAATGAGTCAGACTATCATTTAAACACATCATAATAGAAATGTTATATACTCGATGTGAAATATAAACGGTACTCTTCCGGTTTTAATCTTGAAGAACAAAATCGCATAGTATTCTGTAGTCTTTCCGAGATTTTCTCCCACTCCTTACGTTGCTCGATATCGGTATTGTAATTTGGGAAATATTTCTTTAATGGCTGTTAATTATGAAAGTTAATTTTTAAGAAAGAAACTAAAGACGTATGTGTTGTTATTGTTACAATGAGAATGTAGCGCTTTTTCTTTGATGATTCATCTTTTATATACCAAGTCTTTAAAAGTTCTAAATCGTCTGTGTGTCCATCTTTTAACATTTCACAAAATAATTCAAAATTTTCCTTTGATATTGAACTTGGAGACGGTATAAAGCCGTATTTATTCCCTATTATTGCCTTTAAAATACGAAATATATCATAATTTTAAAAATTCAGTAAACATATGCTATTAACAAAATATGATATAATAATATACCACGAAATGAGGCCCTGCAGATACTGATTTACAACTTTCAACTTCTTTCAAACATATATCTACTAGCGAGTGTCCGTTTATGGCATCATCCGTTATTCCCCAACGCATATCAGATACTAGAAAATCTAAACCTTTCTCTGCGCAAAATTCTCTCAAGATAGGATAAGCTCGGATGTAAAGATTGTTTCTCTCCTCTCTCATGTCTAAGAGTTTATGCGTGTTTACAAGGTCAAGAAAGACAAACAAAACAAATACTTTACCAGTAAATGTCGAGCTAATAAAAATTTTAATAATGCTTGATACGACTGTTGGAAGATTTTTGAGGCATCCTCTAGCAATATCTTTCAAATTTGATGGTTGCTTTTATTAAAAAGAAAAAGAGAACAGTAGATTTATAACCTTCATTTTGTTGTTAAATAGTAGAACCTCTATATTAGTACGTTGCCAATTCTGATTTTGATTTTCGCTTTCATCTTTTGTTAGAGCATTGTTTTTATGGAAAATATCATCATCTGCAAAATACTTGTATTCGTTTTGAGAGCTATTTCTCTCTGAAAAGTAATTATCGAAGATCATTTATGTGGTTTAAAAAGGTTTGTAAATAAGAGAACAGATTTAGTAAAATATTTAATCTATTCAGGATGAATAAACACTAGAATTGGCACATATAGATAATAGAATGATTTGATAGACAATTATCACATTCTTAATGAATGAATATATGATGGTCAATTGAAAAGAAAAGATATATTCCTTGTTCTAATTTTATAACAAAAGAATTAAGCCCGTTTGTTTTAAATCGCATACTATAATTACAAAGGAGAATAATTCTTAATTAACTCACTTTCCATGTTAGAATATGATCCATTCAATTTTTTTTCAAGAAACTTTAGCTATACATTGATACGGTTATTTATGATTACTTATAATAGTTAAAGTGGGAGAAATAGTTATTTTACGTTATAGATTTCCTCCTCATTTTCAGCCCTTGAATTCATTTCTACCTTCCATTTCCTATACATAGTTTGTAATGAGTTCAATTAGGAACGGCCTTAATTATCGCTCAAACGTGGAAATAACAACGAAAAAGTATGTTGTTATACTTTGAAAAAGAAAATTTTAATAAAAGAGCAAATATATCTTCATTAATAGTCGTTTCTTTTTGACAATGAACTTCTATTGTTTTGTTTTGTAACATTTATTCAGTGAAACGTGTGGGAAAAAAACTCTTATTATTTCATTATTTCAATACTTTTTGTCCTATATATAGACAGTATACTGCATATAAAATTTGTCATCTTTACTTTTAGGTTCTATAATTCATTTAAAGAAATCACAGTCCTTTACTTAAATTTATTTAAATGTGTTGCCATTTATGTAAGAGACATATTAAAAATTTATTGAATTATTTTCTTTGTGTTGTTGTTGATATGGTACTCAACTACGTCATTTATTTCGCCAAGTTGATATTTCTTGCAGCAAGTACGATATTTGTAAAATAGGTGAAAGCGAGAGTTTCTTATCTAATGCATAAGCAATCACGATTCTGATCATTTTTTTTGATAAGAAATAATATTTTCTTGACAGCTGATTATAAGTCATCCATATCTTAGTAAGGATCAATTTTTTATTCAGCTATAGGGAACGATTGTTTTCTTACTATTTTCTGTAAGTATAAGGAAGTGTCCTTTAGAAAGAATTTAAATATTTCTGTTAAAAATTACTCTTTTCGTATTCATATATTCTTATGATTCTGAAAAGACTTTTAAATGGGTAAATAGAAAAATACTTTACCTATGTTCGTCAGGTTCTTTTTATTCGTAGAGAATAAACAGCCCATACGCCCATTACTAATCTGGTCGTTCGACCTTTTATTCAAAAAATTGATATAATTTTTACTGTTTATATTCATAGAAAATAGGGAATAAAAACCGCAATTATGTTCTCGAAAAAGAAGCCGAGTAAAATTCATATTGAGACTGTGAAGATGTGCAAAAATAAATGTGGCTTCTATGGAAATGTTCAATGGCAAGGATACTGTTCATCTTGTTGGAGGGAATATAATAGGGAGAATTTAAAGAAAACTAATCATAAGACTTTACCAATTCCAAAGCAAATTGTTGGTATAGATGAAAGGTACTATAACATATTAAATATATAGAAATAAACAAAATTTCATGCTGTTTGTTGTATTACGACTAACATAGTTCTGATGTACCGAAATCGTCTCCGAAAACTGAAAGAAAAAGACGATTAAAGGATGTCCTAAAGAGGAAAATTGACGGGAAAGATTCTCAAGAAGATAGAGTAAATCCTTACGCACAATTAACCGAGAGTCTCGGTAAATCGAAGAAGGATGGTGCTCTAGAAATTCTAAAGAAAACTAGGAACGTCGTTGATAAAATTAAATCTGGAATAACGGTTGAAAATAGCTCAGATATAGTTCAGGAGTTGTATAATTCAGTGGCCGAAAAATTAGAAACAGAGAATGCGTTTATTAAATTAAATATGTCGGAGAGGCGTACAATTTTAGATAAATTAGAAAAATGCGTATGTCAATTGACCTATAGTGAGGTATTTAGTCCTCCAGATGATGAACAGGAAGATCTGACTCTTCAGAATAGAATTAGAAGTTTACACTGGTTAAATGCTCAATTATTAGACGCCGGAATCGATGAAACTAAACCGGCTGCAAGCGAGGCACTGGACTCTGCCATTCACGCAATTGTTGACTTGAATTCTAAACAAACTCCCTCTGACAAGCTAGAATGTATAATGCTGTGTTCACAACACATAATGACCGCTCTAAAAGCGTCGAGTGATCAACCGGTCTCTGCTGATAATTTTTTACCAGCCTTAATATTTGTGGTTTTACGAGCAAACCCTCCTCTTCTAAAATCGAATGAAAGCTATATAATGAGATTCGCGAGTCCTGAGAGACTAGGATCTGGTGAGCAGGTAAACAATAGTTGAATAGTATAATTATGGATAGCTATCGAGTCCAAGTAAATTAAATAATACATCATTAACGTATTTCAGGCATATTATTTTACGAATCTAAGTGGAGCCTTACAGTTTATCGCTCAGTTAGATGCCGATTCATTATCTATGCCCTACGAAGAATTTGAACGTTATATGAGAGGAGAAGCAATACCTGGCGATCCGGGCAAAGTTTACGGTTGCGAACAACTAAGATTAATGAAATTGAATTTTACTGTATTAGAAGAATTATTAGTTGGCCAAAAAAGTTTGGCCAACGAAGTAGAGATGCTTCAAACAGATATGATAAATTTTGAGCAAGATTTCCGCAGGAAATTGACAGAAGTTATTGAAAAAACTCCAATTTCATTAAAGAAACCTATTGCTCCCGACGCAGAAACTCCTACAGACGGTAGTATGCTGCCAAGTCCCTTAATACCACAGTCGACGGGAACATTGGCATCAATACCAGTAACAACTTGTTTTACCGGATCAACATTTGAAATTGATAATTCTGATGAAACACCATCTTTACTTTGACTAAATTAAGCATTCCATACTTAAATGTTTATAAAAACAATACTCGTAAAATAATTTTTGCTCTCTTTGATTTCGGACAACAATATACACTAAAGCGTTCAAATTTTTTAAAGCATATAAGCCCATTTAATTGTTTATTAGGGATAGTAGGTCTTCCCAATTGTCTTGAACATTTCTCTTTCCAAATCTGAAATAATATAATAATGAATTGACCGTATTTGAAGACATATAGATTGTACAATGGTACTTGGTTTTATTAATTTATTAACTGATGTATACTGTACATGTTTGTGTGTAATATAATTACAATAAACGAATATTTGCAGTATACATATATAAATAAATATACTTCATATTAGAAATGTGATAGGACATAGGGTTTAAGGACAAAGAGAGGATTAGCGTAGGACGCATGAATATCAAGCAAGGTTAATTCAATAAAAAAAGTATACTATAATTGTTTTATTTAACGAATTTATAGAGGGTATCGGTTGTTAGTCTTTCCTCCATCCTCAAAAGATAGTTACTGATAAATTTCTATTCTATTTGGTCGACGTTCTCTCTCTCTCTCTCGTATGCTATTGAATTGAATACGAAAATATAAATAAACGAAATACTCATTATCTAATCTTGTTAATTATGCATTACATTTTCTCACTGATGGAATAGAGAAAGTATATTTTTTCGTATTGCATTCATGGAGTAATTGATCTAAAGGAGAGGAAGAATAGTATGTAACACCAATATAGTTTTTATCATTAAAAATGTAAAACACAGTCACTAAATCCATCATAGCATTATGAATATTTCTATAAAATTTATAAAGTATAACTATAGTATTTTAATTATGAAAAATATAAGTTGGATAATATATTAAATGACTAACAACTATATCTAAAAGGGGAGGGAAAGGCATACAAACAGTTTGTTTTTTCTATTATTACCTATATATATATTTCCATACTTTTCTTTTTGTAAACGAAAGGAGTATAATAATAATAATAATAATAATTCTCTTTCTTTCCTTTTTTCTTTCATTATTATTATTTATTTAGAAATATTTTAGTCTTTCTATGATAATTTATACATGTTAAAGTAATTTCAAGGACTTCTATTTAAATAATAATTGTAGGATATAAGATATTTTCAGTTTGTTCTCTGAAAATAGACAAAGAGAAAGGAATAGAAAGGAGGTAAATGAGAGAGGGAGGATTTATATTAATACAGTACACATAATGTCTATATACTATTATTAGTTTAACTTAAAAGATCTCATTAGGATTGAATTTAGATCATCTTTTTCTTATTTTACATTCACTGATTATTTAACAGTTCAGTTTAATAATTAATTTAGTTCTTTAGAATTTAATATGAGACATGTACTCTTGCTAATTATGTAGTCTTTTCCAACATTCATCTTTACAGCAACACATTTTAGATCAAAATTTACACTTCCTGTATAAAATATAAAGAGTTTTCTTAAAAAGATTTCATAGAGTTTGTCTAAAGATCACTTTGCTTTGAAAAGAAACAGCCAAATGAATAAATAAGACAACTTTTATAAGCTTTACTTATTTTCTTGACATACAACTATATTATCTATACACATTAACATTTTATATTATACCTCCCTAAACGTCCAACAACAATATTCCGTTTTCCGAAACCTCCTACTCTTCCTCTTATCACATCGTTCTTCTTTTCCAAACAAGTTCCATCCAACAAACAAAGTTTTCTCCAATCCTTGGCAAAATGTTCTTCATTAGCTCTAATGCACAACGTAGTGCTCAAAATGCATAAAAAAATAAAACTTTTTAATTTGAACATAACGCTCTCTCTTTAGAAATGACATGACGAGACTGATGACGCTTTATTTTATCTGCCGTGCATACTACGTTTTACGACTTAATTGTAATTGTAATATGTAATTGTTTTACATATATATATTAATAAACTATATATTAATTAGTATAAATTATAATTTTGCAGATCTTTTCATTGTTATTATAATAATAATACATGTGTAGGTGGAGCAAAGAGACAATAAATGGATATAATTGCGGATATATTTCGTCTTGTTTATTTTCCTGAATAAATAAATAAATTAATAAAATTAATAAAGATTAATAAACATTGCTAATAAGATAAATAATCCGCAATTTGATTTTAAAACAACAGCATTTCCTGTCGTCCTCCCTTTTTGTGCAGTTATATCTTCGTAGCATTCTTTTTCTGAATAGAATGCATACGTTACGTGCTATTATACATGACAATAGACATATGCAAGATATATATATATTTATTTATTTACTTACCTAACTTAGCATTTATATGATAATCCACATTTTCCGGATCTGGAAACATTTCGCAATAATATTTCTTTGGATTTTCAATTTTAGCAATTTTCAATTCGGTACTATTCTTCCCGTTCGTTCGTTTCGATTGCTAAGGAATAAACATTTAAACTATGAAAAATATGGATAAAGATCTTTTTTTACAAGTTTTACTACTATTAGTATTTTAACTTATATATATATATATATATATATATTATGTAATTGTAGATACAATATATACATATCGCTAACTAGGTATTCTTCTGTCATAAAGACACTAAAAATCTGCAGACTAAGGGAAACTTTTATGAATTATAAAAAGCTATAATAAAATAATATAGAAATATGACATACATACTGTATATATATATATATATACATTTATAAATTTACAGTATATATACAAATATGCATTTTTATATTTATACTTATAATACATATTCTCCCCTTATGTCCTATTTATTATATTTAAATTTCTAATAATTTCTTCTTTAATTATTATATATCCTTTTATTAGTTTCTTTTATAAAGATATATATATATATAGGAATAGATAGATGAAATCTTACATTGTTTTTTAATCAACTTTTTTCTTCTTTCTTTTAATAAAATTCTAGTTTATTAGTAACCTACATCTTCTTTATTATCTATTTATAGCATTTTCTTTTAGATAACACTTGTTGTGTACTACAATATATTATAATATAAAATAATTTTTTAGGCCTACCATGCAATAGAATTGCGGTTTTCCTTCTTCCGGTTTGTAATTGCTATTTGCCACAATAGTATAGTTATAGCCTCCGTAGTTAACGCTATATAGGCAGTAAAGTTGTAAGCTTTGTTTTAGATTTTCTTCTTTGCAGCTTTTATCGGGATTAATCTCAACTGTATAAATGTCTAAACAAACTTCTAATTTACCCTTACAAGGACTTTCGATAGACCAATGCTCTCTTAATGGAAGAGGGCAAGTTGATCTGTCTAATTTTGTCTCCTTTCTAGTATAAATATAAAAGTTTATTACGTCAATTTTATCGTTACAAGTATAATCTAAGGGTTTCTCGTGACCAGCCTCAACTGTAAGAAATGTATTACTTTTTGTCTTGGTGGTCATTCCATAAAATAATTTATTCTTATTTAGCTTCTTTAATTGAATGCAAATAAGATAATCTGTAGTTGTATTTGATCCATGAACATTACGACTTTGGAATAGATTCTTTCCTTCCCATTCTTTTTCACATTTCCAATCGAAACCGTATAACGTTAGATGGTTGTCTCTTATTTGGAGTTCATTATTATTGTCAGCTCCCAGCCAAACTCCTTCAGCCCACTTCAAATCGCAAGGTTTTGGTATTACATCAGTGACCGAGATACGGACAACTATAATTAGAAAGTAATACCATTTAGATAGATTATATTTAATCTATTACATTCTTCATTACCTGTAAGAACCGTCAAAGTTAACTTAATTAGCATTATTATACAATTGTGTGTTTCTTTCAAGAGCCAGGTGTGTATTATGCTAGTAGTGCTTAAAAATATAACAAAACTAATCTCTATTATTTAATCACTTATCGTATTACTATAAATTTTATTTAGAAATATTATATTTTAATATAAAAAATGAAATCTGTACTAAATTACACTTAACTAGTAAAAAAATCACTAAATAGCTACCTTTTCGTAACATGATATTATATATGTATAAAGAAACAATACCAAAAAACCTCATTGAAAAAAAAAATTATAGGGGACAGCCGGGATTCGAACCCGGGACCTCTCGCATATTTGAAGTATTGAGCCTTCCCAAAGCGAGAATCATACCCCTAGACCACTGTCCCATTCTGAAAAACTTTGTTCTTATAATGAAATTTTGATCAAGTTAAAACAGTGTTAAACGTTGTTATTCACTACTGAAATGGTCATAGTATAAAATGTATTCATTATTGTCTTTAATACCTACTCACTGATCAATATTGTAATGCTTCATTATTTTTATTTTGTTTTCTTTACCAGTTTTTACAATTAATATTACTATAGAATTAAGTGAAATAAGGAACGTTGTCATAAGGGGAATGGGATAAGATTACCATTTATTATCCATTTAATACAAAATACAATAGTCAATATATAAGACTAACTGTAGATCTGCCTAATTTTGACCAAAAAAAAATTGAGATCCTAAACTTAGTTTCTATGAAAGTAAATCGAAAATCGAATAAACAGTATTGCACGACATTGTGTAAAATAATTTTTTGAATAGAATAATTTTTAAGGATCAATAGCGATTTATAAAGTAAAAATGTATTATTCTTTTCATGTGATAGACGAGGTCAAAGAATTTGAGTAACAATAATGACTATTGTAGCTGTGTGCAAAAAAACTTGAAATAGGTCATTTAGCCGACTTAAAGGTTGGGCGAGGGGGCGATTTATAGAATTAAATTATTGTTTCAACGTTTACATATAATGAATTATCTACCTATACTTAGATAATTTAACAATATATAATTTATATTTAATAAAATTAAAGATAGAATGAGATATACTTTTCAATTTCGTCATTAAACAACGACATAATGAATTTTTCCTCTGGATGCGCTCTTGGCCAAGGAATTCACAACTCACCCCTTTAAAGCTCATTTTTGCTTCACGTAGCAGTTGCAAAAAATGTGTTTTTCTTTGGTTTCAAAAGCCCTTTTATGTTTTTCATTTATAACTGTTATCAGAGGAGAACATCCCTTCGATAGAGTTATAAATTCACTTCGTAATGAAAATATCACCAATTTTCAAGAAAATATTATAACCGATTCGATGTTGGAGATTATTCTTCACAGATATTTTAATAGATTAAACTGCGAAGAGAATTTATCAAAAATATGTCAGGTAAATAAAAACGTTCTTTTTCTATTATTTGCGATATTTTAAGTTGATTAGCATAAATTGTCATCCTTTTTTTTTCATTGGTAAAAAATTAGAATTTTAAGTATATAAAATGATAATGAGGGACATTTTTTTGAATTTCTTGCTATATAATGAAAACTTAACCGAGGCTAGTGAATCTAAATAATATGACTCATTCTGAATACCTTAACAAATGTATATGTCTTTTTATAGGCTTTTCAATGCCTTTCCCAAACATACAAGTCATGTATTTCGTTTCACTCTGTTTAACTTTAACATTTCCTCTTTATTCCTTCTTACAATCTCTTTTATAATGCTTTAAAAATATAATGTATAATGTTTTCAGTTGTTAAATATAGGCTACTAAATTAATAATATACTGGTTTTTAAAATTACCAATTTCTTTTTTATCCTATTTCCTTATAGTGAATTTCTTTCAGGACATATGCAAAACCATAAAAAATAGCTGATATCCGTTAAAAGTTTAGGCGTATAAATATTCAAAATCATATTCTGGTCTTTGCTGCATTTTCTGTATTTGCATGTATGGATTGTCAAAATCTAAAAAGAGTTATTATTCTTTAGAATTGCCTTAAAAAGGAGGAAATTCTTCAATACTTCAACAAAACTTTCTTAGAAGAACAAGATTTTGATAAGTTTGCTGCAATTATTTTACAAACATCCTTGACATTCCCTAATCTTTGTAATGCAACAAACAACAAAAAGAAAGCTGAATTTGATACTAGCAAATCAATTTTTACAGAAAAGCTTGACAGCGATAGTAAAGTGTATAAACTAGTTGATGAATTAGCTAAAAAATTAAAGGAGGATGGGGCCGATCATGATGAAGAGCATGATGAAGAGCATAATGAAGAGCATGACGAAGGAGCTCATGAACATGAAGGCGAACATAAGCATGAACAAGATTGTTTTAATGTTGATATTTTATTATATAAAGCCAATAGTGGCAGCATCTCTAGCAGACCCGTCGTAATATCATCAACTTTGACTTCTTATCTTTTATCAAAATTACAGTATAAACCAAAAAATTGTTCAATTGAAAACAAAACTCTTCCATTTCCTACAGAATTTTCTTCTGCAATTTTTGAACACTTTGGAAAGCAGGCACATGAATCAATTGATTTATCTAACTTTAAACATATAACAGAGAAACTTGAAATCGGTAACGCTGCAAATAAATCTACTGAAGAACCCGGTCACGAAGGTCACGATCACAGAAGAAGAAGAAAGCGTTCAGTGCATGAAGAACCCAAAATAAATTCTATTTGCTATTCATCCAGCGACTTACTAAAGATATTTCAATTCAAAGATAAAGTTAATAGAGAACAATTGGAAAAAATTTGTCCAGCTTTAATTCACCAACAAATGTTCGGTTCATGCAAGAAGCCAATAGAACAGAAAGTTGTTAAGGAACCTCCTACAAGAGCTGAAAAATACGGCTATACCATGTTAGCAGTATTTATTGTTAGTATATGTGCTCTATTCGGAATTGTTCTTCGACCTTGTTACAAGTTTTCACATTTCGAAGTGATCCTTTCTACTCTTGTTGCATCAGGATTTGGCGTCTTAGTTACCGATTCCCTATTACATTTAATGCCTGAAGCTTTTGGTATGCATGATCACGAACACGAAGGTGGTGACGTAGTTTTGGAGCCTTATACGCAAAAAGCTTTAGGAATTCTGGCAGCTATCTATTTTTTTTTCATTTTGGAATTGGTCATTGTAGCAATTTCATCGTCAAGAAAAGAAAACAGCAATGACATTGATATCTCTATGAGAGAAAAGGGTAAAACGAATGAACAACATTCTCACGATCATCATCGTCATTCTACGTCCATTATGATTGTAATAGGAGATGGTGTTCATAATTTTGCTGATGGTCTTATTATAGGCGAGTTTCTTTTATAAAAAAGTTGGTCACATTAGTAATTTAAATCTAAATTGTGTTCAAATAGGTGCTGCATTTTCCTTATCAACTACCAGTGGAATAAGTACAACTATAGCAGTTTTCATACACGAATTGGCTCATGAATTCGGCGACTTAGCCTTATTGGTAGATTGTGGTTTATCACTGAAGAAGGCACTTTTATTAAATGGTTTGTCGGCTTTATCTTGTTTTGTTGGTGGAATTGTTGGAGTTGCATTGGCAGTTGACGAAAGCGTTCGACAATGGATTTTTGCGGTTGCTGGTGGTATGTTCCTTTACATTGCTTTAGTAAATATGATTGGCCAGTTAGGAAGAAATTTACAAAAGTATTCAAGGAAAGTTTTATTTATTGTTATTGTAAATATGGGAGCCCTAATTGGAATAGCCGCATTAACTCTTTTGGCAGTTTATGAATCAAAAATCAGCGTTTAACAAGGAAATATATGATGATGTTACTTAATATTGTTAACATGCCTACTTTGTCTATTATTGATATATTTATATATACAGTATACATGCTAATAACGCTTTATGATCAACTAAAACACTTTTGTTTACGTCAAAATTATGTTTTTCTGCACATGCTAATTGTATAAGGACAAATAAAGGATATCTATAATATAATAAATGAATTAACCTTCTTCTCTTCATGAAAGCAAAACAAAAAATACAAGGTGACTTATTTTATTAAATGTATTAATCAATAAATGATCTATTTCTAAATATATCTAATTATTATCTATATACTCCTTCAAAGATGGTTTTAAATATAAATGGGAAAAAAAGCGGAGGAAGGTTAAGTGGTAAAAGATGGTTAAAATTAAAAGAAAAGTAGATAAAATCTGTATTAAAAAGTAAAAAATAGCACTTAGAAAGTCATGAATAATAGTTAAATTTATCAACAATCGTCCGAGAATTAAAACATTTATTGTGTACAAAACATAAAAAGTGTATTAAAAAAAGTACGAAAATAAACAAACAACTACTGAAAATAGTTTTTCGAGAAAATGTTTTACATCCATTAATAAAGTAAGAAAAATATTAAAATAATCGCTCAGTTCGTTGAACTTTTATCTTATTTCATTTTTCAAAACCTGCTAGATGAGATGCTATTTCTTTGGCTTTTTGAAGACATTCTGTTGAAAAATTATTCCGTGTTGTTCCTGATAAGATGAAATACGATGATGCTTTAATTATATAAAGAATTTGAGCTCTATTATTAGTTCCTTTGGCGTTCATGTGCATTTCAGTTCCGTTATTTGACGATATTATATACGAGTGTTTAAGAACTGTAATAAGACCATTTCTCTTTTGCTCCATTGCGCTTCGAAGACTTGCTATATCCTTTTCAGTTGGACAGGGCAAAGTATCTAATATATATTCTGTCGAAGTCTTTATAACGCCCAGCATGGATACTCTTGAAAAATCAACTGTTTCTTCGAAAAACGGCAACCAGCTTTCAAAGTTTCGAAAGCAAGGCTAGGAGAAAAAATTTGGCTATTTAAACTTAATAAGTTATAGTCATATCGACTGGTGGATAAAATGTTAACAATAAAGTTTTAACAAGAATAAATTACAGATGGCACAACGACTCGTATATCTATAGTTATATTGAAAAAGCTTACCAAGTTTGAATAGATAGAGTCTGGAACAGCTGATTTATTTTTAGGGGGAGGAGGTGGAGGTGGAACTCTGTGACTTAATTTCGTAGATGTCGTTGGATTGTTTGCGTAAACATCATCCATTTCATCCTTTCTACTTCTTACCCTCCAAACAGAATCAGAAACTCTTCTGTATGTTCGCTTAACACTTGTAGTAGTTCTAGCCGCAATTTTGGAAACCTCCGAAAAAATATTCCCTGGCATTCGTGGTGGCAGTTGCGGAGGAGACTTTTGTCCATGTGTATTTTGGGCATATCTAGAGCGTAATATAACCCTTCTCTTCCTTTTCCATATTTGAAATCCAATGATACTTATAATCAAAATGACGAACAAAACGCCAATAGGAGCACAGATGATAATTATTAAAAATTGTATTGATGTATTATTGTCCTCTTCTTTCGGAACTTTAATGATGAAATAAAAACAATAAAAATTGAATAAATTAACCTAGATATTATGATTAATTGACAAATAAAGCTTACGCTTTGTTGATGTCATTATCAACGATGTGTTAATACAATCGTATCCATAAATTTTATCTAAGCAACTGAAACCTGGGGCACATAAATCATTTCCACATTCACTAATACTATTTTGACAGAATTCACCTCTGAAGAAATAATTAATAATTAATATTATATTATTTTAATAGATAAAGTAGTAAATACGAATATTCTACTTACTCATAATCATTAATACAATAGCAAAATGGTCCAAAAAATAGACTTTTACATTGTCCATAATTTTTACATGGATTAGTTGAACAGTAGTTTATCTTCTCTTCGCAAGTCTCTCCTGTATATCCTTCATTACAAACGCAACTTCCTAGATTACATTTTCCGTTCTTACATATTTTATTGTCGCAACTCCCTCTGCACGTGTTGACCTCCAAACATTTGCAGTCGCTTCCTTTCGTTGAACCTTTAGAACTAGTACCGTATCCAGGAGGACAGCTAATACATTTTCCGTCTCCAATAGTTTCCTTGAAGGTGTTAACTTCGCACTCTATTCATTGGAGAAGAATAGTTGCCATAGTTCGTTAACAGGAGTATTGGTAAAACTTAAATTCTTGTACTTACTTGAACAATCGAATTCTTTGCGATAATAGCCTGCCGAGCACAGACAAGACGAATATCCCGAAATAACGTTACACAACGGTGTTTCATTGTCTTTTAGGCAGTCCTTTTTGTATGGTACACTACTATATTTTTTGTCATGGTTGTTTTTATCACCAATTGTCATTGTAAGCTTTTGATCAAGCCTGTTCTCCCATAAGGCAATTCGACCGTATCCACCATCGTTTACCGCCAAACCACTTCCCCCTTCGTTACCTTTGTTATTGAACAGAAATTATAAAATTAATAACTCTAGGTGAATGTAATTTGAATCCAAATTAACAATAAATATTTACCAGCTACAAAAACGTCTATTGTTGATTGTTTTAGTTTATTAAATTTACTGTTTACTAATTGTTCGTCCTCTTTCAGGACTCCGTTGGAGAAGAGAAAGATGATACGAGATCTAGGTGAACTATCAGTTTTAGCAATCTCAAAAATATCTATAGCTGCCTGAAGAGCTTCATGTAAAACGGATCCATTGTTGGAATTTGGAGATTTTGAATATTCAATATTATTCCAAAATTGTTCATTATCAACAAGAAAACATTTGCTGGTGTTTGTATTTTTTGAAATTCCATCAAATTCAATTGTAACGTCTCTTCCATATGATATAATACCGACATGAGAATATTTTTCACTGATTTTCATAAAACTTCTTATAAATATCTTAACTAATGGCTTTTGATTTATGTAGAATTTGTTTTTAGATGATAAATTCGACCGATCAAATATAAATATAATATCAACATTTTCTTGTTGTATTTTCGTTAGAAATTTCTCAGTAACATCCGTAGAAACAATAGGAATTAGAAGAAATAATACTATCCGAAACATGATAGTCCCTCAACGGCGCTCAAATTTATGACGGGAAAAAATTAAGTTAAACTGACTAAGATTTAACAAAGGAGAAAGGCCTATACGTCACGATTTTAAAACACGAACCCTATTCGAAAGAACACTGTTGAGAGACTGAAAATACCCCCAGTTTACTCATTTATTAAATAGTTATGATTTTTACAATATCATCAAAATATGTTTTTTGCTTTTTAAGGATAAAATGTCAAAATCTTAAAATGTACAAAATAATGAATATGAATAGAGTGTTTAAGTATATTAAAAACATATTTTTAATACGAATTTTCTTTCATACTATGTTAGCTTTAAGAATAATGTTAGTATCTTCAAACGTAAGTTAAAGCTAATATGAAAAATAAACAAAAAACTAAAAACTTCTGCTATAAACATGTAAATTCTCATTTTAGCTTATACTAGTTCCTGCTCGTGTCATAAAAGAAAATACGCAATTCAAGGGCTGTCTCTTTACAAATTTGTACTTTAGCAGGACGGAAGCCTAACGTAGGTTTGTGAAAAGAAAAATCCTATCATTAAACATTACTAACTTGTAACAGGAATACTCCGGAAATACTTGACTATGTATTCGGATGCATTTGATACAGGTTAATTATGTTGGTAACGTATTCGATCGTTTTATTCAATATACTAATTAACAAGGAAGTTTTTTTTTTACCTTATACATGTAATACAGTCAAACATATAAACTATGCATAGATCGTTTACAAAATATTCCAGGTCTATTAAAGAGATTGGAATAAATGCGTGAAAATGTTGAATATCAACAATAAACAACAGATTTGTCAATTCATATTCAATTTATATATAAATATATATACTGTATATTAATACATATTTATTAGATATTCCAATTAAATAATTTCAATTTGAGAAAAGTGAGAACAGAAGATTTTCTCAAAAAAGATTAAAACGAGTAAATTTCTTTTATATAACATGTTAAATAAAGGAATTGTCTACATATTTTGTTTTTTAAACTTCTTAATTTTAAGTTAGAATTAAGTGCAGCCAAAAGCAAAAATTATCCACTGACTAGAGTCGATTTATTTATATTCTTTAATTATTTAAAATTAAAAATAATTCAACAAATTTTTTCTACGGAATGATCATTGCTTTTGCTTTTTAGATGAACATAATTTCCTATGATAAGTTTGCGCCAAAGAGTTAACAATTGACAATAAGAAATAAATAACCATTATAAGTACTAATTTCTCGAAAGCCCATGATATCCAAGAGGGCGTTATACTGTGTTGCTTAGTACCGAAACTTTGATGTAATTTTTCTTTTTGCTTATTCAAGTATTCTTTGAAGGGCGCTTGCAATTTAGATCCAACATTAGGTATGAATTTGATAAGAGAAATTACTTGTTCGACGTGATGCTCGCTAAATATAAAGATGACGAATAATTGCTGAATGTGCATTTTAATTATTGCTTTTCCTATCAAAGTTGCGCCAAAAAATGTTGGAAAAGGTATAAGAAAATGTCCGCAAGTTATGCCGGCCAAATCAAAAAGTGGATTAGGGATAGAAGCGCACAAGAGAATACCGAGAAATCCAACTTTTTGAACAAAGTCATGAACGGCAATTTTGGCTCTTTCCATAAAGCTTAAATGACCTTTTTCGTGAAGTTCTTCTATTTCTTTTTCTTCTTCATCAATTTGGCCAGATAGACGAGCAGCTCTAGCCATGAAGTAAGGAGGTAGTTCACCAATAGCAGTACCTATAAAAAATATATATATATATATATATTTATAATTTATATTTTTGGAAAAAAAAACAACTAGAAACAAAATGCGTACAGTGATCTTTTTCTTATATTAGTTTTATAGACTGATTTGAGAGAAACTTTACTAATGTTACAATTTTTTTATGTTCGGCTAAAAGATTTTTCAGCTGTTGTTTATCTTAACGTGAGAGGAATTGGAGAAATAAAACGATAAATACCTAATCCCCAGAATATCGCTTCCCACCGAACCTTAGACATAATGCTCCATACATTTATAGTACTTCCTCCTCCTGCTGAATTAGAACTCTCAGGACAGATAACATCTTCAGGATAGGGAGGCGATGGAAAGTCCAAAGAATTACACTCATAGGCAGCTAGGGTAACTTGTACTATAAATGGACCTAGATACAGGACAAAGGTGTGTAGACCAGTTCCAAAACCAACTGATGATAATATCCCTAATCCAACCCACCATGAATACCATAGTATTTTTTTCCATACACTGGAGAGTATTTCAATCTGCCATTCAGGTAGAACGTATATGTATGAGAGCGTACAAGTGGCCACAATTAAAAGCAAACTCAAAACTACGTATATATTCGTTTTTTTTATTCCCTCTATCAACAGATCTCGTAATTCTAGTGCAGAATATTGTATAGTTGTTATTGGATGACGCCATAAGACGATATTCTTCCTCTCAGAGGGATTCATCAATATATTCTGATTAGAGCCATTCATTGATAGTGTTCGCTGTTTAGTCGATGTTCTTGAACGAACAGTTTTATTTTGCCGACCCATTCCTTCTTCTGTAATCTGTAAAACACATTGTTCATTACCAGCTTGCATGTTCTATAATACATGTTATATGGCCTATTAGTTGGTTCAAAGTCTTAAAGTCTTCTTACATACGATAAAAATATAAATACGTAAGCTTACGAGCACTAGAACTTCACTCCATGCTTAACATCGTACTTTGTTCAAAATAATCGCAAGATGATGACCTTTATCTAATTCGAGTCAATGACTCGACCTAAAATTACTTACCGGTTACGGTTTTTTTTAAAGCTATACGTCATCCCTAAGGCTTGATACACCTACTTAGTTATATTTAATACTATAAGATTATGTAATATATTTTACAGTAGTGAAGAAAAAGAATAGTATCCAAATAATTTAAATTTATGTTGTATACAAATGAGATAATTAGCTGAAAATCTAGACTTACCGACATTCTGTTAATAAATTTTAAACCTTGATCAATGACAAACGCATGCAAAACTGTCGATAAAACACGTTAACTGAGCAGAACATCTGCTGGATTACTATACACTTAGACACAGGTGTGTAGTTTATATTCAAAATCAATTTTGAGTCATCGGGTAAGATTTCCGTACTAACCTAAGTGATAGTTATATTAGCATTCCATGGACAAGTTTCTTGACACGTTGCTGTAGATGATATAGCCTTTTATTTAATCGGCTAAATATGGGATTGGAAAACGCCTGTCGGCTTGCGCATGCGCATTAGGATGGGAAATTCTGTAAACGTAACATCCGCTGTGTTCTCTGGTAGGAAATTCTATAAATGACGTCACTTCCTTAACGCCGTTTATAAACAATATTGAAGGGAATACTGCATGATTTTCAAGTTTTTAACATGACATCTGCCAAAACTCCCTCTGAAGATGAATATTATGATGGAAGGGTCTTAATATATGTTAAGAAAAATGGGTTTCCTGTTGATGACTTCGCATGGGAGAAATTGCATAGATTTGCCTCAAAATCTTCTTTAGAAGGTGAAAAATCTGAAAAAAATAGTAATTTACCAAGTATAGGCTTGGCAAGAGCAAGAACAGGTAAATGTAAACAAAGCTACCAGCAGAATAGACGATTGCCATATACTAAGTACTAAATGTTATTTAAACAGCAATATCAAATTGTCTCGAGATGCAACATAAAGTCAATCTCGTTCAGCGATATATGAAAGAGTTGCATTACAACTTTACTGATACGCAATCTTTCGACGTTGGAAAATATAGGCCAATTACAGGGTAATTTTCTTTTTATAAGATAGTCTATTTTAATAATCATGCAATGATTTTCTATTTTCAGTTTGATGAATTTAGCAAAAGAAATGATAAAGGAATCTTTACCAATCAAATGTTTAGAGGCGGTTATTTTAGGAATGTATCCTTTTTTTTGAAATGATGGTACTATTTTGTAATATTTTAACTGAAGATATACTTTACATAAATATGTATTATTGAAAAACGTTGCTAAGTCTTTTAATGCTTTGGATAATCCTTAACTTTAAAAAGATATTTAACGAATAATCTGAACGGATTGGAAAGATTTACTATAGGTTTCAAAAGTACTTCCTCTGGAAACACATATAGGCATGTTGTATTAGGATTATGCTATCAAGGAAAATATGGTGCTCTAGGAATGAGTAGGAAATCGGATCTTATGTACAAACCTTTCATTTTTCCGGTTTGATTGATATTTTTTTTCCTTTATTTATTTATTTAACGAATTTGCTTATTGTCTGTTTTCTAATCTAGACTCTATGCTCATTGATTATCGACTACAAAAAATGCTATGAAAATAATATGCATAAATTGAAAACAGCTAAAATTGGTTCTCCTTTAACACATGATCAATATAGCTATGAAAAAATACCTTGGAAGGTAAATATAAATAAAAATATAATAAAGTGACTCATGTATCTAAATATGTATTAATATATATGATTTTTGTTCTTTCAATTTGATTAAAAACAGGGTGTTACAATCAATTTTGATAAAATTTCTGAACAAGATTTAGTCAAGGAAATAGATAAGCATTCAAAGTTTATGAGATTACAGAGTAAATCAATGGAAACTGTTCAGAATGCTTATATGAGAAAGTGTCCAACGCTTAAGGTAAGTTTGAATGAATACCTTATTTATTTATATACTATCTTATTCTCGAACAGGGTCATACAATGCCAGTTATAATGAAAACACGTGCCATTATTACTGCTAGTTATAAACCGAAAATATCATATAAAAAGAGGTTTGTTTTAGATTAAATTAATAAAATTTCATCCAATGGCTTATTTAAAATTATAGATCCAGGCTAAAGAATTGTAAGTCAGCTAAAGTGAAAAGAACTCCACAAACTTCTTCAAAAGAAGAACGTAGACAATCACCTGAAGAAATTGATTTAAGAGTTTGAATGCATTTCGTTTACAAATAAATTATATGTTTATTGTTGAGAACATTTGCGTTTTAATACTGTGTTATGATCAATTATACGCTTTCAGTATTCAAATTATGTATATTAACCTTCGTAAAATCGAATATGAAAATATTTTTTTCTAATAAATATTTTATTAATTAATATCTTTATTGCTATTAAAATTTAAAAGAACTTTAATAAACTCTAAAATGTATTAAATACGAAAATAGTTAAGACAAATTTTGTCCTTGACCTTACATCTTTGGGAATTTTCGTAATTTTGCTCTAAAATACCTACTTGCTGCTTTTAAACTAATTTCTAATTTATTGGATTACATATCCATTCCTTATAATTCTTTCAACTTGTTGTTTCCTCAGGAGCTCAAAAGTAAGTCCGATTGCCGTTAATCATCGCCAATAATGGCAGATAAAGGGGAAGAAGATGAACTTCAACTACCTAGAGCTGCACTGAACAAAATGATAAAAGAATTGGCCCCAAATATTAGAGTTGCAAATGATGCTAGAGAACTAATAGCCCAATGCTGTACCGAATTTATTCATCTTTTAGCTTCCGAAGCAAACGATATATGCGCTAAACAACAAAAGAAAACAATCAACCCAGAGCATGTTTTAAAAGCTTTGGAATCTCTGGGTTTTTCAGAATATATAGACGAAGCCCAAGCAGTTTTTGAAGAATCTAAGGCTACACAAGCGCAACGAAAGCGAATGGCAACAAAATTGGCTGATTTAGGTAACTATTTTGAGAGTCAAAATAATATATATATATATTAGTATAGACGCAAAAATGTATATAGTCATTAACTTGAAAAGAAAAAATTATATAAAAGTTATATACGCTGAAATTGAAGATTAGCAGATGTTCAAAAGCTAATGATATGTAAAATTGCTATCAGTAGCCTATATTTTATTCCATTTATAGAAATATAAAACGTAGTTTTCAATGTTCAATATAATTATTTATACAAAGCAGACTAAAAAACATTTTATAAATTAGAAATATAAATACATAGAAAATTCTTTTTTTATCTATTCTACTTTATTCTAATGTGAATCTCGTGCTCATACATACATTTACTAAACTACTTCTTTTCTCCTTTTTTTTTAAATCAATATGATACAAGTATTCAGTTTTCCTACGCTTTGGAGGACAACAATCGTCCGTATAGTCTTTCATTTTCTTCGAAAGACTTAAAAATGATAAAAATACCAAAACAAACTATACATAACACTATTTATTTCATGTTATGTCTGTTATATATAATGTATAATTTATATAATATTAATAGATGTAAATTCTTAATCTGTTTATTTTTATAGGCATACCAGAAGAGGAATTACTCAGGAAACAACAAGCATTGTTTGCTCAAGCTAAGGAATCCTTGGCAAAATTTGAACAACAAGAATGGGAACGTGTTCAAACAGTCGTTTCTCAACAACTCACCGAAACTAACAATGAAGATGAAGATGATTATAGTTAATACAACTGCATTGATATTTTCCAATAAAAAAAGCTCTGCTTAAAGTATCTTCTGTTTTTTTTTTCTACTTGGAAATGCATTAACATAGTTATTATTCATGTTTTCTTCTTTTTATTTTCTAATAAAAAAAGCAAGTTGTTTTTTTCGTTTTATATAAAATAGAAAAGATTCTCTTAAAATTATAAGAGAAAAAAAATATGTTTGTTTGTTTGTATATTCTATATTATAGAATTATAGACTAAATTATTTAAATATATGCTGTATATATATATATATATATATATACATATATGTATTGGTAGCTAAAGAGGACGTATTTATATAATATCTTACAGAGTTTAACGTTTCTATTGAAATTTTTGCAGGCAATAAACTAATAAGAAAGTTTTCTAATCATCTGTTTTCGCTGAAAAGTAAAAAAAAAGACATTTTGTTAATTATTTATTCTAATGTTTACATTACAGATAGTTTTCAATATTCCAATTTTTTTATAGATGTATACTGATATATTTTGAAGTAACAAGGTTTTATTCCTAATTTGTTAAATGTCACATGATAAATTATATAAAACTCACTCAGTATGTATTGAGCTCACTTGATCACTCAATAAAAGTTAGTCGTCCTACTTTAAAGCTGAACTTATTTTAGTGTATGTGGCTTTTGTTAATAATTTCATAAATTAAGCTTGTTGCTTGATGTTTTTGCATATTTTTCATCTGTAAACAGGGAAATCATGGTGTGCAAGATTTATTTTTTACTTTCTTTACTGGCATCTATTGTAACTTCAATAAGAACAGAGAAAATTGATGATATGCTATTGGGCGTTGGCTATTTTAATGTTGATGGTGGATCTGGTGATCCTATTACATCTGGGGATCCCATATCTGGAGAAGAACCGCCAAATCAAGTATTTGCAATAGAGCATTTTGCTCAAACTGATTATGCGAATACAAACATACCAGCACAACTTTCTCTATGTATGAGTGACTTTCAATTTTCTACAGGTATTGTCTTAATATTCTACTCATTTTAATTAGTTAGGTACACGTTGTTTACTTAAAATTATAAAATTTTATTACAGAGCCTGTATGTTATATGGGGAAAGGTAAAATTTGTTTACTGAAAGAGTATTATCAAAAGCCAGATCTTAAGTTAAAAAAACAAATTCTCTCGTTTTTAAGTGCATTTTTGCATGAAAATTTTGCCGATGATATCTCAAAGCACAAACTATTTGTTTTGAATCCATCATTCGCTAATGGAAAATTCAAAGCCATAATAGAAATTCCGAAAGACGCCACCTCACACTCCGTTCGGAAGCTTATTAATTGTCTCTACTATTTAGCTGGTACTTCAAAACCGCACTTTTGAAAAAGGAACCAGGTATCCTTTTTTAAATCAAATATAGAAAGGATCAACGGAAATCAAAGAATTTAACAAACAAACAAAAACAGTCGATAATACAACAAGAAAAACTGATAGATAGATTATTCAAATAATATTTTATTTTAAATTAGAATATGATTCTTGTAAAGTGATAAACTAGTAAAAACTCCTATTTTTTTCCTGTTTATTTGTCCTTTTGTGCAACATTCCTGCATAAAAACTTCTAAAAATAAAGGAAAATATGATTTTAAATTAGACAAAAAAAACGCAAAAAATATATTTTCGACGATTATTTTTACATTTTTATTTGTTTTTATTCAAATAAATATTTTAGTGTCAATGTTTCTTTCCTACGAAATGAATTGCAATTCAAATTTTTAATGATATGTGAAATAAAGTTATATAATATTTTCATATAAAAATTATTTACTCCATATTCCCGCCATGTTTATAATTATTTTCGTACATTGTTTCAGTATTCACATATCGTAAAATGACATCGATATTTTAAAGTTTGTAGAATAGGTTGTTTACGAAATCTGATGTTTATTTTACAAAAATATATATTATATCCTACATAAAGTTATATATATTCATATGCAAATGTACGTGTAGATATTTTTATCTAGATAACAACGTGACACTGATTATGAAGATAATTAGTCCAACCAATAAGAATAGAGTTTATAAAAATAAATAAATTCTTACGGAATTCCTTTTATTTTTGGGATATCCCCCAAATCACATGAGATGTTTCAAAGTTAAAAATGAAAATTGAACGATTAGTTCTAACTTTTTTCACCTTTTACCATATTAACGGTAAAACAAGCTATATTTATTTAAAATTTATATTCGATTTATTTATTTATATTATAGTTTATGCGTCAACCGAAATAGAACTGAATACTACAAAAACTTTTCTAATCAAGGTTTATGAAGATAGTAAAATTACATTCTATAGCTCGAAAATACCTTTGAATGTTTCCTTTGTTCTGTTTGAGTTTCACTCTAAGCACGATGAATTCACAATTTCAAAAGACGAAAGTTTTCAAGTTGGTGATTACACCACATCTTCTGATGCTGGCATTTTAATTCCAATGAAAGGTGGGGAAACTGTTGCCAAGTGTTACTTTACAAACAAACTAAACTCAACATTCGACTTGTATAGTCGTGTGAAATATTTGAGTAGCCATGGTAATGTTAATGTTAATTTATAACTATCTAGTATTCGCTAATATACAATTTTACATTCACAACATATAGACCCAATACCAGGTGGCTGTAATCAGGAACTACCCTTAGAGAACGATCCAAATATCTATTGGAGAAATGAAAAACTAACAACTCAACTTAAGTTTGCTTTTGCTAATAAAGCTGTGTCACGTGGAACTCCCGAAGTTTCGTGTGAAGATGCGAAAGTTCAACAAGCATTCAAGTACGATATTTATCATATGTTCTTAAGAGAAGGAAATTATAATAATAAGCATAAAATGGAGATTATCAATAAGTTGAATGATATAAATTCAATACAAAAATATGGAAATAAGGTCCGTAAACAAATAAAATACTCGAATCAAACACAACATAAACAACAACAACAATTATATCTGATATTTTATCTTTTATTTTTTTTAAATATAGCTTAAAACTGTTTACTCTAATCATCTGCCTACTTTTTACATTGCTATGTTACCATCAATTGGTTCTGCTTTTACTGTTAGAGGAACTTATAACGGGGAAGAAACTGTTCAATTCACATACGTTCCATCAGTCACGTACTCTTGTTCATTTGAATCTGGTGATAAATCTTGTCGCTATCCTTGTAAAGCTATTTAATAATAACATATCTTTAAATTGCTAATATCATAATATCTTGTTGAATATATAGATCCTCTTCGAGTTTATATTATCACTGGTGTATTAGCAATATTGGGATTGTATATCGCGTTTGGAGCGCATACACTATTCCTTCTTGGTTTTTATTTCTATATATAAATATTATATTTCAAAATTGCATCATTTTACTATTCTTTTCAGAAATCTTTATTCTAAGTTATCTAGAAGGATTCTTATCTTTTTATATCGTTATTTCTCGTTACACAGATTGGAGTGAAGGAGGTTTTTTATTTAATAAATAAATCCTACATAATATTTTCTAATATCTTTATATTTTTACAGTTCAGGCTGGTGTTATTGCTGCTTGTTCCTTATCATTTGCCATTGCTGGACTCTTAGTATGGAAAATTATTGAACTTCCAATTCTAAGCGTTATTCTCATGTCCCTATTAGAAGGTTTCCTATTCTCCAGTCTAATTTTTAACGTTACACCTTTTGGTAAACTATAATAATGATTTATAATTATAAAGATTGCCTTAAGTACTTTTCATATCCAAAAACAAAAAATAGGACAATTAGAATTCTTTAATAACTCTCTAACTTATGGTTTCGCCTTTGCTGCTATAATGCTCTTGCCAAGTTTAATATTAATGAACTTTCCGAAATGGGTAAGCATAATTGAATATTCTTTAACAAAATTGGTTAATAAATATTCCTTTTATCTTATAAAATAGTTAAATTACTTCACTTGCGCTGTTGTTGGGTCTTATATGCTAATATTTCCCATTGGTTTAGTGATAAACAGTGGCTTTCCTCTAGTAGTGATGGCTACCCTACACAGAGCAGCAATTCCAGGATATATAAACACAATAGTATATCTTCCAGTACAATATAGGGGTTATTAATAGAATTTCCAATAACGATAAATTCATGAATTATTTCTATTTTTTATTTTAGATATAATTCTCTATTGTTTATGGTTGCTTGTCATAGTTTTAGCTATAATATTTAACTGGGCAAGGGATCGTCATAGGAGTGATTTTCCTATGACTCGAAGGGAAAGACGTCAAATGCAGAAAGAGAGTGAGGAATATTTCCGAAGACTAGCTCAACAAGAACAAGTGAGAAATTATCAACAAAACATGTCTAATAATCCAAACTATCCGAATGAACGTACACATTTACTGGACGTTCGATTCATGTAGAATTTAGTAGTTTCCTTCTGATATTACGTAACATGTAATACATTGCCACCGATTTTTGGCTATTCCGCTATAAACGTTTTTGCCATCTTTATTTCTTCTTTTTGTTTTAAAAAAAAAGAATAAAAAAAAAAGTAATTTATCTAAAATGTAGAATTATGAGAATTTATATAGAATTTATAAAAGAATTATTAATAATAAAATATTACTATACAATTTACATGCTATAAAAAAATTTACTTTTTTGTGGTTAATGCTTTTTGTCACAGAAATAATACAATTCTCTATTTTAATGATTTAATAAAAAAGAATATTTTTTCGTGATTATGTAAATATTAATTAAACTATTCTATATCTCTAATATGGATTATTACTATCTGATGATAATTGTAAGCGATTTCATTCAACTATTTTCGTTAATTATTAGATTTTGTAATAATAGCCTTCAAATCCTTTGATGTTACCTTTCTTCCAGTCAAAGAGCGATAGTGTATATTTCACTGATGAGAATATATCCATTTTATACGAAGGATTATTGTATTTATCTAAACATACATAGTATATTATTTAATCATATGCAAAAAAAACATGTTTACTGCGGCATTAATAGTTAAATGATTTCAAAACAGAAATGAGATATATCAACATTATTATATTAAAAACAATTAATCAACATGTACAAACTAGTTTAAATTTTCCATATCGAATTTAGTATTAAACTAACTAGTATTGTTTTGAATATATAAAATAATCCTAGAATAAATTAATGTTGTAGGTATAAATAGGTAAAGTTAAAGCAAGTATAAAGAGTCTCTTTAGAGATATTGATTGTTTCTCTATGCTTTAAAAGCTGTAGTTTTAATTTTTTTTTTAAATGAAAACAACAGAAGGTAATTCATTAAATACCTTTAAACAAGACTATAAGTTATTTAGTGTGTTATTGATCTATTCGACCTCATTATATGCTAATCAGCTTATATATAAGTTCATATCTTATATTTTTATATCTACAAGCATGTCTTCCATTTGACTCTCTCTCTCTCTCTCTCTCTCTCTATGAAAGCTGCTAATTTAACCAGACAATATATTCCGTTACATCTTTTTTGCTATTGATAGTACTTTAATTACCAATTAATATATGAAAAGAAACGTTGCTTCTGTTGTTATATTTTGTAAGAAAAACAGGAAAAAATAAGATCAAAGTCTCTAATAATATGATTATAGTGAAACATACCTAATTACTTTTGTGACATTTGCATGTTTTGTATATCATCTATTGAGTAGATATATGATTAAATTAATAATTTATGGGATTTAAAAAAGATGTATTTTATAAAAATAAGAAAAATCCCAATTGAACTCAGTATTTAAGACAACATTAAACTATATTTTTAACAACAATTAAAAGTGAAAAAGTCTCTTCATAAGAGAAGACAACTTGTATCACTCAAAAATATCATGATTCAGGAATCTCACTCCTAATCAGAATCATTGCCATTTTCTCCTCTAGCTCTTCGTCCAACATCAATGTTATCAAGGAGTTGGCTAACGTGTTGTGCAGGTTGAGGCCGACCATCCTCGCCTATAACTGACGGTGTAATAATTCCTCTTCTCATCAACTTATCAATCTCATCAACAAGCTTCATAGCTTCGTATTCCTTTTGTTCATCACTCATTTGAACTTCCTCTCTAGGTTCTTCCACTCTACCCGTAACAGGATTAATATCAGCCTTTAGCTGATCATATTCTTCTGTATCGGAATCCTCGCTTTCCGAGGAGTAGTTTTCACTTTTTACATTAGTTGGAATCAATAGACCACTCTCGGCTAATTTTCCAGCGGCATTTCCGTAACCGGTATACTTAATAAACCTGCTTACCCTCTCTTTGCACATAACAAACAATAATTCAGTAGATAATTTACAAACTTCCATGCAGACGTGTGTTAAGAGTCTGCAAAGGTGGTTTCTAAACGAATTTCCCTCTTCGGGTAAGGTGAGAACTTCAGTTGTCATGGGTGGTAGGATAATAGATCTGCAATACTTTCTTACGTATCTCTGATGTCGGCAAAATTGTACTAGCGACATCATAACTGGACTTACTTCATCCCTGATGCTGATATTTTCATTTAGTTTGCATCTATCTAACCTAGTTTGAAGGAAATCGAGAATGACTTGTATAGCTGTTAGGTCTTTTCCTTCAAAACTGATTCTTTTTTCGGCATCAGTTGAACAACATTCAACAAGTGTATCATAAGTTGATATTGGCATAGAAGTCCAAGCATTAATAACATTAGAAATAAGTGTTTCCGGAGCATTCTTTATTAATAATAAGTCTCTTAGTGTAATTGCAAAGCGTTTAGTGCTATCATTAATATCAGTTGATTTTTTGTTCAAATTACATATTCCATTGAAGGATAATTTTAAAATCTCGCAGATCAGGTCCACTTCTTCGGTTAGCCTCTTTTTTGGAAAGTTGTTCTTGTATGATAGCCTTTCCAGAGTTTTTACGAGAACTGCGAAATAATCTGTTTCAACTGCAATAGACGATCTCGTACGAGGGCATTTCGCAGTAACAAAAAACAAGATTATAAAGTCCAATTTTTGTATTTCTCCGCAGTATTCTTCATGATTTTTAATTCTGGAAAAGATACCATCCAGGATGCCATGAGCTGCGCAAAATTCATTGGCTGATTGTGACAAATGCAAAATATTATAGAGACATTTTTGGGCCTCAATAATTAATTTTTCGGGATTTTTTTCAGTTTGATCAAGAAATTGTCCATATCTAAATAAAGTTGTAATGACATTATCAATTTCTATACCGGATAGCACGGTTTTATCGCGGCAAGTTATCCTCAACGTATTTAAAGCCGTGGTGCTAAATTCAACTTGATCATTGCAACCCAAACTCTCCAATTTTGACAATATAAACTTAGCAACAGAGGTTCTTAGACTCTTTGTGTCCGGTGCGAAACTCATGCACTGCGCGAAATCAAGATTGATCTTTGCTAAAATATCTGTTGCAGTTGCAAAATTAGAGGATTTTAGCCTCTCCAGTAATCTTTCTTCCATATTATTGATAAATCACAAAATCTTTCCGATTATATGAAAGAGGTTACTGTCAGGATTCTCCTTGAGCATGCACTAATGAAATTCCTTGGATATTCGTTTCCTGCTGCAGTACTAATGCAGATTTTACATCGATCTACGCTAGAGTCATTTTCGATAAGATCCCTTTCTGTCAAATAATAAATAGTCTTTTCTATCGAAAATAAAACTTAAACTGTTTAAAGATCCTCCTATAATATTATAGCTAAAAATATGTTTTAAATTCTGCTGTTATTTCGTTAGAAGGCAACTTAATTTGATGGAAATAAGTAAAAGAATGTTTAGATATTATAGACGATATATGGTTTTATTTTCGATAAGGGAGGAGTCATATCGAAAAACTCGATTCTTATCGATTATTATTTCCTTATTACCGGTCAGCATGTGTGTGTCTTTAAAAAATAAATTAGAAATTACGCCTTATTCTCAACATTTCTCATATTTTTTCTAGTGTTCTTTTATTTAATTCATTATGGCTCAATTGTAATTAAACTATTGGAGTATCTTATCGGGCATATTGTCCAAAAATTTACATATAAATACTAAATTTCATCAACTTGTGAAATTATATTAGTACCGAACATGTCAAAGGCTACCAAGAGGAAGCACGTGGTTCGTGAAGTCACCGAAGATTTTGTTCTTCCAGAGGGTGATCAAATGATAGTGAAGGTACTATATCATTTAGATTTATTAAACTATCTCTTTATTATATTATGAAAATATTAATGAATACAAATAAATATATTTCAGGTCTGCGCCAGCAGGGGTAATAACCTGCATGAAGTAGAAAATGACCAAGGTGTTAATTTTTTGGTCTCTATGCCAACAAAATTTCGTAAAAATGTTTGGATAAAAAGAGGCGATTACATAGTTGTTAAACCAATTGCCGAAGGTGATAAAGTAAAGGCCGAAATAATACAAATTCTCTATAAGGACCAAATTAAATATATAAAAGAGAATGGTCTGTGGCCAAGTAAATTTGGAACCGCTTCAAAAAGTGAAGATACACAACAAATACCGGATGATATGCTTCCACCGTCCGATTCGGAGGACGAAACGGACGAACCAGTGAAAAATATTAATCACCCAAATCGACAGTCAAACTTGAATGACAGTAGTTGCGAATCAGAAGGTTAATATGCATAGCATATTTATGTTATATATATATATCTATATATATTACATATTTTTTAATATAAATGAATTTCTTTGATGTATTGATTATAAATAAATGTATTTTATCTTAATTATCATACTATTTAAAAAATAAAATTAAATAGAAAACTGTTTAATAGAGACTATAAAATCATATATAACAGTATTATTGTTAGAAAAAAAAACTATATATATCCTAACACATGCTGAATATTTAGGCCTTTCAAATATTTTTCAATCATCACTGACTTATTCAATATTTCTTTGTTATAACTATAATTTCCGTTTATGGGCCAAATGTATCACTATATCATTTCTATTTAACGAAAGAGGGTTAGTTGTCGATTGAGATATGTCTCTGGCGGCTAATAGCTTTGAAAGAGAAAAGGCTGGTTCTCCGGAATTTTTTGTGTTTGGTATATCATTACCTCTAATATCAAGTTTTGGCTTATTTGGGAATATCATTTTAATTATCATCTTTAACATCAGGAAAATGAAATCTTCTCCGTCCGTTTATATGACATTTCATTCTGTAACTGATCTAATTTATTCGTTATTAGCTATTTCCTTATTTACAACTGAATATGTGGATCCAAGCTCCTCATCACCCGTATCTCCTCGTATTTACTCACATTTTGCACCTCTCTTAGATTGCATCCAAGTTATTATGTCTGGAATTATTATATTAATGACATTTGATTATTATATTTACTTATTTAAACCTGTGAAATCTATTAGCTATAATAAGCCGAATATGGCTATAAAATTGGGAACAGTCACGTGTGGATCAATTATGGCTTTTAATTTAATTACTTTTTTTAAATTTAGATTAATTACAATGGATTTTAAAGATGGATCTAGCAGAGATGTTATTTGTACATCGGATTTATTCGTCAAAAAATTCTTTCATAATTATGATAAATATGGTTTTGTAATCCTCTTCATTATAATCCCTTTTTTAACTATTATCGTCTTTAACACTGCAACTATCATCTTCCTTAAATACGAGGATAAGGAGAATATCGAACAAAAATTGATAAATAGCCCTACTATTAAGCTCCATTGGTCTATTTGCATAGCTAGAATAATTTGTGAAATTCCCTATATCTGTTATAAGATTACAACTTGGTCTGTTCAGGAACCAGCTGCATTTTTTGGATATTGTCATTGGAGAAATAATATAACTAATTATCCAGGTCAATGGATTAGCTTAGAACTTTGTTCTATATTCTTTCATATTTTAAATTCCAATATTAAATTCTATCTATTCTTCCTCATATCAAATAATTTTAGGAGTTCTGTTTATAGTCTGGTTACTTGTAAATGGAACGATTTAGATGTTAGTATACACAAGAGTGATATTTACCTAAAAAATAAAATAGACAAACCATCGGAGAAGAAGACTGAAACAGAGCCAGTACAACGAAAGGAATATGTATTATCAGAGTTGGAAACTCTACACTTAGCATCGATCATGAAAAAATCGCAGGAAGATTTTGGAAGTGTCGTCTAATTTTTTAAAAAATTCTTAAATATTTGTTTGTACAGTGTATTTGTTTTTTGCCAAAATATTCATCTAGAAATGCCCATTGTAATGCTGACTGCAAAACTGTAAAATTTTAAGTTTCAAAACCTGTATTCTGTGTTTATAAAATAAGGGGAAGGGTAGTAAAGTAAGGCGGAAGGGAAGGGGGGAAAAAACGACTTGTAAATAAATAAAGTAATGAATAAATAATAATCAATCAAACTTTAGACGGAGATATCATTCCATAAATTGAATTTAATACTGTCTCTTGCCGTGTTAACAGATAATTCTCTTACGTAATGATCCCTGGCACTCCATCCACGCCGAACTTGATCAATGAGCGCTTCGTGCGGCATGTGCGTCTTTGGGATAGTCGGTGTGGGGCAAAAATTCGTATCTTCGTTCTCATATTCATAATGTATCGGAGTAGATCGATAGGTTGCAGTTAAAGAACGTGCGGTATGAACATTACGAACAGTAGTTGCAGGAGGAACGGTCCTGGAAATTGCATGACGTAGGGGAAAAGTTTGAGTGAGCAAAGGTTGTGGACTTGAAAATTTCCTGTCTGCATCCAATACGTAATCTTCTGATATGCTACCGAATTGATGAGGATATTCTAAACGAAAAGAGAGAGAGAGAGAGAGAGAGAGAGAAAGAGAGAGGGAGAAAGAAAGATAAAGAGATATATGAATAAACGAATAAAACATTTTTTACAACATAATAAAACTAATCTTTTATTAAAAAAATATTTTAGTTTTTTACGAAATATTTTATTACTTTTCAATAAAAACTTTTTACCATTCTGCTATTCCTTAGATATTTATAAGTTAAGGCCTATAAGACGGAATTATAAGATCTTTCGCTCTACTAATCGCTCTACAGCCTATACTTTTCAATTAATTACGAAGTAAATCGATTTTTAATTTTTGTTACCAGCTAAACGATATTTTCCTGACCCCACTGATTTACTTTTATTATTGAGTACTCTTCTAAAATAACTTTACTGACAATCTAACGAATTGTAATTAGGGTTGACTTACTAGGTATACTTGTAAATAGATCCTCTTCTACTTCTGAGTTTCTGCTAACCGTCCTATACTTGTTATATAAACTGTTGGTTTAAGGAAACAAATTATCATAGGCCTATATTAATAAGTTTGAAACTAACCATCTTCTTGATGGTAGGAATCTTATATTCAAGGCTTGAGTAAACAATCCATGCTTATCCTTACATTGGAAGTATCTCCTTCCAGCTAGCATACCATCGTGCTTTCCTATAGGCAGATCGAATGAAACTCCGACCCAGTCTCCACCAACACCATTCAACGTTCCTTTATATTTTACGGTGGCTGGATAAATACGACCATTTCGGAGAACTTCCACTTTTTGATTGATATTTATATTGTCGTACAGCACCATAATTTTTTATCGGAATTTTATTGTCGCCATTTTGTATCCATGGACGCGTAACAAGGGCTAATGAAAGAGGACTTATGCCAAAGCGCCGCCTGTCATTTAGCCTATACAGCTCAATATACAATACTGGAAAGTGTACTGTTCTGCATAGATTTAGATTCAATTCAGTAAGACAATAGACTTATAAGTGTGAGTTTTAAAGCCAAATCAGTTTAACGCTTTAAATAATTAACCAATCATAATTTTTTAATTCTTTTCGAAAATTCTATCGTTCTTTTATTAAATATCTAAAGTTTTTCGGACTAAATGGTTTTACAAAAGTTATAATCAGTTTTAGACTATTTCCATTAGCCTAAATGCAAAATCTTCAATAAATTTGAATTTTTTATGTAATTAGATTTTCAGATTCGATTTAGACTAATCCAAGTGTAGATTAAGATTAGTTCAAGTAGTGGATTATATGAGACAGTGAGATTAAAAACTAGCATGACGGTAGGGAAAAATTATTCCATGTCATTGTCACTGCATCATATCTCATCGTATGTTATATTTTGCCTCTGTCTACTTGAGTTCAACGAAGAGCACTTTTAAGCTATTGAAGTAGCATATTGTTATTGGCTATAGAATCATTGGATAAAGTAATATAATACCGTTGGGCTTAAATATAAATTAGGGTATTTTTTTACGTTTAAAAGGGTTGAAAAAGTCATACGATTTTCTTTTGATAATTAATTTAGTCTATATTTATCTTGAATTCAATGTACACTTTCAACACATACGCACTGATATATGAACTCTATGACCCAAATATTACCTTTCTCACTTATTACTCATATTGCATACTCTTTTGAAAGAATATACAGCAGAAAAGTTAATTAAAGTCTGGTACTTTTAGGAGTGAGAGAACTTTATCAACAAATTCTTCCGAGGTCGCGGATCCACCTAAATCAGGTGTGTGAACAGTAGCGACAGCTTCCTCTGTGGCCTTACGGATACAATCTGAGTGCTTAGTCAGTCCTATGTGAGCAAGGAGAGAGGAAGATGCGAACAACATAGCACAAGGATTTGCAATATTGAGACCAGCTATGCTATCGCCTGTTGATCGAGTTCCTGTTTCGAAAACTGCACAATTATCTCCAATATTCGATCCTGGTACTACACCGGCTCCACCTAATTAATAAGAAAAAAAATGTAATATTCTGCAATTGTTTTTGTGATATATTTTGTATACAACTAACCAACTAGACCGCAAGCAATATTTGCTAAAATCATTCCGTACAAGTTTGGTAACACTATAACGTCAAATTGATTAGGTTTGGAGACCATTTGCATACTAGCATTGTCTACAATCATGTCATTAAATTCGATATCAGGGTATTCTTTAGCCACTTCTCGGCAGCACTCCAAAAATAAGCCATCACCTAATTTCATTATATTAGCCTTGTGAACTGCAGTAACCTTCTTGCGGTTATATTTTTTAGCATGATCAAATGCATATTTAGCAATTCTTGTAGATTTTTTCTTAGTGATAATTTTTAAAGATTCGACTACACCTTTTGCATTTTCATGCTCCAATTGTGAATACTCCCCTTCCGTATTTTCTCTGATAATTACGCAGTCTACATTGTCCATTCGGGCAGGAACTCCAGGAATAGTTTTACAACGCACAACATGAGCATACAGTTCCAATTCAGATCTTAATTCAACATTGCTCATCCTAGGTATTTTGGATGATCTAAGGTTGCCTTTTAAAGCCACACCATTTCTTTGGATACTAAGAAAAGCATTGTCGACTTCACGAGGATCAGTAACTGTTTGATCCAATTTTACAGTTTCAAAATCAACTGGGGCATTGGCTGCTGCGAACACTGTTTTGACGTAATTTGTTAACTCAGGACCAGCCCCATCACCTGGGATAAGTGTGACCGTATGTCGTCCTCCGTATTCATCGAGACGGGGAGTAGAAGAGTGAAATAGTTTATTCTGAAAGAATCGTTTTGAAAAGAAAAGACATTTTCAATATTGTGTTTTGTTTATAAAAAAAAACAATAAGAATGTATTCATTGCTCTAAAGATTATAAATTTGGCCCTTCTTATATTGTGCAATATGTCAATCAATAGATTTAACGACAATTCGTCCATCAACGACTTCAGCTTCAATACCATACTTTCTAAAATCATTTACATCTTGTGATATTTGCTGCAAAGATAAAGATGATAGAAAGCTTTTGTTTTCGTCATTATCTTCAAGTAAATTTCGAACAGCCACTATAGCCCAGTTTTGGCAAACTGAAACATAAGGAAAAATTTATTAAAATATATTTAAACATGTGTGAGCATGTTGTAACAAATTTTATTACAGGGATTTCTTGCATCTACTTGCGTATGACAAAGAATAATCGGCAGAACATCTTTAGCAAGATTCTGATTCGTTTTGTGTTTATACACAAAGTTCGCTATTAATCTTATTAGATCTCTTTTCAAGCCATGAACTCGAAAATCATCTGATTCCTTGTCAAATTCAGACAATTTCGATATAGTCTTAAACTCCTCTTTTCCTGATTCTGAACACTCATAAATAAACTTGAGAAAATCTGAAAGTCAAATATAAATGATATATTCAAATTTTGACATATTTTATTAAAACTGTATACAAACCTATAGTTTTTAAAAGTAAGCTTTTCTCCTCTTTCAGCATATTATACTTATCCATACATGATGCTTTACATAATATTTCCAAATACTTCCTTAAATAGATTGCATATGTCAAAATATCGACGGAAGTTATTTGAAGATCAGTAAATTGGGATGATACAAATAGTACATTTTTCAAATGAATAAATGGTTCATTGTCACTTTCCAATTGGCAAATCATCATATCAAGCAGTATATATCTGTAGAGAAGAGATGAATTTAATAAATTGATATTATATTATGTAAATCTTTATACCTATTTTGACTTTCAATTGTTGGATAATATAACATGAGAAAATCTTCGTTGGCGCAGCATTTTTCTATAACATACTTTCTGCGTATAAATATTAAATAGTTTAATTACATTTTCTATACAAAGCTTTAAGAGAAAAAGGTATTTACGCCCATTCTGAACATTCCCAAGTTTTAAAAATAAAGTCCATAATAGGTTTTAATTGTTCAAGATAGTTGTCCATTTTGAGGAGTTTTTCAATAAAGTTATTCGTCATCATTTGAATGTAGATAATACATTTCGTATCCTCAATTAATGTGATCTGATTGAAGTTCTCTTGAAATAATTTTAATAAAATGCTCTCTTCATCAAATGTTGAAGAATTTCCAACAAATTGCAAAATTCTTCTGTACAAAAGCATTTCTTTGTCTTGTATTTCATGATTGAGATTCCCTTTTATCAAGATTTTGTAAGCGATTTCATAAATTGTTGGTTTCCCTTGCCTGAAAAATAATGAACATTTTTAATTTTAAATGACTATTGCTGAATAAAATACTGACTTGACAAGATAATTGACAATGCTTGGGTCGGTTGATGAATTTCGTAAAATTTCAAATATAGAACACAAAAGATCTGTATTTTCAAGACATTTGTCTGTCTCTTTAATTAAAAAATTTAGGTGATCCTTTGATTCAGTTTTCCTGTAAATTGGCTGTTAGTCAATTTTCCGGCACACAAATGTAAAACTTACTTTACAACTCTCAATTGGTCAATTAAAGAGCTTATAGCTTCAATATCAGCTGAACTAGCCATCGACCTTTGCCTACTTAGATGTTCTTTGACAGTATATTTACTAAAGATTTAATTTTGAATTAAAAGTAGTCGTGATAGTCGACCTCTAGGGAGGTTGTAACACATTGCACAATAATAGGTAACCCATGAGTAGTTAATTTTTATAAAAATTTTCATCAAAATATCAAAAATATACAACTAAACACTTACGATAGAAGTCAAACAATACGCGTTCCTAATAGCTGCTAAATTAGAACTTTTAAGAGCGCGAAGAGCAGTGACAGCCATTTTTTTATTTTCGTAATTAAGGTTGGCTATAAACCGTGATATATATTGTCGAAAACTACTATTTGATTATTTGTCAGGTTTATGCTACGGCTTAAATTAAAAAAACTTTGCATTCTTATAACATAACATTGATGAATAATCTATACTGTTCCTATTTAAAAACTATAATATATAAATCACTTAAGGAATGCCAATTTCCAGTTTTAGTAATACCACTCGTAACTATGAACGCTAAAGCATCTACATAGTTTATCTTCTAGAAAGACGATAATTTCGGTAAAGCTGTTAAAATATTAATTATATTTTGCTAAAATATAATATTCATGCAATATTTCTATAATTGATTCATTAATTAGTACCTTTAATATCTCGGATTAAGATTGTTATATCGTTCAATTCGTTTATTTCGTGGAAGATATTTTTTTTCAAAATGGATCAATATACAATTCTCGAGAATATTGGTGAAGGTGCTCATGGTCTCGTTTATAAAGCAAAGCATATTGAGGTAAGAGTCCAAAGTTTTAAATGTACCTACTGTATAAATATAAAATATTATACATATGAATGCTAATAACTTTCTACATAGTCAGGGGAGGTAGTAGCAATAAAGAAAGTATCCTTGCCAAAATTGGATAGTGGTATACCAAATACGGCTCTCCGAGAAATAAAAACTCTTCAGGAAATAGAAGAAAACGATTATGTTTGTAATTTCATCTTTTTAAACATAGGAAAATAAATATTCCGAGTTCTAAATCGATTATATTTACATATTACAGGTAGTTAAATTAAGAGATGTCTTTCCTCATAGTACAAGTCTTGTCTTAGTGTTCGATTATATGCTTTCGGATTTATCTGAAGTAATTCGTAATACAGAAAGGCCATTAACAGAGAGTCAAATAAAGAGTTATATTCTGATGCTACTAAAAGGTGTTGCCTTTTGTCACGAAAACAACATAATGCATAGGGTAAAATTAATATAAATAAAACAACTTAGTTTACTAGTTAATATCTATTCAATAGGATTTAAAACCAGCAAATTTACTAATAAGCGAAACAGGACATTTAAAATTAGCTGATTTTGGATTAGCCAGATTATTTAGAAATGATGGTAGATTATACAGTCATCAAGTGGCTACGAGGTATAAATAATTTATTACATAAATATCATGTTATTCGATAAGATACTACAGTTGAATTTCTTAAAAATTACAGGTGGTATAGAGCTCCTGAATTGTTATATGGCGCAAAAAATTATGATGAAGGCGTTGATTTATGGTAAATTATTATAAAAATTATATAGTGTCCATTAAATATGATATTTTCCGTTTGTAGGGCTGTTGGTTGTATATTTGGAGAATTATTAAATAATTCACCTTTATTTCCAGTAAGATCTTTGAAAATAGCTCGTTAAAACTTAATACTATTTATAAAAGTTCACTCTTTGCAGCTTGAAACTGATATTCCTCAATTATGTAGAGTAACTCAGGTTCTTGGAACGCCTTCTGAAAGCAATTGGCCAGTAATGTCCTAAAATATATTGTTGAATTTTTAAAACTTACATTTTGACATCAAAGGGTGTTACCGAATTACCTGACTATCATAAGATTTCGTTTGAACCTCAAGCTCCTATACCATTAGAAGAAATTGTACCTGACGCCTCTCCTTTAGCAGTTGATCTACTGAAAAAATTTCTCGTCTATTCATCTAAAAGAAGAATTTCTGCAAAAGAGGTTTGTAATAATATTTGGTCTTTTTTTTTTCCATAAAGCATTTTTTATTCTCTTTATCAGGCTCTCTTACATCCATATTTCTTTACTGAGCCATTACCAGCTCATCATTCTGAATTACCTATTCCACCGAGGTCAAGTAAAAAATTACGTCATATGCATCAAGCCCGCGACTATGATATAGAGTATTCACTGGAAAAATCTCTAATAGATCCAAAAAAATTATCTGAATTCTCACTGCAAGAGTCTTAAAAAAATCTCTAATCAATAACGATATATTATTGTATATATTCCTTTCACTTAAATCCTAAATGTATATCCTTTCTGTTTGTTTTAGCCTAAAAATATACTGTATTCAATGAATTCAATGTTTAACTCTCACAGTAAAAACTTACCAATTGAAATAAAAAAAAATCGCTTACAATTAACGAACTAACTTTTAGGCTTAAGGTTTACATTGAAAATCACTTAAGAGCAAGCGTATTATATAATAGCTATAAACCGAAGGTATACTTTCGTTTCGTACTGATTATATAGTTGGCGCAACATTAAAGCCCCAACCCCGGTTTCACCGAAATCTTCGTTTCCTTGTTGAGTTAATTTGCCACTCTGAGTGTTGTTTAGAGAGTGGTTGATTGAATACTCCTTTCTATAGAAGTATATATAACTGGCGATAGGAATCATTAGTTAAAGTCATTCCACTATTAACGGATTACAAGGATACAGTCTACACATACCTTATACAACAATTAAGATAATGGCAGTAAGTGATTTATAGTGTTTATAAGTTCTGTTAATTTTAAATGTTCATATTTTATTCGTTAGAATTCTTCGCCTCCTTCTCCTTCTCCCGATTACTTGACTCTCAATGATATCACTGTGTCTTCTCCAACCGAAAATTTGGTTTTTTCTGAATTTGAACATTTATCGAAAATATATCCTGAAGTTTCCATTCAGGCTATAAGGGATCCTCTCCTGTTTAGATTACAACTTCTGGAAGATCAACGTCGATTAGCTATACAAAATCTATTAGTGAAGGACGATTGGCTTTTAGGTTCGGTTAATCGTTATTTTGCCGTTGAAAAGCAGATGACATTAGACAAAGTGCTACCTGTCTTAATACATTTGAAAGAAGAAGCGGATAAAATAGTCGTACCAGATTTCAGCGAATTCTTCGATGGAATAACACTAATGAAAGAAGAAGATTCGTCACCTAGTGAGAAAAAAAGAATGAAAGTTAAAAAGCGTACAACGATATTGAAAGAATGGTATAACAGTCATTCAGAATATCCTTATCCAAATCGAAATGAAGTTTTGGAATTAGCAAGATTAACCGATTCTTCTAAAGAGCAAGTAAAGAGATGGTTTTCTAATCACAGAAATAGACAGAATAGTAATACTTCAAAAGTGATAAAAGAAAGAAAACGTAAATCTGCAGATAACAACGATGAATCAAGTTCAAAAAGGTATCGATCAATTAATTGATTTTTTTTGTTCATTTATGTTATTATTTTAAAAAACTGTCTTTGTTGCGTAATATGTTAATTAGTTGTTAAAAATTTTTTAATTCTATTAATCATTTTATCCATTTTCTCTAAGAATTGATTGTTAATAAAATTTGCCATTTTATTTCTATTTTTCTTTTGGGTAATAAACAATTGAATAAACAATTTGGACACTAAACCTGTCTAAAAAATATCTTATCTGAAGATAACACTATATTCTGACCTGAAGTTGAATATCTTAGCCAAACTAATTAATATACATTCAAACTACCAGTTTTTTGGCTTTTGAGACTATAATGTCCCTTAACAATAAAGAAATCAATCTAAAACCGCCATCAGATAACTCGAATGAACGTTTAATATTACCGCCGTGTCTGGTTTGTGGAATAGAATCAACTGGGTAACTTATTCAACTTACTTTGACTGTTCCTTTATACTATTCAATGATAACAATATTTTTGTAGACGTCATTATGGAACGTATTCATGCGAAGCGTGCAAGACTTTTTTCCGTCGAAGTATACAAAAGCACAAAGATTACAAGTGTCAAAACGGAAGGAGAAATTGCAGTCCAACGCTAGATTTTGCTTTTCCATGCAGATTATGTAGATATATAAGGTGCGTTTCAGCCGGAATGTCTTTAAAGCACATTAAACACGGACGATATTCAAAAGAAAAGCGTTTACTCGTGAAACATCAATTTACTGTATTCCAAAAGAAGAAATTACAATTGCCTAGTCTGTTCGCGCATACAGACACTGATGATTTGTTAGTTCGATGTTGTTGCGCCTTGTCCAAGATTCAAGATATTTATTGGCCGTCAGAAATTGATAATATATTTGAGCAATACGAGAAAGCTTCGACGCTTCTGGCCGAAGGTACATTCCCTATGTCAATGTATATGGAGGTGTTTGAAGCTACAGGAATTGAATTGGACAATCGTAAAACTTTCTGGAAACTAATAGAGAAAGTTATGGAGGTGACTGGTAAACGTTGGTTAACAATTGCAAGAAATTTCCCCGGAATAGCTCAATTAAGCGACTTTGAGCTGAGACAACTGGTTCGCTTAAGAGTTGATGAAATATATATTATCCTTATGACTTCTGGCCTACATACATGGAAAGACGTTGGTTTTGTGGCAAGGTTTAATGAAAAAGAGTATATTTTAAAGAAGAACAGTATTTCCGATCTAACTGACGAAGTTTATTCATCAATGCTAAGAGAGCTATTGCTTTATATTGACGATTTAAAATTCACATTTGAAGAGTTAACCTTAATATTAGCGTTAAATCTTGTTTATCCCGATCCGAATCATCCTCATTTCGAAAGTAATTATAATCGTGTAATGTTGGCGTTCACTCGTTATTTACAAAGAGTTCACGGTGATTCTTATCATATAAGATTAGGGAAAATAGTTAATTTCTTAGCTGATTTTACAAAGCACAAACTATACAGGACAAAATGGAGACAAACACATAAAAATTACATGAAGCATATCTATTCCAGTAGCCTTCTTCGTTGTTTTTTTAATATTGAAAAGAATATTGAATTATATAAAAAGACTTGTATATTCTAATTAGATGTAAATTATGGTATCTTTTGTTTCGAATAAGAGAAGATCATAAAGAAGAAATGAACATGTATATATTTTGTATTGTTAAACACAATATGCCTATATCTAATGTATCCTTTCCTGGTAGCAATAATCTAAATAAATGATTTATTATTCCATTTTGGGGAGAATCTTTATAGATTTTATCTCTTTAGCGTTCTTTTCGTATCTGTAGACAGAGAGACTTTAGCTATTAAGTATTTAATATATTGTATATATGTAAAAAGTATAAATAGAAGGCTATAGAAGGTCTCTATACAGTTACGATCAGAATTTAATTTGTCAAGGAACTGTTATAAATCTTGCAGCCCTATTTGATCCTGGAATTATTAGATTCAAGGGAAAATGGATTCTTTTCCCTTTAGGATTGCTATGGGGGTACCGTGTACCGTAGATGACGTTGTAATGTTAGAGGCACTATAACGTTAATCTTACTAACATTTTGTGGTTTAGAGCCTAAGAATACATGTGAAACTTTATTGAAAAAACGAAGGTATTCTTTTTTTCTAATGTTCTTTATTTAATTTTAAATATTTTATAAGAATTATTAATATTATGGATAAATATAGACGCTTTTTTAAACTCGAAATAGATCAAGTTATGAATAATTAAATAAGTTCTTTCAGAACGTTACAAAACTAATAGAATAGAGTTTAAAGGAAAATATCCAATATATAATGATATTTGATTTTTATTCTATAATCGGTAGATGGCGGCTTTTGAGTACTATCGTTAGAGAATAGTTCCTAAATAATTGGCCTAATGTCCCGCATATTTCTTTTTAAGCTTATTCTCTTTAAAAGTGAATTAAGCTAGTTAAAATAAGACTAATTTGGTCTTTATAGGGATGATTAGCCATTCTCAGAAAGCGTATAGACTTAAATCATCGAACAATTGATAAAGTATTGTTAAGAATTGATTGTTTCTGTATGAGCATGCATGAACCCCCCCAAACCGTATATACACTTAATAGCGCTGCAGGCCAGGCAATTGTATATATCGAGCTCGATTTCTATATGATTTTCTAAGCCAGGCGCTTATTTTCTTCACCCCAGGATAAGACTTGTAACAGGATGAATTCGTATGCTCTTATAAGACGGAAGAAGGATAAATTGGCGTGCCAAATATTTTTGAATAAATACGAAGAACGATTGATCTCTGGTAAAATACAACCGTCAACTTGGACGCAATTTTTCAACACGAAATATTACAACTATATAAAATGGATAAAGAGATTCTGCAGAAAAGGTTTTTTTTTCTTTTTTTTTTATCAATTTCTTTTCAATATTTATTGAAAAACAAAAAGGCCATTTTTAAATCAATAAAATGAATCAAGACAGACGATTTAGCTATTTTGTTGGACAACGAAAAGATGCTGACACTAATGATAAATCAATTATTTTAGGGCTAATCAGAAGAAATAAACCTGCAGAAGAGGATATTGTCAGTCAGGCTAGAATATTGTGCACAGAATTCGTTACAACTAGGCTAAATAGGTAAACCTATCAATCATTTATGTAACATATGCTTATTATATTCTCTTTAAAATACTAACGATAATTTGTTTAATTGTACTGTATTAATTACTATTATTTTTCCTCTAGAGCATCCCAGCTAAATGCTAAACAGCAATACGAAGCTTCAAAGTTTATCCCTTCAGATACCCTTAAAGAAATTGAATTTTTGGCGGGAAAACTAGAAAAATATTACGGGCAATTATTTAATGACGTTAGTGAGCAATTAGGTATTCCATTTACATCCGAAAGTGCAGTTAGGGAAACGTTCAGAAATGTTGCCGAAAACCTTTTTAAAGAACGAAAATCAGTTACATGGGCTAAAGTGATAGCATTATTCTGTTTGTCGGGAAGTTTCGCTTGCGATTGTTCTAGACAGAATAGAAGTGAATTCGTACCAGTGATTATAGATAGTTTTACAGAATTCGTTAAAGATTCCCTATTAGACTGGATAAAGAGAAGAGGTGGATGGGTAAGTAAGAAAAAAAAATCTCTCTAACTTCTCAAAATCTTATTTGTTTAGTAAACTCACACATTGAAAGGGCAAGTTTGTTATCAAATATTCATTCCTTCTTATTTTATGACAGTAAATCTGTGCAACTAATAATTTATTACTCGTGGAACATATTGCAATAGCTTTTTTTATCGTTATATAAAAAAAGAACTGAACAAACTTGTACCGTAAATTACAAACTTGACATGTCTTAACTATATATCAAAATTCTACGTAAAAACAAACCAAAATTTTGATAAACATTACTTTTTTTCTTTTTTCATCTCTTCAATTTCCTTTTCTAATCATTTTTTGTTTTTCTATTTCAATATTAAATTAAGCTTTTATTTTTCTTTCATTTTCTTTTCCCACTGTTAATATATAGGTCGACGTCGCAACCGTATATAGAACAACATCCGATGCGAATAAATTGTGGTTAACAAGTGTTTTTGGCGCGCTTGTTGGCTTTATTTATACAATGTTTTGGACTGTTAATATGAATTGAGAGGTATTAATTCAAATAAATATTTGAGTTAACCAAGTTGGTTAAGAATAGTCTAAGAAAAAGATTAGAAATGAACAAATTTTTCCTATTTGAGAAGAAGAAAAATGAAAAAGAAAAAGTAGAAATTTGTAATAAATTGATTCAAAAATCATTTATTTTCTTACAATGATTTGTATGAAAGTCTTGTGCAATATACTATAAAGTACTGCTATATATAAACGATTAATAAAATTAATACAATTATAGTGAAAAATTTCCCCAATTTATGGCATTAAATAATTGAAATAAATGTGTAGACTTATCTACAATATGTAACGATTTTAACGACGTCTATTAGCAGTTTAATTGATAATGGAGTATGAGGGACTATGTGTAGGGGTGGGAGTAGAGGGGAGGGGGAGAGCGAGAGCAAAACTAAGAGAATGGAGAGGGGATGAGAGTGTTAGAGAGGAATGGACAAACAGAGAAGAGAATATGGAAAGGAGTGCGTGGGTATAGGGTGATGGTGAAACAGATTTCTACGATAAGGATCTTCTTCTGTTTTTCCATCTCTCTTTTTTGTTCTTTTTTTCATTAGATACAGATAATTCTATATAAAAGGAACATAAATATGTTACAAACTCCATTTTTGCTTATTTATCTTGAGTAAGAGACCCTCGTTCTTCTCCAATTCTTTGTTACTCATCAAAATATTAAGAAATAGAGTTATTTTAAATAGGTTAGTAATACATTCTATATTTCTCCAGCGTCCGGAAGTGTTTCAGTCATTTGTTTGAAAGTTTTTTATGTAATACGTCTACAACGTTTTCGTCACAGTCAAGGCTATGAATCACATATTTTCAGTCAATATAAAATCCTTTAGGGCTATTATCGTAGAAATAAACACGGTTTATAGGCCTATAATGAGGCTGCTTTGCTATATATTTCCGCAAGTGCGGCGCGATATATTAAGTCCTATCTCTGTACTTGAGTAGTTCGCCAGTAAAGCTTATAAAGAGAGGAACTATGAGAAAGTTGGCCGTTTTATTCTGTCTTATATTTATTGCGAATGTTTCGTACCAAAGCGCTATAATTCCACAAGAAATATGGAAGATCTGTCCTCAGAACAAATGTTTCGGATGTATCCATTCAAAGGAATGTGAAAGTATAATCGCCCCGCCGCCGAGCACATGGGATCCTTCTCTCCTTGAGGACGAAAGATGTAGAAATTGTTTTAAAGACGAAGAAGGAAGAATATGTGAACTATGTATTTAAATGAAAAAAAGAAGCAAAGTAATGAGTGAATGAATGAAAAAGAAAAATGAAGGAGGAAAGAAGAAGAGAGATGGAAAAATTTTATGTTCATATTCGATTTTTAAAAGTGTTCATATTTTAATTGTATTCTTATAAGCGTTAAACAAAACCAGAAAGAAAAAACAAGTATAGAACTCTCACTTTTTTTTAGTTTTTATCTTAAATTGGCAAATCTGTAAAAAACAAAAAAACAAAGAAAAGAAAAAAAACCCGATAGCAACAAAGATCCGTATTGTATTTTATTAGACAAATACAAAGTTTTAACTGTACATATATGATGCAAATTGTAAAATCTTCAATTATTTTAATAAGAGGATATTGATTAAATAGAAACAATTTATATATAAAGAGATAATATAATTCTTTTTAGAGAAAGAAAAAGAAAATCTGTAAAAGTTTACTGAGTCATAAAGATTATATAGGATGTTTACAATATAATTTATATTTAATATATTATTACTATAAAATTAATTGTTTGTCAAATATTCATTTATTCAGCTCATTAATTAATTAATTAGTATATTTTATTTAAATTATATTCAGTCTTTATTTTAAATTAAAAATGAAATTCTAAAATATAGAATTAAAACTATGGGAAAACTACTAATTATTCTACTCAACTTGACTCTTATTATCGATATTTCGGTATGTTTGGTTTATCATAAGGGAACTTTGGAGGCTCAGTGCGAAGAGAGATGTGTTAATTGTTTAAGTGAAAGCTATTGTCATGGTTTCATTCCAGACGTTGATATTCCTTTTTGGAATCCCCATGAGACGGATTTTAGGAAAGCAAACTCACCTTATAACTGTAAAAGATGCTTTGAAGTTGATGGAATTGTCTGTAAGAGCTGCTATTGGTGAAATATAGTATAAGAATATTAAAACCAATCTATGAATCTATATATATATAGTATATACACATTATGTTTAACTTATATCATAAAATTCGTCATTTTCTCAATAAATAAACAAAGCGATAATATAGAACCGTTAAATACTTAAAGTAAAAAGCTATTTCTAAATAATCTCATTTATATTTCAAGTATTGAATAGAATACAATTTCACAGTTTCTCTTTCCCATGGAGATTACCCGTTATCTCTAATCTCCAATTTTCTTACCTAGTTTTCCAAGAGGCCAACATTCTATATATATATTGTATAAATTCGAGTTTTAACCATTCAATATTACTGAAAGAACAGAAAGGGTAAGCAATATTTGTTATTCTAAAAACCGTTTCTTATATAGTACATATTGTATATTTGGTATATATTGTATGAACAGGATATATGCTATATTCATTGATTTTTTTACTATAAAATAGTCTTATAAATGCCGCTTCAAAGAAAGTGATCAAGAAATAGTATTTTTAACAATCTAGATTTCTACATATCCAGTGTTACTGACCATATATGGTGAGTACTTTTAGAAACGATCAGTATCTTAGTTAACTTATTGCTATTAGCTATAATACAAAGCATCAATAGAATTGTACATTGATAAGAATCGCAAACAATCGGCCAATTTAGTTCTACAAAACATTTTACAAAGGGTTTCCTTTTTAAATCTTAAAAAGAGTAGTTTGTCAATTGTTTTGTAATTTGTCCTTGAATTTAGCCTAGGTATCAATATAAAGTAAAAGAAAATTTAAGACTGTCTAATTTAAAATTGAGTAAAAAAGAGCACTCCATACATAGTCTGAGTTAAAAATAAACCTCATAGATCTGCTTATAAAGCAATATAATACAGGCCAAAAATTATTCGTACTTAAACGCACATATAATCGGCCGGGACCAACATCTCTTTCTCTCGTAGCTGAAAACTCTCAACGGTTGATTCTTGAATAAAAATGGCTAGTGGTGTTAAAGTTAACGATGATGTCGTCACCAGAGCAGTTGAAATGAATCTACACAAGGGTACACCCTTAAGGTAAATTGTATTAATAATTCTATTTAATCTTTTAAAAAACCCGGAAGCAAACAAACTCTGGTGTAATTTTTATATATTTCTTAGATATCTGCGATTCGTTATAAACTCTGTTGGAACATTTATTGAAATTCAAGAGGAGAAGGAGCGAGATAAAACTGAAAATGGCGACGAGGAAGGCCAAAAAAGATTGTTAAATGAATTAACAGATACTCTCTCAGACAAGGATTGCTGCTACATTTTATACGATTTTGGATATGTGCCTGGCAGTGGACAAGCTACCGATAAATTATTATTTATCGTCTGGTTTGTATAAACAATTTCCATCGTGGGCGTTATAGGCCTAGCTTATTAAGTAGATTTAACTAAAGGACAAAATTAGTTAATGTATTTGATAGAGTATACTGTATATATACAGTATATGAATATATATAATACCGAAGTAAAAATTGTACAGAGATATATATATATATATATATATACTATATATATAAACCATAGACAATATTTAACTAGTCTTAACTATTTTCTTTTTATGCTAACAACAACATCGACAACAATAAATAAGAATCTAAAGAAAAAGAAAACTTTTTTTTTTAAAAAAAAAGAACTTTAAAAAAAATTTTATTATTAAAAGATTAAATCATTAATATTAAAAAATCTACAAAATTCCTCTATAGGCCTATTTGAAATTTTTTTCTATACTTCTATAATATTAAATATACTGTGTATATATATATGTCACATTAAAAAGATTTTGCTTGTATTTAATTATACAAAATTCTTGTCTTTTCTTTTTATTTGGTAAAATAGTCGTAAAAAGACAGTACAACATGGAACTTATAAGTTATATATATATATATCGTATATCGTTATCAATTATATGTTTGCATTAAAAAGCTATTAAGTAAATAACTTGAATAACATATTGTAGTATAGAAAAATTTTGAACAGGTAAATTTATATCACGTGATAATTTTTAGATTTTTTTATTTTGGTATTTCGATTGAAATATTCTTTTATTTGATAGATTTTTTTTTATATTGCATTCTAGGTGTCCGGATTCTGCTAGCGTTCGCAACAAGATGCTTTACGCTTCTTCTAAAGATGCGATTAAAAATAAGCTTAGTCAATTGGCTTTCAAAGAAGTACAGGCAAATGACTTATCTGCTTTGTCCTACGAGGCAGTTCTAGATAAAGTTCTACACTAGAAGAATTAGATGACGATGACCTTTATAGTATGGGACTTGTTATTAATGTAATATGAAAGAATGTGTGCTATAGGAACTCATTTTAATTCAATAAACATTTTAGTCTAAAGTAAGCTTTAACTTATAGTTTGAATGATATATTTATTCTCATAATAAATGTATCTATTCTACTTATTTTATTATATAATTTGAACGCCTTTCGTATTTTTCAGTCTCGTTGTTAAGTCTTCAATCCTTAATTCTTTTAACTGTAACAACTGTTCCAGTTTATTAACTTTCGCTTGTAAAACTTTAATAGTTTCGTCTCTACGTCGAATTTCTTCTTCTTTATCTATTAATTGCTGTTTCGGAATCTCTCTTTCAAAGCTTTTTGGCTCCATTTCAAATTGATTGTTAGTATTGTTGGATACATTATAGTTATTATGTGCCTTTTTCCCTTTTGTTGTTGGTTCCGCTTTTAGTTTTGTGTATACTGAAAAATTTGGTCCGTATTCGGCCATAGTTGCTTCCACACGTCTTTTAAGACACAAGAGAAAACTTTCAGCTGCTCTAGCTTTACACTGAGCAATCTGCCGGATTAAATCAGGGTCGACTTGAATCTTTAATCGGGAAAGAACTTTTCTATTTAAAACTGTCCAATTACTTTCTTTGGTTCTTGTACCGTTGGCTGGTGTATAATTATGTAATTCGACTAGCAGTGGGAAGAAGTGCTTAATAATCTCTGCCGCCATAACACCATCTGAAAAGTCCCTTGCAAAATTTCTTTTTGGTTTACTTATTGGAATTCCATCAATCCAGGCGTATAATGCCCTGAGAGTTAAATCATTAAATTCCTGGATGATATCAGCCGATAAAATTTCCATTCCTTAATTTTAAGATGATTATTAATTTAAACTGATTTATTTGGAAAATATGAAAAAAAACATGTAGTTATTAGTGAACACAGCAAAGCGGCCTGTTGCTATAGAGACGAAGGTACGTACACAAGTCGTCTAGATGTTTTCGTATTTTCATCCGTATTCCGAATTCTATCAATAAATCAATTGTTATCGTTGTTAGACATATAGACAATATTACATTTAATTAAATCAATAAATATATTACATTTTTATGAAAAAATGAAACATTTTAAAGCCGTTTGAAACATTTGTATTTCTCGTCTATAAAGCCTCATTAATAATCTCAAAGATACAATCTAATTTATTTTTATGTCTATAATTTCCTCGTTACCTACGAAAATATGACAGTATAATATAAATAAAATGACTGATATCTTCTGACAGTTTGTAGAGTACTTAATCGTCGACAGATATTCGAGTGTATAAAGTTTCTTTTTTCTCCAATTTAGGTGTTACAGACTTGACTCGATTTAAGATTTTTTTACTTAAATAGACAGTATGATTTTCTGTATTACTTCTATTCAACTTTTTGGATTTCTTCTCAGTTGGTGGATTGCGGTGAATAGATCTAGGAGATAGTAGACAATTGTCAATTGTAGATTTTTTAGATTCTGGATCGACTGTTTGCAATCCATCTAACGTAATTGATTGAATTGAACATTTCCGAGGAAACTCACGGCAGAGTACGGAGGTATCGGCGAGACCTTCGTTCCATAATATTACAGCACATTTCGAATGATCTCTTTCAGATGCCAAATTTAGTGGCGTTTTTCCTCTCTTATCGGGACAGTTTACTTCCAATAAGTAAGGATAAAAATTAGTATTTATAAGTAGGCTGAGGATTCTATCATCGTCCTTCTTTACAGCTATATGTATTGCTCTGGTACCATCTTTACATTCAATATTAGGATTGCAATTTTCATATTTAGCTAGTAAGCGTATAGTTTCAATTCTTCCCGTTTCGACGGCAAACATTAGTGCACTTTTGCCTTGTTCATCTTGATAGTTTATATCAACTTTGTGGCGAACCATATTTCTCAAAGTACGAATTGAATTTTCATAATTATTATGAACTACTGCAGCTAACAAAGTAGGGCCAGTAATTTTTATCTTTGACATTGATAGGAAAAAATTGTCAACACTGCGTATATTATCATTCTGGAGAGCTTTTATCAATTCGTGATCGGATTGCATGATTGAGATCGAATGAACTCAGAGGTGTATAAAGGGCATTACCTCTAAATGAGACTTTTATTATTTATAAATCTATTAAATGATTATTATTTTTTTAAACTTTCTTTATACATTACCTGCTTTTCACTGCTTATAAAATGCTATAGAAAAAAAGGAATAAAAATACCTACACCAATGGTCCATTTACTAAAATCATCAATTATTAAAGTCTTTCCGATGTTAATTGACTACATTAACATGTATTTTTGATTTTCTGTTTTGTGCTTTACCCCAAATAGTTCCCTTAATAGCTGGGAGGAATGGGGGAAATTTGAGGTCATTAAACCAATGACCGAATAGGATATTACCATTGATATATCCAATAGTTGAACCTATTCTAACATATTTTAGGTAATTGTCAAAGATTTTATCGATGATAGAAACAGCTATTGACTAAAGTTGTGTTTCAGTAAACATTAGGTTAAATATGAAAATGTTATACACTTTAAATTGGGTTTTGTATCCTAAATACTTGTAATATTAACCTAATTCTGTTTTATTCATTTAAGCTGAATTTATGATACTTATCCAAAAAATTTTTCACCATTCCAATCATAGAAATACGTATAAATTTGGCACTTATCCAGTTTCTCTTCCAATTCCTTTTTACGATTATTACTATGAGATATAGCGATACCCTGATGCTGCAGTTGGAGATAAGGTATTTCATTTTGGTATGCATAGTATATATATAGGATCCTGCCTTGATTTATATATATTCTAAGAATAAACAACGCATAAAAAATATTCTCTTTTCAAGAAGCCAAAGACTATTTAATGTCATTCGTATTTGACTATCTATTGAAGTTTCCGTTTGATTAATTTTCCAAGAATACTTCATCCTAATTAATTTCTCTTCTGAAATCAATTTTCCTACCTAATTTAGAAAGATTCTTGAATATATCTTTTGATGCTTAATTTGTATCTAATTTCTTTTTGATGGCTCAAATCCGTTTTTATGTTGTAAATAGGCTTTTTTCTATATCATTTTTGATAGAATCTTATTTATTATATTTAACAAAAACTATACAAAAAAAATACAAATATTTCTCATATATCTTTATATATGATAAACGAATTTTAATGTTAAGTGATTTTTCTACTGATGCTTATATAATTTTACTAAGAAAATAATACTCCCAAAGATAACAGAATGTCTGTGTTAGAAGTAAAAACTATTACGAATAGACTATTAACTTTATTAGTGGAGGTATATACATTACTTTAGAAGATGTACTCATTCATTTCCTCGCCCTATATTTCTTGTAAGATCAATAAAGTGGATAAATTTGAGTTTGAGGTTAATCATCTATTTTAACTAAAGATTAATTTAAAAGTTGAATGGTGTTGAGAAGTAATTAACTTACCTAACAGTTTTAATTATTTTACTTTTATACTAGTTATTTATATAACTCTTAATTTAATATTTAAAGACTAAGTAAAATCACTAAGAAAGTACTAATCAATTTGAATAATTTTGAATTAGGTTTATTCGCCATTGCAATTTCGTAATCATATGCCTCTGCACGTAACATTCTCAGCCGCCTTAATTCGCTTTCATTTGTGGAAAAATATCTATCAGGAAAGTAAAAATCCATACTAAAGTAGAAACTTGCTAATGACCAACATAGAGAACTGTCCTTTCCAATACAAGCACGCTTTCCTGATTGGCAGCATCTCGAAATATATTTTATACTTTCGTCAGAAAATGATGGAGATAAAAAATAAAATATATCTTGACGATCATCCATCGTTTTGACGGCATATTCATATTCAAATGTACGTTTTATGGAAGGAAGATCTTGTAGAATTTTAAGTCTCAGTTGACTTGCTTGATTATCGAAATTTCTACCAAGGTCAATAGTTTTTGCAAAATCGTATCTATTTCGTCTTAATCGAAGTAAGAAGTTAACTTCGTGATTAATAAAGTTCTCTCTTAATTTATTCATTTTACGTTGATAATGATAAAAATGAGTACTGCAGTTTCTCAAAATGCGTAAATATGAAAAGTCATAACTACATTTATCTGTCCATAACGATGGCTTATTCAAATTTCTATATTTCTTTCCCAAGGCTTGAGTTATCGTATAAACTTTACTATAACTACAATTATGGAATAAAAATGATCTAACGGAGTTGACATTCTTAACAAATATTCTTTTAAATTCTTTTTCCTTCTTTTCTGAATCAATTTTCAAATTAATTATTGTAGAAAAACCAAATCGAATATCTTTAAAATGAGATATTTTTTCAGTATTATCCAAACGGAGAAGTAAATATCTGACATACGTCCTACTTACATCCACCTGATTTTTAATTATAAAAAGTGCCTTGAATGAATTTATAAGAAAGAAAAGCGCTATTTATCTATGCTATATACTATAAATTGAATAGAATAGATACTGAATACTGTTGTGTAAGGCTATTTCAAATATATCTTTTTATTTTTACTTTTTATATTATACGAGCTTACAATCTTTTGCAACGTACTTTGATAAGGTTAATTCTTGAGCTATTTTTTAGATATGGGCAATTGGTTGTAAATAGAACATCATAATTTATTTCGTATTCATCTTTATTTTTATCATAGTCTGCTCTTTTCCTCGCAAAAGCCGTAGTAAAGGTAAAATAAATTTCTATATTCACATCTCCAATCGGTATGCAAGGGAGTTTGTAGGTATCAATAACATGAATCCTTGCCGATTTCTATCAAAGAGATTTACTTATTTGTTTTAAATGGAAAACGAAGAAAAGATATATTATCTATTTATATAAAATAGCTCATTTTGGACTGGTGTTAGGCCATTTCCTTGTAATAATATACATTTCTAATTATTTAAATTGGCTAACACTTCCAGGTGGCGCCATCTAATGAATTTATCGTATTTCTTAAGATACGCTTACAGGATTTCCTTCCTTGTAAGATAGAACACTACTATTATCGGCTCCAGACAACCGAATTTCGGTTTGACCGCAGTTTGTCACATATAATGAATGAATAATCTTAAAATTAACACTTATATCCATTCTTCGCTTGTTTAGTCGTCTATTACCATCACACCTTATTATTATAGCTTCAACCTTTTCCAGGAATCTTTCATTTTCATGCAAACAGACTTGTGATTTAGTTTTCCTATGATCAGGATAACAATTTATCAAAATCATACCAGCTTTTTGAGTGCATGCACATTTGTCAGCATTAACTAGGCTGAATTGTACACTTTTGTAAAAGATTGTCGTAAAAATGATGTACACTAGACGCATTATTTAATATATAAAATCTTTATACAGTGCATTTATTTGTACAAACACATTAAGATTGAATTGTCTGATGACGTCATTAAATATAGAATTTTTTCGTGGATTTGTCTAAATAAATAAACAGATACTTCAATTAATGGTTCTTTTGATTTTTATCGAGTTCAAAGTGAATAGCCTTGAATAATTAGCAAATATATGTATTAGTATATAAATGTATGTCCTTTTACTATGAAAGTAAATGTTACTAACGTCGTTTTATATCTTTATAATAAAATCAACAATAAATAATACCTAATAAGAAAAACGTGTTAAATATTTTATAGAAATTACATAAAACCTTTCATTTACCTTGGAAATACTGTTATTTAACTATATCTATATACAAATAAAAGATGTTAAAGTTTTTCATTCTTTTCTTTGGGTTTTATCCATTTTATTTTCTTAGCCTGGTACATTGTTCCGTATTCATAATGAGAGAACGAAAATGTGCTACGGGAGACTAGTTGGTTAAATGGCGGTACCTAGTGCGGATTACGAAACGTCCAACAATTCATAAAGCGACGAGTTATAAAGCAGGATAGTTAATACGCATTGGATATGAAGAATTCCCGATGGCGGTAAACTGCAACCAGTCCGTACCGTTCACATCTCCAAGTCCAGTTGATTGTCTAGCTGATAGACATTGGTACGCTTTTTTATCTTCTTCCCTCATTACTTTCTTTGCTGGCCTCGTCCTCGTTTTATCCTGGCGAATTGTATCATGGATATACCAGCATCGTTTAACCTTATTAAGTTCAAAAATTGGACGGAAGCATTCCATATCTTCAAGAAATCATTCCGCGGAAGCAGAAATAGGTTGGTTAACAGAAGCGAAAGATTGGGCTGGAGAATTGATATCGGGTCAGACAACGACTGGTCGGATACTGGTTTGTGTGTTAAACTAATCAAATACTATTATAAATAGTCCTTTTGTTCTTTCAGGTTGTCCTAGTATTCTTCTTGAGCATTTCATCTTTAATAATTTACTTTATTGATGCTTCTACGTAAGTTTTTTCGGAAGTATACTAGAATATTTAGACAAAAAAAGAATGTATTAGGCAGTTTCGTAAACAAAAAAAGCAAATCCTATCGGCCTTAAATTTACACAATTTATAAGTTATTACTTGTTTTCACAATTTAATGGTAATTAGTATGATTCAACAACTCTCACTAAGGTCCTTAGTAAGTGGCTGTACTACTGTTGCTAAGTAATCCTATATTAATAATTTATTCAGCTTTTCTTATATTACGATTTAGCATTAACACTTTTTATTTTCTTATATAATTCGCATCAAATTTATAATAATGGAAATAATTAAAAAAATAATAATAATATAGAAAAAAAATATCAACTTTTTACAATAAAAATAAAAAACACAAGTCAATTTTTTTTATAGTACAACTGCAACAGCTCGTTGATTGTTTCAAATGCAATCGATTATTATTGAAACATGTTGAAATAACTGAAATAAGTTACAGTATATCAACAAAAACTTTCAATCTTTTGTTGATAAGTTAAAATGAACGATTGCTCAAACAGAGAACTATTTGAAACTTTTGAAATTTTGATAGGCATTGGTTCTTTTATTTCTCCCCTCCCTTCATACTTTCTCTCTCTCTCTTTCCACTCACCGTTATTTTTATTCTCTCGACGTTTGGAAAATCAAAGGCAGCCGCTTTCTAAAGGTCATAACCGTATTTTGACTTGAAACTTTGAAATATTCTTTTAGTATTTTTTTAAAAAGTTGATAGTAAAACTCATAAATGTAGGAATTAAACGTTTATAGAGGATTAATATCGAAAATCGATATAAATAAATGGTTAATTGCTCATTCTCTGCTTCTGAGATTATACTATTTCTTTCTCTATCTCTATCTCTCTCACTCCTACTCTCTGCTCTCCTCCCTTTAACTCCTACATTTCTCTATTTATCTTTCTCTATTTTCAATGCTATTTTTCTTCAGACTAGACAGGTGTAATTTTTTTTAAACAATCCTGTAGAACTTCGAGCAGAAAATGGCTAGCTATTATAGAAAGTATTATTCTCAATACAATAAGGGATTAACATACTTTTGAATTTTATCATAATATTGACAAATTACTTCTGTATAAAAAATAACAAAATAATTCTGGTTGAAGAATTTAGTATACAAAGAAAAGAAATTTTTATGATACAGTTTCAAAAAGAGACGCTTCTTATTTTAAAAGACGTTTAGCATATATTGTAAAAAATGTACTGACCTAATTATAGGTCTACAGGTGTATAACAGATACAACCTTTGAAACTACGAAACAAAAAGCGTTTATTTATGTCACTTGTTTAATTAATAAAGTAATTAACAGGTTCATTCTATCTTTTCTGTTTTGCAAAATAGATCAACTTTAAGTATTTCACTCATTCGTTTGACCTTTACCTAGGGGTGGTCGATAAAGTAATTTTTTGTTTATAATTTTCTTGCAAGAATTCTTTAGCCTTAGAAAATTTAAAAATTTCTAGAGGCTATTTTTTTAAGATAGAAATCAAGAATGCAATTTTGAAATATAATAGGTTACAACATATTAAGAAGGAGTGAAAATTGATGATTTTTCTTTCTAAGGTTATTCTATTATATTTATTTACATTCTGCCAAGCTTATTAGGAATGTCTGATAGAGAAAGAGAGAGAGAGAGCGAGAGAGAGAGAGAGAGATGGGATAAAGTATGGATAGAGGTAAGGAAAAGATAGAAAAATAAAAAGAAAGTTTCCTTAGAAAGCCAGTTATACAATTTCTAGGGGGAAAGTTGATAAATGAAAAACTGTTGCATTCGTAAGAATATAAACCTTTCGGATATCCTACATCTGATTTAAATTTTTCGGCCAGCACGTAAAAATAACGTCTAAGAAAATCCCTTCAATTGCTGGCCAATCTAACAACCTTCTTCTCAATTTTTTCTATTCCTACTTTTTTTTATCCTGTCTATCTACTCTTCATAGATAACGAGACTAGATTTTTAACTCTTACAATCCTAGCGCCTTCCAGCGATTAGCTTCAGCAAAAATAACAATTACCGCAATCTTTAATGTTTTTGTCCTAGATTAAAAGTATATACTTATTTATTATACAGGGAGAAAGTGGAATCTTGCGAAAGATGGTCGCAGTCTACAACACAACAAGTCGATCTGGCGTTCAATATCTTTTTCATGGTCTACTTCTTTATTCGATTAGTCGCCGCACCGGACAAACTCTGGTTCCTATTCGAATTATATTCTTTCGTCGACTACTTTACTATTCCACCATCTTTTGTTGCTATCTACTTGAATCGAAATTGGCTAGGCCTACGGTTCACAAGAGTGCTAAGACTAATGTCAATCCCTGATGTTTTGCAATACTTAAATATTTTGAAAACATCCAATTCAATAAGATTATCTCAATTACTTTCTAATTTGATATCAATTTGGTTTACTGCTGCCGGATTTATACATTTATTAGAAAATTCCGGGGATCCATTTGAGAATTTTAGCAATGGTCAAGACTTAACCTATTGGGAATGTGTCTACTTTATGTTAGTTACAATGTCAACTGTTGGATTTGGAGATATACAATGCGTTACAAGCTTGGGAAGATTTTTCATGATATTTTTCATCCTTGGAGCTCTGGTAGGATTTTATTTATTTATTTATTTCAAGTTTGCAAGAACCGTTTATCGTTTCGTATATATAAAATAGACGAAAGACGACACAAAACAAATGTTTACCAGGTTAATTTGTAAGACAAACTGGAATGGGAATAATTCTGTTTTAACTTTTTATTCACGTTATAAAACGACAGAAAGAGAGAGAGAAAGAGCGAAATTAATAAAAGAAATTAGATTTTAGTTTTACTGCAAAATTAGCCAAAATTTTACTCTAGCTTTGTTTATTTAAGGAAACCAATTAGTCGCTTCCCAAAAGAAACAATTATTAAGGATTAACAAGCTGTTAAAAGTGATTAAACCTAATAAATTGTTTAATAACAATTATTAATATTCAACACATTGCAAATAGAATTTCCATCTCGAAATGTTCCATTAAAAAAAAAAACAGAATTTAATTAGTCACCAATTTTAGAGTAGCTAATGACATGAATAAACTAAATACAATATATATATAAATTTGTAAAATGCTGGTTAGTCCTCTGCATAACATATACATAGATCTACAAATATAAGTTTAGGAGGCCACGCCAGCTGCTATCCAGTTTATAGGCCCTTTTTAGAAAACTAGCTACTTCGACCTAATTTCTTTTTATAATTCAATTGATCTTGAAGTTTAAAACTGATATATAATGTTTCTACTGCAAAAAATACAACAGTGTATAAATTTTTTTTGCCAGGCACATGAATCGTTTAAAAAGTGCATCCACATTGTTTGCCATATATAATTTATACAGATTTCGTTTTTATTTGCAGGCTATGTTCGCATCGTTCGTTCCAGGTAGGCTTAATTTTAGAGAATAGATTGTTAAAATTCTTTAATTAACTTAATTCCAGAAATCGTAAACATTCTAGGAACTAGAAGGTAAAGTACACAACAATAATAATTTTAGTCTAAATATATCATTCACTTTTAGTAAATATACTGGCACATATAAGAAGGAACATGGAAAACGGTAAGATAAACTTCCTGCTTTTTTTTTTCATAATCTACCCTTCGACCTTTGCTTTTTCACTCAATCCAGTGTATTTAATAGAATCACGTGATCCATTTTGAATTACGCCTATCAACACGACAATGTTGACGATTTATCATATAGTATTATTAATAGAAAACATAGCTTATATTGAGATCAGTTAGTTTAATTTTTTTTTATACGAATAGGACTTGAGAAAAAAAACATTAGGCAAACAGACTAATATTTACGAAGTGTATAAGAAATATATACCATATATTAGTATATATGTATAATATATAAATATATATATATATATTATATTATAAATATAACCTTTTATTAACAGAGTAGATAAGACGATGAGTCGAGGAAAGATAAAGGGGAAAATTTGTTTTTGCACAATTCTATTAAATACAGGCGATCGAATAGTCGAAAAATTTAGAAAGGAGAAAAGAGGAAGAAAAAGCAACTATCTAGGATTATGTACGAATTTGCCACTATAGTTTATGTATACACCGTTCTTTTGCATATTTAATTAATCTCTTAATATCCGGAATCGACCAAGAGTGACAGCAAAGTAGCGATATCTTTTATGCTACAATAATAAAACAAAATCAAATAGTCTCAACTCAACAATTAACTTTAAAAAACTTGAGATTGTACGGTATTTTTTTTAGGACGCATAGAGAGATAGAAAAGAGGGGACAAGAGAATTATTGATTAGTAGAAACGCAATTTTTTCTTAGAAAACCGTTTATTCAGCTGTAGAAGATGAATAGATTTATGCTTTGTGCACAAGCATACACAGAGCCGTACTAATTAACAATTCTTTTGTGTTTCAGCCATATTATCGTATGTGGTCATATAACTTATGAATCAGTATCCAACTTTATGTCAGACTTTCTTCACAAAGACCGTGAAGATGTTGATGTTCAACTTGTAATTATGCACCGCAAAGAGCCTGATTTAGAGTTGGAAGGTCTATTTAAACGACATTTCACTCAAGTAGAATTCTTTCAAGGTTCAGTTATGGATTCGAACGATTTGGAAAGAGTTTCCATTAAGGCTGCTGATGCTTGCCTAGTTTTAGCTAATAAATACTGCGATGATCCCGATTCTGAAGATGCAACTAACATAATGAGAGTTATTTCAATAAAAAATTACCATTCGGATATAAAAGTTATCATTCAGCTATTGCAGTATCATAACAAAGCATATCTTTTAAACATTCCTAGTTGGGATTGGAAAAGGGGTGACGACGCTGTTTGCTTAGCGGAACTTAAGTTGGGTTTTATTGCGCAATCAGTCTTAGCTCCCGGTTTTTCGACACTGATGGCTAATTTATTTACTATGCGAGCCTTTAAATCTGGGTCTGATAGAGCACACTGGCAAAACGATTACCTAAGAGGCACTGGCATGGAAATGTATACAGAATACCTCAGTCCAGCTTTTGTAGGTCTAAACTTTCCAGAGGCTGCGGAGCTCTGCTTTGTTAAACTAAAATTGTTATTAATAGCGATCGAAGCGAGGAATTACAGATCTAAAACTCAAACAGATTCATGTATAGCTATCAATCCAGGCGTAAATGTACGTATTGAGGCTGATACGCAGGGTTTCTTTATCGCCGAAAGCGCAGACGAGGTTAAAAGAGCCTGCTACTATTGCGTCAAATGTCATTTTGATGTTGAAGAGGAAAGAGCTATAAAGAGATGCAAGTGCCGTGTACCATCTGGTCAGACAGCCTCTGTACCTGCATTTGATTACGAAGTTATAGATAGCACGACACAAACGAAAACCTCAACTACGCACGAAGATATTACCGTTGATACAAAGCTATTGGATTCAACCGGAATGTTCCATTGGTGCCAAGAACGAGCAATTCACTCGTGCATCATAGAAAGAGAACAGGCTGCTAATCTTTCTTTTAGGAATCACGTTGTCGTTTGTATATTTGCCGATGCTACTTCTCCGCTAATCGGTAAGTTACGTTTACGTTGATATACTCTTTTACCAATTAGTAGATGTTTTTACCTATCGGTGCTAAACATTTTTTAAGGTTAGAAGATAAGTTATATATCATTTCTTTCCCAAATGCCATATACTATCTTATAGCATTAATAAATAGTACATTTACAGCATCTGTTACATAGCGCACATCTATTATCTACACTCTCTTGCGGATCAAGAGAAATGTCTATATATTTTTCCGCATAAAGCTTAGAATCAAAGACGCAAAAGAAATAGAAAGAACAACAAACATTTTCAAAGATTTATAGATAATTTTCCTTTTTCTCATTTATCTTTCACTGAACTTTTACCTTTTGCCCTTATGATTCCTATTTTTAATTTTTCAAGCTATTAATCTTCCAGCTCTATTTCTTTCTGTTTCTTTTCTTTTGTTTCATAGATAATATAATTGCTATATTACTAGTATATGTATAATTTTTTAATGCTAAAATACTTAAAACAGATAATTCGACTAGTTCTTTATATTTGGTTTATATTTCAAAGTCAAAATATGGAAAAGTTTCTATAAACTGAATAGGGGAAAAAAACTTTAAAGTTCTTTCAATTATGGCTATATGAGAAATATAAATCTCCAAATGGTATTCCCAGTACAAAGCTTTAGCTTTTTTGTCTTTTTTATTCATTCTATTGTTCTCTTCTTTCTTCTAATATCTGTGAAGCCGTGATCATTGCAACCAAAGGCAATGTAGCTTTTTAACGATGAAATCGTAGTGCTGATTTGACGGTTCTTGGTGTTAGGCCTAGTTATTTGATAAAGTGCCGAGGGAAATAGAATAAGACTTAGTATACGAACTACCTTTTTAGGATTTGCAAATCGTAATAGGCCTATTCCTTGTAAGAAGCTTACAGTTGTTTCTATGCAGTTATTCCATAAATACAGTATATATATATATAAGTATTTTCGTAAATTAAACAATAAAAGATAACATAAGTTTCTTGAAGGCAATCGTTTATTTTTGCGTTTGAATAATATTTGTATGTTTTCTTTCCAAATTCATAGGTCTGAGAAATTTTGTTATGCCATTAAGAGCGTCGAATTTTCATCTCAACGAATTAAAGGAAATTATTCTTGTTGGTGATAGAGAATATATAAGAAAAGAATGGAAAACTTTATCAAACTTTCCGAAAATAGTGATTTTAGACGGATCTCCTTTGAATAGGGCGAATTTGAGAGCAGTAAACGTACATCTATGCGATATGTGCGTTATTCTAAGTTCTAGGAGAGCTGTTGATGATTCTAGTCTTGTAGACAAGGAAGCTATTTTATGTTCTTTAAATATTAAAGCAATGACATTTGAAGACCAAAAAGGAATCGATATACCTATGATAACTGAATTAGGAAATGATGCGAACGTACAATTCTTAGATCAGGTAAGGATAATCTTTGCATCGAATTTTATGATATGAAAGAGAACAGAAGATAAAATAACGATGAAGATCTTGATCTAAACGACTAGATTATCTATATTATGTACTTAGATATGTAACTGAACATAATAAACTAATAAAGGTTTTAAAATTGCAAACCGAATGACTAGAAGGTATATTTAATCTATGTAACGTAGTTGTTCGTTATTCTCATTTTCCATGTTCTGAGGCTAGATCGTAGAAGGAGTTTTTAGTATTCTTACAAATTCTTTTTGTCGGTATATTTGATATTTGAATAGAAACGTCATTATATAATAGTAATAATGTTTGTTTAGATATTAGAAAAGAAGTTAATTTGTCCTGCAAAGTCTGTAATTGATTTATTCCGTTAAACCAATTTGAAATTTAATGCTTTTTCATTATTTTATTTTTAGGACGATGACGACGATCCGAATACGGAATTGTACATCACTCAGCCTTTTGCTTGTGGAAATGCTTTTGCGGTTTCTGTCTTAGATTCTCTCATGTCAACAACTTATTTCAACGACAATGCATTGACTTTAATAAGAACTCTAATAACTGGGGGAGCAACGCCTGAATTGGAGCAAATTCTAGCCGAGGGAATGGGTATGAGGGGAGGAGTATGCGATCTCACAACTTTCACGAATAGACACAGGTGCAGAGTAGCTCAATTGTCACTTTACGACGGGCCTTTGGTCAAATTTGCGGATAATGGCAGATATGGGGATTTATTTACTGCCGCCTTAAGGACTTATAGTATTTTATGTATTGGGCTTTATAGATTAAGAGATCCTGGACAGCCATCTACCACTAAGAGATATGTTATTACGAATCCACCGCATAATTTTATACTCCTTCCATCGGATAGGGTAAGAGAATTTTCTGTATTTTTATCTCGATTTACCAATGATGAAACGAAATACGACTTGCTAAAGCTGTTCTCGGTCGCTTTTAAAAGTTGTTTATAGAGGTCCAAGTAGGAGAGTTAATCTATTCCAGTCTTTCCATCGATTTGTATAAATAGCGTACAAATTTTATTTGTTTAATAAAACGACGGTTTTCAAGTGAAGATGAGGCATTTTAGTCAATTAGAAACTACCAAGAGTTCCAACGAAATTCGGAATGCAATTAGTGAAAATTTCAAAGTTGAAAACATTCTTTCTTCATCTATTTTTTCGTACTTCTATAACCCCTGTCTATTTTCTCCTTTCCACCCCCTACCGCCTATTGGAATGGATTTCTTTCTAAGTGTATTCCAATTTAGCAAAATATCAAGATAAAGAAACTTTTAGGCTTATACTGAATTAAAAAAAAAAAAGCAAGTTTTACGGTTAATTGAGAAGCCCAAAAGAGAAGCCTTTCCTTTTAAGGGGGCAGCAAATTGATGACGTTTGGGATAATTATTGACTAGATAACTAATTAACTTGACTCTTTAATTGAAAATACTCAACAAAGGTTATTCTGTATAAATTTCGGTTACAATCTCTTGTTTAATTCTCAATAGATGTAGGGATTATTCGACTTATTAATTCAAATACAGTATGAGCTTAAACGAAAAACCTTGGAATTGCAAATTTACAATTTCCCTTTAAATTCTCTTATCATTACAGGCGTTTTGTTTAAGGCCGTTTGAAATAGTTGAAAGAAAAGTGACTTTTACGTCTCAAACTGGTTCGAGGAGACGTCGAAGACGACGAAACATGCGAATCGTTCAACCGCAAGACACTACAATAATTTAAAAGAAAAGACATTTTATTTAAGACAATTCCTAAGCTTACGTCATGATTAAATGTTATTTCAATGAATCATTTATTTCTTTTATATTAAATAAAATATCAAGTTTTTACTTTTTCTAAATGATAAAATATTTTATCTATTTTCTAAAATCAGATCGTTATTTCTTTCTCAATAGCACAATTTAGCCTATAAGAAAACGTTATGAAAAACCTTGCGGTTGGGAGGAAAAAGGGAAATCCCCATGAGAGGTCACTAGTTTTGTTACAATTATATTTGAATAAAATTGTTTACGTACATCTATTATGTATGTATAAGAAAGACGAGAAAATAGTATATTTTAGTTTATTATCTGCATTACTATGTATAGTACGTAAGATTCACATTTCATAAACTTTGCAAGCATATACATATAAGATTTTCTATAAACTCATACATATTCAATACGTACAAACATGCTTGTTATATGTACATACTTTTTCTTAAATATTTCAAATAACTATTTCATAAGTCATTCCGTTCAGAAAAAATCTTTCATTATAAAAAATTAAATGCAATTGTTTAAATATATATATACATATATATATATATATACTGTATATACAGTATACTATATATACATATACATATTTAGAACAAGAACTATATTATAAAGTTTATTTATAAATTTGCATAGTGAATCACAAAAAGTTGCTTACGTGCTTGAAAGTAATTGCCAAACCGTGTTTTTCTTTATTCAAAGATTAACACGAAAAAGAAACAAAGCAATAGAAATAAATCACAGTTAGAAAAAAAGGAATTATTCGTTTTAAAAAAGAAATCACACTAAAGTTTTATGGCCATTTGAGAAAAAGAAAAGAAGAAAGATTATATAGATTCGTCCCTTTTTTTCTTTCTTTCCAACTACATTAGTTGCTAGATGTAATATATATTATACTGTATATGTATGTCCATATATAAATATATATGTACATTCACATACGAACTTATTTTATGCTAATTCTCTATTAATGGACTTTCCTCCGCTAAAATGCCCTTAAAACTGACCTTTAACCAATGAAAAACTAACAATATTATAAAAAAAAAATTAACTAAATATATTTTTTTTGTAGCTGTCCGTATTGGATTATAAACTCCCTCCCCTCCCACTTAAATTACTTTTTTAGATTGTTTTCTTTTAACAAATGAATAAGTTTATTATTTATAGCATTTGTACAATTCTCCCAAAATATTGAGAAAAAATTCGAGAGAGGAAAGAGATTGAGTAAATTATATTCATGGCTTACTTTCTTAGATTTTTCCTCTAACAGAACAATATTCTTCTTACAACAAACCGCTTAATTGACGGCAACTGAGGTTCTCCGTCTCGCGCTTTTTCTTGATCTAAAAGATCCCGCAGTTGATGGTCTCATTACACCGGATGTGATAAGTTTTCCAAAACCTTCTTCGTGGGCAAATGCATAGCCACTTCTTCGCAGCGTTTTATTAGAACGTCTCAAGAATTGACTTCGGGTCAATTCTTTAGATGCTGACTTACTCTTGCTAATCTTCTGCTTCAATCTAATTTTATCTGTCAATGTCGGACGGGTGTCGATGTAGTAAAACCGCTCAGCTATTACTGGCAGTATTATAATGACCACAGTAAGCAATAGAGTTAACCAGAAAAGACCAGTGCTCATCAATTGACGTGCTGTTCCCAAGTAAGAATATCCCCAGGTATCGATATAAAATAGGAAAGTAAATCCAAAATAGAAAAGAATCGATCCCCAGATCACAAAATGATTAAGCCCAGTCCAATACGCAGTATCCAAAGCACATCGTATCGTCATGGCAACAATTAAAATTGAGCCTTCAAAGAAAAATAATCAATTATTTTACCCTCCTTCAATTATCGTTAAAGTAAACGGACCTACGACAACACCTAACACATTATGAGAATCAAGATCGTGGCCATTCGGTCGAATAGCATCGTGAAAAGCTCCGTATGGAATAAAGAAAAGTACAAGAGATGAAAGTACTCCTTCACCAACTGATTGCGCGAAGACTTTCTTATTAAATAATAAATCCAAATGTCCCGGTTTGTACAATTTCGGATATTGCAGAGAGTAGCGTTCGTTTACATCCTGCAAATAAGTTATTCGTTTTCGTTAGCTCAAGATATTTATCTTAAAATTAATCCAATTTAGTTGTTTATCTTTTGATTTTATGTCTTAGAAAAGAGAAATCTATTAAAGTCTATAATCGGTATTTTTGCTTTCTTTTTGCATTATTAAATAAATTAGAACGTCTTATTATACAAACTCTATCGAAAACTATAAAAAATTTATGAGATTTCAAATTTTTTACCAGAAAATAAAGAAAAACTAGTGAAAAGACTCTCTTTCCTAAAGATTTTCAAATAATTTTTCCCTTGAAAAGAAAGAAGTGACAGTAATTAAATTTTAGAATCATTTCTTTCTCTATATTTTTTCGCAAGGGAAACAATACAAAAGATGACAAGCTTATAAAAAAGTTAGTTTCTAAGAAAAAGAAAAGTAAAGAGAAAGCATTGTTAAATAGAAAGTGACAGTTATTCTTTAGGGGTAAGCTATCTGGAGCCATTATTGTCATGCTGCAAAAAAAAAATAAAAAAAAAGAAGAATAAAAGTGTACGGAATAAAGAGAGGGATGGGAACCAAACAAGGGAAACCTGTTCAAACACAGCAAGAGCAAGGATAGGAAGAGAAGTATAGCAGACATTGTAGAGAGAAATAAACACTTCGTCATAAAAAGCCTGGAAAAGGGATAGTTAAAGCTACAATGGAAATAAATATTAAAAATGAGAAGAGACTCATTTAGTAGAAACTGAAAGTAAGTAAAAAAAAATAAGTGTAAATGAATAAAATCAAATAGAAGAAGGAAGAAAAGAGCAATCACATTCCCAAAATTAAAAAGAAGGAATATGCAAAGCAATTCAATATTAATTGAAAAGAAAAAAACATGACAACGTTCCAATTTCCGATATTTTCATTTATTTTACCTGATCAAAAATCCCCAATGCTAAAACTGGAAAAGATGTGTAGAGAACGTTGTAGAAGGAGATAAAAAACGGATCGAATAACGTCTGGAAATTAAAATTTTACATCTTAAAAAAAAAATCATGCACTTAAAATTGATGACAATGATAATAAATATTGATTGTGCCTAATTCTTTATATAATCCGGTAAAAATATATCACTCGTGATAACTTTTTGACTTCACTTAGTGAAAAAAAGAAGGAAAATAGTTTCATACGTTTTTTTATGTAATAAAATCGAGAAAGAAAGAGATTATATATTCTTAATACCTGTGCAGAAAATCCACAAAAGAAGGCGAACCAAAAATGGCATAAAGTAAATGCGAAATTTTTGTAAAAGAAATATTTCATAAATTTGCACATTCTCAAGTAAGACCATCGTCCATGAACCAATAACAAACGTTCTAGAAAACGAAACTGCGCCAAGGAGAAGTCAGATGCTAAGACGGCTTGCATTCCTTCTTGTCCACTTATACCCACTCCGATATGGGCTTCTGTATATAAATAAAAAAAAAGAAAGCATTAATAATTTATTTCAACGATTAAGTAATAAATTAAATAATTAAAGTCAAATAGATAAAGGTAACAATATCTTTAGAGATATTGCTAGACATTTCATATGATACTATAATGGCTACAATAACACGCTCCATCGCATGATCTATCAGAATGATGAAAATCTTTCGAGGAATGTAAAATTTCCATTTTATATAAATAATATAGGAAGTAAGACGGACAAGAAAGAAGATAGGTGAAAGACATATCTTTCTAAATACAGAAGAAAGAAACGTCCACTAACCTCGAATCATTGAAACGTCATTAGCTCCATCTCCTATTGCAAGTGTAATAGTTTTTTTGTAATTCTTAACAAGGGATACAACCAAAGCTTTTTGACCTGGTGTAACTCGACAGCAAACAACAGCTTTACATGAAGAAGCAGTTTCATAAAACAACTTTTCCATATTTTTTTGTAATGCATAATATAAACTTGTTCCTGTTATGACTAGTGCGAAACCTCCATGAGCCTGTGAATCGCCAATGTTCATTTGGGGATTGGTGAAATGATTTCCTTCTTGACCAGGCTTTTGGTTGGTTTTACTATTAAAGTTTTTTATTTTGTTATACGCCGATTTGAGACCCTCTCTCACTAAATTTTCATCATCTTCTTCAATAACAAATATATCTGCCATCTCGTCCGTTAATAGTTTACAACTGTAGCCAATATTGATTGCGGTCTCACGCTTATCACCTGTCAAAACCCAAATCTTGATATCAGCAAGGGCTAAATTGGCAATCGTTTCTGGAACACCGTCTTGAAGCTTGTCCTCAATAGCAGACGCTCCGATAAGCGTCATATTTTGCTCAATTTCCTCGTAAACTTCGTCGAGGAGTTCTTCTCGATTTTCTAAAGCTGATGCAGCCTCATCAAACTTTTCCATCCATTCATCGAAAGTGGGCTTATCGATGTCTTTATAAGCCAAACAGAGAGTTCTCAGTCCTTCCCCAGCGAATTCCTGAGAAAAGAAAGATAAAAGTATAAATTTGCATATTTCCTCTCATTTATTTCCTGTTATTCGATTTATAGACTTATAAAAAAAAAACTATTCTTTTTAAAATAGATCAGCAAACTTACATCTAGATGTTCAATTGTGATTGTCTTTAGTTCTTCGCACTCCGGGGAAAGTCGTTGAAAAATCATTGTATCCGCTCCTTTACAGTATAATCTAATTTGTCCATCCTTTTCCGTAATAACAGACATTCTTTTACGAACATTGTTGAAATCTAATATAGCAAGGATCTTATGTACTTCGATTTCTCCCCCAACTTCTATTTCGATTTGTCGAGGTTCTCTTGACTATAAATTTCAACACACACGCAATTAAAATGTAATTGTAGACATAGAAAACAAAATTATATTTGACTTACCTTAAAGACAAAACCAAAATTCTTAGCAGCACTAACTAAGGCCTCTTCGTCAGGTGACTGAGCTTGATAATCAATTTCACCATCTTCTTCTTCGGCCATAACAGTATGGCAAAGGGATAACAGTTTAAAAAATAGTTGGCAACTCTCGTCGCCCCTCTTAATCTTGTATAACAAACGATGATCATAAAATTCCAGATTTGTATCGCCATATTTGTTATTGATTTTAAAATCTACAAGCTTAGGTTTTTCCATAGGTCTTCCATCATCATCATATGGTAGTCCGTACGAAACACCATTAATGGTACACTTATTGAAAGTCATTATATTCTGAGTTAGCGTTCCCGTCTTATCGGAAAATATGTATTCTATTTGCCCCAATTCTTCGTTAAGGGTTGTTGTTCTCGCTAATGCAGGAGTATTGGTTTTTTCATGGTATAATTTTATATCCCAATTGATCCATTGTGAGTGCACGAAACGAATAATTTCCACACTGACATACAACGATATAGGCACTACGGTATTTAAAATGATCACGTAAGAGAGAAAGACTAATAGAGCGATGACTGCCGCTCCTGCATTCTTTGACCCAGATTTGTCACTTTTCGCAATAGATCCTGGAACATAACTATCCCAAGGAAGATATTTTTGGAAATCATACCCAATAATTGTCTCCCATACTCCACAAGCCACGGTACATATAAGGCACATCAACGCAAGAAAGCAAAATATTCCAACTATTAGGATATTCATTAAACGATCAATGTGTGTTCTTTTGAATTTTGACGGACCGCTATTCATCATCAGCTTTGAATCTTTACCGGCATAGACTACCATACCGTAACACCATGATGTGTTACGTAAGACGCACCCTCTTAGAAGCATATGATCATTGGACACTGGAAACTTTCTATTGTTGTAGCTTAAATAGCCATTAAACTTATTCAAGTTATTATTTGGAGGTTCACAAGTTATTTCGCCATTAAAATTCCCCCATTTTGTTTGGTCATCTTTGTAGCAGGATATATCAGGAATGCATTGTCGAACTTTCAAATTGGTTTCCCCATCCAATTCGGCAGTTTCGATGTAAATCAACTCTGACTCTTCGGAAGAAGATAGAAGAAACAAATCGGCAGCGACAAATTGATTGTTTTCCATTTTGATGATATCTCCAACGACCACTTTGTGCCATCTTTCTTCAACAAATTCTCCATTTCTCAGTACATATGATTCCCTATTATTTACTTGACTATCACTTCTATGACGTCTCTAAAGTAATAATTTCCAAAATGATTTATAATGATAATACTAAAGTTATTTATAGAGAAAAGTCAAATAATAATAGAGGTGAAGAAAATTGAACGAAATAAGCATAACTAAGGATAATTAGACTGGTGCCCATATCAAAATCATAAGAAAAAAAGATAAAAGAAACTTAACAATTGAAGCTTGAAAAAGAATAGAAAAAAAATTTTTTATAAAGCATTCTAAGCATTAATTAATACAATACATTTTCTTTTTTTAAAGTTATCTATTAGATGATTACTATTACATAAGCCATTGTTATAAATGAATAGCAATTATATGTATATCTATATTTATATACATATATACAAATATATTTATATATGTATATATATATACTGTATTACATACTCGTAGATAGGTATCTAAAAGATGTATGTACTATTTTTGTTTTCAAAAAGACATGCAACAAAATACTAAAGAAATATTTCAATAAAGTAATTATACAAGCGTGAGGAATGATTAAGATATTTAATGATTTTATATTTTTTCCTTATAATTTCAATATTTTTCAAAGCATTAAAACTAGTATCACTAGCATACAGGACAATATAACAAATATATATATAAACAAAACTAGAAAGCCAGTGAAAGATGACCAATTTATTCTCTTTTAATAAACATATCACGTGCTAAAACAAACTGGTCTAATTTTGTTTATATTTTAGCCAGTTGCTCTACTATTAATGGCCAGAATAAAAGTAATAGTTATCTAAAGAGTTAATATTTCCAAAGGTTTAAGTATTAATATTTTGTTTTCGTATTTAAGCACTAAATAAAAGGGAGATATAAATAGTATTGTAGAAATAAGAAGTTTGTTTGTCTCGCCTATTTATATTTATAAAAGCTTGTTATCAACCATGAATTATAGTTCAATTTTGTATATAACTAACACGTAATTAATGGAAATAAAATAAGATATAAATAAACAATATTAAGGGAAGAAAAAGAAATAAAAGGGAGAAGAAATTGCTTGCAGAGTAAATCCATAGCAAGAATTATTTAATATAATAGATGAAAGCTATCATCAAGATTTAACAGTTTCCTCCTTCTGTCCAAATACTGTGTGACTAGATACCATTGCGTATAAGTATATATATATTAATATAAATAGAACACGCAAATAAAGTAGTAATCTACTCATATACTTCGATTTCAGAGTCTCTTCTTTCCTATTCTACACCTACCTTATATTCTGATGTGGAAATACATTTATTGAAAGATAGCCAACTATCTAAATTGATCCACTTTTAGTATATTTGATGATTAAACAACTGTTAATTTATCTATAAGTACTAAATCGGTATCAAAAATACTCCAGTTGTCAAAATAATAGACTGTTTTTATTAGGAAAAACGAAGAAAATTCACCAAAAAACCCTTATTTTTAAATGATATTATAATTTTATAATACTGAACCAGCCTTTTTACTTTTCTTTCAAAAGAGTAAATAATTAAGCGCTAACGAGAAATATTTCTGAATAGCTGTAGTCTAGCAATGACAATCAGATAATCAATAATTTAAAAAGACTATTACTGTAGGAAATGACGAGTAAACAAAGTGGCGAGGAAGAGATCGAAATCATTCGACCTCAACAGGAAGCGAAGGAAAAGGTGTTGAATAAAAAAATATTTTTTTCTAGGCCTTATTCATAGATTTCATTTTCGTTGTTTCTAGTATAGAAAATCGAACAATAAGCATTCATTAAAAAGTTCTATGAACTTTATTCGTTAATGTTTGAATAAAAGTGAACTTTATAATGTAATATTATTGTGTCTACTTTATTGAACTGTCGAAAGAATAGAAGTTGAATATGGAAAAAAGGTAGTAGATAATTCAATAATACAATTTTACCTTTCAATTACTTGTAAAAACACTAAGAATCATAATAAAAGTCTATAAACAACATTTTCTAACTTGCTTAACAAGAAAAACGATGACTTAGTACAAGCTTATTTCGTACGAAATTTTTTTTCTTACATTACCAACAGCATTAGAACTGTTTTAGAAAGAATCAGTTATTAATAAGTCCATATATTCATTAATAAATATTAATTATTAATTGAAAAATGCTGTTATTACTTTTTTTCCCCTGTTTGAATTCGAAATATAATAAATTCATGTAATACTTTAATGTTAGATGTATTAAATGGAATTCTTCATTTTTTTAATTAGAGAGGATTTTTCAATTAGAAGTAAATGCTAATTTCAATCTATCTAAAATATTTTTAATTTAGCCACTATTCAATCTCAATTTAAAATTATATATGACGTATAAAATAGTTTATGCCCACTTAAAGGTAATTTTGATTAATTATATATATATGACAACTTTTAGCTAGTCGATGAAAATGCGAATGAAACAGGCCCTGTTAAACAATTACAATTAACTAACGGTACTATACATAATTTATGTTGGAGATAAAAAAAAAAGTTTATTGAAATTTGAAATACAGAGGAATGGAATTGAAAGAAAGGAATAAAACAGAAACAGAGAGAAAGAAAAATAAAGTAATCAATTAACTAGACATAAGAATGAAAGGAATACAAAACGACTAGATATCTTCGTTTTGTTTTTTGTCCAGTTTTCCTATTTTATCCTATAGAATGTTTTCAAAATATGTATAAATACCATAAGTTCAATACTATTAATATCAACTGCTTTGTTTGGTATCTGTTATCACTTTCACACTTCTCATTAAGCAAGATTAAGTTTCTAGAAGTGAACTAATATTAGGAAATTGGTTGTAAAATCCTTTACTTGTATACATTCCTATTAATATTGGACAAACAATAAAATAACGAAAGATAGAGGATATTTAATAAGTAAACCTTTGGAAAAAAAACTATATCTTTGAAACAAAAGTTACAACAAGATAATTAGTTGAATCATATTGCTATACTCTTTTAGCTGATAGTTTATTTTTAATCTATCGAAATAAACTTACAATGTCGTCTAAGAGATCTTTGATGGCCGTTGCGGTTAGCACGGCCACCAAAGGAACAATGGTCGTAAGTGGAGTGAGAGATGAAATTTGAGGAATTAACTGTATAATATCAACACAACATTGAAGAAAATAATTAGAAATATAAGATTCAATAAACGTGAGTTTACAAATATAGCAATGATGAATATTTAAAACAAAAATTCTACACTATGAACATGATATTTCGTTACAAAAATGGGTGCGCAAAAGAAAACACATTTAATTCATTTTTTTTAATACAATCTTGATTATTAGACTTACAATATCATCAATAATATCTTTCAATGCCGTCAAAGATATAACGGCAAATAAGGGTACTATTGTGGTAGCAGGTGTTAACGATGATATAGCGGGTATCAGCTATTGTTATTTTTTTTTTTTGTAATTTATAGAAAAAATTATTTTCAATAAATGTATAAATGTTTTAAGAATAATTGTATATTAATACTTATTAATATAATATTTTATATATATATATATACAGCGTATACTAATATATACAATGTATAAATTTATATACAGTATTTGCATATTTGTTTGTACACTATATATGTGTGTATGCCCGCGTGTTTGTAGATTCTTGCTGTGTTACTACAGTATATTTTATATATAAAAAAAATCATACATACATATATGTTATATGCATACATTTCCTACTTTAATATACTGACATATATAATAGGCATTTATTTATATCACTAAATAATATCATAAAAACTAATAAACAACAGCCTATAAAATTTTGTACTTAACTAATTGTATTATTAGTAACTTATAGATGTAGAAAGAAACCAATGTTTGCATAGGAAAATATATATACTGCATATACAAGTATATTAGTATTTAATATGCAATAATACCTTGGGTACTGTACTAAAAAACGTTGTAATAATACACCGATAACCATTAAAAAAAGATAAGACCATTACAATTAAAAACACCCATAAACCCGTCCTAAACAGTTTCCTTTCAACATAAGGATAGAAATATTATACAATGCGTGGGTATGGATTTTGCTTACAAAATCGTCAACAGCATCTTTTGTTGCCGTCAGAATTAGAACTATAGCTAGAGGTAAGATTGTTGTCACCCAACTTAATGACGAGATTTGTGGTATAAGCTGCAATAATTAACTAAACATACTTAACCTACTGATAAAGAATCATTTCTTAATTATTTAAAGATATAGGTGGTATACATTAGTATAAATGTAAAGGGAACTTTATAAAAGTATACTAATAGCTTCAAAAAGAGAGAAACATACCTGAAGGATAAGAAGAGCAAGAAAATAGGCATTTGCCAATCTCTGGAACTGCTCAAATAAATTTTTCGGTATAAAAGTTAAAAAGTTGTACTTTGATGTGGATATATGATTATTCTAGAAAAGAAAGAAAATATTTAAATAAAATTAGTAAACAAGTATAGAAATACATATTTTAATTTTTCTGTATGGTTAATTTCATTATGTAAAAAGATATATACATGCTGATAGATATATTTATATATATAATGTATATATATGTAGATTTTCAATGGAAAAATGTTAAAAGTGTATGTGAGAAGGTTAGGTTTATATATATATATATATATATATATAAACAAGACAGCATCTATAAATCGTTACTTAAAATAAATACACTATTTAACGGACATCCCTTTCTTATTGAATTTTATTTCTCTTATGAATATTTTAAATTAATTCTATTGAGATAGTTAAGTATTATCTATATTTTAATTAAATGATTTAATTAGTATAGCGCTATACGAATTGAATATATAAATAAATTAATTATACAATTAAGAATTTTCAATTTAGATTTAGATTATTCATACCTATTGTACTGTATATATACTAGTTTAATATAATATTTACTTATATGTGCAGTATACATTGTATTTAAATATTTTAGGCTAATCAATCAGCTTATACTTTCGTTTTTAACAAAAAATTATAAAATATTTAATTAATTAGTTAATACTTTAAGAAATTCTATTATTAATATATTAGTATTTTAAAATTTTAGGAAAAGTAAAAAAAAGAAGAAATTTTCCTCTTCCCTACTCTTTTCAAGAGTCACTATGTTAATATTTAAATAATTAATATTTAGATGTATAAAATCATCTGTTAGATTTCAATTGCCAGTGGTAGCACCTCTGTATAATAACGTAATATATTACTTTCTATATACACTATATACTATATAAAGCATAAAGCACAATTATAACTATATAACCTGCTATGCTTTATCTACCTCGCAATCATGTAGTATTTTTTATAATAGCATAATAAAAAGCCAAGTAAATGTATACGCTATTTGAACCTTTTAAAACGTGTTAGATGAAGAATATGAATATTATTATAAAAAGCTACACTATTTCTATTGACTATAAATATTTTACAAGTTTAATAAAACCTAAAAATAAATTTTAAAGACAGACGATATGATTATCATTTTGTACCTGTTTATGATAATAATCTAAGAGTATACTCACTGCATATCGAAATGAAGCATTATATACAGGATCATTAGCTCTAATATGTCTTTGTTGTTCTGTTTAGATTAAAAAATATTTTAATTATTATTCAATAGATAAAACTTAAGTCAAAATAATATTATATTATATTGATATTAATTGCGTGTACTGGTTAAAATTGGAATGATTTTATTCGTTTTTATTCGGGTTTGAGTCCATTTATTATCCATTTTAGACGGCATTTCGTCGATTTTATAAGTACAAGTTTCGCAGGCACATTCAACTTTTATGTTTAGACATCCATCATCATATTTTAAGCCTAATAGTTGGTGCACTAGCTCAATTTTACATACTCCTTTTTCGTGGTTGGCTATACTTTCAATAATTTCTTTTAATTGGCTATCTTTTTCGTTTTTCTCAGTTTGCTCTTGCTCTTCTTCTTTTGCTAACTTGGCTTCTTCTTCCTCTTTTATTCGTTTTTCCTCATCGAGTTGTTTATAATAATCTCTTATGTCCAAGATGTTCCTCTCGGATGGAGTATTGTTAAGAGTTTGAGTTCCTCTTTCTTTCACTGTGTTGTTAGTTTTAGGTAGTGTCTTTACGACTTTTGAGTAATTTAGATCGTCTATGTAACTGTCAAGTTTGACTGAAGCCTTTTTTCTTAATTTCTTTGATCGACGACGAGAATGATTTTTATCTAAGCTCGCTTTTGAACGAACTAACTGATTAAGAGGAATATCGTTTTGATCAGACGTTACCAAACCGACGTCAATACGAGGTGTTAACTGATCGTTGTTCAACAGGACGCTCGATGACGTGACGCTCGATAAGGACGGGCTTCTGTCCTCTTTTTGTTTTGTCATAGTTCGCTCGACTTTATTCAAGCAAATGAGATGGAAATCGAATTGGATCGTTAAATAATTCATTATATACGAAATAATTAAGAAAAATACAAGACAGAAGGGGTGGTGGAAAATAAGAGAGCTGGGGCAGATCAAGAGAAAGAGGGGAGGGTAGGGGCAAGGCAGACAGAAAAGAAAGCATGTTAGAAATATTGAATTTTTCCACGTTGCTAAGGGAAGTAAACTAATTAAATTTAATACAACCAATTTAAACAATCTTGACAGATGTGCCGCTGAACAGTAATATACAATAGAGTATGAAAATAGAGAGACAAACAATTCTCATCTTTTTAACAGATATTTGCTTTTTTATGATTTTTTTTGTATCTTCAAGATATAAGTGGTTCATATTTGTCAAAACAAGAAAATCTCTTTATCATTCTACAATAAATTAATTAGTTAGTTAATTAATAAAAAAAAAAAGGTATTAATATTATTGAGGACAATTAGTATTGATTCACTACTAGAAAAACACTCCAGGTGAGTATTTTTCTTTATTTTTCTGTATTATTTACATCTAAATATATAGCTATACTGTATATATAGTTTGTTCGAGTTTGCGAATAGGAAAAACTTTATATCTGCCTATATATTCTTTCCATTTGTGATAAATAATAAATGTTGAAAGTTTATCTATTTTTTCCTCTTTTCACGTTTATAGTTTTATCGTTAAATCAATATATTTAGAAATGTTAGCTTTATAAGTTTAATAACGAATTTAAAGAGGTCAATAAATACGAGTTATTCATCTGAAAATCTCAAAAAACAAATTGAATGGGAGCAGTACACACAAAAAGCTTATAAGACGAAAGCGTATACACTTTAATCAGGAAAGTAGCTGCTATATATCAACGAGTCGAATGTATTTAAATATGCTATTCGCATATGTAAGAAATACTGAAAGTATTCGAAAATTGCTCAACTTTCTCATAAAGAATGTCATAATAAATCATTATAAGGAGTGAGGTTTTTTTAAATTATATATCGGTCATTCATAGCACGGGTACGTATTGATCTACGTGGAGAAGAAATCCATTTAACCTACTACTGTCAGATAACAAATATAAATATTCTGAGAAACGAATAAATCCCAATTGTCATTCAATTAATTTGTAAATTTACCAATTAAAGATTGTTAATCGATTATCTATCTGGTAAGGGATCGTTGGATTCTCCGTAAGTAAATTAAGAATGTAAAGGATCAAACCTGTTTGTTTTGGTGCCATCAATTCCGCTTTTTCCTTCCTTTCTACATATCAAACTGTCCAACGTCACTGTTAAATAAAAAATACATTAAAATTTCAAAGGTTGTTATAACAAGAGTATTGTATATCTTGGATATAAACAATGAAAACGGCCAAATAAAGACACGCATGCATAGGCTAATAAGTCTTTATGGTGAATAAAAATGTATATAATATAAACATACGTATCCTGCTTTAATATTGACCTTAAATTTTAACACATGTTGCAGTCCGCTAGACTTTACAGTAATTTTTATAATCAACAGATGATACATTATATATATATATATATATATATATATATATATATATATAAGCAAAGCCACAAATGATAAGTCAGCAGAATTATCTGAACAGATAAGTTATCGTACATGTCACGAAGGCCGATGATGGTAAAACTATTACTTAGGTCTAAATTATTTATTGAAAATTAATTTTTACCCTTTGAACTTTTCATAACCTCTTGGGATATTTTCATAATTATTCGATTTTAAAATTGTCAGGAAACTAGTAATTCCTTCAAGACAACAGTTTTACTTAAACAACATATTATCTAGCATCGTAGGTCAATGTTTACGCCTATGAAGTTTAGTCATTACCGATTTATGAATCACAAAAACACTACCTATGATAATACCTGTACTTGAAGAAGTAAAGAATGACTTATTTAACTAGCAACGGAAACTCATTTAATTGACTGTCTATGTAAGAGTCACTTCATTACAATATATGACTTAATGTCTATTTAGAAGAAGACTTAATGAAAAGAATACTGACTTAATCAGAAATTTTTCTTCCGTCCAACTGAACGATCGCTTGCTACTCAATAAACAAACGAAAATATGTATATATGACTTTGCATGAACAATCATGAAAATTTAATTCATTTTAAGGACGTATTGTTTCTTATTACATAACATATTATTTATAAAATCGATATATAATTTACTTACCGACTTGTTTGTTCTATGTTCCGCCATTTTTCGTAGCGTAGTATGGCTACCTGGTACAAAAAATATTTATTCTACCCGTTTTGTTAGGGCGCCGTTTTTAAATGAAAACACATCAATAACTTCAAAAACATTTATATATTCTCTTTCGACAACAGTTTTTGTCAACTGATACATATAAGAAAGTTATAATATAACTAGTCATTCTCTCTATAATGACACAATGTGCAGGGAAGAACGAAATCTAATTGAGCTCCCGAAGATAGGATCTACCCACGGCTCGAAGAAAGGACCAATGCGATTCTATACCAATTCTAGCATCACCTCTAAATTGTGCTCTTTTCAGCATCCAATTGGTGACGTCCTGCTCCGAGTTGAATAATCCCTCTTCCTTTGTCCGAGATTTGGGATCTGGCTTTTTTCTTAAAAGCGCATTGAGGTTCTCCAAGCAGGATTCCCAAGGTCGTCTTTCGTTATAACGCAACCTTGAAAACCACCAACGTTTTTGGCACGATAACCAAGCTAAGACTCTTCTAGGCTCTTCATCTCCATCATCAGCCTCCTCGAATAAATTTTCCATCTCATCAGCAATATCATTTAGTTCATCTTCGTCCTCATCGCCCAGTTCTGACAGTTTATCTATTCTAATAAGCAATCTTTTGGCTTTTGTAGCAATTCTTCGCACATCGGCTGGAGCCGTGACATCTGTCAACTCGTCTAAAACTCGTTCTAAATCAATGTTTTGATGGAGTTTTACTCCATCTTTACTGGAACTGTGTTTTGGATATCTAACAAATTTTTCTTCAAATTTGGAAGATGAGGATGGTATCGGAGCTTTATGGTTTCTCCATATGTGTCGCTGCCGATTAATACTTTCACCGGTCTCTTCTTGTTTAAAATCATGAATTGTTTCAGCTTTTACATCCTCAATATCCGAATCATTGGAATTTTTGATAAAAGGAGGTGAATAGCGCATTTTACCAACAATGTTACGAAGTTCCGAATTATCAATTTCTAGCTCGTTAGCTTTTATCTTAAAGTTATCCTTTTCCTTTTCAAGGGTTTGAACGCGATTTTTTAGAACGTCTAACTCCGCGTCTTGTTTTGTTCGTCTTTTATTTGAACGTTCCACTAATAATTCTTCATAGGCGTCTCTCCATAATGCAGCAATGTCTTTAGATTTTAAAACCTAATGAAATTATAAGATGGTTATAAGGTTAATTTATTTCATGCCGTTATATGTAAGTAAAATTTTACTAGGTAGAAATACCTGACTGTCCAAACGTTTTTGCTCGTGAAAGCAAAGGAGTAAATCATCTTGCAGATTCTTCAGTTGAACTAACCTCTCTGACCTGAGTTTGATACAGGCTGCTGATCCGATCCAGTGTCCAATGCCTGTTCCCATAGCAGTAAAGAGGGCGGCAAGCGCAATATGCGTTAAAATTGTATTCAACGTAGAATTTGGGAAATGCTTATAAATCCTTCTCTTTTCCCCAACGAAAACAATTTCGTGCGGTCTGGCCTCTTCGTCTTCCGATGTAGCCACTCCTGATATGTCACTCTCGCAACGATCATCTACGTCGCTTGGAAGGTCATCATCGGATTCGATGTTATTGATAGGATTAACTATTCTTCTCCTCATGTAAGTAGTTCTTGGTGGTGGAGCGTCAAAGCGAAAATTTATCATTGCAAAAGATGAGGTCGTTGATGATGAAGAGAAACAATTAACGTCTCTCGAAGAATCAGAAGGAGCATCCAAGCAAACAATATCCGAATCTATACGAAATATTATACATTTAGGTGAGAATTTTATAAAGAGCAACATTTCCAAGAAAAGAAAATGGATAGATTATTACCAGGGGCACTCAACTTTATAGACCTGTATAATTACATGTTTTTTATATCAACATACATACCTATGTTATAACTATTGCAATAGGCTTACTTTCAAGGTCACACTGACGTGTATTAAGACAGAATTATTTTTAAATTGTAAACACTGCATTTTACATTTTTTAAATGTTGGAATATTAATTAATATCGAATGCTAATCCACTGATCCATCTTATTGTTATTTAAAAGTGAATTACCTGTTTCATCGCTGGCCTGATCTCTTTCTACTTGATCATTTCTATCATTATCTAAACGGATAAAATAGTGGGAAAAGTCGTTAAGTACAGTAAAGAATAACAAATAAAGTATCAAATTAGTATTCGCTTACTATGATTTATAAACTGGTTATCGTTGAATTCTGATTGACTTTCTATTAATAGAAGAAAAATTCTATATAGTATTTATGAAAGGGTAAACTAATATATCATACCATTGCTATCATCGGATATTTCAAGTTTTTCGTAAGAAGAACTATCAGTATTCGAATCCAAAGCGTTATCGAGAACACACCACGAGTTTGACATGACACTATGTCACCTGCAAATTGTAGTTTGAAGAATCAAGTCGCTAATCAATGTAAATAATACTGTAATTACAGGCCTACAATGTTATTATTGTTGTATTTTATCTAAAAGTTTTAGAAAAAGAAGAAAATAAAAAGTTAATTTACAAAAAAACCTCTGAAAAGCTGATATAGGGATTAAGTTTACTGAGAAATTGAAATATTTAACCCAACTACTATAGCTTCTAGTAAATATCAAAATTAACATTTCTAATAATTGCTTGTCTCTTAAAAAGATTGAAACATGAATTTTTATTAGTGATTTTAACAAAACATTATAATAATTTGATTTTAAATTCATAAAATCTGTGTAAATAATACCTTGAAACGTTTTCTACTTCTATTTCGACTGTTAGTTGATGTTCTTGTGCGCATGCGCGTAATAATAACAACACGACACTAGGCGACGCTAGTATCGAATTAGAAATTTGGTCAAAAAAATGTTTTATGGTTTTGTATTAAGAGATAATAACATATATTACAAATGCGATGATTCACTACCATCATCAATAGTTAATTCCTCATAGTCAGGAACCTCAGTTTTTTGTCCAACAGCAAATTTTAATGTCTCTCCAGTATTTGGAGAAAGAGCGACTTTTTTATATTTTTCTATTAATTCGGCAAGTGTTTTAAAACAATATTTGCTATTTCCGCTCAGGAACTGATATGTTCCGTTAGTAGTATCGATAATACAGTGCTTTGTCTTGCTATTTGTTTTATATGATAGCACATATCCCCAGATCTTTTCACTGACTCTGATAAGAAAAGAACAAGGTGGTTCATTCTTTAATAGATCTTCAGCCTTCTCTCTTCCAATTATACCGTGAAACCAAGTAGCTATCTTATTAGTTGAAGGATCATAACCAGTTCCGTTAGGTTTTTCACATTTACGAAACCAGGCTAAGACATCATCCTTGTTTCTAGGTTTTGTATTTTTAAGATTATCTGGAGTCTTGGAAAAAGCATTTGATAATCTAATAAAATTTTTTAATATAATAGCTTCGTTCTTGAATGAAATTTTATTTTCCTGATGTTCTCTCCTAGCTCTGATGAATGATTCCCTGCGTTCTTTTTCGGCAACTTTGACTTTCTCCTCTAGAAAAGTATATGATAAGAAATTAATAAAGTACCTGTAATCTAATATTGCCAATAATAATCTAGCTACTTTTTCATAGATTAGCAAACAATTATTCAAAAAAGAAAAAATATCATACTGTAAGTATTTAATTCAATTTTCTATTATAATAAGCGTATACTTGTAAATATACTGTACAGTATATATTGTTAATATATCATAAAAGTACTTGTATAACTAACAGCTTATTCATTATTAACAATTAAACTTATCATTTTCTGTATATAAAAAAAGAGAAGCCGGCATTATCATTAATATAATATGAACGATATGTTGGACATCATATACTGTATAATATAATAATAAAAAAATAGCGCATATTATTTTCTCTCTCTCTCTCTCTCTCTCTCTTCTGTTGTTCTCACTGCTAAATATATTAGTATAAATATAAATATCTCTATTTTTTTTTCACCAATATTGCTAAGGAATAAATGGGATCGTATTATTTGTAATTTCAGTGATAACTAGCCTATCGGTAAATATATAAAACGTATGACATATATACTGTATACTGTATATATACTGTGTTTACAATATGTACAAGTATACGTATACAAAAGTGTATATAGAATACTTTAAATAGAGACTGTGCTATTGTAATAGTTATGAATAAATAAAAAAAAACCATGGTATTTTTTTAGTATTGTTTTATATAAATGTATAGCAGTATGCAGTATATTGTTTAGGAGATTGCTTTGCACGCGCTGTGCTTACTGATAAACTTAGTCTTAATTTAGAAATGATTAATCTTATGAAGGAATTAATATTAAATACCTCTTTCTTTCCATTCTCTTTCGATTACTTCATCTTCTTTTAAAGCTTCTTCTCTAAAGCTTTTTCGCCTTTCACTCATTTGACTCATCAATTCTCTCGATCTCCTCTTAGTTCTCTGCTCGTATAACTCGATGCTTTTCTTTCTTGTTCTTTCCCTTATGGTGTTCAATTTTTTCATTGCTTCTAAATCAGTTTTACGTCTAGCCTCTTCCTCCTCTCTTTTTAATCTCCTTTCGTTTTCTTCTTCTTCTATTTTTAGTAATCTTTCCGCTTCCTCTCGGGCCTCTATTTCAGCTTTAGTCAGAGTTTCTCTTTCCAAGATCTCTTCGATAGTAAGATCATTTTTATGTTCTCCCATCACCCATACCCAATCATTTCCATCATCTCCTTTAAGAAAATTAACTACTTTTTTATCTTTAGTACTTTGTTTGGCTTCTTTAGCCTGATTCGCTAAATAATCATCGTGCTCTTTGTCTTTCAATTCCCATCTACGTATTTGTTCCTATTAAAGGAAACAAATATATTTTTTAGTATGGAAATTATAAAGATTACGAGTATACTGTATATTAAATAATTCTCTTTAAATATTAGGTTAGTTACCTCTCTCATACACCGGAATAGAATCTGTTTTTGATCATCATCCAATTCAGCCAAAAGTTCCGGATCTATATACATATCCTTTATAATTTTTGCTAACATACCGTCAGACATCTCTGTTAGTTAACTTTCCTTATTTCAAAAACAACTTGTGTTGAAAAAAAAAAAAAAAAAAAACAAGCATATATAGTTGGTTTTGTATTGATTATAGGCCGGTATGTCACTACTCAACTATATCAAAGTCTGAATAACAAGTATAGCTGTTTTTCTAATTACAGTAACATATTCAAAAAGATTAAATTATTCGTTAATTTTATCTATTATCATTTATCTAAAAAAACACCAACTAACCTTCTTTATTTCTTTCTAATTTTGAATATTTCTAATATATTATTATAATTGTCCTATCTTCTCAAAAATTATTTTTCGTTTCCTACTGTAATAAGCTTTATTGAAGTATCTATAATTCTTTATTCTTATCAAATCATATCGCTCTTATCGGCCAAACCGAAATACTTTTATCAGCTGGCACTTGTGAATCATGATTAAGCTTATATCCCTTTCAATATTAAAAGGTTCAAAAGAGGCCTAGAAAGAAAACACTCTTTCGTCATATAAAAACACCAACTTAATTTATTTTTAGATGAAAAAACTTTACAGTGTATAAAACGAAAATTTGTATAAAGCTAAATCATTCCGTTAAGACCTAATTGATAGTTCCATCTTCGAATTTCTTAATTAAACTGTCCTTAATAAATTTCCAATATTTTCTTCTGATGGTGTCCAAGCTGGCTAGTTCATCAAGCAGCTGTTTTCATAATACAATAGTTTGATTATTAATGTTAGTATATGCCGATAAGTAAATGTTTACCCTTAACGTTTCGTCGTAGATAGTTGTATCGAATGTTTCCTCAAGAGAACTGGAATTAATATCTACCATAAAGGACAATATATGCATATTGGTATTTTCTTTCGCCAATCTTGTACAAAAGTTCTTTAGACCAGGTCTTTTATGAATAGGTTCAACTAAGTGTAGTCTAAAAACGATGATTTGGAATAAAGTATAGTTTTAGCCATGAAAAGACATTGATCAATAAAGCGACTAACCCTCTTAGATAACTCCAAGGACTTTCATTCGATGGTGCTTTTTCAATAAATGACATGGTTAACCTATTAATAATTATTTAATTAAAGTAATAACTCCCAAGTTATAATTTATTCTTACTTTTCTTCCCTATCTAAAACAACAGGATTAAACCCGGTTGTACTATTAATAACGTAATAGCGATGATTCCATGCAGAATTGTTTCTAACGTCATTTCTAATCATATTCTCCGTAAATTTAAGTTCACCATCCCATAGAGAAAATTTCTTATTAAGCCAATGGCTAATTGGAGAATTATAAAGTTCATTTAACAAGAATATTACTAAATTATCAACTACAGTAAAAGTAGTTGCTATTAAATCTATACCGGTATTGCCAGGCGTGATAATTTTTAGAATCTTCTCTTAAAGCTGCATCAATAAAATCTTTTTCTTCGCTTGGATCATTAAGCCATTCCACGACTGCCTGTCTATGGAACCTACAAATTATCCTCTTTATATTATTGTACTTGATTAGCGTTTAATCATCTTACCACACTTGATAGTTTTTTGGATTATCCAGTATAACATCATTTAAATATTTTAATTCGTCCCTTAGATCTTTATTCATTGCTTTCAGAATCTTGCGTCTGTATTGCCTGTAATCGAACAATTTATTTGAAATAATGAATAAAACAAATAGTTTACTACCAGACTGTGTAGTTCGCCGGATTTTGTTTGATAGCATCCTTGGTGAGGCTAAGAGCTCTGTCACTAAATTCTTCTTTTTGATAAACAGCTCGAAAATAGTCAAAGATATCGGAAACTGAAAATTACGAAATAAAGGAATCTCTCAAAAATCTTCTCTATCACTTACATTTCTCCGAATAAGCTATTTTGACAATGGCGTGAGGACCGTCATTTTGAGGAATTGGTTGAACGTCTTTCCATTCATCCCTATCTTTGTAGAAAATGTATGGATTAACTATATCGAAATTGGCATCTGAGTCGCTGTCGGTCATGACTCCTCAATACAATATGATAAACGATAGATGGCGCTAGCTTATATAGTTAGAAACGAAATCAACGGACAGTTTGAATACAAAATACGAACTAAATTCATCTTTTTCTAATAATTCTATAAGACAAAGAGTAGTCGCCATTTTATAAGTTTAAAATTTCAAAATATAGCATGGAGGATAGTAGAACAGTTAAAGTTTATATCGTTAAGAACAAGAAATCACCAGAAATACCAGCAACTTTTGGAAAAGTAAACAATAAAAGCAAATAATTTTTCATTTGCCCTCTTTAGAAGGGAATAATTTAAAAGAAAAACCTATTATAGTGTTTACTAGCCGAACTCGGATGGACAGAGAGACAAGGTCACTGCGAAATGGAAATTTATGCAAAAATTACTTGTAATAAGTTAGTACTGAGCAAACATAGATTTTACGACGCAGCTAAAGTTCAATTGCATGTGAGAAGACAAAAAAAAAAGTTTTACTAAGCCTATAAACTATTTTTTGTACGATTATCATACGTAGCATAATTATCCATGTAACGCTTGGGATCATTCTCACATTGATGCGAAGACTATACACAACAGAAAATATGTTACTGTAAGATTAAATGTGTTAATGGAAACTGCAGAGAATAAAATTTTACTGCAAAGGAAAAGTTTAGCAAATTATATTTATCCTTTAACATGGACTTTACCAGGAGGTTTATTAGATCATAGTTAAAGCTCAATTTATATATATATATATATACTGTATATAAATTTATATGTATACTTGAATGTTGACAAAGTTAACTTTTTAATAATGTAAACACTTGAAATACTATATAGATTCTCTAGAGGCAAACGAAACTGTATGGGAATGTGCTTTGAAAAATTTCAAGTATAATTGCGGTATCCAATTAAATAAAGACCTTCTACATGATGTTAATTTACCATTATTATATATTTGGGAATCGATATATCCATTCAATTCTACTGAAGGCTATCCAATACGGCACGATGCAATAGTATTTACTTGGTTAAAGTTAAAAGATTGTCAACAAATTAGAGAATTATCATTAAATTTTCAACCTGATTTGGATTATTTCGACGCATTTTCATTCGTTAATGTTGAGCTCGTTGCTGTAAGTTACAAATTTTTACAACAATATTCTTCAATATCTTTAATAATTTTGCTTTAAATTTTTTTCAGTCACTTTTAGTAAGAAATAAATTACCTAATCTTACTTCCGGTGTTATGAATTTATCGAAGGACCTGAATAAATTCTTCAAGTAACGTAAATTAAACTTATCTTTGTAGTTTTGTTTTTTACTAATAATTTATTCCTATCTTTTTCTCTATTGTATATTTATATAAATATCTTGTCGCTTTTTTTCTCGAGCTCTCTCTCACTCTTCCTCTTTCATTCTTTTTCTTTTATTGTTTGTAGATTTTACGTGTTAAATAATGGAAAGGTTCAAGAAAAAACAATAAACTGTTCTTTTATGAACAAGTACAATGCAAATTGCAAAAGTCATAAAGATGGATTTGAGTCCTTCACGTACGAGACGTTATTGGCGTTAAATAAATGGCTTGAATGGAAAACAAGAGTTATAGGTTCAAGTAATAGTGATTCTAAACCAACCATACCGCCAACAACCTCTTTTATGTATAAAGATATATCAACTCCTCTTAAAGATCGCTTTGCGAAATAGATAAGAAAAAAAAACGATATTTTATAATTGTACTTTTAAAATTTATACTACTGTGGAATAAAACTAAATTGATGTCATGGTCATTTGCTTAGTACTTTATCCACTGGAATATTGAGCCTATAAATGAAATTTGTAGAAGAACGCATTCAAATTTCTAGTTTAATTTTACGATTACACAGTAGACATAACAAATAAAGTTGATAATTGATCTTTTTCTCCTTAATATTTACTTGCTAGAAAACAAGAATATATCAAACATTTCCTTTTTAATTGTAACCTTTTCAAAACTTTCAATTTTATTAATTTTTTTTAAAAAAAAAAATGATTTTTATTTCAATTTTCTGTTTTTTATTTAAAGTTTTAAGTTTACTATCTTAAAAAAATATGAATTCATTTTCTTAAGGATATTTCTATCCATTGTCATTCTAATATAGTTGCATAGTTTGTTTGGAATTGTAAATTGAAATTCAAACAGCTTTTAGTAGGTCAAAGCAAATAGACCATTCGTGGACATGCGCAAAAAAAAAAAAAATATATATATATATATATATTTTTTGAACGATCAACCTATCAACTATTCTATTTATCAATCGATCTGTAACAATGGAGGAGAACGGATTTAATAATATCGCTGTAGTTTCAAATAATAATGAAAAGCCTATCTCAAGGAAGAAAACAATTCTTAAAAAAGTTGCTCAAGTTTTAAAAGACAACCTTCTGTTAATTTTGCTTCTGTGTGGCTTAGTTGTTGGTATAGGAATAGGAGCAGGAGTTCGGAGCAAAGATCCTCCACTTACCACTCGGGAGCAAATGTATTTTAGGTAAAATATTTAATTTGTAAAATTTCTCTAATTTATTTCGTTTTCCCATAAAAAACATAAATATTAATATTTATTTTTAAAGATTTCCAGGCGAACTGCTAATGAGAATGCTCAAAATGATGATTGTTCCCCTAATTGTTTCAACTTTAATTGCGGGAGTTTCCAGTGTCGATGCGGCAACGTGTGGAAGAATTGGTCGTAGAGCGGTTATATATTATATGGCAACAACATTTATTGCTGTTGTTATCGGTATCGGATTGGTATTGGCTATAAAACCTGGTAAGGATGCTAGTCCCGTAAATGAAGGAAGTAAACCGGAACCAGCCAACACTGCAGATTCTTTTCTCGATCTTTTAAGGTATATTATGTAATTTTATATAGGACGTAAATTATCCTCTTTTTTGTTAGCGCTATTAATTATAATCCTATATTTAAATAGAGAAAAATTTAAATTGCAAAAAGAGGAAACCGTGTAAAATAAACAGGTCTTTTTTTTTATGTTTAATTTTTTTAGATTTATTCAATGACGAATTTATTTAGGATTTATCACATAGATTTAAACATTCCTATACGCTTGAAAATGTGTAGTTAATACTCCTTTAAGTACCAATAAATTGATAAAAACAAAATCCTTTCAATTCATGATTTTGGCAAAATTTCAAACATTTCAGGAATATGTTCCCGGACAATATTGTCGAAGCCTGCTTCAAACAAACTAAAACTAAACAAATTCCTATTGAACATGAACCTGTTCAAAGTAATTTAACAACCTTAGCGCCAGATTTAAACACAACTATCTCACCACCAGAGATTAAGTATACGTTCGAAGTTCGCAAAGAAAATGGGTTAAATGCTTTGGGTCTAGTAGTATTTTCAATTGCAATTGGTGTGGTGGTCAGCATCATGGGTGACGAAGGTGAACCTATAAGGAAATTAATGGAATGTCTTGCTGAAGCTTCCATGAAAATTGTTACATTAATTATATGGTACTCACCTATTGGTGTTATGTTCCTAGTTGCTGCTGAAATCATAAAAATGAAAGATCCTGTTGAAGAATTAAAGGCTCTTGGTTTATACATAGCAACCGTTTTAACTGGCTTAGGAGTTCACGGTTTTATTGTTCTACCTCTTATTTATTACCTATTCGTACGAAAGAATCCTTATTTATACATGGCCGGTGTGGCTCAAGCATTAGCAACTGCTCTTGGAACCTCTAGCAGTTCTGCTACTTTGCCGGTGACTTATAAGTGTTTGGAAGATAAACTTGGAGTAAGCCGAAAAATAACCCGATTCGTACTTCCAGTAGGAGCAACAATAAATATGGATGGAACAGCACTTTACGAAGCTGTTGCTGCTCTCTTCATTGCCCAACTGAGAGGTAAATCGCTTTATTTCAATATGAATTCATAAATACAAATTCTGTCTAACCAACAGGAATATCTCTCAGTGCCGGTAAAATAGTAGCTGCAAGTATAACGGCAACAGCAGCCTCAATAGGAGCTGCAGCAGTACCCCAAGCTGGCATTGTAACTATGGTTATTGTTCTGACAGCTCTCGGTTTACCATCTGATGATGTTGCAAAAATAATTGTTGTTGACTGGATGCTGTAGGTTCATTAACTTACTAAAAAATAGCATATAATGAATGATTTATAAAAAAACATAGGGATCGTTTCCGGACTATGATAAACGTTTGGGGAGACTCTGTTGGAGCCGGAATAGTGGCAAAGTTGTCAGAAAAAGAATTCGAGAAGTTGGATGAAAGTTCTGAAGAAATAGATAAAATAAGTGAAGTTAGAGGGACTGAAGGAACAATGCTTCATATAAATCCACATGATGGGGAAACAACCAAGTTTTAGCATTATTCTCTCATTGCTTCGCAGTGTAGATTTTTTATAAAATCTATAGTTATTGAATTGATTCCTAATGATTTATTTTCTTACATTGAATTACACAAGTTCAGTTTTTATAATTTGAGTTAAAAGAATGCGATTCAGAGAATATAACTATATAAAATTTCCGTACATATATTCTTTCAGAAAGTGGTTAATGAAAAGTTTATAATGACTACTTTAAGAAATAAAATTTTACACAATTTTCAAATGAAGAGTTGAAGTAAGATGAAAAACCCGTACACAAGAATTAAAAGAAAATCTCTAAAATTCGATCTTGATTGTGTTGTTTAATTGTTGCACTTCGTCTTTGACTACAACTGATGCGATTGAGACTGTAGCTATGTTATCAACAGCTTCTACCTTGATATCAATTAAGCATTTCTTTCTTTCATTCAAAGCACAAATGACTTCTTGAAATTTTTTACTTTTTACGTCCGTTTTGCAGACAAATACTTGAACTGGAATCGATAAGATTTCTTTGTCCTCAATAACCTTTAAGGCCTTAGTTTCAGTTTCAAATATATATCCATGGTCGACCGAGCATACTTGACAAATACCGTTCTTAGCTTGTAGAATTGTAACTCTTACCCAATTGTTATCTTTAGTTAGTGCTAGGGCTGGTATGGACATTTCAAACGTTACATTAACCATATTCTCACCATCTATATTTAACAATTGTGAAGGAATTTGAAGACTTTTCAAAATCAGAATATTATCGCCTGGTAAGGATATAACTTCCACAGCAAATTGCTGTCCAACAGACAACGGAAAGTTTTTGTAGGTTGATAATGTATGAGCTGCGTTGAAAAGAGTTAAGCAATTATATACATTAATTAATGCTTCCGAAACCAGCTCTTTCACAAGATATTCTTCTGTTACGTCAAATTCGGTATTTTCAGAAATGTCTAGAGTTTTCCCTGTTTCATTGGTAACACACGATTCTTCCTTAGTAGAGTTTACTTCATCAACCCGGGTACTCTCCATGCATGACATATCTAAGTCGAATAGAATTAAATATATTGATGAGAATTATTTCCCTTCAAGTTTTAAACCTTTGAAAGCTTCATAATTTGGTGAATTTGGAATGGCACTAGCTTGTCGATATTGATCAATTTCGTTTAAAAACACAGGTCCTTTATTCACAACAGCATTTTGTGAGATGCTCGTCTCACTTATATCTAAAACAGACATAAATAGGTAACTATCCATATTGTTTCATTAATTACCTTCGTAAGTATTCTCGAAAATCCTTATCTTTTCCTCTAGCTCAGATTCATTCACTTCGCTCTCTTCTACTAGTTAGGGGGAATTTTTGATTGATAACTAACATGCGATTTCAGTATTGAAATAATACCTTTACTGCCACTTAAGCTGTTTTCTCGTTCTAAGCTGTTTCTTAGTGTACCTATTAAACAATTTTATTACTATTATCACGACAATTTATTAAAGAAAATAATAACGTTACAAACATATATTTTTGTCCTTTAACCACATCGCCTCCATAAGTTCCATGTCATCCAGACGAATCCTTGGTTTCTCCGAAAACGATACATCTATATCTTCTATTTCTAATAAATTTTCTATTGTTTGATCAGTTACTTGCGCCGATGCATAATCTTTAAAGCAATAAGCTAAAGGAGGATAGCTTAAAATTTCATTATTAACCATCCGCAGATCTCTTGGTTCTACAGAAGACGAGTTGCCATAATCAACGAAAAAGACATCAATGACTGGTTCACTTCTAGTTATTAGAGCGCGAAACCATTCTCCTTCAAATAGCGCCAGAACAGGACTATTATTAACGACTGTTTCAACAACAGGATATTTCGTTATATCTTCGAGTAAACCAAAAATCAAATTCAGGTCATCATCATCTTTATACAGTTGGAAGAATATATCTCCTTTCTTATTTACATGAACAATTCGGCCTTTCTCCTCTGTTGATGGTATGATTTGACAGGGATATGTTGAAAGAGTCTCTTCACTATCAGAAGAGCTTAAATACAATGCATTTAGACAATCATCTCCATCAGCAAGAATTACTTCAATGGGAGAGGAGGTGCTGCACACTCTACAAGTCAGCTCTTTACCTAGTACTTTTTCTTCAAACAAGGCTATTTTCTCTGGTTTCCAACCTCCTGTAGGTTCGACTACTGACAATAATGATGCAGATATTGCCAGTTTATATGTCTCTGTCAGAGAACTATTAATTACTCTTAAATTTTCAAGTTGTACTATTTCCGTATTGCCATAATCAATATAAATAACCTCATAAGCGGATGTTTCAAATTTAATAACTTGTGCTCTATACCAAGTGCCGTCAGCGTTAGATTTTGCTATACAATACATTCCAACTTCAATATCCTTCAGATTCTCCATTGAATCAGCATCACGCAAAGAAATTAGAATATTTTCTATTTCATCAGTTTCTGAAACTAATTGTATCCAAAACTTTGTTGGAGATTCAACATAACTAACGTAGACTTGGACATCACAAGACAATGGTTTATGATCTTGAACTACCAAGTCATCCATTTTTGCTTTGTTTTCTTCCTCAGGATATATCTCTTGGGTAACTGCTGAACTCTCCTGGCCCAATTTGGCTGGAGAACCAAACACAGCTTCTCTAATATTTGATATATTCTCAGTGCTTATTTCAACATTGTAAGGCTCGTCAGTTGTTAAAATTTTCACAATTAAACATTCTTCACCCAATGTTTCATTCAATTTGTTCGATTCATCTTCAGTATATTCATTTACGATGCAAATTTTTGTGGCATACGGGGGTATAGCCAGAAACGATTTATCTATTGGAGCTAGCTGTTTACTGCTCACCTTTTCTCTGTTACCGAAATCTATATATCTAACATCAGCCTCTTGGTCTTCCAATCGTATTATTACACATCTGTACCAAGCGGAAAATTCGACAGAGAACGCACAGCAAAGCTCCCCTTCCTTAAATTGTTGATTTGAATCAATTTTGCTACAAGCAGTGTGAAGCTTTGCATTTAAACTCGCAATACTTTCTTCGTCTTCTTGCAAATGAATCCAAATGTTTGCTGGATTTTCATAGTGACTAACAAACGCTTCATACTTTACATTAAGCATCAATTTTTTAAGTGGTTGGGAAACTAAAGACTGGGACAACCCATTCTGGCCCGACTTTGAACTCTTATGTGAACCTGTAGATTCTGCTTGTATTTTCTCTCTTTTATTCTCAGACAAACTTAAGCGAATTTCTTCAAGAACTCTAGCAGTATTTTTACCATCTGACGAATATAAATCGGTTCGCAACAGGCCGCCTGCTTTATTTTTGAAGACCACAAAAACTTGGCTATGAACAGGAGGATAAGCAGATATCAAAGATTTCTTTTCAGTTTTGGTCCAACCGTTTTCGGGTACTTGCAAACCAATTAAATGACATTCAACTGCACATGCTGGTTTCACCAACAGCGATGGTGGTAATACTCTGATTTCATCATTATTACATATAAACGCCTTTCCTTCATCTAACAGCCTAACACGAGATTTGTTTCCTCTAACTTCAAGAATTTTCCCTCGGAACCAAACGCCTTCAAGATCCGGATGAACGACTTTTATAGCACAAATCTGGCCCGGTGATGCATTGTCTAGAACAGGAGCTCTCGTCATATTACAATCTTCAAAAAGATTATTTACTTCAGCTTTTTGCTTTTCTGCAGGTGGCGGAGACACAAAGAAAATTGATGGGTTGTCAACATGCAGTAATTTAGCATTCTGTCTATCTAGACTATATTCGACAGGATATAAGTCAATCGAGGATTTTTTAGCTTGAATTTCATTCACAGTTGCTAAATCTGGTGAAAAGATGTGATTAAGGTGCTTTTCATTTTCCCACATATCGGCAACAAAACAATCCGAACCAATATAATATTCACACTTTAATAATTTTTCGTTCATCATTTCAAGTATAGTATTCATTGGTACCGACTCTTTTACGTTGTTTAGGCTGCATTTTATGCATTGCGAGCGTGAAGTTAGTTGATCAACCAGGACAAATAGCTGTGAAATGGAAACTTCATCATAGTTGCCGAAGTCGATAAAATGTACAATTGCTTTTGTTTCTTCGCAGCTAAGAATTTTTGCTCTGTAATAACAGTCGTCTTCAGAATATCGAGCAACGCAAAACATCCCTTTTTCTGCTTTAAGCAGTTGCAAACATTGACCTTGTTTCGTATAAATAATATTCAAAGTGTTAGTTATTTCTTCCAATTTCTTTTCCCATGTAGACGGTTGAATGTAAAACTCAGTCATAGATTCAACGTGCGACACGTAGGCGTTTAATTTTCTTGGTAGGTTGGTTGGTAGTGTACAGTCAATGGCAAAATCTTTAAATTTTTCCATCAACTCTTTCAGAGTGCAAACTGCCTTGGGTAAAGCCAAGATGTCATTAAGTAAGTCCAAGCTTTTGATAGTTACGCTCACAAAGTGAATATCTTCCTCTGTTTTTTCAATTTTAATTTGAACCCTGCTTCTGGAACAAATCAGTTTTCTCATTATGTTTTGAACAATATCTTCATTCAGAACAAGCCCTCGATTGAATAACATCATTTTTCTACAGCACCGAGGTTGCCAAACAAAATTTTCCTCCAAAATATATAAGCGGTCTTTTTTTAATATAAACTGCTTGCCAAAATCTATATCTTGTACTTCATAATTTCCTCCTGGTAGTTCATCCAGTACTGTCACTCTCAGCCAGTTATCGCCATCGTTAGCGCAAAATACATCTCCAACCTTAATTTTTGCTGAAAGACTCTGTAGCTCCTGTGATTCTTTATAGTACTTGTTTATATTTTGCGATAGCTTATTAACAGCTTCAGCATCTCCTTCATCTATACACCATAAAAAGTGGTTTTCATAGGCTGTAACAATAACGCGTTTGGTTAGTCCATTAAGCCAAGGAGTAGGAAGTTTCAATAGCGCATATGCAGGATGTGTAGTTTTATCTGATTTGTTACTTGTTGCAGCATCTTCTTGTTCGCCTTTTGAAATTTTCCTATCCGGTTGATCGTTATCAACAACTTCTAAGGATTCTTTTGTTGGTTTGGAGCTATCTGTGATCTCATCCTCACACGTTAGAGTACAGGGTGGTTTTCCATTACACAGACCCTCAAATAGCTGGTTAGCCACTGGTTCTCCTTTCAAGTACATATCTATCAGATGTAACGAGGACTTCGAGCCAACCTCTCTGACTTCTAGAGTTATTTCGTCATTTTCTGTAAGATGTACAAGTTTATCGATCGCTTTTGCGTCCTGTTTGTCAAAGCCACGAGATAGATTCAAGTTACAATGAATAGCTTGAAAAGGAAGTTCCTTATATTGTGGTGGTAGACTTATCATCTGGTCTTGAGAGACTATGCTCTTATTACCAAAGTCAACAAAGAGTATTTCGGATTTGTTCGAGCAAGCATCTAAAAGTAAAAAAAAGAAAAATTAAAAGTGAAATATTAAATAAAATTTGATAGTACATACCTAGAATCTTCGCTCTATACCAACTTCCTTCATACTGCCCCAGAGCTATAGAGCCCTTTTTTGGCGCTAGAAAACATCTACTGGTTATGCCTTCACAGTAGGCTTGAATTTTCTGTTGAAGATCTTCAAACTCGTTGTAGGGGCTGACCTATTACAAAATTGTTTATCATTAGTTAGTCTGTCTGGCAGAGCATTATACATAAATGCTCTAGAAAAAGGAAAACAAAAACCATTAAAATGAATGGACGAGAAAATGTCTCGTGGTCTCAAATTGTGCATTTTTATTCATTCTTATACAATAGATATTTTAATTAAAGAATGTCTAAGAACTCATTATCATTATTGTACTTAAAATCGTTTTTTACCGTCAATGGAACAGACAGTCTATACTGAATGTTCCATCTGACACTTCTCAGAACATTCTACGGTGGGCAAATTAAGTTTGACCTACTTCAATATTTTCACAATATAATATACCTGAACGTAGAAAGAAGATAAGCTATCAACATGACTAACTATTCCTGTCAGCTTCTGTCCTTTTTGAAACTTTTGTTGCAGTCTCAACGAATCAGTCATTCTGAAATCAGTTTTCATTATTATAAAACGTCATGTTCATAATTAAAAGCTATATTAAGTTTATTAATGCACCTTCAACAACTTCCTTTAATGTTCTTATATCAAAGAGCTTTAATAGAAGTTTGCGGTGAACACTTTTTATACCTTAAAAAAAAAAAGAAAGCGTCGAGCTCACACAATGCTATGTGAAAACCGTGCGCCAAGTGACGAGCATGGTGAAAAGTGTGGTTCTTTGACCAATGCAACAATAATTTTTTTCAAACTAATTTATATGAAATTTTTTTGGATAAAATTTTTCCAAACTTAATTTAGAAATACTTACGAAAAAAATTTATAAGTTTAGTGTGAATTTTGGTGGTAAAATGCATAAAAAGTATGGTTGAAGATTTTGAAGTAACCGCCACATACGATTTAGTAATACCGTTTGTTGAGTAGTGTTAACTGCATGATTTTTTTGCCTTGTGAAGAAATATGCTTCAATTAAGTTGCATTCGAGAATTTGAAAACTGTAATTCTAAAGTTTGGTTTGTCTGTTGGAATCCTTCTGGGACGATATTAGCTTCCTGTGGTTCTGATAAGAAAATACGATTATGGGAAAAAAGTATTATATTTTATTTTAATTGAAAGAAGATTGATGAAGATGCTGAGCGATAATATAGTTTCTCCTTCAGATTCTCAAAATGAATTTCGGTGCATACAAACTTTAGAAAATGGACACATAAGGACGATTAGAAGTCTTGCTTGGTCTCCATGTGGTAAATATTTAGCGTCAGCAAGTTTTGATGCAACAACTTGTATTTGGAGTGAAGCCAAAGATTGGGATTGTATAGGTACCTTAGAAGGACATGAAAATGAAGTTAAAAGTGTTTCTTGGGCCGCCACTGGGAAATACCTTGCAACATGCAGCAGAGACAAAAGCGTATGGGTGTGGGAATGTAAGAAACTTCATTTCTTCGAAAAGCTTATACATATTTCTTTATTTCTCAGTTGATGATGAGGAAAACTTTGAATGTGCTTCTGTGATGAATTCTCATTCACAAGATGTAAAATGTATAAAATGGAATCCAAAGTTTGAGATATTTGCCTCTAGCAGCTATGACAATAGTATAAAGCTTTATCGAAAAGGAGCCGATGATTGGCTACCATTTTGTACTTTGGAAGGACACACTTCAACTGTATGGTCCATATCCTGGTCAGGCGATGGTAAATATTTGGTGTCCTGTAGTGACGACAGAAGCTTGAAAATTTGGAAAGAAGTAGAACCTGATATCTGGACATGTATTTCCAACTTACCTCAAAGTCATAGTCGACCAATTTATTGTGTTGATTGGTTTGTATCAGATTTTCTTTCTTTTTTGTCATAATATCAAGTTTTAACCCATCAGGAAACATAAATCGCAACTAATATCAACTGCTTGCGGAGACGATTCTGTAAAAGTTTTCAAAGTTCAGGAATTTTCTAATGAAAACGCCGAATTAGTTTTAAATTTGCAAAGCAATCAAATTCGGGCACATGACGAAGATGTCAATTGTGTTGCATGGCATCCAAATGAAGACTTGTTAGCGAGTTGTAGTGATGATGGATCTATAAAATTATGGAAAATTAGCTAATAAATTCTCCCCTAATTGCTAATGATTTCTAAATATTACTCGATTGATTTTAAATAATAGATTTATTCAGTATTCTCTTATATTTTTATATTTGTAGAATTCTTTATTGAAATTTATTTTTGAACAAATAAAAGTTCTAATTGTACATTCGTTATTCATTTTAATTGAAAGTTAACAATAATTTAATATTGAAAAAGCGAAGCAACTAAAGATTTGCTCATTCATGATTACAAATATAAAATTTAAAACATTTAATGAGAATAAATAGATGGCCTTTCAAAAATATAAAGAGTGATAACAGTTTGGAAAATTTAGATTTTGGAGAAGAAATTATCTGTGTTCAGATATTTGTCATCAGTTTTTCCGGCGCTATCCTCTATAATTTCCTTTATTTTCTGCAAAAAGTAAAACAATGATATTTGTTTCGCATGTTGAATAAAAATTATACTTACTGCCTCGGCAGCACTCTTATTCAAATCCTCTCTCATTGCTAAGAAACCAGTAAGTTTTTCCAGTTTTAGACCTAGTACGTGAGTTTTTATTAATTCTAAAGCCATAGATAAAAGTTCTGTGTCTGTCATTATAATAGGCTCCAAAATGTACTTGACAATAGTTTCTGAGAAAGGATCATTCTCCTAAAATCCAAAAGATAATATTTAGGTAAGGACAGCATGTAATTAGTAAATTTTATACTTACATTGACACATCTAGGACAGATTTTATTAAACAGAATCAATGTTGATGATATCTCAATCTGAATTTGATCACAGACTTGCTTTCTTTGCTCTGGAGATTTGAACGCTATTTTACTGTAGAGAAAAGAAATGGTGTTAATATTTATTTGGTATTTTGTATTTAAAATTGTAGCTTACGGTGAAAACATGCTTCTATAGTAAAATGTTTGAATATCACGTTTAATTTCAGACATCAAATATAAATGTAAATCATCATTTAAGTGTCTGAAATCATTATTATAATCCTCTATTGTGGCATTGATTGTTTGCATAACTTCATTTGATCCAATCCACTTAGCAGTAAATAATACTGACTTATATTGTTTTATATCTTCAGCTAATTCTTCCATAAGATAGTCCTTACAAAGTGTTTTAGATAAGGCCTTATAATTAACCATTGCTTTGTCCAACTTGCTATCTTCTAGAGAGTAAGTCTTCGATGGAGTGAACCTTCGCCGATGTCCTATTAGACACTGAAGACAAGAAAAAATAAGCATACTAAAGATTACATTATAAATATTAATGCAATTTATTGACAAACAAACCTGTTCTATACTTTCGCAACTGTTGGCATTGGCTATAATTTGTTGCACATAAAAGCTATATTTTTGCCTATTTCCTGTATGATTATCTTTGAAGTCTTTCAGGGCGGCTGTGAAAATTAATATGATATGATAGAACTTTTGATATATAAGATATAAACCTAAATATGAACGGTGGAAATGTTCCATTTCTTCCGCCCAAATGTTCATAACTTCTGTCGCTAGGTCGTCCGAAATACTCTTTGCTTCATTCATCTATGAGGAGGTTACTTAAACGCCTATATATCGTGGGAAATTTCACTTACTGTTCTCTCACAATACGATGATATTAAATAGGGTAGCTCTGTCTTGAAATGTCCTTCAGAGTCTGAACTGGGTTCTTTAGAATTATCTATCCATTCCTTTTGTAGGAGAAAGTTAACTTGAAATATTCAGTGAGTTAAACCTAATAAAACTATACCCCTTTCTCCAAGCGTAAAGTGTTATTCAGATAATTTGTCAACTCCGTTTTTGTTAAACGAATGTACTTGTCCTTTAAGTCTAACTTAAGCTTTTCAGATATTAGAGGTTTTAAACCAGTGAGATCAAAACTTAGAGTTGAATGTTTCATTAACCCTTCGGAATAATATTCAGATTCCCAAGATAAAATTTCGAAAATTTCTTCTCTAGTGGTCAAGTCTTTATCAATTAATTCTTCTAACTATTTAAATATAAATTATATATGAAAAACTTAATATATCCATAAAATAGAGCTCACGTGTTTGGAAATTGCTTCATGGTACATTTGAAGAAATCTAGTTTGTATTTTATAAACTGGAGGAAAAGTATGCTGGCAGTGCATCTAAATGTTTAAGAATACATCATTAAAACTCTATAAAAATTAATATTACTCTTTTAATAGTTACATTAACAGTTCTTAAATCATTTAATGTGGCCTGTCGAATATGTTCTAAATTTATAGTAATCCATCTCGACTCTTGTGATCTGTCGGCTGCTTGATTTGCTGATATTCTATTTCAAATACAAAAGTAAGCATTCGGATGGAATTCAATTCAAATTCCATATTTTACCTTTCTGAAACTGTTTTCTGAAGGGTTTCGAAACACCTATTTCGCCATTTTAAAGGTCTACCGGGTGGTAGGAAGCCATAGGTGTCGTATTGTGATATAAATAAATTATCAGCCCTAAAAGGGAATATTTTAGCACTACTTTGATAAAATAGAAAAGGATAATTTACATTTGTTCTCTCTCAATAATCCTCAAAACGTTTACTATCATCTTAGGTTCTTTTTTAACACCATCTAGAACTCGCGACAATATCATAAATAATTGCTTTTCCAACGATCCTCTTAAATTTTGAACTTGTTCAAAATAATTTCTGACTCTCTGAGAAAGAAATACAGAACGATAAAAAACCTTTTCCTTTGAAGATAGAAACTATACCTTGAATTGTTCAGTTGAAGATTCTGTTTGATGATTATGTAATTCTAAAAGAAGATCGTTTCGTGACGTCTCCAAATCACATAATCTGCAAAAAGAAATTTAGTTATGCTAAATTAAATTGATGTTTCTATATTCACAATTTATGAGCCTGAAGCAATCGACTTTCATCAATAGCTTTCTGACATGATTTCACGCATTCAGGGACATTAAATATATATTTTACGTTATCAACTGCTGTTGCTAAAAGAGAATGTCGAGAATTTTCTTCTTTAACTTTTTCTAACTTTCTACTAGCTTCTTTAACATCACCGAAAATTTTCGCAATTTCTTTCAGATTATCTCTTATAGCCATTATATCATTCTGAGCTTTTGAGAGCTGAGTCAAACCAGTTTTTACACCGTCTAAATTTGACTCAACAGCAGATTTCAGCATTGCTTCTACAGAACTCTGTACATAAGATGTGAACAACAGCTATTATAAGATTTAATTTGTTAATTTTCAGATAATACCTTTTTCTGTGCAACCGTTTCCCTATGAAATTCCACTTTTTCTAGATTCTCTGGCAGCCGAAGTAACTCAGAAAGCGTTTTCTTGGCGTTACCACGAGCTTGTCTTTCAATTGAATCCAGCTCATTTTGATAAGATGACTAGAAATAATTAATTTAAAAAATTTTTTAATTTCTTAAGTTTTTTCTTACATATCTGACCTTCTACTTACTTTGTTGAGCATATTGAAAAGACTATCAGCTCTTTGTTGATGAAAAACAGCTTAAACCTCCTAAAAGAGAAAAAAGCTTAAATTATTTTTCTAATATAGATATTTAAAAAATGAACAATAGTTATGAGATCCCAGCACTATTATAAAAAATGGCACTTATTTTTATCAATGTAAAATGAGATTGTAAAAAGTTCGAAGAGATGAAGTCAGATGTTACAGCCTTTTTTGTCAGGAAAACCGCCTATTAACTATTTATCGCTCAAAACCAAATCGTACATTTGAAGATTAAATCATGGTTTTTATAGCTTTATTTGAAATTTAATTATCATCTTTACATTATATAAAGATTGTTGATATAAGCTTATATATTGCCTGCTTTACCTTTAAGTTGGTTATAGTTGCTTATAAAGTCGAAATATAGGAACTATACAAAAAAGGTAGAAAAGTGATTGGACATAACAGATGTACAATATACCTATTTATAAAAAAGAGGACAACTCCGCTCATCTTTTAGTTTTACCAGTAGCGCTGCGAATAACGGTTAGCAGAGGAACTATTCTGAGTTTGTTTCTTTCCAGATGTTCTTATAGATTATCGATAAAAACGGATTGATAATCCAACACAATCATATTATTGCGTTTCTCCTAATATGCGTGTTTAATTTTTGCAAAGATGTTTCAGAGATTTAGTAGGGCATTGCATAATGCTGTTGAAACGGTAAGTTCATTTTTACGTAACTGCCAAAAGTATATAGTTTTTGATCTTTAAAGATGTCTTCATCTCCAAAACCCACAACTGTTCAAGAATTTATCAAAAGTATGAGGCAGATAAATTCATACTACGTATCTACTCAAGGTTTTTATTTATAATATAAAACTTAGCCTTATAATATAGCTAAAAATAATTCGCAGTTCACAAAGTTTCCATAGAACAAACTCATATTCCATCATGCTTGGATCGCATGCTTTCTCTTCTTTTAGAAGAGGATGGGGGCGATTCATCAACAGGGCCTTGTTTGGAATATTTACTGCAAGATAAAGTTCTGCTTACACTGTCTACTCTTGGGAAAACTGATGTAAATTATGCTAACAACGTGTTTGTCGAATTCACATTATTTTTAAACAGGTTCCCCCTGGTATGAAACAAGCAGTGCTACAGTTTTGCACAAAACTTTTGCAAAAGCATAAACATCAATTGCTGCCCCAAGTTAATGTTTATCATCCTATCAACGTGAGGCTAATTGCATTATTTACTGAATTTACCTAATTTCAAATAAATATTAATTGCAGAAGTTAATAATATTATGCGGAGAAACATTAGCGGCACCTACTGAGACTGACGAAGTGGCCTTCCTATCAACAGTTTGCTCAAAGTTTATGTTATTCCCGAATCTGGCTCCTTTGTTTATTCAAGTTAGAAGATATTTCTCTATTAGCTATATCGCTATAGTCTGTTTATTTTTCAGGGATCTTACACTCTTTGCTCAAACGTCAATGGAACTGAAAGTGAATCGTCTAATGATAATTTTGAAAATCAGGTGTCCTTTCCACTTGTTGACTCACTACTGCTGTTACTTCAGAGCCCGGTAATATCATTTTTTCCCTTGATTTATGCTTTATAGTTTTAATATCTCTATTTCAGGATTCTCGTGTTGTTGTAAAAGCGTGCGAAGGATTATTCTTAATTTCCAGCGTAGCACACATATCTTGCACAAAGGCTTTAATAAAGCATACAAAATTCTGTGAAACTCTGACTCATCTACTTGTTACACAGTATAATAAAATACCAGATATACTTGATCCTGCTGATGTCGAGCATATTTATGTAGCTTGGGGGTAGGGTTTTTATTTGGTCAAATTTATTTTTATGTCTCCTTTCTATAACCTATCAGATTGCGTGGATCACAAGCCAACGAACATCACTTCAAGGGTAAACAAGTGCTAGTAGATTTTCTCTCTTGGTTAGATTACGCTGACCGTCTGATTGCCTCTGCTCAGCCATCTGTTGCTCAAGCTTTAGCCTCAGCTATTAGCTCAATTTTTTTCAAGGGAACTTTTCTTCCAGCATTTTTGCAAGCGTAAGAGTGCAATATTTTAAAACTTAAATTAATAATCAGACTATGTACAATATTTTTAGTTGTGAACAGAAAGCTATAACAGCTACGTGTCTGCTGATTAGGTTTATACAAGTGATATCTTCTCCTATACTCTTGCAAAGTCTATATTAGAATATTTTTGTTATTTAGACAGTAAAACTGACATATTTTTCAGCGCTCATTTCATTTATATTTAATCTAAATTCTGCAAAAGGAGCCAATCATGAGAATACATTATATAAGTTTTTGCTGGTGAGATGTAATCATGTTTGCGACGAGGTAGGCTGCTGCGTAAAGTAAATATGTTGACGTAGCTTATCTTTATTATTCCAGCTTACTATAATAACTCTTAAAGTTTTTGAGACTTTAATCATGAAGTGTTCTGACACTGTGCTTGATATTTTGATACTTGACTGCCTCAAACAAAGACTTTATGTGATTCCGCCAGCTGTTAAAATTAATGGAGAAACTGAAAAATACAGTAGCATCGATGAAGCTGAAGAGGATAAAGAAAGCAGTGAAGAACTAGAGAAGGCAACTTCTCATTTAGTTATTGAAGATGAAGACGACGATGACGATCGATTTTCGCTGCATAACACAGTTTGCAGGTAATCTTATCAAAAACAATAGCTTATCTTTATTGTTGATTCTATCTGCGCAGCTATCTAAATCTAATACCGGAAGAACTTCAAAGTTCTATTGCTAATTCTGATTGTGCTTTTGATGCGTATATCCAAGATGCTCAAACACAGGTTTTTAAAGCATAATTTTTCTTAAAACGTTTCATTAAAAGCAAGATAAATTTTCAGTATTCGTTGATTAAATCTCAGTGTTTAGCCAAACCATGGCCGAAAACTCCTCAGGATGTCGACATTGTTAATTCAATAGAGAGAGGTTATAAAGAATCTGATTTCCTACAAGTTTTGTTAGATAAACTAAGTAGGACTTTGACACAGGTTTTTATTCCTTCTACATATGCATATATTATCAGTTATTTCTCACATGCTCCTCTTCAGAGTTATGCGGTTAATTTACAAGTTACTTTGGTTGCATCGAGATTGGGTCTTATTCCCCATGTTCTGATTGACGAACTGCTAATTTCTTCTTTGACAAATCTGACAATCGGCGCCAGATCTTATTATACAGTGCTAAAAAAGGTTTAGAATGATAAAAAGGAATTTATTTCTGAGTAATTTATCTAAAATAACATGACAGATAATAGAAGATGTGAAAGTACGCTGCCCCCCTGACTTCTGTAAAACACTTGAAAAAACAAGATCGGACTTAATGGGGACTCAAAACACTCCCTTGAAAAAGTATGTTTCTATTTTTCCTAACAACAATATATCCAAAAGTGATCTGGCTTTATTCCATTCAAAGGATAGCTATAAAAACTAGTATTTTAATAACGTTGTTAGCATAAATTAAGATCCATTACAGGCCGTCAAAATATGTCTCTGCTTTTTAATTAAAACATCTAATTATCATTAAAGTCAATAGTTAATAAATATAATTTTAAGTAAATTTTATGTATGCAGAGTGGCCACAAATCGTTTAGTATCATCGTGAGTATAATTTTGGTTCTGCTAATATCAAAACAACAGTTTCTATTTCCTAATTTGGTTACGGTTCTTTTGAAGATGGCTAACAATCTATCCACTCTTAATTTTCTTAAAAACTTGTTAATATCATTTCATTCTTTTAATAAAAGCTCTTTCCATCTTTTTTCAGCGGACCGAATAATCAACTTGCTCTAACTATTATTTTATTAGAAGAGTTTTGCAAGGAATTATCTGCAATTGCCTTCGTTAAACAAAATGCAAGAGATCTGGAATGTTATGCTTAATTTGAAAAGCTGATAAAATAATCCAAATGTCTGACATTGTAAACATGTTTTTGTGTCATGTATTTTTGACCGTTTGTTCATTATAAAACTGCCTAACTTGGACTGGTGCTCTACTATTATGTTCAATAACTTCAATACAGATGGCGCTACTCACGACTGGGGTTTAACTTTCGACTCTTCCGCCGTAACCATATCCGGTGTGGGTCTTCAAGCGAAGAGCCGGTGGAATATCTAATGAACGTTTTTATTACTTGTCGACTTTTTCTGAAAGCTTTCATATAGCCGATTTTACATCTTAGAACACAAGGAGATCATTATGCATATTCTTCTCTTTTGTAGTTTGATTGCCAACGCCTTTTCTTCAAAGATCCTCTTACTGCCATCTGACGACAGCGAGAGAATAAGAAGTTTCGCTCCTCTTTCCGATACTCTCGCTGTCGGTGGACATGAGGTATTGACTTTATCATCATCAAAGCATGCAGTTCTCTTAGGAGATTTGCAGATGCCTCATGTTTTGTATAAATTACCCGCGAAAATTCAAGGAGGACTGGATTCTATAGTACCATCTCCAAATTTCTACCAATATTTGACTTTTTTCGAACGAGCGTTTGCAAAACAAAACAAAATATGTGAAGAATTTCTAAAATCGGACATGCTTGAAAACCTAAAAGAAAAGAAATTTAATTATGCTATTATCGACGGTCGAAGAGAGGCTATATGCTTGAAAAACATAGCTAAAAGCTTAAACATTCGATATTCCATGTTACACTCTGATTTTAGTTCTGTTGATTTACAATATTCCATAATTGATGGCGGTTTTATCATTGAATCACTTCAGCGGATTCTTTTGAAATTTATGTACAATTCCAAGCTGGATTCAACTGATGTGGCTGACTTACATATGATTAATACTGATATTGTTTGTTCTTCAAAATATTACCCATTATCTCCACATATAATTCATTTAAATTTGATGCGAAAAAAAACAAAAGGAATTTTACGTCCAGAAATTGGTATGTTCCTAAAGAAGTGGAAAAAATCCATCATTGTTTTGTATAAGCGCAAACCCACCAAAGAGCAAATTACATCTCTGTTCAATATATTTAGAATGATGTCATTTGGCATAATCGTCGAGTATCGGGGGCAGATAAATGAAAAACCTGATAATGTTTTAATAAGTGATTATTTACCTCTACACGAATTATTTGCTCATTCTCAGGAAATTGCCGTAGTCTTGTCTGTTGATTCATTATATTATCACCAAATGGCTACTGCATTTGGAATACCAACTATAGTTGTTGCTCAAAATTTTGAAACTTACAGTCATATCAATTCCTATTATAAAAAATCAAATATAATCTTATTGGACGATATCAATCTAATCGAAGTTGAATACGCTTTTAGTGTTCTTGGTTCTTTTAAGAAAGCAAAAAAAGCAAGTAAAATTTGCTCAGAGAGGATAAATGCTATGCCTTCTCCTTCTAGGGCAGCTCTATTTTGGATAGACCATGCAATGGAATTTGGGAGTCGGCATTTACGGAAAGAATTTTCACATGCTGGAAGCGTAATCTTCAGATTGACTTTTGTGGATTATTTTATCTTGTTATTAAGTTTCTCCTTTCTAGTTTTAATTACGTTTATTTGCATAAAACTAACCATTAGAATTGTTGACTTGATAACTAACCAATCTGCTCAACCAAAAGCAAAAGCAAAACCCCGTGCTAATAACGTTCACAAACAGAAAGAACTAATATTAAAAGAAGACAAGCGGAGAGCAAACGGAATTAATCATAACTTGGCGACTAATGTTAAAAGAACTAAGAAAAAGAAATTCTATTGAACGATTTTTCTCTAATTAGAACTAACAACTTGCAGGTGTAATGAAATTAACCAAAAATTTAATAATAATAATCGAATTATTAGTCTTGAAAAGTGAAATGAAATTCATCATTTGTCTTTTTCTCAGCGGGAGTGTCACTAAAGTCAAACAAAGATTTATTGTTCTCCACAGTAATATCATTTTTAGGAAGTCGTTGATCCAAAAAATTAAAAGCAGTGTCCATATCCTGGAAAGCAATACCGAACTAAGTTTTTTTATATATAATTTATAATGAATTTTATTTAACCTCTGCTTTTGAATTGAAATCAAGACTTTCCGTCTTTTCAGTTGGGTTTGTAGTAGGGCTTGTTAATTTACTTTCTAACGGGGTTCGGGAACTCTTAGGTGTAAATGGAGATGAGATTTTTTCACACAGTTTTATCGTCAGATCTATATCTGAGGTACTGAGCTGGTTTGAAGTGATATCATTGTCTACTACATTTCTTTGCATGGGTGAACAGGTTTTTATGAGGTTGGTGAAGTCAAATCTACCTCCTTTTTGCTTTTTTGCAATTTTCATAGGAGATTCTGAAAAGTGTGGACTGCTCTGCCTCTCTAAAGCTTGTTTATTTCGAAGTTCTTCATATCTTGGCGACTCATATTTATCACCAGATCTCCCATTCAGCTATAATTATAAATTAATAAAAGAATTATTAGCCTATGTCATACATACATTTTTAAACGGGGACTGCTTTCTGGGAGTGTTGGGTTGAAGCCGTATAGAAGTAAGTGAGCTTTCCCTTCCTGGGCTGCTAAATGACAGCGTGGGTACGTCCCAGGTATCCTAAAAAAATATCTTAAAAAAATAAACTGCCAATTTTTAACCTACGTTTCCTTGGGTGGTTTTTCCTTTTGGTATTTTGTATGAATATTGTCTTTCAGAGCAATTTTTGCCAATATCAGTCTTTTCATCTTCTGTGAAATTGAATCTAAAATCGCTTTTAGCTTCAGGAGTATTGGACTTGGAATATTCTGATGTGGACATATCGATGGTAGATTGAGCCTCTGAGTACTTTCCACGAATTTTGTAATTTTCATCTAATGAGTTTAATGAGTATTTTTTAGATGAAGCAAATGGAGACTTTTGATTGAATGTGCTTGAAGCGTTTTTGGATGAAAGTCTGCTTGGAGTGCCTATAAACAAACTTATTGATCACCATAGTTTGATTCAGTTTAACGTACTCATTTTTAATGAGGGTTTTAGAAAATTTGATAATGTTCCAGAATTTTCAAGACTTTGAGTTTTTGCATTACTATCTTCCTGGCAGGGAATTTTTATAACATCATTTTCGGCTTTTAGGAAAGTTAGAATTGTGTTAATTTAATCTAACATTTAAGTGATAGACACAATAACTAACCTGATTGTAGGCCTGGTTTCACTGAAGACGAGACTCCTACCCACTCATCTTAAATTCATAAAATTTCAGAGATTAGTTAATGCAAAAACTTGACTATATTTTATAATTATAACCCTTTTTAAAGACAGTTTCTTGATTTTCAGATGTTTGTATTTCTTTCTCTTTATCACTATTTTCTAATAATTATGACATTTTTGTTGAGCGAGTGCTGTCAAATGTTTTAGAGTGTTTGCAACTTACCTCTATCAACTGACATTTGCTTTTCAATATTCTGATCTATTTTTTAAATGAATGATAAAGTTATATCAAATTAAAGGAGGACAAACCACTTTGAAAGCAGGACAATAGTTCTATATCCATTTTGTTATTTTCCAAACGAGTTTGCGGGTTTTCCTAATATTTTTAACAATCTAAAGAAGAATCGACTTAAAAAGAGTCTAACCTTGTTTTCTGCATCATATGACTTGTGGAATACCTTTGAGAACCGGTAGATTGCCCAGCAAGAGACCCTAAGAACACAAAACCACGATACTAAACTTATATCAAGAGATTATAGTTAAATGTACAATTTCCTTTGAGTTTTTATCCACTCATTTTGATCTCTACTTGAAGCTGAAAAAATATAAGAAAATATTATTGTCTTTTCAATAAGAAATTATCGAATATCACCATCTCGTAAAATTTTTAGCTTTTCCGTTTCCTCTTTAATTATTTCCAATAGTTTGGAAGGCTCTGGAATAGTATTCAAATTGAGTTTACTAAAAATCTGAAGACTCCTGTCTTTTGTAAGTTCAAGATCTTTTTTTAGCTTGTTCAAATTTACTAACCAGCCCTCTCTAATTTATAAAATATTTTTATAAAGGAAAAATATAAAGTGCTAAATACTCACACATCAGAACGCTGTCTTTCAGCTTTGAAAGCAATTTGCTGTTTAAGATGTTCCCATTGTTTTTTGGAGAGTTCAAGTGATAGCTTATAACTTGATAATCTATCTATTAAACTTTTATTTTCATCCACTAAGATATTTTTTTGGGTAAGCAGTGATTGAACCTTAGTTTCGCTATGTTTAATTTCTTTTTCCAGATTTTGAAATTCTCTCATTAAGTCTGCAATTTATTGAAAGATTGTAATATGCATTGTTACTTTAATTGATATTATAACTAATTTTTAAGACTATTTAAAAATTTACCTTTTTTACGATTCTCCTCATCTTTGACCTTTTTTTTCCAAATTAATACCTCAGTATCTAGAAAAGAAATGGATTTATCCCAATTATAGAAACAAGCAAAAGAATAATTTACTTAGATGATTAATTAAACGAATTAGACCATCCTCCATACTGAATATGTTCACAGGGGAAACTTTTAAGCAGAAATCTTGAACGTGAAATATAACAAATTTTGTTCGACGTTCGAATATTCTAAAAATCGAACTGGCGCCAGAATGACATAAATAGTTCCTCTTTTAGATTGCTTTTGATACTGTTTAGACGAAGAATTATATAGAAAAGTTTAAATAAAAGCTTCTCCTAAGTTACTTTAAAACTTATTTTTGTGTTATAAATAAATAAATAATTGTTGGTAATTAGAAATGTTACTGTCATACATTGTAAGTGGAAAAATTGTATTAATACGCGTAGCTAGGTTTCCTGATATTATTCGGATATCAAAAACTGGTTACGGGATTATTACGTGCTGCCATATTGATTATTGAACAGTGAATGTTGCCATATTCACATTATTTTCTATATAAAATATGGATATAAATTTTTCGAGGAATGGATTTCAAAATTCTTTCCCTAATGAAAGATCAATGGCGACGGGAGGAGATGTTGAGACAGCTACTGACCCTGCATCAAGCAGCTTTTTTTCAAATGATTATAAGAGGTATGACATAGAATATCAAATTGCGAAAGATGGTCCTTTTAGCCTTAGATGAAGTAAACAATAAGGATATAAGAAATAGTTATTAGACTCTAAAGTCGGTTGTTTATGAAAAGAGAGTTGTCATTTAGTTATTTAACCAATATTTATCTTTAACTCTTGTTTATTTCTAGGCATGATGATCTAAAAGACATGCTGGATAGTAATAAAGATAGTCTCAAGCTGGAAGCTATGAAGCGAATTATTGGCGTAAGAATTCTTATAAAAAGATAGATACGGTTTTAATAATAATTGTTTACAGATGATAGCAAAAGGAAAAGATGCATCTGACTTGTTTCCTGCTGTTGTAAAGAACGTCGTGTCGAAAAACGTGGAAGTTAAGAAACTAGTTTATGTATATTTGACAAGATATGCTGAAGAGCAGCAAGATCTTGCTTTACTGTCAATATCAACATTTCAAAGAGCTTTGAAAGATCCTAATCAATTAATAAGAGCTAGTGCTCTTCGTGTATTGTCCAGCATAAGAGTACCAATGATTGTACCCATAATGATGCTGGCGATTAAAGAAGCCGTAATGGACATGTCACCGTATGTGAGAAAAACAGCTGCTCACGCAATTCCAAAACTTTATTCCTTAGATGATGAACAAAAAGATGCTTTAATAGAAGTTATTGAGAAACTTTTGGGAGATAAAACAACTGTAAAATTTTTGAACAATTTGAAAATTAAAAGAAAATAATCTTTTCTCTTTGATAGCTTGTTGCAGGTTCGGCTATCCAGGCCTTCGAAGAAGTCTGCCCTGAGAGAATTGATCTTATTCATAAGCATTATAGGAAATTGTGCAATTTATTAGCGGATGTTGAAGAATGGGGGCAAGTCGTGATCATCAATATGCTAACTCGTTATGCAAGAACACAATTTTTAAATCCTAACTTAGAGGTAATTTAAGTCAATTTTTATATTTTTCTTGCTACTATATAACTGTTTTCTAGGAAAATGGGGAAAGTGAACCTGACCAAAAATTTTACGACTCATCAGATAGCGAAGCTGACAAGAAAGAAGTTCCTAAAAAGACTTATACCATGGATATGGATCATAGGCTTCTTCTAAGAGCATCAAAACCTCTTTTAAATAGTAGAAATGCAGCTGTAAGCTCATTTAAAATAAGCGTTTGTATGATATTTGATTTGACATTTTCTTTACTGTAAAGGTTGTAATGGCTGTGGCTCAACTGTACTATCACTGTGCTCCAAAAAGTGAAGTTAACTTCGTTGCTAAATCTTTAGTGAGGTTATTAAGATCTCATAAGTGAGTTTGTTTGATTACTGCTAATTTTCTCAATTTTCAATTATTTGTATCATAATTGCAATTTTCTTAGGGAGGTTCAATATATTGTCCTGTCTAATATTGCTGCTATGACTATTCAAAGAAAAGGGATGTTTGAACCATATCTGAAAAGCTTTTATGTACATTCTAATGATCCAACGCATGTTAAACTCTTAAAAGTAAGTAATAACTTATGATCATTATGAATAGAGAAATTTAATTGAGAAAAATATTAATATAGCTGGAAATTTTGACAAACTTGGCAACAGAAACGAGTATCTCAACTATTTTAAGAGAATTTCAAGTAAAGTGATCTTTGTTACTTTCTAACATATTAAAAAATAATATTCTGATCAATTTAGACGTATGTAACCAGTTCTGATCAAGAATTTGCTGCTGCTACCATTCATGCCATTGGTCGCTGTGCAAGTAATATATCCGAAATAACTGATACTTGCCTAAATGGATTAGTTAATTTACTATCAAATAGGAATGGTAATTATTAGCATTTTTCATCTATATTGATAACTTTTCATACATTTATATTTTATTTAAAAGAGAATGTAGTTGGTGAGAGCGTTGTTGTTATAAAGAAATTACTTCAAATGCAGGTTAGTTAAAATTTAAATCTTTGCACTATCAATTGTATAAATTGCTTTTCTCTGTCGATTCTAATTCAATCATGCAAATAGAAACCAAAAAAGAAGGTAAATCAAATTTTTAAAAATATTAAAATATGCCAAGTAGCGGTTTAAGCCTTTATTTTATTTTTTGCATGCTTAGTTAATTGCCCATTTCTAGAGTTTGTTTCTTTTTATTTTGTTCGTAATTAATACAGCCTTATTGTCTAAAACAGCCCTCTGGTCATAAGGACATTATAGTTCAAATGGCCAAAATGACTGAAAACATAGCTGTTCCAATGGCTAGAGCAAGTATTCTATGGTTAATTGGTGAATATTCCGATCGAGTACCCAAGATTGCACCTGATGTTTTGAGAATTATGGCTAAAACTTTTATTACTGAGGTAATAATTTGAAACGAGAGTATATTCTATAAGTAATGCAAATATAATATACTTGTAGGAAGATATCGTCAAGCTCCAAATTCTCAATTTAGCTGCAAAATTGTGCATAACAAATCCGAAACAAACTAAGCTCCTCTGTCAGTATGTCTTTAGCTTAGCAAAGGTAATTATAATTAATAGTATTGATAAATATGTCGATCTTACAACGTTCTTTGCTATTTCAGTATGATCAAAGTTATGATATACGGGATAGGGCAAGGTATTTGAAAGCTCTAGTTCTACCAGGAGATCAACCATCTCTGCTCTCGAAATATGCCAAGAAAATATTTTTGTGTTCTAAACCAGCACCAGTTTTACAAAGTCGCTTCAAAGGTTAATAATGTAATTTAGTATTCAAAATTTTCAATGTCATAATTCAAAACAGATAGAGATCAATTTCAATTAGGTACTTTATCGCACATGATTAATCAAGCTGCTGTTGGATATCATGATTTGCCCATGTGGCCTGAAGTAGCACCTGATCCGAAAGTTAGGGACATTGAAATTACTCCCGCACATGTGCCGTCAGGAAGAATTGGCAAAAAGATTAAAGAAAAGAAATCTTTCTATAGCGAGAGTGATGGATCAACCACAACGGAGGGTGCCGATTCTACAGCATCTTCTGAAGAAGAGGATGACGATGAAAACGAAGAAGTGTCAGAAGAGGAATCGTCTGAAAGTGAGGGTGAAGACACAGACTCAGAAGAAGAAGAAGAAGAAGAAGAAGAGGAAGAATCCAGCGAGGATGAGACCAATCATGCACCTATTAAAAGCGTAGTAAATACATCTTTTGAAAGTCCACAACGTACAACTTCCAAACAAGAAATGCACAGACCAAAACTTATTTCTGAAACAACCGAGAGCTCAGAGGAAGAGTCCAGCGAAGAAGAGTCTAGTGAAGAAGAGAGTTCAGAAGAAGAGGTAGTTCCCGTCAAAAAAGTGCCTGAAAAGAAGAAGAAAATTGAAACGAAGAAAAAGGTTTCAGAAAAGAAGAAAACAGATGTTGTGAACTTATTAGATTTAGACGATTGTAAGTAAAAAAAATAATTTTTCGATACCTTATTTATATTAAATTTAAATTTCTTAAATTTTCAGTTGGACCAGCAGCACCAGCACCTACAGTCACAGTTCCATTTTCAAATACTGGTGTTCTTCAGCCCATGAGCGGTGAAGTAACGTCTGCGATGTCTGCTGGGTCCAATTTTATAAATGTAATCAATTTCTAAATGAAGAAAATATAAATATTTTACATTGCCTGTTTTTCAGCCTACAACAATTCATGTCCAAGTAGAACAACCTCTACGAGAGCTACTTAATCGAATAACCGGTGATGGTTTATATATTCAGTACAGATTTACCAGAACATTGTCTGCTTTTTCGCCAAAGTTCACCTCGGTTGAGTTAATTTTTAACAATACTTTATCGAAACCTTTGGAGAACATTAGGTTGAAAGACAAGAAACTGCCGACTGGTGTGGAAATAGACGATTTTCCCATTATACGTAAGAACAATTTTCTTTTTGTTTTTAGATTGATAATTAATTGTAGCTGTTTCCAGCCGTTGTTGGTGGAGGTTCAACAATTTCATCATATATGTCTATAAACTTCAATGACACAACACAAGCTGCCACATTTAATATTGGAGTTGGAGATAAACAATATAGTGTTAACATAACTGCCCCTGTAGGAGAACTTTTAGTACCCAATACTCTAACAGATAACGATTTCAAATCTCTAATGGGTATGTGAAAATTGCTTATTTTTCGATAATTTTTGATATAACTAGTCTGAACATTTTTAGGAAAATTAACTGGTATGACTGAAAGTGAAGCAACAATTGATCTACCAATGAATCAAGTCAATCCTCAAGCGATATGCCGAGGGGTTGTTGAAGTAGCCAACGTAATACAGGTACCTACATCTGAGGAGAATGTCTATAGATTTGCTAGCAAAACAGTTGCTAACGGGGTAGATGCTCTTATTCAAGTTGTTGTAAAAGATAAATGTAAAGCAAAGGTAAAGGTAAACTGTGAAAAAATGGTTATAGGAAATATGTTAATAAAAGATTTAAAGAAATCCTTAACTTCAGGAAAATAGAACATCATTCAATGACTGATCCATATATAAATATTATATCTATCAAGAAATATATAAATTAATAAATATCTGCATTTACTTAGATATTTACCTATTTTTGTGGAAAATAGTAAAACATAAATAAATCCGTATGCTTTATATTTAAAAATTTCTTTAATAAAAGTTTCACTTTAACTTTTGTTCAATAAACTTAAAATTTTATTTATATTTTAGAATTTGGGTTTTTATAATATTTCTTTACAGCTGAAAAGGAAATTCAAGAAAAAATTCGTTTTGCTATGTTCCTAGAAAATAGCAATGTTTTATTTTAAATTACTAATATTAATGAGTAAATCGTTCTTTGAGATTAGAAAGACATGTTATTTCTTTCTTTAAGTAAGAAAGAAAGAGTTCGTTTTTGGAGAGATTCTTCACTTTCATAAATATTTTTTATGCAGGTTTTGTAATAACTTGAAACAGCAACAGATAACTTTATCTATACGGAAGCTTCTCTAACAACTGTCAACTCAACTTCTGTTCGAGGTTGCTCCACTTTCTCTGACTTTTCAATTTTTTGACCGGAATCTGGATCAATGACCGTTGTAGACTTTAGCACTGGGGGACTTCCGGCCGCTTCTGCGGCAGCTTTTGCAGTCCTCTTACTAGTTTTAGTACTCCAGATTTTAGCCATTTTCTTGGCAGCCATCTGCGCATCTGGTTTTATCGGTTCTTCTTTATTATGACTAGCTTGAAATGCCATTAGGGCTAAACGGGCTTTTCCGCCTTTCAAAAACTCTTTTGTTTTTTCGCTCATATCACTGGCGTCATCCCTAAGGGAACGTTTATCATGGCATATATCTACTAACTTGGCAACAACAACTCCAACGAGAATAGCTCCTGCGAGAACGGCAATAGTAATAACAGATTTAGGTATGACATCGTTGGAAGATGTTGAATCTACAGGATATGATAAGTATATTCTATTAATACGAGTAAAGTACATAATAATTTTATTTTTCTTTTTTTTTAAAACTTATTTCAGGAGATCAAAGAAAGAAATCATTAAATGAATAATTCAATAAATTATATTATTTACAAATTACCATAGCGCTTTGCTGTCGACTGATTTAAGAAGCTCATTGCAGTTTAACGACTTCCAATTAATTTTCATTCATTATAAATAATACGGCAGATAATTAGTATTAATAATAATTAAAAAGAAACGATAAAGATTATTCTTTCTGGTAAATATGTATCGTTTATTATAAGTATAATTAAAAATAGAAGAGATTAAGTGATTACAAATTGTACATTTATTTCTTTATTCATAAAATAAAAGGAGAAATAAATAAATATAAATAGAAACGAAAGTATTGAAATTATTTGAAAATTAGTGGTCCTAGTTATTTTTTTCAGTTGTTACTACCCGCAATGCTTTTATTAATAAGTAAGAAAGAAATAGGGGGAATTAGTATTACTCACATTAGAATTTTCAATACAAACTTAATTAATTCTCAGATGGAAATGTAAAATAAATGTCAATAAAAGACAACTTACTTGCACAAAAAGTTAACTGTATATGTGGTAGAAAAACGAGAAAAATCGTCGCTAATGTCATACTTTTCGTGTTGAATCGTTGCTGCCGTTTGTTTGAACGTGACGGATCAATAAGGTAATCATATTGGCCAAATATTAATCAATAATAGCCTACTTTTTTGAGTAAAAGGAGAGTCCACTCGTATTAAAAGCACCTACTTGTTAAGCCTATATACTATAAAATGTTTAATGGATTATTTCTATGTATATATGCTGTATACTGTATATATATATATATATGTGTGTGTATATTTATGTAACATAATATATACGGCGAGTTTAATAAAATCCAACATTGTCTCTATTTGACAAGAACAATGCTTATTCTAATTTGTAATATTTGTTGAATTATTATTTTCCTTAAATTTATTCAATAGCCCTTTTTTCTTTTCAAACAATATATCTATAGATATAGTAATTGTCAATAAATTTATTAAATAGATATAACTCAATGAATTGCTCGTAAGTTATCCAAGTGTGCATAGCTTTAAAGAAATCAAATAATATTTACAGGACCGTCTTTTTTCTCTTTTAACACGGTCGATAAACCTTTAATTAACATATATTGAATCTTTATTTTTCGTAACATATGTAATAACGTCAATAAAATGATAGATTCTAAATCAGCTATATAATTTTTGTCTATATCTAGGGGAGTGGCAAAAAAAATGAAATGATAAAGTATCCGTATCTTTTGAAGAAAAAGTCTAAATATTCTTAGGAGAAAATATATATACTGTATATATAGATGTTTAAAGAGTGTGTATGATATATAAAAACCTACACAAAAAACTATGCGTATGTTATATGACTTATTTTTTTAATGACTTTTTTCAAGACTATTTATAAAAATTCTGCGAAATAGAATCAATTTAGTCTAGTATTTTATCGATTGTTAAAACTGAGGGAAAAGTCAATTTTTATTAGGTACATAACATTTAGAATAGAAATATCTGAAAAAGAAAGAAATACTAGTGCCACCTGTAAGATATCTTTTTTTTTTTATTTTAAATTATTAAAGTTAATTAGCTGGTATTCTTACTGTACTTATGTCCATTTTATAAAGATTCCATTTAAGCTTACTAAGGAATAAAATATAATATTTTTATCTAATAAGTAAGGACCATGAGAATGTAAGAAAGAAAATATTAATTTCAATACAAAGCGTAATTTTATATCGCAGGAATCAAATATTCAAATACTTCCCACGTTAACTAAATATAAACTAGGTGATAAAAGCTACGGATATTATTTTTTTGATAAGTTAATTAATTGATATATCCACATCTCGAACACTCGACCTCTCTTGTAATTAAACAATAAATCAACCCGAAAGGAAAGAAGATTATAGCTACACATATCCCACAGCAGGTGAATTGTTTTTCCAGCTCTTCAAGCTGTAATTTTAAGAAAAAAAAAGAAAAAAAAGCTTTTTTAATTAATCGGGATAAAGTAATTAAAACAAAGGAGAAAATTGCCGTTTTACTTGACAATTTGGACAATTATTATTCCTGACGACTGGGACATATCGTTCCTGTTCACTTTCTCTTTTCATTCTGTCAAGTATAGGAATAGTATAGCTATGTATATTTAGTGTTCAACAACAACAAATAAAGTAGATAAAGTATAAATGATCCAAGAACTACTATAACATTGAGGGGCTTGCCTTTCCTTGTCGGAGGGGGTAAGTAAGACTTTTTCATTCTTCCAAAGTTAACATAAATTTCAATTTAACTTTCTTGGACAGTAAGAGATGCTTTACATTATGTTACCTCAGTTTTAGCTTTAGTCGATACTAATTTGAATAATATCAACTTACTTGTATTAACCACTATAGAATATATTCTTGAACAGATTCCTCTTAATTCGCGGATTAAAATGTTACTATTGTGTTCTTTATATAATTGCTCTTTTCTTCTTTTCTATCTCTTTAATTTGCCGAACAATTAACACGATATATTGTTTATTCTTAGAAGATGTTTTACTTTCTCCTTCTACTGTTTATTAACAACTAAAGAGAAAGTTTATATTTAAACCATGTAAAGACAATAATTTATATTGTCCACTTTCCTCTAATTGACTCTCAAGGAAACGTTCTATATTTTCTCATATAGATAGATATTAGCTCCATCTAGCGATTTAAATAAAACATAAAAAAAACAACTTGTTAAAACTGTACTAGTAAATGACAAAGTAATATCGTGTTTGTATTACTATTTCATTTTCCTTATTTTTTATCTAAAAATAAAGTATTTCTATTAAGGAAGCTTCACAGGAAATTTAATTAAATTGTTTTCAAAATAAAGCACAAAATACCATAGAACATTTTTTTCTAAGTTCTATAAGGCACTGCTGTATAGTTAGGATTATGTAACATTTAATTGTATCTTCTCGTTTAAATTTTATTCCGTTGTCTCTTATTGTTTATTCAACAAATTCTCGTTTCGACAAAACCGCACGATCTACATTTATAGTCCTGAATAACAAATAGACAAAGAAGGCCTATAGGAAAGAAAATTATAGCAAACAAGAAACCCCACACGGAACAGGAGCTTGCCAATACGCCTGTCTGAAAATACGTAAGAAAAAAAAACACTTTTAATGAATCATTTAAGTAGAAAGTTTTGCTTTGTCTTTAAAAAATATCGTCATACTCTGCTATTTAGTGTTTAAACAAGCGCCTAGGTAATTAAAGTTTAAAAGAAAAAACAGATGAAAATGCCATATTTCATTCATGTTTATAATATATGCTAAAATAAAATGTTAAAATTAAAAGTCTTACTCCACACATCGGGCAAATTCCTTCCCCTACTATTATAGTACGTTGTATAATTGGTTGAACAGGATTAGTAGCTGAGTGAGATCCTTGGAATTGGGTATGAACTGTATCATTATACGGAGGTGGAGGGTCAAAAGATTGATTTACAGGAAATTGTTGTTGCTGTTGATAATTTGAGGTCATTGTACGATATAATAGAAACAATAATAAGTTGCTATAATTAAAAAAATAATGCATTAATTTAAATTTAAAAGTTTTAACGACAATGTAGAAACATCATTTTAAAAGCGATTGTATCATGTGTAAAGTATATATAGTATACATAAGCAGTTATCTTTAAATAATACAATATTTTCTGAAAAAAACTCTTTCGTAATTTGTTAAATGCTAAAAAATTACCCTTATAGATAATAGAATGGTAAATCGTTGCTTATCCTCTCTTTCTGTCTGTCTCTTTGTATACTGTTATAATTGGATAAATCATTAAAATTGCATTAGTTATTATGGCTTTTTATTATTTCAACTACTCCTACAGCCGCATAATATAGAAGGTTAAAGTTAAGATAATTGCAAAAAACACCACATAAAATATATATCATTGAAAAGCGAGGGTCTAAATTTTAATAGTACGAAAATCTCCCTATGACGTAGATATTATTAATATATGTATATTTATATATAAGCTTTTAATAGATGGACATTGTTGGGAGGAGGGGGGAATGAATAATAATTTACCTTTCAGTGCGTGATTCATGTTCAAATGATTTTTCGTCTGCTAGGTCTTGCTCTATTTCAGTGCACATTTATGTTCGAAAAAATGACCTATTATATTTGTTGTACAATTCTGCTTTGATTAATCTCTTGAAGAAAACAGAACGTAATCGATTTAGTTACCACCATATACATATATTTAAAGAACGTTTACCTTTAATAAAAAAAACCAGGTACAGGAAATTTTATCAAAATTACAAAGACAATGAATTTCAACCCTTTTACTTACGATATTTATTCAAAATTTACCCTGTGAATAACTAATTAAATAGAAAAATGATAAAGGTTAATAAAGAACTAAACAGTATAGGTTATACCATGATATCAATTATTAACTAATAACCAAGAAAAATAGAACAATTCAAATAGGTTTATAATAAATAATAAAAAGAAATATCTATAGAATCGAATGGAACTATTAAGGAAATAAAAAAAAAACTGAAAATGTAAAAATTTCGCTATTTAATTGAACTTGTTTTCTATTTTATTGTATTAAAAAAAACAATATCTTTTTATTCTCATAATCATGCGAATAAGGGAAAATTTTCGGTTAGGCACAAATTTGACAGAATATTTTAAAAGTATCCAAGTGTTGTTATGTATTGAGTGTCATTGTTAGCAACAGTATAACAATGAATAAATAAATTTATAAATTGTGTAACATGAAAGTTTTATAGATTAAAAAAATAGTATATACTTTATGTATGTATAAATAATGTTTTTTATGTATTAATATCTCCCTTTCGTCTTTCATAGCATAATATTTAATATTTCTTTTTGTGCCTTTAAATGTATACATAAGTTCTTAAAAATTTTGTTATTCGTCTTCCGGTTTAAAAACCGCAATTCGAGCATTTTCGTTCTTGCATTAAGAAACAGCAAAGTAATCCTAATGGAAAGAATAATATCGCCAAAATTATTCCACATACTGTAAATTGTTGTCTCATAACTCCATTCTGTTAATGTTTATGTTTGTTTGTCAATTTTAACGGTAATAAAATTAATTTAATTATTTAAACAAAACTACTAACCAAACACCTAGGACAACCGCCACCAACAACGACCGTTTGCATAGGTTGAGCACTAATTACAGTAGTTGTTGTAGTCGTATTTTGCGAACTTTGCTGAGTCTGAGGATAGTTTGGAGGTGGATAGCCTTGCTGGGGTGGATAGCCTTGCTGAGGTGGATATCCCTGTTGGGGCGGATATCCCTGTTGAGGTGGATATCCCTGTTGAGGTGGATAGCTCTGTTGAGGTGGAGGGTATCCTGGATTATTCGGTTGGCTATAACCTTCAGGGTTTTTGTATGGAGGTGGGGCTTCTTCCATGCTATCCTTTTCTTAATATACTAGTAGTTCTTTCTGAAAGTGAATATTGTTTTACCAGAGTTAAATATGCTTAAATTAGAGGCAAAGCACAAAGAGTCCGTTATTGGAAAAGCAACAGCTTGTAAAATTTAACTCTATGCGTAAAATAGTATAGTCAGTATATATAAAGCATATAAACTGTAGATACAGCTATAGAACATTGAAAGCATATTCAGCAAACTGTCTTCGGCATAAAATCTTCACTTTATAGGTTATGATTTTTCCCAGCTAGTAGCTTCTCATTCGATACAAACAGAATAGTGATATATATTGTAGAATATACGCCTACAATTTACGTACAGTCTAAAAAATATATACTGTATATATGAAGCAGGTTAAATAATTAGGTCAAATTGTATACCTATGCTCGGGAAATTAGAGATCTGCTCTTGACCAATATTCTTCGCTTTGTAATAGCCATTAATCAAACAAGTAATGTTAGCGCCACCTATTTAAATTTAAACTAGTATGTGTTTCGAAGAATGTACAAAAGGGATTTTACTACCAAAAAAGAAAAAAATTATGAGTAAAGAAAAGGCAGAGATAGACAGAGAGTGACAGAAAGGGAGAGGAGGGGGGAGGGGGGAGGACGGGAGGGTAGAAGAGAAAATGATTAAGATTACAATAGAGCGATATAGAGATATTACTTCTGTGCAGACTGTTTCCAGCCATACTACAATTATAAAAGATTGAAAGAGTGCAGCAAAATTCATATCATTCTGACAATAGGAGCTTTAATTAATTGTTTAAATAGATTTTTTGATAATTTAAATATCAATAATTGAGATATAATTTAGAGAAAGTCAAAAATAATGACTGTTTTTTATATATTTCTTTTTCAATTACGAAAAAGCCATAATTTATAAAAGATGTTTCAATATTCATTATTTCTTAGTAACTAGCCGACATTTGTAATATTGCTAATAAACACTGAATTAATTTTACAATTGATCTATTTATGCTAAACATTTCTTCTCTTTTAGAAATTTATTCTACTGTATAATTATTATTTAATATCGCTGTAGAGCCAAAGATTTTATCAAAGATTTTAAAAGCTAAAAATAAATAATCACTTGTTCTCCATCAACTCTGCAGTTAATGTAACAATCTTTAATTTATTACAAACTGATATTTTAATATACACATTAACTCGAATTATATACTTTAGACTGTTTTATATAAGAGAGAAATAAATCAGGTCAGTAGCCTAAGGATAATAAATTTATACCTTATTAATTTTAATTCATAGCAATAGATGGCAGCATATACTTAAAAAATTCTAACAGGTGTATTTTTTTGTTTAATTTTATTCGAGTTACCATTTAAAAATACATAGAGTAGACGATATAAAGTGTACAATTGTGCTGAATATGGTTTTACGGTTATGAATAAATTGAGAAAAACTTACTTTACAGCAATTTTTTTCCGTTATCGGAAATGGAACTTGTTATTATGTTCACCGGAAGACTGTTAGCAAACAACAGAAAGTTATAATATGTATTGTTTTGCCTATGTAAATACTCTATACGTAAGTGGTCTAAAAAGACATTTCTTTTGTTTTAATACTAAATTCGTTATTTTTTTAATGACCTTTTTTCTACTTGATTTTTTTTTTAGCATTTCCATATAATACGATTTTACAAAATAGAAAAGAAATCCTTTATCAAATAGGCAACACAGGTAGTAAGCATAATGTAAAGAAAAGGGCTAAGTTGATTATTTTGAAGTTATGTCGGTCAATTTGTTCTCTAACAGATTGTGCACGTCTGAATGAAACCAGATAAGTCTTATCCTCTATATGATCTTTTAAGCTCATGAATAACATTGGCTAAAATTTCTTCTTTTAGACAGGGTACTTTGTGAAAGTGTAGACACTCTCTTGTTTATATGTGTTTATTAGATTTCCCAGTATGCTCTAGATGAAGTTTATTGTTTATTGTAGAAATATTTTTCCACATTAGACAATTTTACAGAAAGAAGAGTAGATTAATTAATTAGAGAAGAGAAACTATACCTGAGAAAGAAAAGAATAAAGTGGGATGGAAGAGGGAGGAGGAGGTGGATACTCTAGACTATTTTTTTTTTCTTTTTACATAAAAATCAATTTTATAGAAGAGAGAAGAGTGTGAATTGAATATGATACATTTGAAAATAGTCAAATTTAATAAAGGAGACACGCTAAATTCTTAGAATCCTTGTCATATATATTTGAAAACTTGTAAATTTAATAAATCAAAGTTCGAATTATCAATACAAATTTGTATTCCATAAAAAAAGAGAGAAAGAAAGGACGCCATCTGTAGATCAGGATATAGTAAAGTTATCCTTGAAGTGATTCTTCGAAGAGAGATGGTGGGCGGAAATTAGCTTTTACTAGTTAATTACCGATATTTGGAAAGTAAAATACTTCCGTTGTAGTGAAAATAAGACTTTACTTCCGGAGTAAACTAAATTGGCACCTTTTTTTAAATTCGAAATGTGAATTTATAAGAATGACAAGTAGAGCGGAACAAATAATGAGAAAATAAGAGGCAACTTAAATATTATATGGTAATTAATAACATGCTTAGTACATTCACTGCATCATATAGTGATGTATATACTGTATAGGTTAGCACCTTTAACTATCGTTTCATAATAGTATCTTAAAGAGATAAATCTTTTCTCCTAATCTTGTCAGAATACTTCAAAGATACTTTTCTTATCTTAACAACACATACTTTCGTTTTCTTACGCTTTACGAAAGATATGGAATATATTTTAAATATTTATATTCATAGATAATATCATTTAAATTCAATACCATATCTTACCATATCCTTATCAACTAGAAATTTACCATCATTATTAAAACCTCTTTTGCCTCTCAATATCTCTTTCGGCAAAGCATTCTTAGAAATTGTAATCTTTAGGATTACGGCTTTGCAGCGTCTTCTCTTTGAATAACTTTGAATACTGTTTGTAGACGACAAAGCAAGTGGTCGTTGTAAATTATTCTCTGCTTCTTCCACAATATTATTTATAGATCAATTTTTATATGTTGTAAACATTTCGCTTCCATTCCTTCTAAAACATCAGTATAGTGTCGAGTAATCTTAATTTGGATCTAATGTTTTGGTTAGGTATTAAAGTTCTACGAAAGGCTAAAAGGTTTATTCTATACTGATGATTTAAACTCGAACGCTGATCGTTAGATACGTAATCTGACAGCTTTTATATTCCTAATTAATATGCTTCACATTGTAAGGGAAATTAATAGGATACGGTTCACTAGTTTCAATATTTATGGTGAGTTTGCAATGTTGCATAGTAGGAGTTTTATCCAAATTATTAAACATTTTAACAAGAACAAGATAATTACTAGGAACTTTTCCAACCTTGTCCACACCTTTATCTAGCAAACAAGAGGGCTTCTAAGCGAGAAAGTTGTGACAAATGTTTCTATATATTGATGCAAATAATTTATATACAGTATACGCTCTATATGCTGTATATGCATGTGTGCAACATGTCATATCTAGTCTTAAACTGAGGTAGGAAACAGTCAGTAGTGCTTATTTCTTAACGATTTTACGTTATGTTATTCTTACTAATATAGTTATATTTCTTACCAAGCAATCTGTTTTAGAGGAATGGAAATATACATATATAACATATATATAATGGGTCATCCATCTTCGTATTTAGATTTTACAACATTGATTTAGGGTTTGTGTACTTTTGTATAATAGACAATTTATCAATGGCATTGTGCTTTATGTGACGGAAAGAAAATAAAATCGAATCGTTATATTATAATAATCGAGTTATTGGATGATCACCTTCACCTGAATACGGCAGGAATTTAAAGACAAACTCTTCTTCTTACTTCGAAACTGTACCAATCAGATTGGCTATGCTGTTTTACTCCTTTTCTTATCCAAAAGAAAGCCTCATTTAAACAAACTAGCCAACCCGCTGAGGTCGCGTTTAGTCAAGGTTTTACTTTGTCTTTTTCTGCGATTTTAAAGGTGAACTGTTGGCAAATGAGGACGTTATGAGCAGATGGTTCTTGGTGTCTCTTCTCAAGCAACACCAAGTATAAATTGCCTAGAAGGGGAAACGCCATAAAGATTAGAAAGATTTGAAAAATAATTAAAACAGGAAAGTCGTTTGTAATACACAACTACATTCAAATTCGATATCAAAATAGACGAACCACATTCAATAGAAATTTTCTAAAGTGCTCTTCGTAGAGATGTTATACAATTAAGAAATGATTTTATTGACAAGTTGATCATTTTGAATTTTTCCATGCATGGCGGCCTTTTCTTTCCATCATCTTTTTGCGCAAAAGATACAATAGATTTAAATAATTTCAGTTTTTATCGGTCCAACACAAGTTTTACTATGAATCTACTTATACAGACTTGCAACACCTTATGAAATAATTCATTCTTAACTTTGCATCCGTCCCATTTATCATACAACAAACGTATCATTAGAGCGCCTTCGCATTCTGCATTAGGCTTACACTTAATAGGGGTAAGAAAGCAAATTGTTTTCTAGAGTATATTATGGTTTTCTTTCACCCAGTTTTAGTTTTGATTTATTTGAAGAAAAAGAAAACAAATAAAATGATATCAGAAAGAAATGTCATTATGATGAGTAGCAAACATTCTTCCTTTATTGCATATTGACAATAATTATAAAATATTACATACTTTCAATAAATATTGATTAGTTTATATGTAATAAGAGAAATATTCTTAAAAGAAGAGAAAACGGCTCTTATTCTTTTTATATCATATGTATAAAAGACGACAATGACATATATATTGCAATACTGTACAACAGATATATTTTTCTATATCCTGGTTTTGATGATTCTTGCATTGAGATAAAATTATAAAATTTTACTTTTAGATCCATTTTATAAGAATTTATCAGATTTTGTTAATAATTTAATATAAAGTGCATAAGGTTTCCTTTGTGAATAAATATACAAATTTACAATATTTGACTAGATATTTTGAAATACAGTATAATCTATAATATGATAAGGCTAATTGCTGGAGATAAACATCGAATGTAAAGGTTCGGCTATTGGAGGTGTGTTTAAATTTATTCTTGAGTATTCATTCAAGTACGGACACAACCATTTTTTCCACCTTTAAGGGGATTGAAAGTGTCGTGGATAAACGTATAAAGAAACAACAGAAAGGACAAGTGGATGGTGCGGTGAATTACCAGCTAAAAGTCTATCATGACTTATAGCCAATTGGTTATGTCGTGTTTCGTTATTTACACGCCGTTCTTCCCTATTCATCTTGCGATTCGTTTCGTTCTCCTCTATTCCAATAATATCCGAATATAGAATGTCGATAGAAGGAGAGTAGTCGCAATATTTGGAAGTAATCCTCTTTTACGATATTTCCATTTGTCTATAACGCAATTCTTCACGTTCTCTCTTTCTGTTTCTCTCTCACTCTCATCCTACTTTTCCTCTTTTCTTTCTAATAATAGAATTAGACTGTAATCTATCTCTACAACAGTATTTCGCAGCTATTATTCGAAAATTTATTCCTTGTATCACTCTCTCTTCTGCATGATAAATTTTATTTATAGTAATTACTCTCTTCAAATTTCAAATCCAATAAAAATATTTATCCAAAGTCAAGCCTTTTCCTTTCGTTTCCCTTCCCTCTGTGATTAGATCTTTTTAAGCGTTTTTAAATGTATTTTTCAAACGAAGGCAAATTCCTGGTTGTGTCCGAATTGACTAATTCTCTTATAAAATAATGGCTGATGCAAAAGGTCTTGCGCATTTCTCGCTAATTATACTAATATATACGGTATATACTGTTTATGTATTATTAAGCTCTTAATACGTTTCTTCTTGTCCTTTTAAAAGAAAGACTAGTCTAACTCTGATTTGATTTTGATTTATTATAGTTAAGTGGTTTTTTTCTCTTGTTATAAAAAGTCGTTGCCTCCTTATCTCTATTCTTTCTTCTTTATATAAGTTTATATATATATACAAATGTATATACAGAATATCAACAAAATTATGTATAAAAGTATGACTTGTTACGTGTTTGTTTATCTGTTTGTTTGTTTGTTTGTTCAATCCGATTAAAATAATAAAAAATTGTTGTAGAGAATCAAAAGTTTCTTCAATATTTTTCTTTTTATTTTTTGTTGTTTTTGTTTCTTTTTTGAATTGGAATTTTTAATAAAAATAAAAAAAAAGATAAAAGAAATATTAAATTTTTAGCAGTTTTTTTTCTTTTTTCCTTTAATTTGTTTGAACAAAAAATTTGAAATAGTCTGTGTTGTCTTCTTTTTTTCACATTTTCTCATTTTAATAACAAATTAAGGCAGATGTTTTTTGTTCTGTTTCTCATTTCTTAATACTCTCCTCGAATATAAACAAATTTTTTATAAAAAAAAACTAAACAACTTGTAAATAGTTTGAATTTGTTGAATCCAGATTGAATGATTTTTCATGCAAGGTTTTTAAGTCATTGCGTAACGCTACTATTGGAATTCGATCTTGAGGATCTTGAGTCCAACAATCCAGCATCAGTTTGTAAACAATATCTGGACATTCGTTTGGTTTCTCAAGTACAATATTTTTCTGAATATGATCCAAAACTTCTTTATTCGATAGTTCGTACCAAGGCTGTTTGCCATGGGTAAATATTTCCCATAAAACGATACCGAAACTCCAAACGTCACTATATATTGTAAACTTTCTATATATAATACTTTCAGGTGGTAACCACCTAACAGGGAGCATGGTATTGCCACCTATCATATAATAATCCGTGCTATATAGATCCCGCGACATTCCAAAGTCGCCAATTTTCACGGTAAGTTTGTCAGCGACCAAACAGTTTCGAGTCGCCAAATCCCTATGGACGAAATGCTGACTAGTTAAGTATTCAACGCCGGCAGCAATTTGGACGGCAATCGACAAGAGGTCGGTTGTCGTTAGTTCTTCAATTTCAGATGTTTCAGAGTCTCTTCGACTTCTAAAGGGTGACAAATATTTAGCATCAGGTCCCCTGTTCCTATTAAAGCATTCGCGAGAAAAAATATAATTGATTAGTCTTTTGTTGGCAAATTTTAATAAAAGGAGTCTAAACGAGAGACTCGTAGTTGTGAATAAGATGACAAACCTTAAGAAATTGTTTAAGTCTCCAAGATTCATATATTCAAAGACCATCATATAATCAGTGGAATCGGTTGATACTCCATAAAAGGAAACAATATTAGGATGATCAAAGGTACTTAACAACTCTGCTTCTCTCTCAAAGTCTTTTTTTAATTCGTTACCCGTTTCCTTTAGTGTTTTTACAGCTACTAGGAAATCGCTTTCGTTGTCCTTAACTTTCCAAGAGCATAAAGATACTTTTCCAAATGCACCTTCGCCCAATTCTCTAATGAGACTTACACTACTAGCGGGTATCTCTTTAATGACTAGAGAAAAAAATGCAAATGTAAATTAATAGAGTAAGATAATATAATAAGTAAACATTCACCGCTAGCAGTATTCAGTGTATGCTTACTAATACCACAAGGAGTGTAATTCGGATTATCAGTCATGTTAATTTTATTTAGGGGTAGAACTTCGTGGCGAGGAACTGGTTCCTTAACAGAACCAATTCTACAAAGGAATTTAAAGCATCTTCCTCGATTTCTCAGCTCTTCGCGATGGCGTTTTACGTAGATTTTGGCCGATAAGAATAAGGCAGCTAATATTACTATTAGTAAAAAAACTGAACCAAAAATACTGCACATAATAAGCACTTTTGGATCATTTTTCTGAACGGCTTCTATATAAAATTAAAGGAGTGAAAGATACTTGAGACATATTGAATTTAATCGACTAAAGTTTAACTGAATAACAATCAATACGAACATACCAGGTTTTCCATTTAACAACCATTCGATGTCTTTATTGTTACCTTCCCGATGGAAGTTCATAGTCTTTTCAAAAGGATACTCTCCGATGATATTTTTTGCAATTCCTTTATACTTTCCATTATACAACGCACTAGAACTATAGGATCTCCACGTTTGAGTTACTTGAATATGAGGGGGACGCCAAGTAATACTTCTGCCAAAATGTTCGAATGATTGATTCGCACCAGATAGTTTCTCGTATTTTATTTCAACTTCTCCTGGACAAGTAAAAATCGTAACAATCAGATTGATATATTTGGAAGAGCCATGGTGAGAAATAGTAGCATTTGACGGTTTGGCTATGTGAAAGAAAATCAATAAAATAATTGCAATAAAAATAATTACACAATTATAATTATCTATTAATATACTTATACAAATTATCTGTAAAAGTACCTTCAACACAATATTCCGCCGTGGCTGAATAGTAATTAAAAGAAAACAATGATTAATGATTTTCGAAGATTTTACGCTAATTAACTAACCGTTAATGGAATGTTTCGCTTTATTTTTTCTACTTTTTACAAGGCATTTAACCTCTCCGCTATCGTTTAATGAAACATTCATTAAACGTACACGATTTGAACTTAGCTGTTTTACTCTTTTCTTTATACGACCACTATACAACCATTCTATTTCAGGCATAGGCTTTCCAGCACCATAACATGTTCCCAATAAAGTTTCCCCGGCTTTTGCAATCTTTTTACTCATTCGTATAAATACGTTGGCTTCTACAGTCAAATTACACACAGATATGATATACGTAAAGATTCTCCTCTTTTATATACAGTATATATATATATATATATTGTACATATAGGCTTGTAGTACAAAGTATCATCACTACATACCACACTCGGAAAAGGAACAATTATCTGATCCTTCATAGGACGCATTTGTCAGTCTAAGAAATTCCTTTAAATATAATATGCTACAATCTTCGCAAGATATTGAATTATTTTGTAAGTTTCTGAAAATTTAGAGAATAAGGTATAAAAAATGATTAAAATATGCTACTAAACATTTGTCTTCCATTGTAAACTCGAGGGAATTGAATATAAATAACCACTTAAAACGTATATTATATATTGATAGGTTTTCTTTTTTTGTTTTTTCTTACAAATGAGATGAGATTTAGGAAGATAAACATCAGTATTTAATTAATAAGTTCTAATTTTACAGTGGCGATATTAAGGAATTGATACAAGGGTAAACATTTCTAAAAATCCCTTATTTTTAATTTACAAATTAACTTTATGATGTAGAATATTTTCTTCTGTAGGATAGATGATATATACTATACAAGTATGTTTTAATCATAAATATTTCACTCTTTTCCACAATACTGTAAATTTCATCAGCTTAATCCAGAGTAAACAGCCCAAGAAGTTTTTACAAAACTGCTCAGTGCCTGTTTAGATATCAGTGCGTAAAAAATTCATTATCCAAATACAAGCTGAATGAAAGAATAGTTGCTTAAAAAAATCAGCTCTAAATTAGAAACAAATTAAGAAAAGATTAGAGTTTTACAACCAAAAGCTTAAGTGGAGTTTTAATAGTTGAAAGAAAGTAATTTTTTGCGATGAGAGCAAAACTAAATTCCATCTCATAAGGAGGTTGATAGGTACAAGGAATGACCCAAAGGACGCCAGCCAAACTGTAAAGTTTGCTGGACTGAATAAAGTCCTTTAGATATACTATATGTATATATAAATGTATATCTACAATTTTCCCTGATGTTTCTCAAGAAAACATTCTAGACTGTAAAACTAATTTGTAAATAAAAACATTTAGAGTTTTAGAAATGTTTACCCTTGTAACAATTACTTAATATCGCGACTTACTTGTTATTCATATACTTACAGATATGTTATGTTAAACTCTTTCAACAACCTCCAATTTAAGGACTTTAGCGAATTATTACTTAAATCTCTGCAAACAGGGAAATGAAGCCGATTAGTACAGGAGTAGAGAGGCCTAAAGGAAAAAATCTACTAACAAATGTTTTAAAGTGTGCACAGAATTGAAAGTTTCTCCGTAGACGAATTCTTTTAGACGGCTGTTGACTATTTTCCTGCAGAATAAAAAGAGAATGACATCCTTTAATCTCGGTGAGGTTTCGTGCTAGAGGATTGAGTTAAGCGACAGTCGAGCCGAGAAAATAGGTGTATCGAAACGCCCGGTGACGCTCAGCACAGAACGTGACTAGCTTTTGTAAGCAGTTCATTTTTGTAGCGTTTCTTTTGACCTTGTTGTATACATCTGAGTGTAATTAATTTCTCGGTTTTAGAGACAGTATAAGTGGAGTTAAATCTTTTAGAAAATACCACGCCAAGACGACTGTCCTATTTATTACAGTTACTGAGGAAGAAATTGGATTCGGAAGCGTATCATCCCTTCAAATACCAAACAGGGGGAATGAAGCAAAGCTATCATAGGAATTGTGTAAAAGAAAACCAAATTTGCTGCATTACTGTAACAAATGATATGCCGAGTTTAATTTCCAGAAACATAGCTTTGTCAGTCTGTACAATTTACTATCAATTGGTTAGGTATGAAGGGAATTTAGGGGAATTATTTTTAGTATAACTTCCTTCTCTCCTTCGCTTTTCTCACTCTTTCTCTTCACGCGTTAGGTCTCACACCATTTCTACAGCTTCACAAGAGAACGTGACTGTTCATTGCTATATAACTTTGATTTTCTCTTTTCTCTCTTCTGCTATTGTGTTGAGAAATTCTAATACAACTACTTTTATGTAGGCTTACTAAAACTATATTTAGGAAATTCAGTAGAAAAATAAAAGTTATTTATTGGATAAGTATTCTTTTCACCCTTATTTCGAGTATTATAAGTAAATAAATAGTTTAACTGTCAGCTCTACCTATAAGACCTTTGTTAATTGTATTATTTACAAGCGTCATTTTCCTTTTTAAAAGTTGACGAATGTAGGCAAAAGACTCTAAAGAACAGAAAGAGAATATTTTATACAAACACATTTATAAGTAATTATCCAAGAAATTCTTCGTTGGCCTGCATTATTTTACCAAGTTTTATCACATCCCCTATGTTTTTTATGTACTTTTATTCTATGTTTAGTAATCAATGATTTTATTATTAAAGGTATTTTCTGTCAATCAAAGCCCTTTTTTTTGCTGGGCTTCGGGGTTGAAAGGAAATCTTTTCCTAATAGATAATATTCCGGCTATACTATCTTTTATTATAAAAGTGGCCTGTTCCGTTAATTAATGCTAATAACCTTTAACAGAATAATTTTGTAATTCGGAGAAATTTGTCTAAACTTAGCCTACCATCAGATTTTTTACGTTCGACCGGCGTTCGTTAGAGGATAACAACCAATATAAGGCTTCCAGAAGCCTGAGCATTTGACATATTATACGTATATAAATATGTGCCACTTACGATGTATAAAATGTTTATACTCTAAAATGATAGACATTGAATATAGTAAGGGTAGACCTTTATGGAACAGTATCAAGATAAGAGACAATTTATACAAAACTTATAGAAAGATATAGTAATAATATTATAAAAAGTAATAGTAAAAAACTTACAGTTTTTCCAATTTGGTGAAGTTTCGTAACTGTTCAATTGTTACTCTTGGAATGTTTTGATCAACAATTGATCTGTGGGGAGAAAGGCAAAATAAAATCCAAAAGATAAGAGAGATATACTTATATATACTGTATACATATATATATATATATATATATATATATATATATATGCCGAGTGTATGTATTTATTTTTAACTTATATAATACGTTATCAATAGGCTTTGCAGTGCTATAATAAATCTCTATTTATATAAATACCGCTTTAACCTTATTCCCTAATTAAACCATTTCTAATTAGGTCTTAAATAATCAAAAGTTGATTATATAAATAAGAGGCGAATAAGAAATAATTATTAAATTGATAACAACTTGAACATTTTCTATATTCTGATTTTAAATAGAAAAGTAGTTTTTATAGTACATCAGAGAGTAAGGGCTGGGAAACCTCAAGTCAACTGACCTTGAGATTGCCCATTTGAAATTAATGAAGAGGAAAAAAATACCAAAAACATCAGAAAGAATAAAGAAATCTGTTTTAATTGTAAACAGTTAAGATTAATTAAAACCTTTCTATTCACTTTCTTTAATTAATACGATATATTATATGTTAATTATTCGTTTTTTTAAAAAAACGTCTAAATCAAGAGATTGATTCCATAGCGTTAGGCTTAAAGTCAATTACGTTACTCCTCAATAGTGATGAAGATAGTATTAATGGTCTATAGACAAGAATATACTACATCTATGTAAATATCTATCTATTATATTTTTTAATACAAAATTAATTTTTCTATTTTCGCTTTTTTGTAAGATTCTCCTCTACTCATCTCTTTTTCTTTTTGTTCCTCTTAAGCTCCACTGTTGTTCACTTCCAAAAGGACATACAAAAACTATATAATTATTACAGCTAATTTAGCCAATATATGATTTTGCAGTATACGCTTACAATTTTGGATTTTTCGAGTTACATAGAATGTTATTGAAAAAAACGCAACTCTAGTTAATTAAGAAGAAAGGTAAATATTATAATAAAGAGAAGAATTTATAAATATAGATGTATTATTTTTTTAAACACGATATTTCTTAAATATATTTTTCTACCGAATTTTTTTGGTTAACAGCTGCAACTAAAGCTACGACTGACTATTGGAAAATACTTAATCTGCGCAAGAGATTTTAAAGAATATACTTAAAGGAAATAGGACAGGGTTAGATAGAATAAAGTTTAAGTAATGAAAGACTATGCTGCGTAGATGAGATTATATTCGAGGTATATTTTTACAACCGTATACCTAGCTCTACGCAGATTCTTTTTTATGAGTGCACGAGAATAATCTAGTCAGAAAAGAGAAAAAGAGAGAAGAAGCGGTAAAGAAAGAGTAAAAAAAAAATGGCTTTAATACCTCTCAATACCTTTGAAAAGGTTAATAACTAAAATAAATAAATAACAAGAATTACTAGAAGTAGTAAAAGTTATAATAGCCTCATTAGACGAAAGAGAGAAAGAGTGAGAGAGAGAGAGAGAGAGAGAGAGAGAGAGAGAGAGAGAGAGAGAGAAAGAGAGGGAGGCAGAGAGTGAGTGAAAGAATAGGGAGGGGGTAAGAAAGACAAATGCATAAAAGAGATAAAAGAAAAAGGAAATAAAACTAAAATAAATTATTGACTTCATTAGTAAAATTATAATTTAGACGATAAAAATATTTTTTCATTTTTATCGTTTTAATCCTATTTTTTGGTAGAATTTCATCTATTTTATAGAATAAACTTCCCAATCTTTAATGTTCCTATCAATATTTAATGATTGATTGAAATTACATTAAAAATATGATCTACTTATTTCTTTCAATATTTCAACTGCGCAAAAGAAAAAAAACAGTCACTAGCAACTAAGAAAACCTCTAAATAGATCTTAAAAGCATTTTCTTATCTGCTGAATCATCTTTTTCTCCTTGAGTGGGATAGTAATATTTTAAAACCGATAAATATTTCTATCGAGTGGAGTTAAAAATTATTTACTAAGAGAAATAAATGGTTACTAATTTAAGTTGTTAATTGCATAGAAAAAAAAAGAAAAATTACACTCTCGTCTCTTCTCTCTTTTCTTCTATCCTCCCTTTTTGTCTTTTCTTTGGTTTTTAAAAATATTTACTTAAATCATTAAAGTAAAAACAAATTGTTATCTATTTTAACTATTTTGACAGATGTCATAATTATGTGCGATACTTTGGACAATAAACTTAAGTTAGCAGGTGGCGCTCTTAAATAGACAAAAGAGAGAGATGCAGTAATTTGAAATAGAATGGAAAAAAATAGAATAAATTATATAATGATTAGTCTACACGAAAATCTCATATAAAGACATTCAAGAATGCGTATTCATAAATCTATTTATCTATCTGTCTATATATATACTGTATACCATATATAAATATATATTTGGATCTTGTCTTTACTCTTTTTTACAGCACCTTAGCTTATATATAACAACATTCATTAAGCATCATTTTCAGCACGTATTCGTCGTCTGAAATTGCCGTATAATTGTAGCATTTGACACAGGAGAAAGCGAGTGTTTTTCGTGACTTCACGTTGTTGGGGAAGAGAAGGATAGGGGAAGAAGGGAAAACTCTTCTCTTCTTCCCGTAGTGTTTATATACTCAATCATTCGCCTTCTTTTCTATTTCTTCTCGTCTACTAGTCCTTTTCTTCTGTATCGCTCATTGTGTTTTTTTTACATTACTTCCTACGTTATTTGGTTTAAGGGGTGTATTTCGTAAAATAATGAAAATAGATAGATAAAATAGACAGAAAGGCAAATAGATAAAAGGGAAAAATTGAAATGCAGAAAATTCCCTAACACGAAGTTTCCTAATTAGTTTTATTTGAAATTTTTCCCTATACTCGTTAAAATGTCACAACAACGTTTTTATATTGTCTAGAAAAAAATTAATGAATGTAATCAAGAGTATATATCCGTTTACACCCGTAGGTCATTTATTATGCATGATATTTATAGTTAAGTTTACACTTACATCTCTGTCACATTTTCGTAACTTTTCTTCAAGTTGGGGAATGAAGTTAGATCACCTTTTGTCTCACACTTTAACAGGCTACCGTCAAGAAAACATTCGCTGTAAATAGGATGAAAAATGGTGATTAGGAGGAGGAAATGATCCGGGAACATAGTGTCACTCGAACTTCAAACTGACTGAGAAGTCAGTCGATATAATGCCATCTGGCGGGGGAATATAAGTTTTGAAAAATCGCTATTAATTTTTACAGATTTATTGCACGGTTTGCAGTTTTTTATCTTTTTGTATTTTCCTGTTTCATTATTGAGATCTTTTTTCAAATCAATAATATAACGTAATAATCAACTGGAAGAGTTCTTCGAAAGTCGGTAAATGTAGGCTTTCAGCAGCATTGTTATCAGTAGTTACCTATCTGTCTTTCCAGAGTTCTCCTCTTTACTTGGTACTTCCAAACGACTGATTAAGAATCCTACGTTACAAAAGCCTCTTAGTCTACTCGCCTTTAGCTCGAGTAGTTTCTTATTCATTCTATTTCTTTCCAATCAACAAAATTTTTATTATGCTTAATCCGTCGCCTTCCTCCTACACCTCTCTTTCAGAACCAACCAGCCGTCGGGCTTCCCTAGCAACTCCATAATAATACAAATGTTCGTGACATAACAATTAAGTAAGTTGTGCATTAATTAATTACAAAATTAATATTGTATATTAATATCTGAGATAACCTTTGACCGCATTGATCAATTCAAGTCACCGAATGGCTTTTCCTAAGTTTAATTTAGAACAGTTGAGAATGTATTTCCCAACTATCGCTCATCGTTCATAGTCCACAATACATTGGTTGGTCTCAGTGGCCTTGATTTTTTTGTTATCGATAGTTCTAGATAGAGACATTTGAAAGTCTGATTTTCAATCGAAGACAACTAGCAAGCTTAAAAACAAGACAATGGCAAGCAACGTTAACATCGAATTCAGAAAGGTAAAATATGGAATTATAAGTAGGGAAAAGTATATTCTCCTCTGATCTTTTCTATCTCTCTTTCAGCTTTTCATAAACAACGAATGGGTTGATTCTAAAAGCGGTAAAACTTTTCCGGTCATAAATCCGTCTACTGGGGAGAGTGTTGCTGATATTCAAGAAGCTGATGAGGTTTGACAAATTTATTTTGTTCACTTTTGACTTTTTAACTGGGTCTGTCCAGATAAACCAAAAGCTTTTAGGAAATTTATTAATTGCACCAATTTTCTTTCTCTCGATAGGCTGACGTTAACCAAGCAGTGCAGGCTGCCAAAAAGGCTTTTGAAAGAAAATCAACCTGGACACAGATGAATGCCTCTCAAAGAGGAGAGCTGTTGATACGTCTGGCTCACCTTATAAAAGATAACGTATCAATAATTACGGTAAAGAACTAGGTACAAATAATAATTTTCAAGTTTAAAATAGTAAAATTTTATAGGAGCTGAACACAATTGATAGTGGAAAACCTCTAACTGCCTCTATTGGAGAGGTTTTGCAAGGAGTTAGTCTTTTGACTTATTACGCTGGACTTGCCGATAAGATCAACGGGCAAACATTATTATCAGGTAAGTTTGACTATATTTTTGTCTAATAATACATTTGTCTATAGGAATTTTTTATTGATCAGATGGCCCAGTTTTTAGTTATACAAGACGAGAACCAATTGGGGTTTGTGGACTCATTGTTCCATGGAATTTCCCAATAAGCATCTTGTGCATGAAAATAGGACCTGCATTAGCAGCCGGTTGTACCTTGGTCATTAAGCCAGCCGAGCAGACCCCATTAGCATCGCTATTTATTGCTAGTTTGTTTAAGAAAGCCGAATTCCCTGCTGGTGTTGTCAATATGGTGCCAGGTTATGGACCAACTGCGGGAGCGGCAATTTCTAATCACATGGATATCGCCAAAGTATCTTTTACAGGTTCAACTGAAGTTGGGAAACTAATTTTAAAAGCATCCGCTGACTCTAACCTAAAAAAAGTCAGCTTAGAATTAGGAGGCAAAAGCCCAAATATTATCTTCGCAGACGCTGACTGTTAGTATCATATCCTTGACCTACATTACCTTTCTCTTAATTAATTCAATAATTATCATACAGTGGACTACGCTGTCGAGATGGCACATCAATCAATCATGTACCACTCTGGTCAAATTTGTTGTGCTGGTTCTAGAACTTACGTACACGAAGATATTTACGAGGAATTCGTTAAGCGAAGCGTAGAGAGAGCTAAAGTAATATTACATCAAGATCACTTTCTTTACTATTTTTAGCATCACCTAAACGAAATGTATAGGATAAAATGTGCTATAAATATAAAAATATCACCGATGCTTACATATATATATAAAGTATATAGTATATAGAGTACATAGCATATAAATTTAGTATATTTTTGGTACTATATTTAAATAATGCTTTATCTTCCTAGAAACGCGTTGTAGGCGATGGATTTGATAAAAAGTCTGAAAGTGGACCTCAAGTCGATGAAGACAGTTTGAAAAAGATCCTCGATTTAATCGAGAGTGGTAAAAAGGAAGGTGCTAAATTACATTGTGGAGGTAAAAGAATGGATCGAAGTGGCTACTTTGTTGAACCAACCGTTTTCTCCGATGTAAACGAAAATATGAGAATTGGACGCGAAGAAATTTTCGGACCCGTTCAAAGCATCTTTAAATTCAAAACAATTGATGAAGTTATTGAGAAAGCTAATAACACCCATTACGGCTTAGCCGCTTGCGTTTTCACAAAAGATTTGGAAACCAGTCTAACCGTCGCCCATGCTATCAAAGCAGGAACAATTTGGGTTAATTGTGTTAATTATTTTAGTCCCCAACAGCCTTTCGGCGGCTATAAACAATCTGGAATCGGAAGAGAATTGTTAGTATATAATAAAATATTAAGGCTTTCTCTTCTATATTCTTTACAAATTAAAACTTGTAAAATTATTTTATATTGCTTAACATACTCTATGAAATTTTGTGTTTATGAAATGATTTAAAAACTAGAAAAAGGACAAGTAATCAGTTTTCATTAAACAGACATATTAACGATGACGTTTTCATCTTTTCAGAGGTACTTATGGCGTTGAAGAATATCTGGAGGTTAAAACAGTCTGCACAAAATTATCGCAGAAATATTAGAGGAAGAAAGAAGAGAATCCTTTTTGCCTTATTGAAACGGAAAATATATAAGAAAATTGCTAATACTGTATATTTTAATAGTTCTAAAAAATAGAAGTTTTAATAAAGAAATAAACTAATTATTAGTTAAAAAGCTTATTAACCTAAGTAATGGATAACAATATTTCTATTAATAAACCCTTTATGTCTCTCTCCTAAAACTAGCATTGAAAATATTATTAATACATTCATTTTATGGTTATTCAACGTATTGAATTTTTCGAAGAAGTATTTTCCTTTATCACAACAAGAGTTTAAAGCATATAAGACTATTATGGTGTTTATTTCAATAAATATAAATATTTATATATCCTACATATATGCATGTTTTAAACAACTTTATATATTGTATTTCCATTGTTATTATCCAATATATACTGTTTATATATATATACGTATATCTACAAGTAGTCCCTCATCAAAATGTGTAGATAGTTAATACTGGTCAAAAACTAAAGCTTAGCAATGACTTGTAAAATTCGAATGTTCCAGAAAGTAAATGTTTGTTTATGTTTAAAGCTGTAACAGCTATTTCTCTTTGGACCGATAAAGTTTTTGCCAACACTCAAGTTGTTTATTTTTATTACTAAACCTATAAACTGACAACTGATCTTTTCTTATTCACCCTAAATAGATAAGAATAATATTGAGGGTTTTATAATTCCGAAATACTTTACTACCGACGGATCTTATATTCTATAGTATCGAATATTATTTATTGATACTATTCACTGAATTGTGACAAGTACTATACATACATGTATAACAGATAAGTGATACCTTTAACGCATAATTCCGTTTAGTAATATCCCTAAATATAATGAGTTAATCATAGAGAATTTTTTTTTATTAATTACTATATGCTGTCAATGAAAGCTATTCCTATTCTCTTTCTCTTTAGTTATTATTTATTTCTTTGAAAGGAGTTAGGGGCAGTTTTGAAAACATCCCTCATTTTTTAGCTGAGAATACTTTATATATATATAAATATACAGTATATATAATATCTTATAAGACTCCTTTTCAAGTCCCAACCTCTTCACCTATTATTAAGACGATTATTATTATGCTTACCAATGATTGTACTAATATATTCAATTAAATTTATCATACTGAATTACCCAAGTGCGATTGTACAATATAATAAAGATAAATTGGAAATCTTATTGATTTATTGATTTATATGGAAGGAATACAATTATAGTCAACAATGAATCTTGTAATTCTAAAGTTCTCGAATCAGTGTTGTGAGAAGTTTAATATTTCTCTACGTTTGATGGAAAGATGGTTGAAATTACGTAGTATAGGCCGCGTATTTTAGCAAGTTTACTATACTCTTCGCATTATGATTGGAATTTTTATAAAACTTACTTAATATTACAAGTATTTGAAAGGCATACGAGGAAATATCTCTTTTTGTCGATATCTATTATACCTTCGACGTATTAAAAAAACTTAAGCTATACATCTATTCAATATATGCCATATGGTAATAGCCAGATGACTTTGCGACCATTTGAAATAGTAAAGAGTGGGGATGAAAGTCATCACCAGTTACCATACGGGATGCAAATGAACGGACGAATTAGTATCATTACACAATCTTTTGATATTTTAATGTCGAATGTTATGAAAGGGAACAGAAATCAAAAAGCAGATACAGAGATAAAGAAAGAAAGAGCGAGAGAGAGAGATTAATCTTTTTTATGAGAAATTCTCCCAGGAGATGTCGTTTTTTTCCTTTTTTTTTAAGTTTAACATTTCCATTTTAGTACATTTTAGCAAATATTATATTGATAATGATTGTAATTATAAAAAGAATAAAGTATTGATTTCGTTGAATACTGCAGCTTTTAATTATAGCCATTTTTTTTGCAGTTTATTACAGTGTGTACACATAGAAATTTCATACAAATATAAACAAAAAAAAAACAAATAAGGTGTCATTTCCTAGTAGTTTTGCTGCCAGAGACAATACTCTTTAAGCTATTTTTATATTTATTATACTGTTTACGTGTTATATCACTCTGTTATGTATTTTTATTAACCCAAAGAAGGGTAATTATGAATTAATTGCAATGAAAAGACCTGCCTTTGAAATAATAAGCCTGGTTTCTACATTTAAATTGGCCTGGTAGACAAGCTGATCCTCTTCGAAATTATTGAAAATTTAATGATAATCATAAAATTCTACTTTCATTACATATATTTTATGAACATTAAAAGTGCCATTTATAAATATTTCAAAGCTCAAAAGAAAATGATAAAGATGAAACGAAACAATGAAATTATGATGGAACTTAAAAGAAGAGAAGGGAAAATGAAGCTAAAATTCCTGTATTATTATAAGAATATATAGGTTGTACATTTGTCATACAATGCTGTGCAAGCTATTAGAAAAGAAGAAGGCACATAAGAAAAGCCATTACTAAGATTGTTTGCCCGGGAACACGTGCTTCTTATTTGTACTAAAACCGCTCCATTCTTAATAGTTTTCAGCTCGGAGACCAACTACCCCACGTGACATTTATACAAATCAACGAACCTAAACTTTGTAGATTGTCCTAGTAAATTATTTCCAATTGAAACTATTTATATTGTAGATTTTTTCTTACTCAAAAATTAACTCTATTTTATATACATTTAACAAAAGAATGGTTAAATTTAATTTTAGAATAGAATTCCTCTCTTTTATACATCAGCACTTAGTTCCTTAGCATTTTAAATCATAGTTTCTAGGAATTCTTTGAAAAAATTCTAGTCCCCCTGTTGGACTTAATAATTGATTGTCTAACTTATATATAGATGTCGCCAACAACAGTTGTTCTCTCTCTCTCTCTCTCTCTCTCTCTCTCTCTCTGAAAAGTGAAAGAATAGCGAACAAGAACATTTACCCTTTTTTATTTATTTAGAAAGTAGAGTACTGTAGTTGTTTTCCTCTTTTTCTTCAACAATGCTTGTTTTTTTTAAAATTGAATTATGCAGAACAATTGGAAAGTTTCTTTATTTTGATTAAAAGTAATTTTCTTTTAACAAGCAAATCCTATGTCCAGTCAGTTGCTGTTGCATTCTCTAAAGAGTTTGACAACGTTTACATTGTATAATAGCTAATTCGTCTAGTAGTTATGAATATAGAGAAAGGAAACAAGCGAAAATTAGTATAACATAACTTTATTTGTATTTTCTTTTATTTCTTAATTAGGGAACAAAGCTAGGAGGGAAAAAACATAGATTTACATATAGCAGGATTCCTCGATGGATAGGACAAGGAGAAAGAATTATTTTATGCCTAATTAGTCGTGTCATTAATGTATAGTTCAGTACTCTACAGTTAAAAGCAAATTATAATCATGTTATTTAATTAACTCTTTATGATTAAGAGGATGACATGTTGAGTTTAGACTTAGTATGTCAACTTTGGCTTGCTAATTAATACTCACTCTTACATTTAGAGTCTATTAACATAAGGGGATTTTGTAAAATATTTAAATTTTGGCGAAATATACGTTTACCAGTTGCCTCAAGTCATGGCGTCCCTCGCAATACCGAAAACAAGTAAGAATAAACAAAAAAGTACGCCTTGTATATTTGGTGCGAGAACTAAAGAAATTCGCCCAGTTGGTGCATGGGTTGAATTAGCAATTGATGAGACTGAATTCATACCTGATCCGAGGGTAATTTAATTCTGATTTTTTCCACCTGTAATATCGCTCATAACAAGTTTCAACAAGTTTATAAATAAAACATTTTTAATTGTAGGAACAAGCAATCATCGAAGAAGAAAAGATAAGAACTATTATAGCTGAGAAACATACAAAATTACGTAACTTTCAAGAGGAGGTCAAACGTAGGGTGCAAAAATTGAACAAAATTAAAAGGGAAGAAAGGGACAGACGCTCAGCAATTGCTCTTCAGTGTGAACAAAAAATACTCAAATACTGTTCATTTCCGCAAACAGCAGGAATCTTATCAACTCAATCAACCACACCAACGGCATTATCCGTTGATATATCTGCCCCACGTATGTTTGAGGAGAGAAAGCAACATGTTTTTAGCACAACACAGAGCGCTCGGAACGCTCTAGCCCGCCAAAAAGTAGCCGATATAGATGAGCAAGAAACCTTTTTAGGTAATGATCAAGATGACAACGATGAAAATTTAATAAAAACCAACGATAGAATGGAATTAAAAGGAAATTCAATAAAGAAAGATTCACAAACAGTGAGATTTTGTATTGACGAAGATAGACCAATGAGAAAATCAAAGAAAAAAAATCGAAAGAATAAAGAAAATCAGAATAAGCATAGTTTCGACATGAGTCAACTATCTTTGGATGTGACTGATCTAGGTGTAGAAGACGATGATGTCATAATTTGTAGAGTTGATAAGAATAAAGTTAGCGAAGTTTGTGAGTAAACGAATTTATAACGCAAACAATAGGTGCTAAGTCGTAAACTTTATATACAGGTAAACGTGCCGTATTGGATATGAGGCCTATCGTTACGACTGAAGAGGAAAAATCACTTAAAGCTTCCCAGAAAAATCTAGTTCGTAAGGTTTTCGCCGAATTGGAAAGACAAAATGTTCGAGAGACTGAGAAGAGGAGGCAGCAAGCGAAAGAAATTGAAATATTGAAACGACAAAAAGAGATGGAAAGGAGGCAGATTGAAAGAGAACACGCTCTAAAGATTAGACAGGCTGAACGTCCAAAGCCAGATGTAATAAATAAATATCACCAAGAGGAAGTAAAGTAAGCTCTGCTTATAAAAATAAACTCTGAAAATTATCTAATGGTTTAAATTATTAATAATTTATCAATTTTAGATTACAAACTAGAAAAAAATGCGAAGAAGAAAGATATCTAACTGCTCTAAAAGCTCAAATTCGGGAAAGTATGGAACTGAAAAAAATTAAATTACCACCTTTATGCTCATGCGCAGAAACATTTTGGGAGGCGGATCCTGATACGTGCGCTAATAATTGTATATTTTATCAAAACCGTAAAGCATATGAACGAGCTTTACAATCGTTACTAAGTAGTTTTAGATAAGGAATAAACAATGTTGATTTCTCGATTCGAAAGTACTGACGTCGTGATTGTGAATGTTGTTTTTTTTATTAAATTATTTATTTTATGGAAATATATAGCTAGTCTTACAAAAAAGAGTATGGGTAAAAAAATGAGACAGATTAACTGATGCGTAATCATTCTCTATTAGTGCAGTTTATTTAAGTATTCTTTTCTCTCTCTCTCTCTCTCTTTCTCCTTCTTTCTTTCCTTCTCTTCTAACTCTTATATAGGATCCCTATCTGGGTGCACCTTAGTTTTATAAGTGAATCCAACTCTTGGTTGAGCTGTAAGAAAAAAGCAAGTCATGAATTTTCTGATAAGATTTTATCAGTTGTTGCTTACGTTCAGAGGAAGTAAAAATAGGAATTTTTTCTTCCCTGAGAGGTTCAACGCTATTAGTTGGTACTTCTTTTCTGTAGAGCGTCGATAAACTTAGAGCTAAAATTACAGATATTTGCAGGAAGAAAAGCACCCAGCCCATTGAAAACCACATAGAATTAAATGAGAGTAATACTCTCTCACAGCTAACGTGTCGAAGTGACCCATACATTAAATATAATGGTTTTGTCGGAGCAATTTTATCATTCACATTAATGATAACTTGTTGAGCACTTCCTTCTACCCTTTGATATATTAATAGAGTTTGATTTCCAATAGCAAACTTAATTTCGTTTTCGCCTGATAAAAACAAAAAAAAATCAGCTAATCAGTAAAAATATATCAAATATATCAAATATAAAAATGTCTAATCTGCAAAATGTCTTACCGTTAGTAGTTAACCTATCATTGCCAAGTTTCAAAGAATCTACAATAAGTTTAAACGGATCAAAGCCAATTATACTTCCTACTTGATTTGTAGCAGTGTCTATCGAAGTTTTTGTAGATTCTGCTGAAGATACATCACCTTGTTCAATTCCACTTAATGTGTTTGCTTCAGTATTTAATTGTGTTCTTAGTGGCTCTTGCACCTTTATAGCAATATCGCGTAATTTTGAAGCAAAATAGCCTACAGGTGTTTTTGTAACTGGTTTCAAGAGTTCGTTTGACCATTCTTTTAATTGTACATTATCAAAATTCCTTGCCACTGTATCTAATGGTCCTTGGAGAGCAACTGGAAATACTTCCATATTAACATCAATTGAAATACTAGATATTTCCTGCATTAGTCTCTTGATATCGTATTTATCCAAGTTTAGTGCATCAGATATATTCAATCCTTTGATTTTTTCTATTTCAAGGGCCCTATAAAGAGGAACTGCATTTCGTGTTGAAGCTAAGAAATCTGTCATTTTCAGGGAAGAATTTTTAATAATATCCACATTGATACTGCCTTTGGCAATATCCCATATTCTATTTAAATCGTAGTCCTCATTTCTTAAATGTCTACAAACATTGGCCTGAACAACTCCACCAGATAAGAAAAAAGCTGTTGCGATGAGGTAGAACAACCATCCGAAAATGAAAAACAGACCTACCCCAGCCATAAGGAGCCGGCCACCATGGCGAGAGTTGCAACAACCACCACCTTGCGTCTTTGGAAGAGGCAAAGCTCCACCACAAAAAATACCCATAACAAATAGGAATGTTATTAAAAGTAGCATACTAAATGTACCAATTAAAGCATTTCCAACAATTTTTGAAACTTTTGAGGTCACGTCCTTGGCTTTTGGTGATATAACAGGATCTGATAGTTTAATATTTCCAATTTTTTTGTCCACATCATTATATGTTGACACAGCTGTTTGAACAATTTTGTCTACTTCGTCACTAGCTCTATCCAAACGATCTCGTCCCACGCTTTCTATATCATTCTCAACTCTTTCGTACCTTTGTAAAGCTAAATTGAATGCTGTTTCATAATTCCCAAGATTATTTGCAGAAGTAGCAGCATCAGTTGTATCAGCTATTATAATTATTTATGATATAGTAGAAAGTTAAAGAGAAAGGAAATTTGCTCATAACTTACGAAGGTTAGAAAAGTCAGCTTCGGTTTTTAAGTCAGGCAATTGGCTGAGAAGTTGGCCACATTCTGCAACATTACATTGTGCGTTTGTGAGGAGGCCATTTATATTATTTCTCGAAGTGGTCAGGCTGTTATCCAGAGAAGTTTTTATTCCCGCATAACTCCCTTTGCCTGTTCCCATATTATTAAATCCTTGCTCTAGTTGTGTTGATTGTTGACAAGCTTTTGTAATTTTTGATAAACTATCCTTGATTTTTAGAGATTTGTCAAATCTTTCAAAAGTATCGATAGGAAACGTAAACAATTCCCGATTTACCTCGTCACCAGCATTTACGATTACATCTTTTAAATCAGATTCCAAATCTTTACGAGCCATTCCTATGAATGGATTAATAACTTTAAATGCGCTATTTATATCCGTCATCATGTTGTCGTAACGAATTTGTTGACTTAAGTAATTGCTACTGAAGATACCAATGCATCCAACTGCTGCAACAACAAGGCACAAAACGAAAAGAAAAGTTCCACATACTATTCTTTTACAACTATCTTTATTTCCAGGTTCTCTGTCTTTCTTCGATGTACAGCAACATCGACAACAACAAGTTATTACACCACAAAACATTATAAAGATAACTGTAAGAACTCCTAATAAACCAATAATTCCAAATCCAATAAAAACGTAACTTAAATCCTTAACCATTGTTTGCCATTTTGTATTTTTCCAATAGTTGTCAAAGTCATTTCTATTTTCTATACCAGCTCGATCGAGAAATCGAGACATTCCCCTTGGCTGGACAACTTTCTCAATAAAAAAACGAACAAGAACATTATAAGGTTTTAAACCGGTCTGTTGATCCAAATCAACATCAACAGTAAGATTTGAATAAGAATAGGCGAAAGATAAATTTGAAATCACAACTGCAAAAATAATCAAAGTGCGCATGTTTCCTTCTCTCTCTGTTGTATTGTCTGGTTTGACGCAATTCATAGGATATATATTAGCAACTGATAAGAGCCAAATAATCTTTACTTTTATTGATAAGATAAAGCTCGTTGTTAATATAGCATGAATCATTATTCATTTGATTATTAATAACGAAGATAAAATGATATAAAGACTTTTGCATTGACAGACTATTTAATAGAGAGATACGAGAGGGAGATGCTGCATTAACTATTTTACAATGAAATAATGAGTAATAGAGTTATACTTTCATAAAAGATCTTTAAAGTTTGAACTATTTATACAGTATATGAAAATATATAAAATAAAATAGTCGGTTTTTTAAGAGAAAGAAGTCATAATTAAAAAGATAATTGATTAATTGAAAGTTTATCAATTTTTTTATAATAACAAATAATTGGTATGTTTCTTTAAGTTATTTTTTCTTTGTACAGTACAATAGTCTTTGAATACTTTAAAATAAAGTATTAGTATATTAATCAATTTAATAGTAACAGTATTTATTAGAAAGATCAATTGTCTCTTTCGAAATCTGGACAATCGGCTATTAAATGTTGGTCGGATTTACAATGATGGCATCGTTTAGGAAGAGGCCCTCTTGGGCATTTAGCGGCTATATGATTACCAAATTCACCGCAATTGTAGCATTTTATTTTCTTACTCTTTCTTCTTGGTAGTGGTCTCCTTTTACTTCCTTGACAATGAATACCGCCTCTGCCGCAAATGAAAACTGCCTCTTGACCTTTATCAGATTCTTTTGAGACGAATTCGACCTCTTCACCTTCTTCTAAACTTCGAAATCCTTCCATATGAACAACTGACTAATGTTGTAAAATACATGATTTTAATCGACGAAGCGAATTGGAATGCTATTCATTGGATGTAGTTTAATTGTCGTTTAAGAGTATTATACCTGATGAACAAAGATATCCATAGATCCATCTTCAGGCGTCACGAAACCGAATCCCTTTAATACATTAAACCATTTGCAAACTCCCTTCTTCCTCTCTCCTTTAAGAAACTTTTCACTATCAAGCTGCCCTCCTGTGGATCAAACAATCTAGATGTATACAAAAATCAAAGGTATACAACTATCAGCCCTGCATGGACAGGCAATGACGTTTTACGACGCCGTAAAAATCACACTGATAGCTTTTCCTTTGAATAAAAACACTTCTCCTTCCAACGTTTTTTCCCCAAGCTAACATTTGAACTGGGTCAAAACGTTCCTCTATTCGTTTATTTATTCTTTTTTCATGCGTTAAACATTAACGTACTCGCTTTGTTATGCATTCTTAAATTATTCCGTTCTATTAATAATGATATAAGACGATGTGACCTATAGCTTACTGACTACCAATTGTCCTTGTTTTAAAATTGGGTCAACGATTTCTATACGTAAAAATGCTTACAAAAATTGACTATATCGTCCAATATTAATTGGAATAATATTTACTTAATTCGTGTACAGTATACAATAGGCCTACCTATATCCATCACTGTAGTCCCTATTATATCATTTCTATTTGAGACTAGTAGTTATACATCCGATATAAAAGGAGAAGTACTAATAGAAAGTCGAACTCCGTCTAAAGAGAGAGTAAAAACTTTAATTGTACCGGAAGAAAATCGAAAGTATTCAAAAGTTTCAACCAATAGCCGCCGGAGTCGGGTGAGATGAAAAGGTTTTTCTCTTTAGTTATAAATCAAAAAAGAAGGAAAAAGCGATTAAACTCCTTCTATAGAGGTGTTTATCTGTAGTGTAGAAATCAGTGGCTGATGTCGCCTGCCTCCTGTTTCAAATGCTTTCGGTCATACAGCTTTCTACACTTATTACATAATATTACGTGTCCGCTCAATGCGCTTGGCGATTAGCAGATGTCGCTCGTTGTGCGCCATCTGTCGCTCAATCTTTCAGCCTTGTCAATTTCTTTGTTTATTTTGAATCTTCAGTCTATTTATAGTGTAGTTTTTTCAATGAAGGTTTCATCTTTCAGATGCAATCTTTGAGTTAAACTTTTACCAATTACTATTTAATTGGAAACCAATTTAGTTAACAGTTCGTAGCCTGTTAAAGAGAACGAAATTCTCTAGGGTCTTTCAAACGACTTTTTGCACAGGTAATCAAAAGCACCTGCGTAAAATTCGAAATTATTCGACCCCCTACGGCTGCCATCTTTATATTGAGTATTTAATGAAAGCTTAAGGTTTTTCTATTAACAAATTAACAAACTAAATGCATGTAATTGAGTTTTTTTAATAAAGATGTCGACACTGTTAATTAATAATATCATTTAAAATAATGTTTTTCTCTTTGCCTGCAAAGGTATTCCAAACATCTTTTAACATACTATTTATAAATATAATAGGATATTCGTGTAATAACAAAAAATGTTAATAGAAACTAAAGCTCATAACAAGGAATAAAACTGAGAATTTGTAGAAATTTTCATCTTAGATATATTGTTCTTGTATCCTGTCAACTCTGCCCGTTCGATCGTGCATATCTCGTCTCTGTCTAGGTCTTGGGTAGAACTTCCGGTCTCCTGGGTCATTGTCATTGTCACTTGTTGAATAAACATAGCTTCTTGAGTTCATTGGAATACCGTTTAACTCTGAATTGGTCATGGGAAAATCTTCTTCCTCCTTCGGCTTTCTAAACATATCCGCCATGCCAGTTGCAAAACCCATTGCTAGTAGGTAAAAGAAACTTGTCCATCCCAAACAAAACCAATAATTGTTTAATGAATTCATAACTTGGTCACAAGATATTCTTGTTAGCGAATTATATACATTCCACATCGGTTTTGTTCTGCCTATTTCATTTGTTGCCACACTAATAATGCCATTTATTTGAAATTTAACAATATCAAAGATAACAGTGGCTTCATCCTTTATTATCTTACTCGTAATATTGTTACCTTTATATGAAAAAAGAAACATTAAAAATAGTAAACACTATAAATCGTATTTATATGACAAAATGCCCCTACCACTTTGTGTAATTGTAGTACTACTTTCTTCTAAATCTGCCAAAACAGCGGAAAAGCCCCTATCTTCGAAACTATCTTTAACATACATGGATGAATTTCCTGATAAGAAAAATTATCAACATTACAAAACAACTTTTTATATATGCAATTAATTATACTAACTGATGCTAGTTTTAAGTGTTTCCATGGGAACAACTGTATCACCATGAATGCTGTTAGCCCTGTTAATTTCGGAAACAAGGTCTATGCCTTGGATTTCTCTCATTACTTTTACCAATTCTAGTAGATCACCCTTCATTACTTGCTTATTTGTTTGTGCTATCCATTCAGTAATATTCACTTCATCAAAAGTGTTGCCTGTTTGATTTAAAATTGGAAAAGTGTCTGGCAAGATATTTACAGTTGTTAAATCTATTTTAATTTCAGCCAATTCTTTTAATAAGGCATCTTGGATTTTTTGTAAATTTAACAATTTCGTAAGATTAAGATTTGGAAAATCTGATAGTTTCAAAGTTTGATAGATTGCTTCGTTGTTTTTCATACTGTTTAAAAGACCAGTAAAAGTTACTGTAGAGTTTTGAATAATATCGATTTTTACACTTTTCTTCACTATTTCTCCTATCTTATTTAGAGGTTCATCTATTTTCCTTAGGTGTCTACAAACATTATCTTCAGCTATTCCACCAGCTAGGAAGAGAGAAGTTGTCAATAGAAGTAAAAGCCAACCAAAAATAAAAAATATTATGGCTCCAACCCATATAATATTAGACCCTTGGTTTGAAGAACAGCATTGACCAAGCTTTTTTGGTTGAGGTAACACTCCACCACAAAATAGACCGATTATAAAAAAAATACCAATTAAAGCCAACAATCCAGCAATTCCGATTAAACTACTGAAAACTATTTTCGAGGCTTTATTCAAGTTATTTTTTGTCTTGGAGTTAAATTTCATGCTGACTTGAAAATCTAATTTCTTCTCTAAATCTTTTGCAGCTTGCAGTCCACTTGAAGCAATATCAGAAACTTCTTTTTTTGCCCTTACTATAGCGCTATTGGCCGCAGTTGTTATCGTGTTTTCAATATTAGAATATCTTGTCAGTGCTTGTTTGAGGGATTCTCCAGTCTGAACAACTAAAAAAGCAGCCAGAATAGCATCATCTACTGACTCTAGAGAAAAACGATCAGTTTAGTAAACTAAATTCAATAATTGTAAAATTTAAATCATATTTACTCAAGTTAGAAAAATCAGCTTCTGGTCGCATAATTTTCAGCAATTCTTTTGCACGTGTACACTCATCTGACGAACAAGTTTGTAATTTTGTACTTATATCAGACTTTAACGTAGTAAGAGAAGTAGTCAACTGTCCTCTACTCGCACTATAATTTCCGCTACTGAACTTCATATCAGTATAAGAAGACGCCAATTGGTTTCTATTAGATGTTCTTATTATACTATTAAATGTAGAATTTACGTCTTTGATTTCACGATTGAAATTAGTAAATACAGATTGTGGGAATACTGTTAATTTATCGTTAACCTGATCCCGAGTTTCACTTATTGTATTTGTAATTGTCTTTGTCATATTGGACTTGGTAGAAGATATATAACTGTTAATGACTAAGCTTATATCTTCAAAATCTTTTGGAAAATTTTCAGCCTTAATTTCTCTAGCCAAATGAGTTCCAGCAACAGCTCCAACAACACATAGGCCAACGCAGAAGAGTGATATAATAAACAGTATAAAGCCACAGCAAGTTCTTTTGCAGGTATCTTTACCTCCTTCGTCTATCTTTGGCTTTTTTGAACAGCAACATCGGCAGCAGCAAACTACTAAACCGGATATTAATAATCCAACAATGACGAATACACCTATAAGAGTTATAATTGTAAAGCCCAAATAAACTTTACTCATATGATTAACAATTGTTTTCCAATTGGTATTTCGCCAGTAATTCTGCCATGATGTATAGTCTGTTATTTCAGCCTTGTTAAGGAATACGTCAATTGTCTTTGGTTGAACAACCTTATGGAGAAAGAAATGGACAAATTTGACCAGAGGTTCTAAACCATTTTTAACTCTACTCCTTGATTCTAGTTCACTTCCATCCGTAATATTACTACATCGAACAATTAGAAAAGTAGACAGAGCCAGAAAAGAGAAAATTAATATCTTCATCGTTGACCACTCCGCGAATAACTAAACGCACAGGCAAATACAATTGCTATTTATCATTCCGATAACAGAAATAGATAAACAAGATAAAAAATATATTTTAAATGAGTGACTCATTTTATCAGGTAGATATTGAACGATAGAAATATTGAACTTCCTCCATAATTTCATATTTAACGTTATTTTACTTTTAAATAGACAAGAAGAGTAAATAAAATCACACCAAACGAGAAGGTAAAAGTTGTAAAATACATAATAAGAATTGCTATACACGTATAAGACTAGTTTGAAACATTATTAATTAGCAAGAAATTGGCCTCGCCCTTTTTTTTATATATCAACCGGAAATAGATGTAGATATTCAAATTAAGATTGAAAATTTCTCCTTCTAGTTGTATATTATGAAATTTTGGTGTATTCTTAAAGAAAACAATTTGATAGCGTGAAAAGCTTTTTGGAAGTATAAAAATGATAATTTTGTTTATTGATAAGGATGTTTTTTTATATTATTTTTCAATTATTTTAAAATAGGTCAAATTAATATAAAAAATGGAATATTAAAAATAAAAACTACTGGTCATATTTTCTTAAAATTAATAAAATATATTATTCTTGTTCTTGTTCTTGTTCTAATTCTTCTTCTCCTTTTCTTATGGTTAAACGAAAAAGTGAGTTCGATCAAAACCTTGAGCTAACAGGAATAATGAAGAGTTTAACTTGAAATATTTTTATTATTAACTTTTCTTTATAACTTACCTATACTGCATAAGATATCTTTAGCCTAAAGGAACAAACGTTAAGCATATAAAGAGAGATTGATGTGAAGCAAGTAGAGTTTAAAGATTGAATTCGTTACTTACTTCCGATCTATCAGATGCTCTAAATACATAGGCTTTGAAATCCTTAGCAAAGCTACATGTAGTTTCTCTAAACATATAAATATATATACAGTATTTATAGAAGACGATTCAAATAATACAGAATATACGTACCCTGCAATGTAAGCCACCAATAGCATATTATCCAATCTTCGTCCGCATGACGCAATTTCCGTATAAGAATGCTTGAATAAAATCTTATTTGATAATGAATCGGTGACAATTACATCTTTTTCTCCTAAAGCTAAGCCAACATTCTATTATTAAATAAACAAAGTATTATTTTATCTTAATTAATGAAAGATAAATTATATTTAATTAAAGAATATCTGAAAAAAGTACTTGATATTCGTCTAGGCTCTTTTCTTGATCTTGTTTAATTATATTTCCAATGGCCTTTTCGATTTGATGAACTCCTCCATCCTTTATTAAAAAAGGCATAAAGATAGTTTTTGATAATAGGCTTAACTTTTATATATGTGTTAGATATTTTAACAACATGCATACCGATCCAACTGAAATTGCACCAACATATTTCACATAATAATCGGCCCTGAGTCAGAAAAAGAAAAGAATTTAAGGAGAAAGTCATTAAAGCTCATATATAATAATATACTGTATATATATATATCAATTTAAAAAAAAATACAACGATAAAAACGTCTCGTGATTAAAGACAGCTAGTCGTTGATTAAGATAAACACATATAGAGAGCAAGATTTGAGTAATAGCTTTTGACCTACATTGGCTTGTTTTATTATACTTATAGCTTTTATGTGTTGTTGTAAAGAAAACTTTTAGTTTCAAATATTAAAATAAGTGTTTTATTGATTTTATGAAAATACTTTTCTACTTTTACAAAAGTTAAGGTATTTGAACTGAACTCACGAATCTGTGGAATTTGATACAGGTATTTTATCATATTCATCTTCAGGTAAAATAGTATGAGCAGGTGTTTCTTTATTTGATCTTTTTTTATATTCTGTTGAATAAGATATATACTATTACTATAAACTATATATTCTGTTACTTTGTTAGAACTAATTGTTTTTCCTTTTTTTATTTAAATATATAGGCTATTATTATTTTTTTGATATAAATACAGTATATTTTACCATCTTTGGCTTGCTTTTCAATGCTTCCAAGATCAATATCAGTAAGTTTTATTAGACTGTTTATAGAAGAAAGATTAATAAAGATAAAAGTAAAGAGTTTTCTCCATACTTACTCGGAAATAGGAGGAAAAACATAACCGTTTGTCATTTTCGCTTTAACAACACCTAGAAATATCGGATAACCTTTGTTTTCTTTTAAAAGTGACTGGGCTTTCGAAATGGACATTGTTCTGAAACTTTGTCCCAATAACTCATCTATTGCATCTCCTATTTCTATGCGGTTGTTCTCTCCAGCAACACTATTCTCTTCCACAGATGTTACTAGACAATGCCCTTCTGCTAGACTGTAAGTCAGATTTCCGCATTTTAATTTCCTTTATGTATAAATATATCTATTTTAAATGAATCTTACATTACTCGAACACCCAAGTCTTTACTTGGTACGAATTCGTATTGTCTATACTTGGGTATTATCCACGTATCATCGAGAAAAGACGAATTCTATAAATAGAATCACTTTGTCTTAAGAGAGTTTAGTTTATCATAAATTGTAACTAATCTACCTTAATATTTAGCTTAAAATCAACAGTATTTAATTGGCATAAAGCAGATAAAAATATTTCTGAAAGTAAATGATTAATCAACATTTACGTATAATATTTGTCTTTTTTTCTTATCAATAGAATTAATTAGGTTGATAAATTAGGCTTACCTCTTAGTATTTCATCAGCAATTATAGAATTTGGGTGGTAGCATGACTATGAAAAATAACAAGAGAGAAAGTATAATTCTATTGGAAATAATGTAAATTTAAAGTACCTGTAAATGAGACCAATTCTCTTCTAATTGTTTTATGACTAATGGTAGGACTCTTTTTTGTAAAGCTATTCTAATGAAAAGACGACCTCGCCCTTGTAATGATGTTACCTGAAACGTTTAATATGCTACAAGAGAGTAGGATATCCATCACCTACTTACTTTCTTATTCGCTCTAACTTCAGTTAAAATAAGAGATAATAGAGGCTCTATTCTGTTTTTGCAATTAATGCAAGTTGTGTAGTTGTAATTAGATCAATCGGATTTCATAATATACCTTGCATAGCGATAAGGATTACTTGACGAATCATTAATGTTATCAATCCAAGACCAATAATCCCTTCTTCCTAAAAAGAATGGCTTCGTGTTCTCTGTTGAAAATTTGTTCTAATTATTTAATATTTTAAACTAGAAAATGAGTACTAAACGAATTATTCCTTGACGAAATATAGCCTCTAGAGATTCGCATAATGGCTGTAAACAATCGTGTCCATCTGTTATAACTTGATTTTCACTGCATTTTAAGTTTTTTACGTGATCTGTTTAATATTAGAAATGAATGAAAAATTTCTTGTTTTTGCACATCAAATACTTACTTTTAAAAAGCTTTATTAATGGATCTGAAACTGACATAGTTAGCAACTTGCAAAAATTTAGAATAAAAACGAAAATTAAAACCCCAACGAAAACGAATAATAAACTATAAAGGAGATTTATATATTAAGCTTGTTCAACATTGAATCGGAAATTTTAAAAATATATATATAGTTCAATTAAAATGTTTGTTCAATCAGAAGATATGTTTAACTAAAATTCATATAATATCCACAGAAAAGCATCTGTTACACTGAGAATAGCCTATTCGAACGCCATCTGTTGTTTTAAAACTAAAGGACCAGCAAAAAGCTAATAAAAGATTTTCGTTTATTAATGGAAGAGAAGTAATAATAAGGAATTTAATTATTTAATTCGGAACGTAGAACTCTCATTTTATCATGTATTTCATCCCAATCGATGTAGGCACCCTCCAAATGTCGATTTCTATTACTTTTAAAAGCTTTTCTGCCGTGAAGTACGCGGAAATTGTGGAAACAAACAATTTCACCTAAACAAAAAGAATTTAATAGAGATAAAAAAAGTCAATTTTATTAAAACACTATTACCGGGCTTTAACTTAAAGGAAATTTTATTGCGTTCGTCGTTAAGGAGCTTATGAAATACTTTAAGAGACTCGTAAATCTTTAAGGCAGTTTCAGCATCACAGTCAATGTGAGAGTCTCTTATTGCATTGTTAAACATTATTTTCAATATTTCTCCTTTATGATTTGTGCTATAAATTTAATATTTGAATTAGAAAATGGAATTTGATTTAATGAATATTCAATATATTAATTATACATTCGAAAAATCTGTTCCTACCATATTGTTGGACATCTATGAATCTTGTGAAATTTTCGATTATTCTCTGTTCCAATATCCATAAAATCTAAATCTACTGATTTAAGGATATTAAAATATTCAGCGAATCTTTCCTTTAGCTGATTAACAACGTGAAAACCATCACAAAATTCACTTTCCCCACCTTCTGCCTCATTTTCGATACAATGAAGCATTTGCACCTTTTCGGTTTTAGCAATGAAATTAATTATTAAATTATTAAAATAATCATACCCCCGGTGTGTAATCATAATAACATTGATCTATATGTAGATTTAAAATGCCTGTTGTATAAGCCGCATTATTAGGATCGGCCTTCACCTTTACTTGAAAAGTTTCTCTGTAAAGTAAGTAAAAGTAGTATTTTTAAATATTTATGCTCAAGTCTTTTATCGGATGGATATGCCTACCCGTAATGAGTTTTTCTTAAGAAAAATACTCGCTGACCCAATTTATTTAATTGACCAACTTCCCTCGGAGCGTCTTTAATCAACACTAAACCATACTTTTCCAGATGTCTTAACCAAAGATAAAGTTCGTTATCGTCGTCAAGAATCTAAATTTAGGAATGACTACATAAATAATAAATTGCGGGGTTTTTTTCTAAAGTACTAAAGACCTTCTGGAATTGTTGAACAGGAACTTTGTTTTTCATTTCCGATCCCCATAATTCCATATCAGTTCCCAACCAAGTAAGACGTTTCTTTCTGGCGTCTTCCTCAAATCTTCTTTTATCCAACCATTCCGCTTTATATAAACTAACGTGATTATTTTTCCATACAATTTCTAACTCGTTGTTACAGTTTATCTAATTGATGGAAAAAAGATAGAGATTAAAAATTAATCAAATATCTATAGAAACAAGATATAACTTTGACATTAGTAGGTATTTCATCCGTATCAATATTGTCCAAAGTTAGCAACCTGGATTTTGTTGATGGATGGAAACAATCTTGAGATTGGCAATTATCTCTCAGCCAAACGCATGGAAATAGACTTTTAGAGCCACTCGACCAAGTAACCTATATTGTAAATTGGCGCATTTTCCAATTACATAAACGTTCAAATATTAATTAAATCTCAATAAGATACTTACGCTTATGAATCGGTCCTGAATATCAGCGCGTACCAACTTGAAATTTTCGATTTGGCCAGAATTCGAAGACATCTTTCTACTAAACAAGTATTTTGTACCGATAATTTTTTTTCCTATAAACAACTGTTCTCTCGCATTTACACTGGAGGTTAATTTTCATCGAGAATAGTTTTACTATTGGCCAAAACAGGATACAAAGTCTAGAATAGCTTAGTAACACTCTTATCTAATAATTGTCAGCAAAAAGATTATAATTATTATTATGTATGTTATACCTATAATGGACTATGTAATAAATCGAACAAAACAACAGTTTGAAAGCTGTCTTTAGGATCCTTCGGCTTTGTGATATTTAATTTATTGTTTTCTGTTTTTACGAGATGTGTTTATTTTAGAGAAAAACAAAGCCTGATTTTTTTTTTACATTTGAAAATTTTTGTTTCCAAAGGATATAATGTAAGTGTTTTTTTAATTCTTTTAGAGTCACACTTCACACTGTTAGATCTAATCAAAGATTAGATTTTAATTATTACTTTTATATTGTTAATATATTAATCAGTCATTTTTATTTTAGTAACTTTACACACAATCAAGAGAAACTTTAAGTATTACATTTACATGTGAATTAAATGGTTGTAGCTATTCTCTGATTTCGTGATAACAGAAATTTTGAATGAATTAAAGATATTAAATAACTTATTAAACAAGTCAACACAACTTTTTCTTTCTTTTGTTTTGTTTTTTTTTTGTTTTTTTTGTTTTTTCATCCATTTGACCAGACACAGAATTGGCACGGCTCATATTTCCTCTACGATAAACTCTATATGACACATCAACATAAAATATTTTAGATTTTGAGTTGCCAATTAACAATACTTTTCAACGGATTTTTAAGACTGTTTATTGCTTGGAATCAGCCATGTAGTTGAGAGCAGAACCTGATTTGAACCAATTAATCTGCAATTCGTTGAATGAATGGTTGAGAGTGATGCTTTCGGTAGATCCATCATTATGCTTAATCTCGCAAGTCAATGGCTGTAAACAGTTTTATATCAATTATTACGGTATCTTTTACAGTTATAAATTTTTATTTACCTTTCCAGGAGCGAAAGAATCTAGTCCTACAATAGAAATTTTGTCATCTGGTTTAATTTTATCATAGTCTGATGATTTGGCGAAAGTTAACGGTAGCATTCCTTGCTTCTTCAAATTAGTTTCATGAATTCTAGCGAAGCTCTTAACAATAATAGCTCTTCCGCCAAGATGACGTGGCTCCAATGCAGCATGCTCTCTGCTGGATCCTTCTCCGTAGTTTTCATCTCCAATAACCACCCATTTAATTCCCTTTGCTTTATAATCTCTGGCAGTGTCAGGAACGCTTCCATATTCTCCAGAAGTTTGATTTTTCACTTTATTCATTTCTTGGTTTTCAGCATTTGTTGCTCCAATAAGCAAGTTGTTTGAGATATTATCTAAATGACCTCTAAATTTTAACCACGGACCAGCCATAGAAATGTGATCGGTGGTGCATTTTCCTAGGGTTTTGATAAGAATTGTCATTTCGGTTAAATCTTTTCCATCCCATCTATCAAAGGGTTCAAGAAGTTGAAGTCTTTGTGAAGATGGGCTTACGTCAACTGATACGCTGCTACCGTCAGCTGGAGGCGGTTGGAAGGTATCTTCACCAGGATCAAATCCCTTATTTGGTAACTCATCACCATATGGACTGTCCAATTTGAATTTCTCTCCATTAGCGTCAGTAAGAAAATCGGTTAATGGATTGAAATCTAAACGTCCTCCCAGCACCATAGCAGTTACAAGCTCTGGTGAGGTTACAAATCCGTGTGTTGCAGGATTAGCATCATTTCTGCCTGTGAAATTTCTGTTGTATGAAGTAACAATAGTGTTTGGTTCGCCTTTCTTCACGTCTTCTCTCTTCCATTGACCAATGCAAGGTCCACAAGCATTCGCCAAAACAAGACCGCCAATTTCTTCCAAATCTTTAGCTTGACCGTCTCTTTCAATAGTAGCTCTAATTTGCTCACTACCAGGTGTAATAGTAAATTTAGCTTTAGCCTTTATTCCTCTTTTTGTTGCTTGTCTAGCAATACTAGCGGATCGAGACATATCTTCGTATGAAGAATTGGTGCAAGATCCAATCAAACCAACTTTAATTTCCATGGGATAATTGTTTTTCTTAGCATTTTCTCCCATCTTAGAAATTGGATGAGCAAGATCAGGCGTAAAAGGACCGTTGATATGTGGCTCAAGAGTGTTCAGATCAATATTAATCACTTCATCATATTCACACCCTTGGTCAGCATTAAGTAAATGCATATATTTATCAGCCTCTTCCCCAATTTTTCCTCTTGTAGTAGAAGTTAAATAATCTTTCATACGCCTATTATAAGGGAACACTGAAGTGGTTGCACCTATTTCTGCGCCCATATTACAAATAGTTGCCATTCCAGTGCAAGAAATTGATTCTACCCCAGGTCCAAAGTACTCAACAATAGCCCCAGTTCCTCCCTTCACAGTAAGAATATCTGCAACCTTCAAAATAACATCTTTAGGAGACGTCCAACCACTAAGTTTGCCAGTCAAATTAACCCCAATAACTTTGGGACATTTTAACTCCCATGGTATATCAGCCATAACATCTACAGCGTCTGCTCCTCCAACTCCAATACATAAACCTCCAAGACCTCCGCCGTTCGGAGTGTGACTGTCAGTACCGATCATAAGTAAGCCAGGGAAAGCATAATTTTCCAAGATAATTTGATGAATAATTCCAGATCCGGGCTTCCAGAAACCA